>JAZAYU010000017.1:6565746-7204861 GCA_038501625.1 Corbicula japonica | reverse complement strand
CATAAGTAAACAATTAAAATTGTTTAAGCCATTTTAATAAGACGTAAAATGGCAGAGCTATACAAAGTTATGTTTCCCGTATTGATTATGCTTGGAATAAGGATTCAAGGAACGAGTAGTTTAAGTCGGCCTTCAACAATTAGACTGGAGAACAATGAATTCAAAAACGTTGTCATCGCAATTCATGAGAGTGTACCCGAAGACAATGCATTGATTGATACTCTAAAGGTTTGTGTTACCTTTATATTTGCGACTTACGATCTTATTAATTGGTCAACGCACTTTTTAAACTTAAATTAAGATACTTTAATTTAGCTAGGCCTAATATTAAAAAAAATCACCAAAAAAGTTTATCATGTTAATTCATTTATTTGTTCTAAAAGGTGTCTTTTAGATTATATAAAATATACTCTTATATCGGTCGATTCAGAATATTTCTTTCCTGATTCATACTTTCATAGATAGGTTAGGGTAAACATGTAAAAAAACTGATATAATTGAAATAACAGCTAATTTAATGAGATCTTCAGTCCTCCGCTTCACTGGTTGTTCATCCGCTTTTCTGGCTTTAACGCATAAAATCCAATTTTAAAGAGATCCAAGCCGGAAAATAGAAAAAAATAACAGCATTATTGTTACAAACTAAAGTTAAGGGACTTTCATCTATATTATTTCTAATACAGGGAGTGTGTCGCCCTTTATTATATATCGATAAATCAATCATTGCCTTGACTGAGTCGATACGAAACGACACTCGGCACGGTTCGCTCAGGCCGTTTGTCTGCTTTGAATAACGTAGCGATGCATAAGATCTGAATTTTATAAGACTAATTCTTGGTTTGATGCTGTTAAATGTTTAAGTAAACAAAGAACACTCTTTTGTTGCCAGGTAACGCAACAAACCAGTCATTGTGTTTAAGATAAACTAGATATATTTGTAGATGTATTTTATTAAAAATCTGTAAAAGGCGAATCGGAATTAAGATGTACCGTAAAGCTTTATGAGTACGTACCACATGCTTCATTCTTTAGTTTATATAGAAGTATAGAGTTAAAATTTAATTTTAAATAAAACGTGTTATACTCGATACAAATTCGAAAAAAAAGAAATATATTTATAATGATAGACGCTAATTTTCAGGATGTGATGACAAAAGCATCACAACATCTGCATAAGGCTACAAGACAAAGGGCTTTCCTGAAAGAAATTAAAATATTATTACCGTCATCCTGGCCTGACAATTCCTATCAAGTTCCTACGTCCGAGACGCTTAATTTCGCTGACGTCATTATAACCGATCCAATCAGAGGCAAGAGAAGCTTGCCGACGGCGCGGTCATATGACGGATGTGGGAAACAAGGCATACACGTGCTTCTCACGAAGGAGTTTCTGACGATGCAAAGAGCGGAACCTTATTTTGGCGACCCTGGTATTGAACAATTTTAGTTTTACATTTAATTCACTTAATTTATTTATAAAAATATGAAATCAATAAATTGCGAAGAAATTGTTGAAAAGTTCGTTTGTTAGATTCTGTTGTATTTAACCAAGCGACAAATTGGAAAATAAAGTTGATATATCGCACCTTTTAAACTATTGCCGATTTAGAGTTATTAGCGAACACCATCTTTGAGCCGAAGTTAACAAATCCCATTTATATGACCAGACGCATGCATTTCGATTCAAATAAAACTGTGTCATGAGTTTAACGAAATATAACGAGTATAAATATGACGTGTTTAATTTTCGAACAATAGTGATATATAATATGTTACAATGGCATAATATATATTGTTCACATTCGGTTTACAGGAAAATACTTTGTGCATGCGTTTGCACAGTTTCGCTGGGGAGTATTCCAGGAATATGCGGAAGAAGGCGAGAACGTGTTCTACTTATCGGCATACTCAGGACACCCTGAACCAATCAAATGCACTTTTATGATTAGAGGACTCGTTCAGAAAAATGACTCAGCGCATACTATATGTTACCTACGTAAGTAAAACTAGTAAAGTTATGCAAAGTCTTTGTATTAAATGTAACTGTAATAAAAATTAATTTAATGTTAATGTAGGTCAACTGAATGAATACAAAAGAAAATTCTAAAAATGTTAAATGAAGCTCATCGGGGTCGAATTCGCCTATCAGATAAGATTTGGAGACAAATCTCGAAACTATTGCATGTGACTAGTCGCATGAAGACTGGGATCGGCTATCTAGCAGTGACTTGGGAATTATCGAACGCTATGCTACTCGAGTCGGATATACATGACATGTTTATTTCCCAAGTTCTTTAGATTTATACATTGTTAGCTTAAGTTCCATTGTTTGTATAATAACTCACACGTTAACATTATTTCTATATGTTCATTAATTTTTGCGTATGTAATTAAAGACCAGCACGCACGTGATTTGCCTTGAGTTTCTATCTCAAAACTATGGTGTCAGACCCAAACCAATAAGGCCAGAGAAAATAAATTATTAGATTCTCATCCGGATTTTGGGAAGAAAATGGGCGGGTGGACACTTTTTAATTTTTATTTTTTATTAACGACATACCTGAGAACAGAAAAAAACTAACTTAAAATTTTGAGAAACTGGCATTTATAGTTACTAGAACCTTTGGTTTAGAATATTCGTCCATCTTTTCAATTTCTTCCAAAAAATCATGATAACAACTTACAAAAGTAGCATGTTGGTGCCTATTCTTGCTTGAAAAGCCATACCAGCCTTTAATAACGACACTATCACCTTAGGTAAGCTTTGAAATGATGAACCTTTTATTTTATTATTGTCGGCCATGTTTTTTTCCATATCCGGGATGGTCCAAAACCCGTTCTGTCCGGAACAGAATATGTTCCGATTTTTTTACCAATAATTTTTTGGGGGCGGGTGGATTTGGACAGGGGCGGGCGGGGATGAGAATCTAAAATATTTTTTTTTCTATTGCCTAACTCAGCGGGATTTATTGTATTAGGTCTTAGTTCTAAACTGTTTGATGCAAATAATGTCTACAAATTATAATTGAATGATAAAATCTGTAAAGAGACGGAAATATCGTCTGACGATGCATTTCAGCAAGCCAGGCCGCAAGTGCTCATGTACTTGCATCGGTCGATCCGAACACAGGTCTATATGATGCAGACTGTCAGTGGCGGCCTTATCCAAGAAGTCAAAGAACCAAGGCCTCTATAATGGATTACCAGTTCATTCAGGAGGTAGATCTTCAAATTATCAGCAAGTTGTTGCAGTAAAAGTAACAGTCTGATTTTAGAAATACCTAAACAACTATAGTCCGATTTTTAACCGAGAGCTGTGACCACGAGTCTATTGTAATTGTTTCCTAAATAGGTAGTGCTAATTACCCATTATTTGAATTAGTTCAAATATTTATAAATAGAAAAATACACAATTGGCTTAATGCGTAAAATGTGACTATATCAATCGTTTCAGCATACGCATAATCGGGTTGGATATTTTTGGCAAGGAAACTTGAGCCTTATCAAGCTTCATTCTTAAACAGACAGCTTATGGGCTAACATTGTAAGGGCTTTTCATGGAGTGTACCCTTAGAAATAGGCCCCTCCTTTTTTCTGGCTCTGGAAGAGGAGTAAGGAATGCTCGATACATTTTTTTCTATTATGGTTAATTTATATACTAAGTACATATCAACTATTATTAAGCAACTAGCATCTAGAAACCCCAAATTAGTATCCTGATTAATCGTTATTCAGTTGCAAATTAAAGTACGTGAAAATTGAAATAAGTATTTTAAAAATTCAAGTTATGAGGTTGAAAATTCTTGGTGGAAATTCTACTAAGTATTTTGAAATTTTGCTAGTATTTTAAACAATTTAAACATTAATATAGTTACAGAAATACCATATTGAATTTCAGAAAACTACGCCTTCTTACTATATTTCCACTTGGGGTTTAAACCGGGTTCTATGCTACCCTATTAGACCGTATATGTCACAAAACGTGTGTGTGTGTGTGTGTGTGTGTGTGTGTGTGTGTGTGTGTGTGTGTGACATATTCGGCCGAATTAATCACACCTGTATTCGACCGAATATGTCACACGTTGTCACGTATTCGACCGAATATATCACACGTGTGACATATACGTTTTGTGACATATACGGTCTAACACTGCCCCAACATGATATTCTACAGTGCTATGCAGGTCTGGTGATTAACCCATCTACAGCTGATCATTATATTTACCTCTCTGGTAGCAAGACGGTGGCAAGAGTTTAAGAGTTAATGAAGGTTCATGGGGAAATATTAAATAAATAAAAACCCTAGAAGCTCGATCTGTTTCTTTTATCCCTGTCATCGTGTTCTTGCTGATTTGACTCCAGGTGCTCTGGTCTCGGTAAGACCATTGAGTACCCGCCTTTTTTCCTTGCAATTCTTCTTTTATTTAATATGTTTGTGTGCTTTTGCATTGTGGAGCTAATTGGTGGGTTGGAGTTATTTCACCAAGACAACTTCTGCTTGTTTGTTCATACGGGAACCTGTTGGGGGCAAGTGTGAGGTAGGTGCACACTATAACGTGTTTAAAACCACCAGTGGATAATTATTTTGCCACTGACCGTTTTAAGCGGTAACCCCTCTAGTTACCATTTTTAAATGTTTGTGGTGTCTCCTTTGAATCTGATCATTTAATTAACCATGCTCTCTATTTCTCTTCTTTTTGGCTGTGTGGGAAGGCTGTGTCTTCTGAATGTGGCAATTCCAGATATGCATATTTCACTTTTCATAACAAGATTACGTACAAGTTGCCTAATTTAATTAATTCCGTTTATTCCTACCCATTATTGTTGCATGCAAAACGCACACAATCGTAAAAAACAAGAAGCTAATGGCAGTGTTACGTGAAACTTTATCAAATAAGTTGAAGTTTCAGGTATTAAGTGTGAAATTCAAGTTATAGAATGCCAAACATTAAGTTTGTATCTCAAAAAAACATGTCAGCGTCTTTAAAATTTAACACACTGTCTTGAACATTAAAGTAATAGTATTTTGAAAAATTTTTGTAATTGCCAAGTCAAGACAATATTTTAACAAGAAATATCTTTAAAAAAGATAAACGGCGCTGATGGAAAAGATTTATATATACATGTATATAAGAAAGAAAGAAATACAGAGAGGCAAAGCAGACACAGTTTTGTTATTTTATTTTATTTGTTATAGCTGTTGACGAACCCTCCCTGCCTTCTTAGTATGACTTAGAGATTAAGCGACCGAAAATCATGACAACTCATAAATTTATTGAAAGTGTCTTTAAAAAAAATGTTGAAGCTGTTGCAACAATTTCATACAGTGATAACAAGTCGATTAAAGAAGCAAAATATTTAGTTTCAATAAAATACCTCGTGTAGAGTGAGAATTCAAGATGAATAAATGTCCTTGAAATTTAATAAATATAAATAATAACAGCCTGTTACAAGAGCGAAATCTACCAACTTTTACGTATATTAAGTTTAAAAAAAGTGTCCGTCCTGAGTATTGAACCCGGGGCATCCGCTTGAGAGGCGAGAGTGTTAGCCACTACACCACAATGAACATGATGAACTTGTCTTGCGAACTTGAAATTAACAATCAGTATCAAAGGAACTAGAAAGGAACCAGTAAGAACTAGGAATATCTACACTTCTCTTGCGTTTTACACTGTGTATTGTATGCAAGTGACACCCAAGAATATTCCATATAATATTGTATTTAAGCCATCGATATTGACTTAACTGGTTACTTAAATCGTAAATATGATTTTCCTCCAATACAACACCCACTAAAAACCAATCTAATTAATCTACTTGATTTTTCCGCTGCATAATAATAAAATCCCACTAGATACCTCTCCAGCCTGCTAGATGCCTCTCTGGTGTAAATAGCTACCAATCGAAATAGTTTATTTCATTTTCCCTCTGCATAATAAGAGAATACGAGTATTATTTACAACATTTCATTCGTCGGAAAACTAGGTCAAAAGTGAGCTTAGACAGCTAACGCCGAAAAATCAACTTAAACATATTAAAAGTTCTAATAACTATCATGACATTTAAAGCAAGAATTGCAAGTAAGTTACTTAGTTTATAGGCATACTTGAACTATCCTTTTTGGGAATAAGAATGGTATGTACTGTGTCTCTCTCTTGCATGGTTGGCTAGGCACTGCCGAGGTGTTCGTATGGCTTTATGTTTATCTATATAATACAGTTTGTATATCGAAAATTCAACTTAGTATAAAACTTATATTTGAAGTGAAAATTTAATTATGTATCTTGAATATGCAAGTAATTTGGATGAAGCTAAACAAAATCGTTCAAATTTTACATTCAAGATTAAAATAAAAAGGTCGTCCTTTCTTCCACGGTAAGTATCTTAAAAAGTTGGTTATTATTCAAAATTTAACCATTAAATTTCGTACATTATTTGGTATAAGAAGTCATTTATTAATCATTAAATTATTAAACGGAATTGTTCCACATACCATAAATAACGGACGAGTTTTTACAGCCGCGAAACGGCACAAACAACGCTACTGTGTTGTTAAAATAGATAGAAAAGAACTTTAAAACCATCAAACACAATACATATGAAAACATTGCATGCTCGGGTTTTGAGCCTGTCCAAAATGATCAAAACGATCTAAGATTGAATGTCCACTTTTTAAAAAGTCTTTGGTCAGGTGGCTTTGGTGAACAGGCTAAATTAATCAGAACTTGTTGTTTGGCGGCGATCAATGTCCTTTTTCTGTCACTTTATCCATATTTATTTATGTTAACTTTATATAGATTGAAACCTTCTGCGATGATGATCATGGGAACTATATGACAGAACATAACTACGAAGCTCCTAGTAAACACAATAGACTGTGCAGTCACCGAAGTACTTGGGACATTATCACAAACACGGATGATTTCAAAGGTGGCTTAAATCCTCCAAAAGGATTGCTCGATGCTCAACTATTGCCAACGTTCATCATAATGAGAGCTACTTCTAGGAGAAGGCGTTCCGTCATTCTTGTGGATCCAGATATTTTATCAGCGGTAATATATCATATAAACTTGCCTTGTTAACTTAATTATAAAGATCTATGTCTACAGTACATTTGACTTACATTGTTATTATAATTTTATATGTAAGTCGGTCACAATAACTTATGAAGAGCATTGAAGCTGCACATAATATTAATAATTTCCTTCTAATTATTTGAACTAAGTAAATAATAACTATGGAAAATATCTATTTTCTTAAGTATTTATATAGCTAATTTGCTAATATTTTAAACAACAATTACTTCCTAGTTCCATTGTACAGACTTGTTTTCAAAAGTCCATGTTCAAAGTCGAATAAACCTTTAAGACAAGACCAGATCATAACTAGGTTTTACTTAAAAATCTTGTTCGAAATTCATATGTTAGCCGCATTAACCAAATACACCAGTTCACTTGTTTTATTTTGTTTTCTTGTGCTTAAATCATTTCCAATAACCCTTAGTTTTTTTAAATCTTACTATAATAATGTTTTCACTGTTTAAGCCAGCCTATCTGCACCAGGTTCATAGAACAATAGCTCATCTGAGACACGAAAGTTCGTCGAACGATGTTTCTTTATATCATCCGGACAAAAATGTATTTGGCACGAAACACATCAGGTCGCTAGAGAGGATGCCTGTACTATCAAGACCCAGTATCAACAACACGCTTGGTGATCATGTTAAGGTCAGTGAATTCTATCATAACCTATCTGTTATTTTAAATTTTACCTTCCTCAAGTAAAACTTCATGAATTTTCCGGTAATGGTTTGATATGTTTTACCCCCTCCAGAGAGCGCGGACATGCAATAGGCAAAACCTGATGCACATGTTACATTGTTAATGTAACATTTCATCAGCTGAAATTTAACTTTTTAAATACTTATTATTACATTGTTTGAAACGAATTACTTTAGTTTGATTATCATTCTAATTTGTTAGAGTTGTTCATTACAGGATTTATCGGGAGGCGAAGATTTGGATGATATCCATCTAATTGTTGTGACAAACAAATCAAATGCACATGTTGATAGTGTATTGAATTCCTCTGCAGTAAACGGATCGAGAGTATCCGTTTTGTCAAGTTCAACGTCGCCAACAGAAGCAACAAACTCAGGTAAGAAATTGGTTTCCTGTTAAAATACAAGATTTCTAAAAAAATAGTAGTTTTTTGCTTTATAATGCTCAATGCTTAATTATGCAAATTTTGCATGAGCATATATTGTTAAACAGACATATGAAAAACAGGTAAAGGCGAATGATGATAATAATAAAGTTAAAAGTCTCTTACAAAATGACCCTAAGGCCGCATTAAAATGCATGAATTGAGATCCACTTTACAGTAAACAGTAAACATCTAATTATTTATATGTTGAGAATGGAACTTTCTGTCTTCTCATGAAGATAAGCATTTATTTTATTAAACAAAGCAGGTTTCATTCAAATTAACATCAACAACCATTTGATAAAATTATGATGGTGAGAAAAAAGCTACCAACAATTGTAAAAATGTGACATTGTCAGAGACTGAATAATGATATTGATAATAGATAGCATAGACGAACTATCAGCAAGGTATCTGCCAGTCTCACAGGTTTACCGCTGTGGTATCTTGTACATATAGCTGTTTTTTTTCTTTTTTACTTTAAATCTCATTCAACTTTCTGATGCTGTTTAATTTTCAGAGAGATTTGCGTACCAACTGTATGGCAATTCACAAGGAAACTCGATGCTTGACAAAATCAGAAGTTTATTAAAAGATCAAAACCCTAATAATATTGTTGTGAGTAAACATTGAATGCCTCTGAAAAAAAAATGTATTTAAAGTAAGCATTATTATTAAATGTTAACATGTAATGATTAATTGGCAAGATAAAATAAGTGTGCATAAAACATGCTCTAAATGAGTAGAATTAGTGAAACAATAACGGCATGATAATTCAAACTTATTAAATGAAGATAATAATGCTATGTTTTTTGGAGTAAATTTTGATTAAAATGTTTGTAAGGATAAGAACTTAGACTTTCCCACCAAGCCAAAGCCTAGAGAGGAAACAGTGCACACAAACAAATAACATAAAAAGAGAGCCAGGGTTGGTGGGTAACCTTGAAACTGTAAGTAGCAAAGTATAGTCGCACTTTAATTTCAGCTAGAATTTAGGCTACACGAACTTCAGAAATTTCAACGTCAGATTCTGATATTAGCACACATTTTCAAAATACTAGCTAAACGTCATATTATTAGTTTTAATTTCGCTACGCTCGAAATGTTAAAAATAGTCATAATCTGTGTGACATCAAAATAAACAGGTATTGGTAATTTTCAGACTTTGCATTATGGTTAACTAGTTAAATACATGTGTATTTGAAAATCTTTAAGCATGTATATAGTGTTATCGATAGTTTCAAAAATTGTAGAAAGGTTATATTGAATTGAATAATTATTCATGAATATTATGTTGTCACCTTTTGATTATTACTTATATAATCAAAGAATAAAAAATTAACCGTTCCCTCCATATATACGCCTATTTCATGAGCCAACAGTCACATCTTTGCCTTCTGATCAAGATCCATGTTCGCGTTTTTATGTTTTGAGGTACTTTCTGACTAAAAGGTGAACAGTGAAAGTCCTGATCAGATGGCGCGAATGGATCTTAACTGTTTGCTCATGCGATAAATGGAGGAAATGGTTTATAAAAAACCTTTTCAAACTTTGAACTGTACAAGTTTTCCGTTTTAAATTTGCAGGTTCTTCAGAAGACTTGCTTTCTTTCTCAGAACACGATGATATCACGTTCTGTTGAAATAGACGAGACACTCTCGAAGCATATCACTTTTATAATTCACTATAATAGCTCTATACCTGATATAGAGATCCGGTCCCCATCGGGGGTCATTTACGATATGGAGTCGGATGTTTGTATCGTGGACTTCGAGTTTCGGGTTGTCAAATTCTATTTCGATTTTATTGAGGTAAGTGCTGACAAGATAATCGTCCTATTTCACGCACAAAGCCATTAATATGCTTGTCAAAACTCACGTAATATTCGCTTAAACCGATCATCTACGTTTCTTGGAATACCGCAACAGTATAAGAATAGTGGAAGCCCCATTACTCCACAGAAATGACCAAAGTCAAAATATGGTTGTAACATTATTTCAGGATAAATTGATATTCTTTGAATTTCTGCGCATCTAATAACTAGACATATTGTAACTCATTACGAATACATCGTATATTTTACATAACAGTTATGTTTCGTTTGGGGTTCTACATTTAAAAATACATTTTCGATACTAATTGTTGAGAGTACAGTTTGAAATATGTTTAAGTTATGAAAAATAATAAATAATTGAAAATTCTTTCCAAATTTGTTACACTTAAAATTTCACAAAATATGATCGAAGGCACTTCTCTGCAATTTCATTATCACTTAAGGTAAGAAGACGATTATTTTTTTACAAATTCTGGTTTGAAAGTTACGACTGAGAAAAACGGTATTTTAGGTTCCAGTCCTATGTAATTACATTTATTGCCCATGACCACGTTCAAACAAACCGAGCCTACAATACTTCCATTTTTATTGTTGTGGTTGGTGGCTTTTTCAATATCACAGTAGAATTGCTCGTGCCGTGTGGTGGCTGTAAAATATCTCCCCGTATATTCAATCACGCTCTTATCGGCTACATCCTCTAAAGATTATTGAGTAAGATAGGGTGCAATTTGTGCTCAAGATGCTGCATGTATACTGTGCCCTTGATGTTCTCTTAAATGCAGAGAATTGATATCTTTCATTCCGTCGAAAAGTCCGGTTGGTTCAGTTTCGCCCATTGTTTTCAAGTTTACGAAAAATCCATTTTAATCAGGGAAGGACGGGCAGCTGACCTTAGAATGATATTAATCTATAATAATTATAATAATAATAATACTATAAAAAATAACAATGAAGGTTCCACGTTCACCGCCATATGCATACCGTCGTTTGATATGGATCGAACATCGTACCGTTAACTTGTGTCGATATTGTATTGAGTTCCGAGCTACACGTGGATTGGTCGGAGCTGAAATGCTTTCTAAAATGATTGAGAAGCAAAGCCGAACGTCGAATGTTTCTACCTAGTACAGCAAATATGAATAATAACAAATGTATTAGGAAGATTTAGCCTTGGTGTGGTGTAATAAGCATGTCATCAAGATACCTTTGTGTTATTGTTTATATATTTATAATGATGTTTCATAAACATGATGTTTACAAAAAAGTCCAGTTAAATAATTGCATTTTAAAGAACGATTAGCTCGCATAGCTTTACGTTATAATGAGGTAAACAATATAAACAAACTTGTATGTTTCCTTTCTTTGAGGCTGGTTCTTGGAAGTATAACTTAAGGCAATCAAGACTGGGCATGGACAGCGTAGAGATCACCGTTTTATGTGAACATGGAAACACACAAGATGATCCAATTTTATTAAGACATTCTACGAAACTTAATGAAGAAACTAAGGATGCCATTTTACTTCACTTAGATGCAACCCAAGGAAACCATCCCTTGCTGGGACTTTATGTGATAGCAAAGATTGAAACACCGAATTCAAAAGTATATCAGCTAAAGCTATTGGACAATGGAGCAGGTAAAGATGAATAGTTTATTTACTCACATTTTGTAACAACACTAGTCGGATTATCTTGATCCTTATATAGATTTTATTTAATAACCAATTGTTGTTGTAATGGGCGACTATCCGTTTCTGTCGACCGATGTTCATCGTCTGTTGCCAGCATCTCCTTTACCACCGGGCCGATTGCAAACAAGCAAACAAACTTCACTGGGATGTTTCGTTGTCATTCTTCTTATAAAATGGTTTCATTAAGAACAGTGTTTGCCATGGCAACCGGAAGAAAAAAAAAGTTCCATAGAACCCACTGGCCCGATTTCAGAATACTTCACAGAAATGTTCCTCAGGTGGCATTCCTTCAAGCCAGGTTGGTTTGTCTCCCACGATAGGGATTAGGGCTTTTTTTCATTGTAACCTTAGTGTAAAACTTTAAAATAGGTGAATGGGGAACTTTGAAAGCAACCGAACACGACAGTTATGAAAATACTGCAGGCTCGGTTTGATTGAGCCTATTCATGGGCAGTAATGGGAATGCATATTACTGCCGACGCGGCCTAGCCCCGGGTTGAGCGCAACTCAGTAATTACACCATTAGTACAATTTAGATCCATCCCAAACGATGGCATGCATATGGCGGTGAACATGGAACCTTCAATGAGGTATTTTCAGATTAATACCATTCCATGCTCAGCGGCGTATGGTCCCCAGATAAAAGAATGGGTTTGCCCTAAACGAGAAAACAATGGGCGGAACTGAACAGAATAGAATTTTGACAGGGGATCTTAGAATATAAATCCTGCATATCACAGACACCGCCAAAGGCAAAATTTAAAAAGCAGGAAGTATATCCTTGGGGTGATGATTTAAAAGATTCTTATGAATATTTTCCTTTTTTCTCATAAACCGCTTGTTCGATTTCAAAAGAGAAATGTTCCTTAGGTGGCATTTATAAATTGTTTTCAAGCCATGTTGGTTTTATAAAAAATGGACATAGGACCGGGGCTAGTTTAAACTTCATGTATTATGACTAAGGACTTTTTTGTAATTCTTTTTATTAGAAACAGCCGGTCAAATTTCAAAATAACATTACACAAATATTTCTTAGTTTGTCCTTTTACAAATTCCATCTTGCTATGTTGATTCGTCGCTGAAAGGTATTATCTTTAACAACACGACTGAAGTCGTTTCAAAGTCTTTATCAGCATAATCCTGGCAGCTTGCTTTTGAAATTTTCTATTCTATCTTAAAGTGACATAATGCAGTTACCGCATGTAAGACAACATTAAGTATCAAATAATAGAAGGTCGTTTATGAAAATGAAAAATATCAGATAAAGACCAGAAGCAGACTCTTGAGGATCATCCGATAATACCGATTGACTCCCGCGTAAACAAGCAACTGATGTTTTGTGTTCTGTTATTGAGATTGAAAGATGCGTAGGTCGCTTTTCAGGACAAAAATAAGTATGTGTTTTCAAATTTCATAATTTTTAATTTAAACTGTAGAAGACCTTTAAACAAAGAAAAATTTAAATGATCACGTTCAAAATTATATTTAAGCTAAAGACGTTGTAGCTTTAATTACGCAAAAAGGCTTTCGAGGGATCTAAAGTTCGTCTCAACAATTTCTTTTTATATATAGCCAAAGATACTGTGGTCAGAGTTTGTAAGCGCGTTCTTACAAGAGAAAATGGATATAAAACATAAGCCTACTGTCTGATATAACAAAGATAATTTAATTCCGTAAAATATGTAAGATGTATGTTTTCAGGTCCTTACTTAGATGTAGTAACCAGCTTCAATTACCTCCCTTCATGGTAATATTCTAATTTCAATCCATGCAGAATGTCAGTCATAGTGGATGACAGTATATAAGCATACTTGAACTATTCTTTTGTTATAAAAAAACCGACTGTACATTTATGTACATATTTATATTTTTATTTTTATTATATACTATTCTATGTGGATCCTTGTAAGTCGGAGCATACGCTACCCTGGATCCTCCACAAGAGTTGGCAAGTCCTGGCATATCTTTACTAACATTTTATGTAACTATTATATAGGCTTACCAACCACAAACTAATAAATAGAGACCTTTGAACTAATTATAAGACATTTTTAAACAAAGTTATTTAAATATAGAGGATTTTAAGTACTGACCGATATAAGATGTTTAAATTGAGCACTCTATAAGTAGTTATTCGTTCATAGATATTTATATATAATAATAATAATAGACAGATGCCCATATGCATTGCTAAGGGCGTCTATAAATAAACTCAAACACACATACAACTTTTGTGAATATGGACGGTATGTACTGTGTCTGTCTCTTGCATGGTTGGCTAGGCGCTGACGCCGTTTTTTTTCACAGTAGATCTATACAGAATTACAACTGCATATCAGGAATTTCCTCACTCTGAACTGTGAAAAAAACAAATTTATCGAATGTATCTGTTACAAAACCGTCCCATCACTTGATACATTTGTGTGACTGTTGTTAGAAGTTACTGGCTGAAATAATTCACCTTCTGATGTAAATTGCTTATTAAAGAGATTTGCTGTTTCATGGTGATAAATTACAGGATTTCCATAATCATCTTTAATGTGATGAGTTTGAACAAGTTCGTGAAGACAGTTCGATAACTGCTTTGTATTTCGTTTGTCACAATTAATAATGTGATTATAAAGTTATGAATAACATCTAATACCGGTGTTTTATATGTTGCCTGTAATTTTATAGTTATCATTTATCATTATCTCTTTTGTTTTGATTGCATCAAGTGTTGTAATATTTGGATGAGACTCACATTTTACTCGTTTCTCAGTTTTGGGGTATGAATATCAACACGTTGCGCAAAAGTTCGAGAAAAAATTACAAGATCCATCTGAATCCCTAAAGTGGTCATTATAGGACCGCGAAAAGTAACAAAGATCAGACGAAAGTCAGTTTTTGTCAAATGTTTCATAAATCGATAACGAATAAAAAATATTAACAAACTTTCGCCATAGTGTTACTTACCTTTACATATTATACCAAACGGTATATGTGTTCATTTATGGCCAATTTCGGGACAAGGGCTGAAGATTATAAAGCTGAGATTGGAAACCAGTCTCAAATCTCAAGCATCTGATTGGCTGAAATGGCGCCATTTCAGCCAATCAGATGCTTGAGATCCGGTCGCCATTTCAGCGAATCAGATGCTTGAGATTTGAGACTGGTTTCCATGCGGAGTTTTATAACCTTCGGACAAGACCGTTAGCGTTTTTTGCTGACTATGTATTTCTATCTGTTCCAACTTTTTAAATTTACTGAAGTAATTGACAAACCTATCAAAAATAATGTTTCTCATTCACTACATCCAAACAAACATAAATGTCCCATAATTTTGACAGGTTTTTGTTTATTTTTTATGTATTTTATTTGTTGTTATAGAACGAGATGTACCGGTTGTAACTAGTTATCATTTTCATCATTTCGCACATCTTGCCAAGAAACAGTTTTCTAATTAATTTGTCTCATAAGTAAGTTTGATGGAACTTAAGTTGATAGTTTTAGCCATAAATTAGAACTTTTAGACATTTTATTAGCTTTACGTGGGCACAATAATATCTGTAAAAGAAAGTTAGTAATAAAGTTAGATAGTAATGAATCATTTTATTACAAAGTCCATGTTTTGACAGATAATATTTTTACATTTTATACTAACCATTGTAACAGAAGTGTTTATCAGAACTTTTTTTGTTAATATGGACGTAGGCAAAATATGTTAGAACATTTCCTTTTAGAAAATAATGGAAAAAATAAAAATAGGTTATTTCATTTTATTTTTCAAGCACGACCCTACCGATTATTTTAAGCTTTTACGATTTGCAAAAGAAAAAAAATAGTTTTCAGAGAAACAACATTTGATCTAAAAAATCTCAATCTTTCCTATTCATTTTAAATATCTATTTTGTCGATAATCCACCATTATAACTTAAACTTGTTTGCCAATAGATAAAAAGGGAACTTCGAAAGCCCCCGAACACGACATTAATTAAACTAACTCGGTTTGATTGAGCCTGTTCATGAGGAGAAATGGAAATGCATATTACTGCCCACGCCGCCTAACCATGGGTTGAGCACAACTCAATATTTACACCAATTACCAGTACAATTTCGATCCATCTTAAGTAAGCCTCTGACCCCTTCTTCCCGAAATTTTAAATCTTTTAAAACAATTTAAACAGTGTTTTAACTTTGTTTTCCCTATCCGCTTATAAACAGATTCCCACATCATAATCCTCCTCATTCTTCGGCTTATAACTTGCTTACCACCTTCTCACCAAACAGTTTGTAAAACAATTAACAACTATCAGTTAATTTATGATTGAACACTCTTAACATTTCTTTGTTGTTTTGTGTTAAAATTTTGACAGGTATAGATATTACGAAAAACGACGGGGTTTATTCAAGAGCATTTCTACTAAATGGGCAAACCGGAATTTACCATGTGAATTATGAAGTATATGGAAAAATTGGAGAAGCATTTAAAAAAGAGGAAACGTTTGAAGTGGTATCGGAAGGTACAATTTCATACTTTTTTATCTATCAGTTGTGTATTTCACGTAAAGTTATTGTATTGATGCAGATTAGTTTAACTTTATCTGCATAAGAGTTGGCAAAATAAAAGGTAATGGTTGTACATCAACATAGTTACCTCATATGATAATATTATTATGTACGAGTCAATATTATCGACCATATTGTGTTGCTATTTTTGCGATTTTGTAGGTCGATTGATTGTTTTCTGTGCCTGTTGTTTATATTCTTCATTACTATCAGCTCGTTCTTCGCTTTAAACACCTTCCTATGTTTTACCTGACGATAACCATTGTAATCAGCTTTGATGCCGTTGTTAACACCTGACACCTATTATCGTGATTTTTGAATAAGCAATAGCATATGTTTTCCAAGAAAAAAAACGACAATCAAAGGCAATATTTAAAATTTATGTGACATGTTATCTGTGGTTTCTTTGCGATCCACATGCACGTTTGTTTCTATTTGCATATGATCTCAATGCGTGAAATGCCAACTTAAAGAACATGATTTTCATTTACTTTAGAATTAAAAGTAAAATAGGTCGAGTTATGGGAAAAGGTATCTTCGGACAGTTAGCGTTTTTCTTTGAAATGATGTCATGAATTTGTGCAGACGACATTGCTAATTATGTACTTGGCGGTTAAATTAACACAATTTATTCAAAATGTGTAACAAAAGCGCAAATAAAAGATGAGAAAAACATAAGCCAGTTTAATAAAATAGCAACAACAAAAATATATAACCGAAGGCATTTTTTCCCGTGGCTTGCCCAGCGAAGAACTTGTCAAGTTGTATGGCCTGATTTATATTTAAAGACTGAAACTTGGTTAGACATTGTGTTTTTGTCAACTCATTAAGAAACGTGAGTGTTAAAAAGTGAAATATGCTTATCTGGAATCGCCAAACTCAGAAAACACAACCTCTCAACCAGCCAAAAAGTAGATAGGAAAAGATAGCATGGGTTTAAAAGAAAATCAGGTTCAAATTAGACACTTCAATTAATGAACGGACAAGAGAACGTTTGGGGTTACCGCCTTGGATCGGTTAGTGGCAAAACGATAACTATGTGAACAAGGTTGAAATGCCTTATTGAAGATTCATAGAAAATTTGAACTTAGAAAACAATGGCATGAGTTTTTTCAAAAATTAAAAACTCGTTCAAGGGCAGAGGACAGTAAATATATAGAAAAGCTTGTCGCGGATGGGACAATTTTGTCTAGAGACGATTCGGGCTTACTTTATTTTCAAAGATTCATTGGCCAAAATTAAAAAGAATAATTATAAAATTCTGTTATCAAAATGTAAAATGACTTTAATTATATACTTTAAAATAAAAACGATTTTAAAACACTGTTTGAAAGGTGATTTGTCGCACTTTACTGAAGTTTGTACTTTTCTTATTATGGGTTAAAGATTAGCATACATTCTAGGGGTGATTACTTTCGGTTTAAAATGCTGAGAGAATGAGTCGGTGAAGACCCTGATTTCTGGCAATTTTTAATTTGCCCAAGACTACAACTTTTCAAATCTATTGTAGTTTCGGAAAAAGTCATGTAAACTAAATCACAGGAGGCCCAAATCTTATAATGTAAGTCTATGGGAAACTGACCTTAAAGACAAACAGAGAAAAACAAGCGACAAAAATCAACATAAATATCAATAATATCTATAATTATAGAAGCAGTTCCAATCAAAAAGAAAGTATCAAGGATACCTTTGAAACACAATCTACAGAGACACATTTCCGGTGATTCAGTTATCATTACACAACATAAACGTGACATTCCTGCTTCCGACAACATTCCACCATCGAGAATAGCCGACTTTGAAGCAGTCAGATACATACCATACAGAAACACAGTTGTATTGAGCTGGACAGCCCCGGGAGATGATTATGATCACGGAAGATGTAAGTGGTTACATCATGCTGCTTTATAAAACATTCTGTAGATATAACAAGTTGCTTCTGTGTTGTTCATGAGCAAATATTGATCTATTGTCTTATTCAATAGCCGTAACATTTGCATCAGTAGCGTTTGTTCAAGTCCGACGGCAGAAAGAGTTAGTCAGGCAGACGCGTTTAAAATTGAAAAGGACCTTTAAGAATTAAATAAAATTTAGATATTAAATATTTCAACTCGGGAGATTCGTGCACTCATGGGATTATTAGGTATTTAGCTGTTTAGTAATTATACAAAAGAAACAAAAATAAATTAAAGTGAAACGTTGTTCTCAATTTCTGTAGGTATTTCAGCCAATCCGTATGTTGTTTCAAACGGAGCTAACTAGTTATTTGAAGCGAGGCTTATTTTTTATATAGTCACTCCTGTCGCTAATAACAAATGAGTATAAATGAAACAATGCATGATCTTTGTCGCGCTCTCTTTATCTTTAAGGATGGATCAAAACTTTATTTGTTTAGTTACCTTTATTAGTTATTGAGTTTCCATAACAGGCAATTGTAATTTGCTGTTGCGTTTCTACCCAATATAATTTATCGCAAAATTCCTGTTACAAATTTAATATCATTGTAATGTAACTTGAGCTTTGTGAATAATGAAATTGCACGAGACAGTACTGTAATATTGTGTAATTCAAGAAGTTATTTCAATTCTTAAACAGACATTTATCTTTTTATATAGTGGCCAGTTATCAACTCTTCATTGGATACGACGTACAAGATATTCGTCTTTTTCTGAAGTTTATATCTACCAGCGAGTACAATGGCGTAGGCCACATAAAGCAGGAAAATTTCCCACCTACAAAAGATTCGACTTTGAAACAGGTAGTTCTATGGCGACCAAAGATAGTCAGCAAAACATTCATGTTTGCAGTGCGCGGAATAGACCGGCGGGGAAACAAAGGAGAAATTTCAAATGTTTCTACTATGTTAACTTAATTAGTTTATCTATGGATAACTATTAAACTGTAAGTTTGGAATGCTCCACAGCGCAATTATACCGATATTGAGCTAAAACAGACGGGGTTTTCTATGATGGGCATAAACATGATTGGCGTAATTCTGTTCTGCTATTTTCAGTTGTTTGTCAACTGTTAAGATAAAATTATATTTCCTGTGATTTCATTAGCTACATTTGTTTGGTAATGAATAAATCTGTGGGTTTCTTTTATGAGCATGAAACATTTTATAAACGATAAAGGGTATAGTTCATTAAAATATTAAGGTGGTACAAATCGACTTTACAGTGTGGACTGAATAGATATCTAATCTTCTGTTTTTGTTCATTAAATAGTCTTATTTTTATAAAATTATTGTCTGTTTGTGTGCTAGAACCTGCTTGCAGCATGTTGAGAAACACGAACACATGTCCATGTTTATCTGTTAAACAGTATATATAAACCTGTGCTTTTCTGTGATCATAATACATATTATATTAATTTATGTTTTTATTCTGTAAGATTGATCAATTTTATTAGTAGGAATGTATGGTAAAATAAAGCAAATTGAGATAAAAAATTAAGGTCTCTTAAATTATTACTTGTCTCTTCAAAAATCAATTGCGTACTTTTTATGCCCCCACAAAGTGGGAGGCATATAAAGTTGCACTTGTCCGTCCGTCCGTCCGTCCGTACGTACGTACGTCCGTTCGTCCCCAAATCTTGGGGCATCAACTCCTCCTAAACTATAAAGCGAATTTCTTTCAAACTTGCACAGATAATCAAGCAGGATGTGTAGATGATCGTAAAGAAAGGATTTTTTCCAGAGATCATTTTTACCAGAGTTATGACCCTTTGTTATTAAAAATTATGTTGCAGCAGTGGGGGCATCAGTGTCCGAGGACACATTCTAGTTGCAAACCGTAATAGTAATGGTTTTTATTCAAATTGTGGTTTCTCATTTTTAACGGTACAATTTCAGCATTAAACTATGTAATTAGCAATAAACAAAATTAACTCGTCCGGGTTAAGACAGGAAAACACATTAATCACATGCAAATTAATCAGGCTATGCAACCAGTTCGAAACATTTTATTAACAAGATAATTGTTTGCATTTCAAAAAGCAATCCTCTGCATATTTACTGTAACAGCGCGCGATTTGAATTTCGTAAACGGGTTGAGACCATTATTTGAACAAAATTTATCACATGCACAAAAGTACGTGTTTTTATCGGCGTCGTCTTATCACTGTCTTTTATCAAACGAGATAAATTTGTAATGTTAACACTATGCCAGCTTAGGAATATACACTCTTACATAAGTTGTCTTATGACATCGTTGACATTTCTACCCATTATCAAAAAGCAATATGAAAAAAGACATATATGTTTTAAATACTTTACATTGAATTAATATTTAAGTAAAATCTTTGTGCGTTTTTATGTACACCTTCAACGCGGGTTTGGAAATTTTGAATTTTGGAGTTCGCTGGACAAACCTGGTTTAACAAAGATTCCGAATGTTCATGACCGATTCATTAAAAGAAACAGAGAAGCCTTTTGTAAAAAAAGAGATCAACTGTTTATTTTTTTAATCTTGTCTCAGTTGCACACTTTGAAAATAAATCTTTGACTGCAGAAATCTTACAGCATAATATAACACTCAAAATGACCTTTATACATTTGAAATCAGAAATCTTAATTACAATGATTACTTTATTTAACAGAGTTATCATTTTTTTTTTATAAATCGCATCGTTTATCATTAATTTATAAATCGCATCGCATCGAACTTAGGCCGCCTAGGAGCCAGGTGCGCGTTCAACCACCGAAACACTTAACATTATGAACATAGTTTTTTATGTTCTGCAGGTTGAGTGGTTCAGTGGTAAAATGCTCCCCTGCCACCCATGCGGGCTCGATTAGATATCAGACCTATAATCTATCGTTTTTACATTAATTTAGACAATTTCCTGTTTAGCATGGACCTACATGTGTCTAAATCTCTTTTAGTCACATTGAAAACAAGAAAAATTTTGATGCAAGGAATCAAGTCGGCGCCAGAAGGATTTCCATGTAATTACAACACTCGTAATCACACTGCTCTGACGAAATCTGAATGATTGAGACTATTTCGTTCTACAACTACGAACATCGGAACATAACGCAGTGAAACAGTCAACATCCCCGACCGATAGTACGGGTTTCTGTTGTTTTCAAAAATCGTCACATGAAAAAAATCAAAGCTCTGAAAGTGCTGCAAGCCAGCGGAGCGTAAACATAATCAAATTAAAACGAACACATAATGTTCAATGTAACAGGACTTCCAGTTTTATTCCAGTTATAAAGATTTATAATAACTAAACAGAATGAAGAAACTCCTATGGAAGACATGTTATATGCTTGAAAAAATGTGGGTTGCCTATGTTGAATAACATATAGATATGTAATATAAGTTAAATTGCAGTAAAGTTTTCACTGTAAATAAAAAAAACAACAAAAAAAAAAACAAGAAACTGTGTTTGGACAACACATATGCCCCCGGTAGCGAAGTTTATCATGATACAAATTTACAAATTTACAACAGCACAATGTTAAAACAGCAAGAAATCACAAGTTAGTTCTAAACAATGAAAAAAAAAACTTTCTGGTGCCAGAACCTGTGCATAAAAAGAATTTTACATGAAAATCAACTTATGTAACATATAATATAAGATTATAAAGTACAGATTATTCATGACAAAATTGGGAAAGTTACAGAATTTAATGTAATAAATGCCTAGGCATTTAGTACAAACACTGATGATGCAAGTATTGGGAGGGTGGGCATTTATTAGAGGCACATGATTGAAATTGAGAAATATCCAACTTGCTGAAACAGATAAACCATTTCTCCAAGTACAAAATGGGGAGATAACCCCAGATATAAAATAGCTGGAGTTATGCACCTTGTCAGGGTCATGACCTGTGCACTGTTAAGTAAGTGTGTTAAATTCATTTTACTGTTCTTTGCAGAAAATGAGAAATATCCAACTTGCAGATACAAGGTTAACCATTTATCTCTTAGTATAAAATGGGGAGATAACCCCAGGAATAAGATAGCCAGAGTTATGTGACTTGTAAGCGTCATAACCTATGCACTGTTAAATGAGTGTGAGAACTTTCATGCAAATGCCCTTAGTAGAAATTGAGAAATATCCAACTTGCCGAAACAGGTTAACCATTTATCGCCAAGTACAAAATGGGGAGATAATCCCAGAAAAATGAGACATAGAGTTATGTTTCTTGTGAGGGTCATGATCTGTGCACAGCAAAGTGAGTGTGCAAACTTTCATGCAAATGCTCTTTGTAGAAACTAAGTAATATCTAACTTGCCAAAACCAGGTTAACCATTTATCTCCAGGTAAAAAATGGGGAGATAAAACTAGAAATAAGATAGCCAGAGTAATTTTATGTAATTTGTAAGAGTCAAGATCTGTGCACTCTTATGCCAATTCTATGTGAGGAAAATGAGAAATATCCAACTTGCCAAAAACAGTTTAAATATTTATCTAAGTACAAAAAGGGGAGATAATCCCAGAAAAAGGTAGCCAGAGTTATGGAACTTGTCAGGGTCATGACCTGTGAACTGTTAAGTAAGTGTATACACTTTCATGCCAATGCTCTTTGAAGAAATTGAGAAATATCCATCTTCCCGAAAAAAATTAACCGGGCGGACGTATGGGCGGATGGACGGACGGATGGTTCAATCACTAGATGCCGGGGGCATAAAACACCAATAACTCTGATAGAACAATCATTGAAAATTATCCAATTCAATAGTTGCTAGAAATGGGAATATTCAGACCACCCAAAATAAAACTGGTCAAAATATTAACACAAAAGTAATTTTTGGAGAACTATTTAAATAAATGAGAAAGGGAACATTAAAAGCAATTGAACAGGACAAATACAAAAACATTACAGGATACATGTAAGTTTGATCGAGCAATACCAGGATCAAAATACATCACTGCCCAGAATGCCTAGCCCTGGGTTCATGCAACTCAATATTTACACAATTTTATACAAAGTTCCAATTTTGATTCATTCCAAACAATGGAGTGCAGGTCAGGTTGCTTTACAGAAGTTGAACTTGATGATGATAATTTTATATTCATGCTTTATAGCAATACATCACAATTTAAAGCAATGCCAATGGCCTTATAAATGTCATTTAGTAAATGAAAGAGGCACAACACATTTTTTGTGTTAGTCATATAGTACGGAAATTGTTGGGTTAGCAAAATTATAGTTATTTCTTATATTATTTTAGCTTATTACTTTACCTTGTATTTCTCTTGATTATTTCCACTTTCAAAGTAAATACACAGGGACCCCGTGAAAGGCTATTTGACCTTGGTTTCATCTATAACAATGTGTCCGAGGGAGCCAGCTTTATGTTAATGTTACCATTTTTTAAGGAAGTGTCCAACCTTATAAATCAGATAAAGGGGCTCTTTATATTCATTTCATTAGCTAGAGCCTTTAACAGACACCCTTTCCCCACTGTTATCTGCAAACTCTATTTAGACCCTTTTAATGTATGCACCACATCTATCTGATCAATATCTACACTCTTTGAATCTTGATCAGGAAGTACATGTACCTTAAAGATCTAAACATTAACAGACTCTGATTAGCCAAACTGATATGCAAGTTGATATGGTCTAACCTTGTCACACATGGAATACAAGCTGTATGGAAAGAGTAGACATAAAACATGGAATACTTGAGTTTTGAACAGAAAATCCATTTCTAACTTCAACTCTTTACTCCATATATACACCTTTATGTCATGGGCAAACAGTGTAGATCTAGATCATCCTGCATCTCTTTGCTGTTTGGTCAGGATCTGCACTATTCACTTTCAGATTCATAAAGTTATTTCTGAACAAGAAATGACCAATGTAGATCTGATCAGATGGCACAAATGTTCAGTCTGATCTGGATCTACACTAGAAGCACATGCGATGAAAGGCACATTTATATAGCAGAAAGGTGCTCTTGATCAATCATTTTTAGTTATGCCCCTTAGAATGACATGAACGATCTTTCTTAATGAATATTATCATCTTCAACTAAAATTTCAGAAATTACTCTACATCATAAAGCTATTTCAGTTACTATAACTAAGTTAAAGGACATAATTATAATATAATTATTCCTAGTTTGTCGTCAGAAATATTAATACATCTATGTTCTTTCAATGCCATTTAACTCACAAATTATTTTATTAGAAGATATCATTCAGGGATTTTAATAGATGCAGATTCTTGCATTTTGATGCAAGCATATTTGATTTTTTTTTCACTTTTGACCCCCTGGTTAAGTTAAATATGTTCTTTCAAATATGTTTTTTCTTCACAAATTTTTATCACATCTAATAAGCCGGCGACTGTTCTTTGCTCGTGAAAAGAGTCTTTTCAGAGGTGCAGGGATTTCAATAGCTTTTGTAAACCAGGGGTCGTTTGTCCCTGGTGAGAGTTTTTAAGGGGTCATAATCAAATAGTTGCAAGTCATATCTTGTGTTCATTGAACTTAACTACTTATAAAAGTGCTTTAACTTCATTTTAATATATGTTCAGTGTTCTAATAAGTATAAATTTCATAATTAAAATGCAATAGTCACAATATTTATCTTTATTCTTGCAAAATTCGGCCATGTTTCCTTCATCAAAAGAACCCAAGCTAAATATCAGGAACGGTCAAATGTAGAAAAAAACTAATTTGCTTGCATCAAAATGCAAGAATCTGCATCTATTGAAATCCCTGGGGCGGGAAAATTAAGTCTGACATGGTTTATTTTCAATTTTAATCCAAACTGATCGTCATAATTTTTTCCTGTAATTG
The DNA here is from genome assembly GCA_038501625.1 of Corbicula japonica. Lineage (NCBI taxonomy): Eukaryota > Metazoa > Mollusca > Bivalvia > Venerida > Cyrenidae > Corbicula > Corbicula japonica. The sequence continues at coordinate 7,179,818 of JAZAYU010000017.1, read as the reverse complement.
CGATATTTACCTGGCGAAAACTAGATAATTTAAAAATTAAAAATACCATGTTTCTTTAATCTATGTTTGAAGTGGTCATATTGAAAAAAGAAATATATTTCAACAATTTTTGAGCAACAAAAATTATAGCTTTTCCAAAAGATGCTGCATTATTTGATTTTATATATGGGACATGCTAAAAATAAAAACATCTTAAAGCTTGTTCATATTGTCTCTGACTACGGGCTGTAAAGTCTGCATGTCCTGGGATGTTCAGTTCATTAATCTGGGCATAATCTCCTGGCCATAATGTCTGTATATCATTGAGACTTAGGAAGCTAGTTTAAGCTTTTCTAGTAAAAAATAAAATTATTTACCTTGTTAAGATTTGTAAACCTGGGCGGTGTATTACTGCCAGTGTGATACAGAACTTTGTTTTCCAAAGTGCTTGAAGACTCCATCTTAGTAAGACTACATCCTCACCAAAAAAGTTAACAATAATCAGATGTGTTTTCATGCAGCTGGTTTTATACAAATCATTAAATGCAAAATATGCCAAACTGTTTTAGTAAAGTTGATTGCACATTTATGCATACAATGACTGCACACATACAATATTTGGGATACAGTTATAACAGTTTTAAAACCCTTATTTCCTGACCTTTCGAAATTATACTGTAATAAATTTTTTGTCCATGTCTGTGTTTATTTGTTATCTTTTCAGGATATCTGTCATGTTAATTCCATTTCCGAAAAAACTCATTTTGCATCATTTTCATGACTTTCACTATTTAAATTCGCACACAACATTAGAAATTTGTTCAAACGAAAATTTGGTATATATTTTAAATAAAGAAAACTAACTCCCAAAAAACTGAAATACTTCAAAATTCTTGCAACGTGTCTGCTGTCAGAATATACATGTCCCATTTGACGTCATTGCGATTGTCTTACACATACGCAGTTTTATTTAATCATTATATCGCATATATTAGTGTGCCTTTGTTGCTTTTATTGAATTCTATATAACAAAATGTATTTACGTTTTGTCCAGAACAAATATTTTCGCCAATTACGTTCCACAGCTATAAACCCAGTGAGACAGTCTACATCCCTGACCGATTGTACGGAAAGTACGCTCACAATGTACGATGTAATACAATGTATGGCCAGCATCATAATTTCACATTTATTTATACGTTTCTTTCCGAAAATAAAAACTCTCAAGAATTATTTTGGACCACTACTACAAACAGGTACATAATATGCAGTGCAACAGTCAACATCCCTGACCGATTATACGGAAGGACCGGGTATCGTTGTTTTCACGTGCTTAGGAGAACTTTTATTTAAAAATAAAAAAAAAATAACTCTGAAAAAGCGATGCCAACCAGTTCCCATGGTACAATTTGTTAAACATTTGTTAATACGTTTTTTGCAAAAAAATCTCATAAATATATATCAGAACAAAAATACAAACATTTCTGAAATTATGTTATTATCCTCTCACAATAAATTCCAAAAGTAAGCACAAATATAGTCGACCGCATCATGGGCGGCCGACTAATAAAATAATGTAAAGTTCAACAAAATGTATATACTTGTATCAATGTTGGCATTTCTAAACCTAACAGGTGTTGTTAATGACCAGCGGTAATATTTGCTCATTATCATTTTGCAATTTTTCTCAGTTTTATGTGCTATTTCATTCCAGTACTATATTAAAAAATTGACTAAGGCGTTGTCTGTGGTATGCAGGATTTATATTCCCTGATCGACCCGTTGTCAAACTTCTAATATGTTCAGTTTCGCCCACAGTTTTCTCGTTTATAGTTCCATGCTCACCAACATACCATCGTTTGAGATGGATCGCAAACGTACTGAAATTTATTTAAATATTGAAATGGCGTAACCCGGGCCTAGGCGGCATAGGCAGTAATATACAGTTACATTACTGCCCATTATCACGCTCAATCAAACTGAGCATGCAATTTTTTCTTAATTCCCGTGGTCGGTGGCTTTCAAAATTCCCTTTTAATATGTTTCATTATCACAGTAGCGCTGTTTTTGCCATGGGGAGGCTTTAAAATGTCTCCCGTAGAGTCAATCAGTGCTGTTATCAGTTTTGTCCTTTGAAATACTAGTAGATAAAAAGGGAACTGAAAGCTACCGAAAAAGTATAAATATGAAAATATTACAGGTTTTGTTAAGTTCAATACTTATAATCCATGATAATAGTTCTTCGGAAATTATGTTTGTTTTAACATTTCGGCTAGCTTCAATTCAAATAAGAAGCCACAAACAATTAACGAAAAAGAGAACCCTTGGGGTTACCGACTTGTAACGGTCAGTGGCAAAACAAATTGCCACTGGGGGTTTAAACCAGGTTCTTGGGTGCACCAACCAAGTTTAGTGTCGTTGACACTTTACCGCCAAAGAGGATTGCTAGAGTTGCAAAAATATTTTTTTCCTTTAAAGACTTGAATGAAAATTTGCGTGTCGTTACATACATAACCAAGGTACTCAAATGTCAAATTGCATAGAAACATTATGGTGTTTTTTAAAGTTTAATTGTGGATTTTTGTGGACACCTTTTACTGATTCAGAAGTAAAACGCTTAAATGATCTTAAAATCTTATTCATATTAAAACAGCGTTGCACCTTAAAAAAATTTATATCAATACATAAGTTTACATCTAATCAATCTGCCTGTGAAACAAAGAAAAATTAGCTTTACTTTTTACATATTTTATCAATTGTTCCTGATTTGATTCAATATTTTCACATGATTTAAATAATTAGTATTTCTTTAAACAAGACTCATGTTTTCTTGAGTTATTTTAAAGAATGATTTTTGATTAATGTTTGTGTCAATTTTAAGCCAAAACTATTTAACAAATAATGGAAACTTTTAAAGTTCAAAGAAAAAGAACTGAGTCTCTTGTTTTTGTAAAACTTCTTTTTGAGTGTATATTTTGAAAAAACAAAACAAAAAACAAACAACCTTATATAGTTATATTTTTCTTTATTCGCGAAAAACATTATTTTTATTTGTATTTAGAATAAAAAAGAATTTTTGTGAATTTTAAGATGTTCTTTTTTCGGGTATTTCCTCTGAGCAGTAAATGAGTCAAAAGTAAAAGCTAAAAAATATATTGTTGACAATTAATTTTTTATTTCGTATTTTTATTATTTCAGTGAAAACCCATCAACGCTGAAGATATTTTCAAAATAACTTGATGGGAACAATGTCAACAAAACTGTAGGAATCGTCTATAATGATCTTAAAAATATGTATATCGATGTCTATGAATATTATATGGGAAGTTATCAATTTAAAAAAGATCAGAAAAAATCCAGAAAAGTGATAAGATCATAATTTACAGGCAATAAGTTAAAATGTATTTTAAATATTTAACAACCAAAAAGTTAAAATGCCAAGGACAACGGTGTTCTGTTAATTATTATACACAATCTTGACTATGAAACTTCTTTAATGATTTAAGTAACTAAATTAGAACCAAGGTTGAAAAGGTACTCAATATGTTTGAAATATTTTTATATTTGTCGTGGTTGATTGATTTCAAAGTTCCCTTTTCATGTATTTCAATATCACAGTAGCTGGGTTTGTGCCGTGTGGCGACTGTAAAATGTCTCCCCGTACGTTCAATGAGTGCTGTTATCAATTACGCAGTTTGAATGTCGTTGAGCACGATATTTATGTACTATGTACTTCTAAAATTACCATTGTTTTAATATTTTCGCCAGTTTTGAGATGGGTGGTTTCAATTTCACAGCCAATATAGATATGGATATTGTTCAATCACCCCAAGGATATACTTTCTGCTTTTAAAACTCTTTTTTTTAATTCTTAACACCTGTTTAGTTCCGCATTGTTTTCTCGTTTAGAGCAAACCCATTCTTTATCTGGGTACCATACGCCGCTGAACATGGAATGGTATTAATCTAAAAAAACGCATAGAGGTTCCCTGTCCACCGCCATATGCACAACATCGTTTGGGATGGTCAAAATTGTACTGTTTATTGGTGTAAATATTGAGTTGCGCTCAACTCGGGGTTAGGCGGCGTGGGCAGTAGTATGCATTTCCATTACTGTCCATATACAGGCTCAATAAAACCGAGTCTGCAATATTTTCGTATTCGCCGTGTTCGATGGCTTTCAATGTTCCCTTTTCATTAAAAGAATAAGACCAATCATAATTATTTAAACTCGATTACCAAAGCAGCATCAAAGTTGTAAGACAAATTTAAAGTTCCATAAACCCATCTCTGGGAGAAATGTATAGGTTGATTACATTTCTTGAATTATATGATTAAACATTTTACACTATACTGTGCATTGTCTGAAATTAACGGCGAAAGTCGTTAAAATATTGCTAAATCATTAACTGAATGGTTTATTGATTAATTGCACATTATTTTTTGATTCATTTCATATTTCAACTAAAAATAAATTACATCTTTGTCTTTCTTCGATCATCAAACAAATTGGTTTAGTCGTAAAAATCCTAAGGCTAGAAAAGGAGCAGTCATTTTAAATAGGGTTTATCCGTGCAATCTTTTTTGGTTGCACAGCTAGCTCATTTATTATTCAATAAACAGTGTGGACTTCAATTCATTTAATGTTCTTTGTTTGAAATAAATAAACAACGAACAATTATGCATCTGTCTCTAACATGTATTTATGCCAGAAAGCAACACAAGAAATAAAAAGCAAACAATGTATTTTTCTTGTAACCTACCAAAGACTAATGTATTAACAAATTGTTATGTTAGTTATAACACCAAACAAATAACCATTTAAATAAAAACTTAGGTACATTTAGCCACGGTAAAATTCAATCGGTACATATAACCTCATGATGTTTATCGGTTGTTTAATTGTTCTTAATAACCCTGGTACACATTTACCGGCTATCATAAAAATTGTATCTTTTATTAAGGAACTTAAAAACAAAATCTTAAAAACGAAACTTTGATCTAGTCGCCTTCAATAATTCTTTTGCCCTTTGTCTGAACCTGGAACTCAGAAGCATGAAAAATATCGGATTAGTCACGCAATTGATGGCGAACCCGTACTTCACCAGATAAAAAAATATGATAACATTATGTGTTGAAAGGGAGCACAACCCAGCAGCCAGCCAGAATATAACCCACGATAAAATATAAATCAAACTGATAAGAAACATAATAACAGTTGTACGGTTCACTAGCTTCTCTTCCTGTTTCAGCTTTCGATTTCCTGGGGTTTTGTCATAGGCAGGGTTTTTCTTCTTCGGAATGATTTCGAATTTAATTCTTGAAGAAGGAAAACGATTTGCTTTATCAGAATTGCTTTGAACGGGCACATTACTTTGTTCAGGTGGTGTTTCATCTTTTGTTTCATTACCAAGTATTCCCAAAACAGATGACGTGGCAGCGCCACCACATGTAACCGCCGGTTTTATATTATATGTTTTCTGAACATTTTCAGTAGGGGTCGAACTTTTCGGTATAAATCCAGGTCTGTGAAGCTCCTCACTCCTTCCGTCGTCGCTCGATGTTTCGTCTTCTTTGGCTTCGTTTAAAGCAGTTTCTTTTTGTTGAACACTTTCATTTTGTTGAACAACTTTTCTCGTCTGATTAGAAGGCTTACCGTTTTCTTCATAACTTGCCGACAGGTTTGACAAATTATATACAGTTCTTATCGAGGTGCTAGCAACAGCACATGCTATTTTCAGTTTTTGACGATGACGGCGCCTTAGAAGCAGTGAAACTTTCGTGTAACAAAACACAACAGCTATGAACATAAGGATAAACGAACCTGCCGAAACAAACTGAAGAATTTGTTCAACTGTTTCTTGTTCTTTTTTCGTTTCACAGTTCAAGTTGTGTTCGTTTAAAGTTGTAAATTGTAACATAGGACTGGCTGTTACAATGCTTATAACAGCTATTGCAATGCTTGTCCACATTGCCTTTGTTTTGGTGTTAAACCGGCAAAATGGCTTGCAGGTATGGATGTAACGGTCGATGGCGACAGCAGCTAACAAAAGTGTACATGCTATACTCGTTGTATAAAGTGTAAATACGTGAATACAACATATTGTTACCGAAGCAATTGGTTTCCACAACCAGTAAACGTTTCTTATCATTGCCACTAAACTATTAAATACGGCACATAGAAACTCAAAGATTGCCATGGTCAGCACCAGAATATCCGTGCTCGATTTTTCTGTATTGCACAACTGCACCACAAATATCATCCCGTTTCCTATTCCACCAATAAGTGTAACTATTGATAAGAATAAAGTATTGATAACCTGTGCCCATAACGGAATGTCAAAATAGAAAATTCGACTACAAGTGTAGTTGCTGGTGCTATTGTCCGCCATTTTCCTTTTGCAATAACAACACTGAATACTGTTTATTGACTAATTAATGCGGATTTTAAGTAAAATTTAATTTTTAGCAATCCAATCTGTAAACAGTTAATTCTGTTTCATTTTCATCAACTGACAATCGTATGAATTAAAATATTTTTTAAAAAGCAGATTAGAACAGAACGCGCACATTTAAGTGTAAAAGAAATCAATTAGCATTTTTTTTTACAAAAAAACATTCCACCAATTATCAATTTTCAAAAATATGAATTTCCTCAGTTTCGTTCGAAATCCGAAATAAATTATTATTCTCGTGTTCTGCCCTTATACCAACTGGTAACTTTATCGGATGAAAATTCAATTACCAATCCTTAAAGCGACAGACTTTAATCATGTCTTTATGTTAATAATCATTTGATTTGAAACCAGTCTTGCAGAAGCAAAGCAGCACGCAAACGCTTTGATCTTTTTTCACGCAATGGAATGTTTCAAATCTAAACTTGCATAAAATAAAAATGAGGAATCCTCGTTATTATACTCCATCAATGAATCCCTTTTGTTCTGCTGATTTAACTTAACCCTAGATTTCTTACAATTAATATAATTGTCCGATAAATATAAACAACGGGTTCAAGAATACTTTTACTAGGCGGACCTCTTGCGAACTTGCGAACAACAAATGTCTTCATACGAGTTCAATACTTTTTGTAATACTATATGCCTTCGAATTAAAGATTTTTTTTCTCATGCTTCCAAATTAGACAATGAGTCAGATATAAGACTAAAATTACGGCTCTCGAAAACATTTAATTTAAATTTGATCATTGATCATTATTAAAAAAAAAGTTGTTGGCAATAGCTTTAAAATGATTTTGCCTCTACTGGGGAGCGAACAAATTAAATAACCAACAATGATTATATCATTTCAAAAGGGTTATAACTTTGTTGTTTTATCAAGTGTTACTATATAAAATTAAGAAAGTTGTATACTGTGTAAAAATATTTTCTGATCATTCTGATAAAAGTCCTCTCGATGTTTTCTCTGACTGGCACCAATACCATCATTGGAATGTCAAAAAGTTTCTTCATTCTGTTAAGTCATTATATATTGAGACTTTTATTCCTTTACATTGTAGGTTATGGATTTATGGTTTGTACAAGGTTTACTCTTCGATGACATGTTTTAATATATTAGTAGATTGATCCAAATCAATAATTTGCGGAGTATGGTCAACTGAAAAGGTTACAAAACAGTAATTCTGTGCCCAAGGTTATAAAACTGAGCATGGAAACCAGTCTCAAATCTCAAGCATATTAATATATTAGTAGATTGATCCAAATCAATAATTTGCGGAGTATGGTCAACTGAAAAGGTTACAAAACAGTAATTCTGTGCCCAAGGTTATAAAACTGAGCATGGAAACCAGTCTCAAATCTCAAGCATCTGATTGGCTGAAATGGCGACTGGTCGCCATTTCAGCCAATCAGATGCTTGAGATTTGAGACTGGTTTCCAATCTCAGCTTTATAACCTCCAACCCAGGTGGCTCGGGAACCACTTAATTTTGTCTAGGGTTTGTGTCTAGGAAAGTGATTCAGGGATTGGTTGAAAAATAATATGTGACAATGCACATTGTATAGAAAAAGGTGTACAAAACATTAATTTTTTGGTTTATGATAATTTGTATCTTTAAAAATGTATAATATTTTTGACAAAGGTAAACTGCACAAAGCTGAGAGTGGTGGTATTCTAGTGCACGTAGCGAAATAGTTCACTGGTTACGCTGTGTTTTTCTTGTGCTCTTTTGATGTCCGTACTTTAGTTTTAGTCCAACCATAAAAGGTAGGGGAGACCGGGGATAGTTGTTACAATTTTAGCATTTTTCAGACTCTTGACAGTATCAGTTGTGAGACAGTTTTGAAAATAGTGGCAATTAAAACTTAAGGAAGTTAAGTTTAATATAAAATTAGACCTATTACAATATATTTAAATGGAATTAGTAAAAGACGATTTTAGCAAGTAGACCAAAGTGTAACAACTTACCCCGGTCATGGGTCATGTTGTTACAGGTCTCGGGGTTAAATGTTACAATAACTCTGTGTGCAATTTTTACCATATAAAGATAACTAAAAGTAACCTTTTTGAAAAGGGGTTCATTCATACACGTGAACATTGTTTAGAATATGAATTTTGACAAAAACAACCATGTTGTATAATAAATAAAGTCACCTAGGATGTGCAGTTGGAAAGTCGAAAACGTTTAAGACTTGTATATGCAATAAGGAGGAAATATTGAATAATTTTCAAAATTCGGAAAAAATTACTTTAACATAGTAAAATCAGATTTTCCTAGCTAATCTGAATATTTCCCGAGCAATTTGAATGAAATTTACTCTAAATATAGAGGAAACTTAGAGGGTTAATTTAGTATCCATACAAACTTCATCAGTGATGCAATTTTGTCACAAAGTTAAGTGTAACAACTTGCCCCGTGTAACAACTATCCCCGGTCTCCCCTACAATGTAAAACAACATCAGAAAATACCCACAAACACAGTCTCAACGCATGGCCAGACTAAATTGAAAAGACAACATCAGTTTTCAATAGTAAGTTTAATATTGTTTAAGAGGAGTTTCATACACTCTTGCAGACATCAACAAGTATACCAGCAAAAGACAAAAATAATACAAACTCAAAATCCAGTAACATAGAAATTTGACAAACTACACAAACTGAAACAGACAATAAATAAGTATTAAAACTAAAATACCCAATCCTGATATTATACGTAACTTACGTAATGAGCTGAATCATCAGAAAATCTGTTTTAACAGCTGAATGTAGAACATATGATATTGTCAAAAGTATTCAAACTAAAACACAAAGTTTAAATATGCGTGTCAGCTAATACTACGCCTAGAAAACACAAACTGTCAACGCAGTTATAGGAATAGGAAAATAGACAGCGTTATAGTATTAATGAATAGGGAAATAGACGGCGTTAGTGTATTAAAAATAAATAGGGAAATAGACAGCGTCAGTGTATCAAAGAATAGGGAAATGGACGGCGTTAGTATATGGAGGAATATGGAAATAGACACCGTTAGTGTATTTAGTGTATTTAAGAAGAGGGAAATAAACATCGTTAGTGTATTAAAGAATAGTGAAACAAACAGCGTTAGTGTATTAAAGAAGAGGGAAATAGTCAGCGTTAGTATATTAAAGAATAGTGAAATAGACAGCGTGAGTGTATTTAAGAATAGTGAAATAGACAGCGTAAGTGTATTAAAGAATAGGGAAATAGACAGCGTTAGTGTACATGTATTAAAGAATAGGTAAATAGAAAGCGTTAGTGAATTATATACTCATTATAGTAATATTACGACATCACGAACAGTAATAAATGATGAAAAATAAAACCTGTTGAGCACCTGCCTTGTAAAGTTCGACTTTAAAACAAAACAACAATCGACGCAAATGTACTGAAAATGTAATTTAGAAATGTATTTAAAACCAATACAAGAATTGTGCAAAATGACGCTGCTTTTACCATTTTACCAAACACTTTGACAAAAATGTCATTGGCGTTGAATATCCCGACTTTCCCCGACTCACCCACTCCTAACAATGTTTTTGTCAATGTGATTTCGAAAGCGAAAGGTTAAATAATTTAAATCGAATTAAAACTTTTTTGGTGATGGAGGCACAAACAACCTCCAGGCAGGTTCCCACAACCCACGCTCCCCACCCTAAATCTAAGAATTAACTTAAAAAACGAAAACAATATAGATCACCATCCCTCTACTTCCCTTACTTGTCACACTTCTCATCATATTTCAAAGTTTATAATTAGCAATTTAAGGGGAAGTAATCCTATTACAATTATTTAACATACTATCCCTTATTTAGCTCATAATAATTCAGTACTGTTATCAGTAAAATAACCCGTTACCGATGTCATGCAATGATTGTTACGTATATCAGATCTATCCGATCAACCTTTTTGGGGGTTGTCCCGGCAAGCTCTGTTGATTGCGTCGCAGGAATTGCAGGGCTAGGCGCTGTCGCCGTGACGATGCGGGTTCGTTTCCAGCTAGAGGCACTATCATCTAAGACGAAAACTTTGAGGTGATTATTTGACTCCTGCTAAAAGTGTGGTTTTAAATATAATCACTAAACAATCACTAAAAATGCTCAGAAGATGCTGCAATCAAACTATTATAAAATTGGTACATGTATCTTGTTGGTAAGTATAGTAACCGACACTTCATATGCACTTTATGAACAAATCAAGTTTTAGTGACTGTAACCTTGACCTCAAGGAAATTATACTAAGAATAGGTTTTATGTCAATTAGAATTGATATTCCTCCGCTCATTAGGATGTTATAGCTTGGACGAGAAAATTACATTTTTAGTAACAGCGGTCTTGATCTTGGGTCTTCATGGCTGGGTATTGTAAGCGACACACCATCTTGTCATTCTGTATTTTGATGCCATTTTCTTTTATAATATCCCCCTTCTTATTGTAAAATGATGTCCTGTACATGTATTGTTGACCCCAGCCCGCTTTGCCTCACGACATACCTAATGTAATAAACCTGGTCCAGGTTTTCCACAGAAAACATGGTTAATAAAGTCGCCTTAGTAATCTGTTTGCCTTTTGTCTGAACCGGGAACTCAAAAGCATGAAAAATATAGGATTGGTCATACAATTGATAACATATACATACTTAAACAGATATAAAACTGTTAGATCAGTTGGGGTTTGAGAAGAGCACAACCCTGTTACTAGCCAAAATATAACCCAGGATAAAATGTAAATCAAACTGATAAGAAACATAATAACAGTTGTACGATTAACTAGCTTTTCTTCCTGTTTGAGTTGTCGATTTCTTGGTGACTTGTCACAGGGAGAGGTCTGTTTCTCCAGCATTTTAACTAACTTTAGTTTATTTTTTGTTGTAAGACGATCTGTGACATCAGAATGGATTTCCGCGGATTTACTACTTTTACCGGCTGGTGTTTCATTCCCTCCATTACCAAGAACCTCAATCGTTATAACAGAAGACGTGCTAGGGCCATCAACTGTTATACGTGGTTTAAGCTGATAGGTTTTCTTTCCAATTTCAATAGGAGTCGATCGTTTCGGTATATATCCAGCTCTATGAAACATCACACTTTTTCCATCGTTGCTCTGTGTTTCGTCTAGTATGGATTCCTGTAAAACACTCTCTTCATTATTAGTTGGACGAACAACGTTTCTTGTCAAATTTTTACCGTTACGGTTATAACTGGACGTATTCGACACAAATGAAGCACCATGTGCAGTTTTATTCGAGGTGCTAGCAACAGCACATGCAATTTTCAGTTTTCGACGATGGCGACGCCTTAGAAGCAACGATACTTTCGTGTAGCAAAACACAACTGCTAAGAACATAAGAATAAACGAACCTGTCGATGTAAACTGAATCCAGTGCGTGACTGTTTCCTGTTCTTTTTTAATTTCACAGTTCAAGTTGTTTTTGTTTAGAGTAGTGTATTGCAACATAGGACTAGAAACCACAATGCTTATAACAGCTATGGCTATACTCGTCCACATGGCCTTCGCTTTAGTGTAATACCGGCATAACGGCTTGCAGGTGTGGAGGTAGCGGTCAATGGCGATAGCAGCTAACAGAAGTGTGCATGCTATACTTGTTGTATACAGTGTAAACATGTGAATGCAACATACCGTTACTGAAGCAATCGGTTTCCAAATGGAGCTAACGTTTTTTATTATTGCCACTAAACTATTAAATCCGGCACACAGAAACTCGAAGATTGCCATTGTAAACACCAGAACATCCGTGCTCGATTTTTCTGAATTGCACAACTGCACCACAAATATCATCCCGTTACCAATAACACCAACGATTGTAACGATTGATAAGAATAAAATATTGATAACCTCTGCCCATAATGGGACGTCAAAATAGAACAGTCCACTACTTGTAATGTTACTGGTGCTATTGTCCGCCATTGTTATTACGAAATCGCTGCAGTAAAGTTTTATTTACTCAAAATGTGTATTTGGAAGTAAATATATTTAGAAATAAGTTGACCGGTTTACCGTTGATTCGTTAATCCCTTTTTGAAAGAACTTTCTCATCTTTAAATAGTGCTTTGCGATCCTCATTTTGTGTCATATATTTGAATGGGAAAATATTGTTCTAAAAATTTATACCGGATCTCAATGTTATTATAATTCCACAAATCTTCATATTTCTTACAGAAAGACAATTGTTTAAAATCTTAAATAAATTAAATGTTCTCGTATTTCTTTTTTCGCCACATGATAGCAAGTAACTGTTGAAAGTTCCAATACAAGTGCCTAAAAGCTATAATTTATTGACGTGTCTTTCAATCTTTCTGCGCATGGCTATTCAACTTGGAGACAACCTTTGAGAAACAAAGCCATAGGCACAAATTTTTAATTTATTATTTTAACACAGTAGATATAATTCGAATCCGTTCTTGTAGTTGGATGAGAATCCTGATTATGCAGATGTAACTCTATCTTATTTCTAGTTATATAAGAATGTTATGTTGTTGTCATGCGAAATAAGTGTTATCAGGCTAATGAGCCAAATTAAAAGACGCGTTGCGCTCAGGAAAAAGCTCGTGCTGTCTGGGAATTGCAGTTTTAAGATATATATATTTTATACTTGTTGTATTTATACATTTATAAATTATATATATATAAAACCAGGGCTAGGCGACGTGGGTAGTAATAGGCAATTTCATTGCTAATGAGCAGACTCAATCACACCGAGCCTGCAATATTTTCATATCTGTCGTGTTCCGTGGCTCTCAAAGATCACGTTTTATCTATATAATCAAAGGAGGTTAAATTAATAACAATACCTCGAGAACATTTTTTTGTTAATTTGATGACTACAAAAACTTTCTTACTAAGTGTGTTAGGTTTTTAAATAAACGAAAAATTATTTTTTTTAAATAACCGAATCTTATCGTTTATTGTTATTGGTTATTAATTGTTAATTAATGATGATAAAATTTTTAAACAAATCTGCGTCTGTAAGCATTCAGATTTATTTCGTGAAAACGGCGTTTTATCAGAATTTAGTAACGTCGCAGTGCAAATACAGGTTTAAATTTAGACAGAATTCTTTTTTGACATTCCTAGAAAACGAATAGCGATACGTGCGGTACAATGGTAAACGGTTCGATTCACTGCGTTTCCCCAACGTTGAATGGCAATTATTCGTTGGACCGAATCATTACACCCATTTCATTTATGTCACTTAGGGAACATTTCCTAAATTTGGCTAGACTTAAAATAACTCAAACAAGATTTATCGACAACTATGTTCTTGCAAAACCACTAAATTATCCGTGATATAATGTTCATACAGCCATAAACATTATAAAAGAACATGCAATCAAGTGTTGCGAACAGATTTGAAATCACTGGCAAAATTCTTTTTTCGTTAATGAAGCTGCAATCAAAACCTTTTCATGCGTGCTATTTGTTAACTTATAATGAGTCAAGCTCAACAGACGGCCGTAGGAGAAATAAATCCTTTATTACGTGTAATGAATAATTATAAGGAACTTTGTTTAACAGATGCGACTTGTTATAATTATACTCTATGGACTTGTCATGACCTCATTGTGTCGCCCTCTTACGTACTTTCTTTGTTATATGCAAACCAATTACAAACGAGAACCCTTTCTTGCTGATCTGTTTATTGCTGTTATGATATAGATGAAGGGGACCCATGAAAGCTAACAAACATGACAAATAAGAAAATATTGCATGCTCGGTTGATTGATCCTGTTCACGGACAGTAAAATAGAAATGCAAATAACTGCCCATGCCGCCTAGTCCCGGGTTGAGCGCAACTCGATATTTACACCAATAAACAGTACAATTTCAATCCATCTGAAACGATGGTGTGCATATGGCGGTGAACATGTAACCTTCATTGCAGTATTTTCAGATTAATACCATTCCATGTTCAGCGGCGTATGATCCCCAGATAAAATAATGGGTTTGCCCTAAACGAGAAAACCATGGGCGGAACTAAACAGAATACCTTAATGGAAATGCATTTACTGCCCACGCCGCCTTGGCTCGGGTTGAGCGCTACTCAATATTTACACCAATAAACTGTACTTGTTTATCCATCCCAAACGATGGTGTACATAATTATGGTGGTGAACATGTAACCTTCATTGCGGTATTTTCAGATTAATACCATTCCATGTTCAGAAGCTTATGTTTCCAAGATAAAATAATGGGTTCGTCCTAAAACGAGAAAACAATGAACGGAACTTAACAGAATAGAATTTTGATAGAGGATCTGATAATATAAATCCTGCATATCACAGACAACGCCAAAGGCAAAACTTAAAAAGCATTAAGTATATCCTGTGATAGAACAATATCCAAATCTATACTGGCTAGGATATTGAAACCACCCATCTGACAAAAGGCCAAACTATTAAAACAAAAGTTATTTTAGAAGTACTGTGAACAAAGTACTTAAGTATCGTGCTAAACGACCTTCAAAGGACGTAACTAAATAAAATTATTCACGTTTTACATGTTACGATTGCTGTGTGGATAGTCTATAGTGCGCATAGATATCTGGTCCGGTTTGTCCTGTTATGATCATAGTATCCAGCCTCTCGTTTTTCTCGTGTTAGCTATATAAAGGCTGCTTGTGTATTAAAATATCACTCGAGGTGTTATATTTGACAGCGTCACTTATTTAGTTTGTGTACAGTTTACTTCACGGAGGACTACTTGACTCCCGGGAAAAACGTTCATTGGAACAGTGTGTAAAAGAAGGTAAAGCAAATTTAAACCATACTTTTGAAAATTTTGTGTAAAATAAATAAAATTTAACTGGTTAAATTGAAATGTTTTAAATGACATTGGCAGGGCGTGCTCATGGCAGTGGCAGATTTTGCTTAGCTTTAACTTCGATGGCGACCTAATACGAAAAGAATTATGCTTAGTTATTTTATTTTTGAGCTATTGAGTAATTGTTTAGTAGATCCTTTTGTATTATGAATTCTTTATTATAGATTAAAGTAAATAGTAAGATAATTGATAATGATTTGAGTCGCTTACTTGAACGATCCAAGGAAAATGTCTGTACATAAAGCAACTACTTTATAAACTAAATTATGAATTTTATTTTGAATGTTTCCCTCATAGCGTTTTTGGTCAAATGGTATTGATGGTATTGACCAATCTTCATAAGCTGGGTGTTTCGCGGTTGTTTTTAATCGGCTTCAATATTGAATTGTTGGCGAGGATGACGTCTGAGCATGTGTAGTTTTATCAAGTCTGCCATTCAAGAGCAGGCTTTGAATGCAAATAGGCCGTGCCTAGTTTGCGTACACGGCTGTTTGTTATATTTTCATTAAATCTATTGGTTTTCTATTTAGAAATTTTATAGAAATAAACGCATGATAGCTTATGAACGTTTTTATCAAATAATAATAATATTAAAAATACATAAATTTATATTTTGACGACTGAATTAGGTAGTAAAGTGTTGTTGACAAGAACTTATTGGAAACGTCATTTTTATTGTGGTATTGATCATGGTTGATTGAATAGACTGACTTCATTGAACTGATTGCAATATTTGACTTGATTGAATCGACTTGCTTTATTGACTTATTTATTTGATTGATTTGATTTGATTGTGGATTCATGCCATTTTGTGGCGTTGACCATGATCGATTGAAAGGTCGTGCCATTTTGTGGCGTTGACCATTATTGATTGAAAAGGTCGTGCTGTTTTGTGGCGTTGATCATGATTGATTGAAAATGTCGTGCCGTTTTGTGGCGTTGACCATTATTGATTGAAAAGGCCGTTGGGTGGCACTTGATTATGATTGATTGAACAAGGTTGTGGCGTTTTTTGCCTTGACCTTTCAGAGACAGGCTGTGCTGTTTTGTGGCGTTGGCTATTGTCTCTT
Source organism: Corbicula japonica (assembly GCA_038501625.1). NCBI lineage: Eukaryota > Metazoa > Mollusca > Bivalvia > Venerida > Cyrenidae > Corbicula > Corbicula japonica. Next base: position 7,163,454 of record JAZAYU010000017.1, on the reverse strand, counting down.
TTTTATACTGTTACAAAGATTTTACATATTTCAATTACGATTTTAACATAATTTAAGAAACTGAGTATTTAATAGAACAAGTTCGTGCTATTTTTGGGTTTGATTATAATCTCGTAGTTCATAGACTTGATGATATTGAATAAATTGTTCTGAATATTGTTGATGGAAAGTTTAATAATTGTAAAAGTCGTGTCGTTTTTGATTTAACAGTCTAGAGGGACTACAAACTGCACAATTTGGATTGGATTGATTGAAGTGATTAACTTTATTGAATTCATTACCTTGATTGAATTGTTTGCCTTTATTGAATTGATTATATGGATTGATTTGATTGAAATGAAATGTTTGATTTATTTTGAATTCATACCATTTGTGGTGTTGACCATGTTCGATTGAAAAGGTCATGCCGTTTTGTGCCGTTGACCATGATTGATTTAAAAGGTCGTGCGGTTTTTTGGCGTTGACCATGATTGATTGAAAAGGTCGTGTCGTTTTTTGGCGTTGACCATGATTGACTGAAAAGGCCGTTGAGTGGCGCTTGACTATGATTGATTGAACAAGGTTGTGTCGTTGTTTGGCGTTGACCTTTCAGAGACAGGCCGTGCTGTTTTGTGGCGTTGGCTATTGTCTCTTTGTAAAGTTGATACAACGCTTTGACATTTTGTGTTTTATTTCAGAACTTAGCATGGAAAACCGAAAACTTAAGGTTTTACAGAATTTGTTAAAACCGTAATGGCAGTCGTTACGAGAAAGTAAAGAAGTCGAAAGGGGCATTTGGCATCTCTGGATAAGTACTGTGTTTTCTTATTACTCATATATGTAAGAGGTGCCAATGCTTATAATTTTAACATTACTTGTGAAACTGAATATTACTTTATAGAATACTAGACATGCCGTGTTGTTCAAAGATAAAAACTATTTGTTGAAAATTTTTGCCGTTTGTGTTATAGATCATCATTGATTGTATACATTGTTTCGTTTTGTAGCGTTGGCTTTGGTAACTTTTACTTTGGTTATTTTTTATGCACTTGCCGATCGTTTTCGGAATAATCCAAAGGAGTTTTGTAGTAGAATAACAGAGATATAAATCGACTTTGAAAAGTCTTTTAGATGTTTATGTCCATAGAGACTGCAAAACATTTTAGCATTGTTTTTTTGGTTGATTGATTAATTGATTGATTTGATAATTTCATTAATTGATCGATTAATAATTTGATTGATTGATAGGTTGATTAATTGGTTGGTCGATTGTTTGATTAATTGATTTTGGACTGGAACGATAAGCCTTTGCTTTTAAGTCTGATGGTCATATTTTATAGAAATTTCAGTTAATCGTTGCAAGAGATGCGGGCATATCAACTTTTCATACTCGGTGTAATATCCAAGCATCCTAGCAACTATTCCCTTCTTTGTTTTGCTCGATTGAAATGCTGTCAAATATAAATACCCATATCCTAATAATATAATAATATAAATCCTGCATATCACAGACAACGCCAAAGGCAAAACTTAAAAAGCATTAAGTATATCCTGTGATAGAACAATATCCAAATCTGTACTGGCTAGGATATTGAAACCACCCATCTGACAAAAGGCCAAACTATTAAAACAAAAGTTATTTTAGAGGTACTGTGAACAAAGTACTTAAGAATCGTGCTAAACGACCTTCAAAGGACGTAACTAAATAAAATTATTCACGTTTTACATGTTACGATTGCTGTGTGGATAGTCTATAGTGCGCATAGATATCTGGTCCGGTTTGCCCTGTTATGATCATAGTTTCCCGCCTCTCGTTTTTCTCGTGTTGCCTATATAAAGGCTGCTTGTGTATTAAAATATCACTCGAGGTGTTATATTCGACAGCGTCACTTATTTAGTTTGTGTACAGTTTCCCGCCCGCCCGCCCTTCGGTGGTTCATCGGTGTGATATATAACGTATTAATATTGGTATTTCTTTTAGATGCGCATCACGGAGAGGCTGCGGCATAATGCAAATAAGATGGTCGTTTTAAACTTTCATTTTTATTTTTCTCAATTGAATGTTAGTATTTTTCAGTTTCTGGAGTAAGCTTCGGTCTAGGACGAGCCTTGTTGCAACCCACGTGTTTCGATTTGACTTAAACGTAGAACACTACCTGATACATAAACAGGCAACTGGACCCAAACAGACAGAGCAAAGAAATACGAACACTATATATACATAAACATTGTTGCAAACCAAGTGATCAATGATACAAAGTGTTTTCAGCTTATAATGACAAATAGTGACACTTTCTTATATTCTTTCTTCCCAAGAACAGTGATAGATTACAGTTAACCCAGTGACAATATTCTGAACAAACGACAATTGAAAGCTTCAAATGTAAATTAACATCACCTGAACAATTTCATGAGCACCAATTGGATTCACATTACGATTCAGTAGACTTTTCATTGCCAAATCAATAACGTTGCAAGCACAAAAATTCGATTTTATACTGCAATTGAAATGCTGTCAAATATAAATACCCATATCCTAACTTCTCGGTGTTTGTTGTTGAAAAGGAACATGTAAATAGTGAATAATTGTTTTACTCACGACTGAAAGTGAGTAATAATATTTTACAGCCGCCACATGTCACAGTCAATGCTACAGTACTGTGATATTGAAATAGATGAAAAGTGAACTTTTAAGGCCACCTAAGATGAAAAAAATGAAAATATTGCAGGCTCGGTTTGATTCATGGACCGTTATGCAAAATTTAAAAAGCACGAAGTATATCATAAGGATTATTGAATAATATTCAAATCTACATTGGCTGGGATATTGAAACCATCCTTCTTAAGACTGTCCGAAATATTAAAACAAAAGTTATTTTAGAGGTACTGTGAACATAGTACATATGTATCATGCTAAACGAAATTCAAAGGACGTAACTGATAGCAGCACTGATTGATTGCACGGGGAGACTATTTACAGTCGCCACACGTCACATTCAACGCTACTGTGATATGGAAATAGATGAAAAGGGATCTATGAAAGCCACCGAAAACGACAAATATGAAAATATTGCTGGCTCGGTTAATCAAAGTCTTTATCATGTGTGATCCTGGCAGCTTACTTCTTAACGTTTACTTTTCTATCTTAAAATGAAAATTTGCAATTACCCCGTATAAAACAGCAATGAGTAGCACATGGCGGAAGGTCGCTACTGAAAATCAATAGCAAAATACATTAAACAGATTTTAGATTTACCAAAAATGACTGAATGAACTCCCGCGTATACTAGCAACTTTTTTTGTTGTGTTCGTTTCGAAATTTAAAGGTGCACAGTCACAATTTATCGTTTAAAACTACAAGACCTGTAAACATAGTAATCGTACTATTGACTATATATAAAGACGAAGTTTTAGGGCAAGCTCATTCTTATCTGGGGTATTTATCCAAAAAAATACCACATAAAGGTTCGTTATTCACCGCTTTATGCAGACAATTGTTTGAGATGGATCGAAACTTTACTGTTAATTAGTGTAAATATTGACATGCGCTGAATCTGGGGCTAGGCGGCGTGGTCAGTAATATGCCTGCCCATGAACATGCTCGATCAAACCGAGCCTACAATATTTCATATTTGTCGTGTTCGGTGGCTTTCAAAGTTCCCTTTGCGTCTATTGATATATCAAATAATACTTTCCGTAAACTGCTTGAACAGGCCCAATTGAACCGAGCCTGAAATATTTTGATTTTTTTCTTGTTATGTGGCTTTCAAAGAGATTTTCAATTAAATAAATGTGTATCCTTACATGTCTTTAAACACTTTACAAAAAATGGGAGTACAAATATATGTCTCTTGTTGTTTTTTTTGCGTAATAGAAACTGTAAAAGAAACAAAATTATCTAATGTATTCACAATAATACAATCACGGAATACATTTGTGTGACTGTTGTTAGAAGTTACTGGCTGAAGTAATTTACCTTCTGATAAAATCGCTTATTGAAGAGACTTGTCGCTTCATGCTGATCTAATAGATTTCCCTAATCATCTTTAATGTAATGAGTTTGTACAAGTAAGTTTGTTAAGTCCGTTTGATTATTGAGGTGGATATTTTTATTTGACTATATCGTGTCATTATACAATCACCCAAAGTTCTTATTGGTCACTTTTTGTCCATATTTTTTCTGAGAATGACATTGACTTAACTCTTTATTTGTAATCAGTTGCCAACAACAGTCTTCAATTTAAGTTTTAATCTTGTAATAATTGAATCTGGATCAGTTTAGCAAGAGTTATCCAAACTTTTTCTTAAAATGCATTTAATGAAATTAAAGTTCAAGCAACCAGAACATTTCTCTAAACTTCTTAGCGGGACACCTCGTTAGTAGGAAAAACGTACAATCTTTTTAATCAGCAGCTTTTTTGTTTAAATAAATCCCCTTTAATGTATCAAATGTATAACTATCTCCCTTTCAATTAAAGATTGTACTAATTTAAACCCTGCAGTGTACATTGTATTCGATTTATCAAAGAAAACAATAAAAAGGACATTTAATAATTGATTTCAGGACATAACAATTCTTTTCACAACCTCTCTTGACATAGGGAAGTAACAAAACTAGCATAAATTGTAAACAAATACAATTGATGACCAATTAGAACTTTGGGTGAGTGTAAAGTTGGATATATCATTTAATACTAGTTTTTACATGGTGCTTCTAAATTTATACATGTCGTTAACATTATCTTGACCTTTTTGTTTTATTTTATCGAATATTATATTATTTGGGTGAGATTCACATCTTACCCATATTTTCCTTGTTTTTGTTTTAGCATGAACATCAACAACCTGTGTAGTTCAAGAAAATATTAAAGAGATTTGTTTTAATTGGTTAGTTAAGGACCACCAGAACGGAAAAAGATCAGACAAAAGTCTATTTTGTCTAAAGTTTTCATAGAATGATAATGAGTTCATTTGTGGACCTGATCTTCTACAAAAGGTTGCTTAGTAATACATGTTATACAAAAAAGATACGGGCTACTTAGGGCTAATTTTGGAACAAGAACAATAGCGATGTTTTGAGAGCTTTATGTTTTTCTGTAGGTCGATCGGTTTTTCGGTCGGTCTCTTCTATAACCTAATAATTACTTAAGTAGTAGACTTCAAACTGGGAGTGCAAATACAGGTCTGCAGGCCTGGTGATCAACCCATCAACAGCTGATCATTATGCTTACCTCTTTCGTTGCACGACGGTGGCACGGGTTTAAGAATTTATGAAGGTTGACGGAGAAATCTTTTCTTAAAAGAACCTAGAAACTCGATTTGTTTCTTTTATCCCTGTCATCGTGTTCTTGCTGATTTGACTCCAGGGACTCTGATTTCGGTAAGATCATTGAGTACCCATCTTGTTGTTTGTTGTACTTGTTGTTGATATGAGAACCTGCTGGGGCAAGTATGAGATTGGTGAGCCCTAGAAGCTGGTTATAACCCCCAGTGGCAAATTGTTTTGCCACTGGGGGTTGTGGTAGCTTCTAATGTCATCATTTTTGTTAATTGTTTGTGGTGTCTGTTTTGAAATTGGTCATTTTATCAACAATGCTCTCGCTTCCTCTCTTCTTCTTGGCTGTGCGGGGAGGCTGTGTCTTCTGAATGTGGCATTGCCTGATATGCGTATTTTATCTTTTGTATCACATGTAAACTTTCTCATTCATGACATCCAATCATTATGTCTCATTACTTTGACGGGTTTTGTTTAATAATTATGTGCGTTCATTTTTGTTATAGAACAAGAGGAAATAACTACATGTAGTTATCATTTTCATTATAAAGCATGTTTTGACAAGTAATAGTTTTATATTATCGGTTTGTCATTCTAATAATTCGAACCGCGTTGGCCGAGTGGTCTAGACCACTTCATATCGTACAAACCCGGTTCTGCCGGTCGTTGGTTCGAATCCCTATATCGCCGTAATTTTTCTTTTGATCTCAAACGTGTAATTTTCTTCTTTTTAAAAAAATCGAAATAAATTAACAAGGGAGGATTTAATTCTTTAACACCCAATAGTAGAATTTATATATAACCATTGAAATAATCATGAGTAACAAAACACATCGTCTTTACACAGCCAGTAATGGACAGAGTGAGAGAAGATTTGGATTAATAGAAAAAGCAACCCAAGAAGCTACTGCTTCGAAAATAATTTTCAATTATTAGTTTGTTAAAGGTGGATAATCATTCTCCGTCGTTATCACACATACTATAAAGATTTATCATTAACTTTCATTCAAAATATAATTCTATTTACCGACGGCCACATTTCTGTGTTGCGGGTATTTCTTTACCTTTTGCACGAATCGCGCGGTCCATCACGCGGAATACTGCGGGTATCATGTCAAATTGAAACACGTGCATTTTTCTAACTACTCGCACTCTCGCGAATATGCAACTTAACACTTAAAATGACTTTCAATAATCTGTATCTTTACTTTATGTCGTTTCTAATACCTGTTTAATACGTTCCTCAAGTTCCGGTCTAATAAGGCTTTAATATATATTTTTTTATCTTTCGTAATGTTAATATTTTTTCTATACACAGGCAAAATGAAAGAATTTATATTACCAGTGATGCTAAACCTTTAAAACCCATCTTGTTGATTATTAAGTAAAAAAAATTAGATGCCCAAAACTTATTTTCAGTTGTTTGGGTATACTCAAATTCACCTTTATCATTTCGAATCGCTTTTGATTGTGAAGACTGAGGTAAAGAAGCCTTAATAACGGATGTACCATCCCTGTTAATGCAAAAGTGAAGGAAATCATTCCTAAACATTATGATATGTAACATCGCATAACGCTCACTTCACAGAATGCTACCTGCGAACCAATAATTTTATAATATGTACTATTTTATTGCTCTCTCAATACAAACCTTATTGAAATGTTTACTTTTCACGAAGAAACGCAACAACTTACCTTAACTGGTTGGAAAATATAAATTCTGCATAGATTTCTATCAGAAATAATTTTCTTCGAAATTTATTTTTCCGACAGGAACTTTGCCGCTCGGAAACTTCATTGCAACATAAATTGCGATCGGAACCAAATTTCAGCATGATTTATTCCTATCGGAATCACCTCTTCCGATCGGAATTTTTCCGATGGGAAAAATTCCGATCGGAAGATTTTCCTATCGGAAAATTCAGTATACCGATCGGAAATTCTCAATTCCAATCGGAATTAGAAAGTGACATCGAATTTGTTTTCCAATTTTCTCAGAAACTAAACAAAAAAGAGCATCTAAACCTTCCAGTTTTTTCTATGTAAAACATTTGCATTCACTTAAGAAAAAAAATGCAAGAAAATTGTTAAAATGAAAAAAAAGTTTTCGGAAAAATAATGTTCCGAAAATTCACAGGATCGTGTTTAAATTAATTTAACGGACCTAACGTTGATAAATAGTTAGATAGTCAGTAGTTATTGTGTTCTGTTAGACATTTTATTAGCTTTACGTGGGCACAAAAATATCTGTCTGCCTTAAACGAAGCATAAACATGGTAATTTTATTTTAAAAAAGGAAGTTAATAGTAATACATTTTATTACTCAGCGCATGGTTTGACAGACAATAACTTGTGAATATATACTAACGAGTGTAACAAAACTGTTAATGAAAACTTTGTTTATTAACTTCAGTAATAAGTGTTGTTTTATAATAATCAAACTTACATTCAGCATTATTTTGTTGTTTTGTTTTCTTTAGAAATCGTTTTAAGCAGGTTGTCATTGCCCCCCCCCCCCTTTCAAAGGTACCTGCAATCGGGTTTTTTTATTATTCTTTTTCTGATCTTAAATTTCCCCACATAACAAACAGCTCTGTGAAGGATTCGTTATTGCATTGGTGTAGTCATCCTTGTGGCTAATAAGCTAACACGTAATGATTTCTAGCATTCTCTATTTTCTTAATATACGTAAACCTATTTCATGTTAACATTGCTTGGAATTATTGATCCTCCAGTCAATATACTTTTCAAGAAGTGAGACAAAAATAAAGTGCGAATAATGGACGATTAATGTTTGGGATAGACGGGCAGATATCTGCTCTATAAAACTATTTTCTTTAGATATTTCTTTTATTCGTTTTTAGCAAATGGTGAAAAAGTGACTGCAGTATGCCCAAAGACAAATGCAGACTTCGTTTAGAATCATTAATCCCGTTTAATGGCCGTATTTTCCTTATTTTCCGTCTTTAGAAAGATTAAAATCACCAATTCCTACTCATTCTTCGGCTTATAACCTGCCTTCCACCTTCACATTGGTTTTTTTTAAATTAGCTACTACTGTATCAGTTAAGTAATGATTAATCAAAATAAATATTTTAATTTTGACAGGCATAGATATTACGAAAAACGATGGGGTTTATTCTAGAGCGTTTTTTTTATCAAATGGACAAACCGGAGTGTTTCAAGTGAATTATGAAAAGTGTAGAAACTTTTAAAAAAGAAAAAAAAATCGTTTGAAGTGGTAGTGGCAGGTATATTCATACTTTCATATCCAGCAGTTTTGCAATCCACATGTTATTTTATTAATGCAGCTTGGTGTAACGTTATAGCATAAAAAAGGTATCGGTGGTTCATCTAGAACATAATTACTTACTATTATATATTTGATGGTTTTTTTTGCGATGTTGCAGGTCGATTGTATTTTAGCGCCAGTTTGTTACCACTATCTAACACCATCGGCTCGTCCTTGGCAATTAATACTTTCCTGGTGATGCGGCTTTTATTTTACATGATGGCTAACAGTGTAAACAGATTTCATGCCGTTGAAAACACCTGCCACCAATTGTTTTGAATGTTAAATTAGCAATACAAATGTTTTTATTCAAGAAAGAAATGACAATCAAAAGCAGTGTTTACAATTTATTTTGAATCCACATTTGCGTTTGGTTTTTATTTGTATATGATTCCAATTAGTGAAATACCACGAAAGTAATTTATCTTTTACTTTAAAGAAGATTTAAAAGGAAAATAGTTATGATTTATAGTTATTCCAGATTTATGACCTTATTTACATGACAATAATGAAACTTTATTGGACAAGGAGGTTATTTTCGTCAAAACTCATTTAGAAAAGTAAAGTAAGTGTAAGGAACGACAACTATGTGAAGAAGGTTTTTTTGTAATGTCTAAGGGCTGTCCAAAATCCATACAAATCGTAGATTTGTTGAAATTTTGAAATTAGGGAACATGCGTTAGTTTTTACTACATATCGGATGCGATTAAAAACTATATGAGTTACTTGTAAACAAACAGAGCAACACAAACGATGAAAAACAGGTACCTATAAAACACAACATGCAGAGACACGTATCCGGTGATTCAGTAATTATTTTACACCATAAACGTGACATTCCTGATTCCTGCCTTCGACAACATCCCACCATCGAGAAAAGCCGACTTTGAAGCAGACAGATATAAATTACACAATACAGAAACACAGTTGTTTTGAATTGGACTGCCCCGGGAGATGATTATGATCACGGAAGATGTTAGTGGTTACAAAATGCTAATTAATGAAACCATATGTAGAGATAACGAGCTGCTTCAGTTTAAAGGAGTAAAACAAATGGACCGTTATTCATCGTTTTCCCCCCTCGTTATCAGTCGGAAAATTTCTTTTTCTAATTTATCTCTTTCACTGTATTTACGGAAGCGCTGTTTTTCAAGTTTCTCTGTTATGCAAATATCGCGTTCATTGAAATAATTAACATTGTTAGAAGCTCCAGACTAAGTGTTGTTATCAATCAAGTATTTCGAACTTCGATGAGCAATATACTTATGTGTACTATGTAAAAAGTAATTCTAAAATAACTTTTGTTTTAATATTTCGACCAGTTTAAAGATGGATGATTTCAACGTCCCAGCTAAAATAGATTTGGATAGTGTTCAATCATACAAAGGATATACTTCATGCTTTTTAAATTTTGCATTTAGCGTTGTCTGTCTTTTTTTTCTTTTTTAGGGCAAACCCATTCTTTTGTCTGGGGACCATATGACGCTGAACGTGGAACGGTATTAATTCGAAATACCGTATTGAAGGTTCCATATTCACCGCCATATGCATACCATCGTCTGGGATGGTTGGAAATTGTACTGAAAATTGGTGTAAATATCAAGTTGCGCTCCAACATTGTGCTAGACGGCGTGGGCAGTAATATGCATTTCAATTACTGCCCATTAACAGGCTTAATAAAACCGAGCCTGCAAAATTTTCATATTTGTCGTGTTCGGTGGCATTCAAACTTCCCTTGTCATATATTTCTAGAAAAGAGAACTATAAATTCCGTAAGATGATGCACAAGGTACGATTTGTTATTTTTTTGTTATACATCAACATGTTTTTAATTCCAGAAATTGTGTAACTTCTAACGCTCGTGAACTCAAAAAAAAGAATATAAAATTATATAACTCGTTATAAAACTTGTGCTTAAAAACAAGCCGAAACCGTATATCAAGTTGTTCTAGCTTATAGTATTTCCGCTCACTATTCACTAACTAGACTCACTATTCACTAACGAGATAAACGGACATTTGCTAGAGTGACCCATTAAAAGCCTTATTGGAATCCTAGCAACTTGGTAGAACAGTTTTATTCTCAAGCTGATACTGCTTATACATACATAAACTGATGTCAAATGCATTTCAAATAAACAAGAGTATCAACCGTCAGTGAAAAGCCCCAGGTGACAAAGACAGACAGTATCTGATACTTCCTTAGGGATGATTATATGATACAGCTGTTTCAATCAAAAAAGTAAAATGCAATTGTCGGGCAAAGCCACATTCAGACAACACAGCATTTCCACATGTGTAATTTACAATCAATGAAAATGTGCGTAATACTATGTGTATTAATTGACAAATTAAAAAAAAACATAAGCAAAAAGACTAACAAAATATAATACTTGAAGAATAACTGCCTTGCAATAATCATTGACAAAATATAATTGCCAATGTGGGTTTAAACCAGGTTCCAATATCCCACTTGCCCTGCATGGTATACATGTTCGGAAAAGCCACATTCAGTATACACAGCCCTCTGACGAAGATAATTAGAAGAGAAGACAGATCATAATGGTATAATTACATTTATTTCAAATTATTTAGAGGTTACGGTCTTGAAACAACCGGTAGTAAAACATATTGGCCGAAATGGGTCTAAACCAGGTTAAAGTATTTAGAATAATCATATTAAACACCTTAAGAAGACTATTGCATGGAAGCGTCGTTAAGTGCCGTCAATAATTAAGGTAGGTGAATACGTTGCTTGTCTTATGTTGACGTCAAAATCTAAATATTCTAAAATCGCCTTGGAATGGTCATTAGCAAAATAATTTCCAACTGGGGGGTACAACAAGACTCTAGGGTACCAATTCCATTATTAATGACGCAAGGATTCATGTAGTAGTTCAACTAAAAATAAGCTATTACGACTATGTCTTTCTTCAATACATAATACGCTTCATACAAATCCTGAAACTAGAAGAGAAGCATGAATCAATACATTTAATTTTCATTGATTTGAAATAGTGAACAAATAAGTAGGTATTTGTCCATAACATGCATCATACTTACATGTACAAAACAACAAACAAAAAAACGATATTTCTTTTGTAACCTATCAAATACTATTTTCGGTGTTAGCTGTCTAAGCTCACTTTTGACCTAGTTTTTCGACCAATGAAATATTGTTAATAAAACTTATTATGCAGCGGGAAAATCAAATAGATTATTTTGATTGGTTATTAGTGGGTCTCGTTAATGCTTACCGTAACGATTTTTATATTGTGTGTTAGTATTTAAATGGCACTTATATGTTCGGGCATTTTCGTTTTTAAAAGCGATAATTGTATTGGAGAAAAACATATTTACGGTATAAATAACCAGTTAAGTCAATTGATGGCTTAAATACGATTTTATATGGAATATTCATGGGTGTCAGGTAAACACTCGAGTACAATACACAGTGTAAAACGACAGAGAAGTGCAGATATTTCTGGTTCTTACTGGTTCCTTTCTAGTTCCTTTGATACTGATTGTTAATTTCAATTCCAGACCATCAAATCGCCTTGGTGTAGTGGTTATCACACTCGCCTCTCAAGCGGATGCCCCGGGTTCAATACTCGGGAGGGACACTTTTTTTAAGTTAGTTTACGTAAAAGTTGGTAGATTTCGCTCTTGTAACAAGTTGTTATTATTTTCATTTATTGTATTTTAATAACATTTATTCGTCATTAGTACTAACTCTACAAGACGTATTTTATTGAAACTGAATAAATGTACAGTTAATGTTAGTACAATGTTAGACATTCTTCTTTAATCGACGTATTATCACCAGACGAAATTTTTGCACGCTCTTTATTTCTTTCTTTCTTATATATAAAATCTTTTCCATCAACGCCGTTTATCTTTTTTAAAGATATTTCTTGTTATATATAAAAAGGTTATCTTTTTAAAGTTGTTACGCACAAAACAATAATAATACAAATAATTGTTAAAGTTGTTAATTATTTCTATTCGGACGTTAAACTGATAATTATCATGTATTTGGATGTTATACTTACAATTTCATAAATTCTGCTGTTTTTTTCTAATATTGTCAAAGCATTTTCGCAAAGTTGTGCTAACTTTATTAAATAGTGTTCTTAATTCTACTAATTAAAAGAAACGCACGCGATTTCTTTGTAGTTAGAGACATTTGATTAAACGCGTTCAAATCTTTAGTCTATGCAAATAATAGAAATACTGAAGCGCCTAATTTGTTCGCGGTGACGCCATAAATAATATTTCGTAGCCCCAACAGATCTATAAAAGGAATTTCTATCAATTCTAATTAGCGAAGTGCCTTATTTTGTCTTGTAAAAAGTTAAAGAGATGACAATTCATCCATCAGCCGTGCGTTTGTTTGATTTGTTCCTATTATGGTTTGCAAATATACATCTTTTTTAAGCTGCAATTTCAAATGGTTGATATTGATTTTACCTACATCTTAGGTATTTTATTGTTCCATGATGGGATGCTCCATTTGCGTGGCCGTGCGTCTCTAACTGTATTCCATTTACCCATATACATTGTACTTCATATTGTGCAAATTCTAAATTCTGTTATGATTGATCGAAGAGTTCTCAGTTTTCTCATACGTTCGAAAAGAAAGTATAAAAAAGGATAGCCAAGTTGTTAAATGGTATGTTGCCTGAACTATTGTTTGTGACAATGAGAATCGCACACAGTGAGAAACGACACAACAACGGTGAAGGCCGCGGTATGGAATACGCTCCACGTTTTCTTGTTTTAATATTTCTCGGAAACGGCTGCGATACATACACTGACCACGCAACATGTGGTTCCTATAAGTATCTGTTTCTAGTCCGCCATAGATTGCTTAAAAGTATTAGACCGGCGATTCCGTGATTATTTGCCGTGTCTGCGGTTATGCGCAATATGCGATTTTCACTGTATCAACAGCTTACATAGAAAGGTACCACGAAACGAAGCACCACCAGACAAAGAAAATTGTTGTAAAATTGGGTTTAGAAATAATCCTAAATTCGGTTAACCCTTTCCTATAATTATATGTACGCCTTGTATCGCATTAGCAAACAGCGTAGATCCAGAGCTGGCACATCTGATCTAATCGTTTTTATCTGTTTTGTCTCATCAGGATCTGCACTGTTAGGTTTTTAGTCAGAAATAACTTAATAAGTCAAAAGCGAACAGTGTAGATCCTTATCCTGATCAGAGATCTACACTGTTTATCCATTCTATATTAGCGTTTATATGGAGGAAAGGGTTAAGTGAAATTCAAAAATTAAAATTTGCAATACTGCAAACAATTTCTGAATGTAGACCGCAGTATGTCTTTCGATTTTTGTTTTGTATTATAACAGCAGCTGCTACTGTGATGCAATAATTGAAAATTGCATTGTTTTTCTTGTTATAAATTTATTGAGATTTCGCGTAATATGACTTATTTGCAATAATCATACACAGATAGAATTGTTATAGACTGTTTTTCATCTACCCCGAAAACACCTAGTGTGTCAATAAATTTTATTTGCGGCATCAAACTTTTCATTACGAGTCAGTCGCAACATCGTGCCAAATGAAGCCAATACACATGTATAAAGTCAAGTTTTGCTCTTTTCATTTTATTTCTGTAGTATCATTTTATTTTGCGGGGACCAGTTTTCGCGTATAAGCCATTGCGGTGCCATAAATTTGCGCAGTTAGATGTAAATTACTCTCAGAAGCATTCATGATAAGCTAATATATGGTTAAATTATACTGCACTTTTATTTCGCGCACGTTTTGTAGTGCGAATTACGCGAAAATTAAACCCGCATGAAATATAATGATACAACAGTATCTCCCGAGGTTTCTCATAGCAGTTAGTCTTATGACGAGGATTAAGCCAAAAAGCCGAGTTCAATAAATAGAACTTTAAAATTATCGTGCAACATATGTAAGGCACGCTGACAAAATAACACCAGAGGGAACGTTTCTTAACAATGTAATACTCCAAAAAATGTTGAATATTATCGTGTGAATTTACCAGCCCCTAAAACAGCGCATGTTGTGTAAAAATATGGTTTTTTTTATTTTTGAAATTCTTAAATTACCAACAGTCATTGTAATTGCTATAATATTGTAGAATTTAAATAATGAGTCATAAATTTACAGAAACGTCACTTTACTTTACACGTTTTTTTTAAAAGGGGGAGGGATGCTGAAAACGGCCATGGCGCAATAACGAAGTCGGTGACCCCCAAATTTTATTCGGTTATTCGATTGGAATTGCTTTTTTCAAACTTTTTAAGCAAAAAAATCAAAAATTAAATTCGGGAATTTTTCACAATTTTGAAAAAGTCGACAGAAAAAAGACAAAACTCGACGTCATTTTTAACGCGAAAACGGCGTTTAACGGTAAACAACGTTGTCAAAACTGGTCAAAATATGTTGAATCCTATATCAATGGAAAGGTATTTTAGCGTCAATTCATCTGTGAACAAACAAATGAAATTGAAAACCCCAATTTTTTAGCCAGCCCCGAAAAAGTGTTAGGCGAGCGTCGTTGACGTCACTGCAGAAAACTGGCGTTGATAGCTAACTTTGAAGGTAAATATCTAAACAACTATTTGATCAATCAAAAAACAGTTTGCGGATTCATGCTGGAGTCATCGTCAATAAATACCATACCAAATTTCATTAAGAAATTCGAAAATTCGCAAAGTGTCGCGTTCCACCTTAAATTTTCAGAAAGACTAGAACTTTGAAATATATCCAGCTCTGTGAAACATAGCACTACTTCCTTCGTTACTTTGTGTTGCGTATTGTATGGCTTCGTGCAGAACACGTTTTTCAAAAACAACTGGTTGAACAACGTTTCTCGACAGTTTAGAACGTTTCCCGTTATTGTCAAAACTTGACATTGTCGTCAGGTTTGATTTATCAAATACAGCTCTAATCGAGGTGCTTGCAACAGCACATGCCAATTTCACTTTTTGACGATGTCGGCGCCTTAGAAGAAGTGAAACTTTCGTGTAGCAAAACACAACCGCAGTGAACATTAGGATAAACGAACCAGCTGATGTAAACTGAATCAATCGTTCGACTATTTCTTTTTCTTTAATCGATTCACAGTTCATGTCAAGTTCGTTTAAAGTAGTATATTGCAGCAATGGACTGGACGTAACAATGCTTATAGCGGCTATTGCAATACTCGTCCACAAGGCCTTCGCTTTGGTGTAAAATCGGCTAAATGGTCTGCAAGTATGAATGTAACGGTCGATTGCAATAGCACCTAACAGAAGTGTACATGCTATACAAGTTGTATACAGTGTAAATACATGAATACAACATATTGTTGCTGAAGCAATTGGTTTCCACAGCGAGCTAACGCTTCTTATTATTGCAAAGGAACTATTAAATTCGGCACATAGAAACTCGAATATTGCCATTGTGAATACAAGAACATCCGTGCTCGATTTTTCTGAATTGCACAGCTGCACCACAAATATCATCCCGTTACCGATTACACCAACTAATGTAACAACTGATAAGAATAAAATATTGATAACTTCTGCCCATAATGGAACTTCGAAATACAACATTCCACTACTTGTGAAGTTGCTTGTGTTATTGTCCGCCATTCTTCTTGCAAAAATGACAACACTAAATTCTGTTTAATTTGCTCAAAATGCGGATTTCTTCGTAAAATTCAATTTTTAAAAATGTGTTTACCGTTGATTCTCTTTCTTTTTTTAAGTAAAGATCGCATGATTTCAAACATTTGAACGAATGAGATGATTGGAAAAAGAACGCACAATTTTAAATAAGAAAACAATTTCAAAGAAGATCTTATCGTCTATAATGTTCCACTGATTATCACATTACCAAAAATTAGAACTTCCTTAGTGTCGTTCGAAATCTGAAATAATTGATTTCTCGTTTTCTGCCCTTATACAACTGGTCGTTTTCATCTGATGAAAAATCATTAACCAATCCCTAAAGCTACCGCCTTTTAACACGTCTTTATGTTAATGACCATTTGATTTGAAGCCAGTCTTGCAGAAGCGAAGCAGCACGCAAACGTTTTGTTCTTTTTCATACGGTGGAACGTTTCAAATCTATACTTGCGTGAAAAGAAAATGAGGAATCCTCATTATAATATTCCAACAGTGAAACTCGTTTTTTTCGGCAGATTTAACACAATCCTATAGTAGTTACAAAATTAATATAATGATCAAGACAAAAATTCAAAAACGGGTTAAAGAATATTTTTACAAAGTGAGCCTGTCTCTCTCAAATAAGAAGATAAACTAATAGTCTGATATTCAAGCTGGTCACGTTCTACACACTTGTCTCACAAAGATCAAACCAGAAAGAAAAGGATTATTAATTTGAATTAAGGTAAAATAGTACTTAAATGCAGATTATTTATTACTATAGCATCTATTGCAGTGGGAAAGACTTTCGTTCACGTACACTTACACAAAGAAAGATGGCAATCTTAATTACCTAAATCTTTTGTATGTTTTTTGTGCTGCCTCTTTAATGTGATATTCGAAGCAGGTGTAAAAATGATGGAGGGATGATATTCTCGTTATAACTTACCTGTTGCTAATTACCCAAAACGGCCTTTAAAAGTTTCGTATGTTTATAGCCCATTTAAACTTACTTTTGTTTTAATATTGAAGCCAGTTTAAGATGAGGCTTAAATATTCCAGCCAGAATTGATTTAGATATTAGTTAAATCAAGGATTTTTGCATTTTGGAGTTCTCTGCGATATGCAGGATTTATATTTTTAAATACCCTGTCAAGATTCTATTGTATTTAGTTCCGACAACTGTTTTCTCGTTTAGTGCAACCCTATTTATTTACCATGGAAACATACGCCGCTGATCGCGCAATGCTTTTCATCTGAAATCACCGCATTTAAGTTTCATGTTCACCGTCATATGCATTCCATCGTTTGGGATGGATCAAATGTTTACTGGTGTTAATATTGAGTTGCGGACAGTATCATACATTTTCATTATTATCCTTGAAAAGTCTCAATCAAACTATGCCTTCAATATTTTCATATTTGTCTTGTTCGGTGGCTTTCAATGTTCCCTTTTATTTATATGTTTGTCCTGTTTAAGCAAAACTATATCCATATAAAATATTATCTGTTTAAACGTGAAATCATTATTTCCACACATACTATCAAAACTTAAGTTATGTGTCCTTGAAAGTGTTAAATTATTTACAACGAATATGAAATATATTATCTGTTTTGACAAAAAGTTTTCTGAAATAACTGTAAGCTAGTTATTTCTCTTTTTATGGTATGGACAATACCTTTTCAACGTGAAACATTGTTCCAGAAAAAGAGGCAACTGAACCGGTTGATCAAGTGTTATCATACCCATACATGAAGCTGGAACTTTGAAAGCCATAGAACACGACAAATATGAAAATATTGGAGGCTCGGTTTGATCGAGCCTGTTTATGGGCAGTAATGGAAATGCATATTACTGTCTACGCCGCCTACCCCCGGGTTGCGCGCGAATCAATAAACAGTTCAATTTTGATCCATCCCAAAACGATGGTGTGCATATGGCTGTGGACATGGAACATTCTATACGGTATTTTCAGATTATTACCATTCCATGTTCAGCGGCGTATGGTCGACAGATAAAATAATGGGTTTGCATAAACAAGCAAACAATTGACGGAACTAGACAGAACAGAATTTTGACGGGGGATCTTAGAATATATTATAAATCCTGCATATCACAGACAACGCCAAAGGCAAAATTTAAAAAGCGGGAGGTATATCCTTGGGGTGATTGAACAATATCTAAATCTATACTGGCTTGCGACCAATATTCCAACAATCATATCCAAAATGTTTTTATTTAACAACACTTATTGGTTCTGCTAAAACCTAATGGTACCATAGAATAACAAATAAACACGTAAAAAATTAGACTACTAAAACACAGCGAATGAAGGCACTATTACAACAACAAAATGATCGTAAAATTAGAATTAAACTTATAAGTCGAGAAAGATTACGGCTGTAAAAAATATCTAACAAATACATACATGTATTAACAGAATCGTACCATATGTAAAGAGCGCTAATAGCTTTATAAAGAAATGGTGTTTACAGAATAATATAATTAGATAATATGACCACTCTCTTGGTTGTTAAGATGACACAATAAGCATTATCCATAGTGTTAGATATCTTGTTGCAATAAATATATACGAGTACAAACATATTCCAGAAACTAAATGAAATACAACAGAAGCATACTACTAGCTTACCAAACTAATAAACATTAATATATAATTAAACTAATTAACTATAATATATCATTATAATAATAATTCATATTTGTAGTGTTAAATGGCTTCAAAAATTTCTCCATTTATCAATTTGAACTTAATTTGCAGAACTGTTTAATAATAATCCTACTCTAGATTAACACATGCTTTTATTTCTTTTCCCTTTTTGGCCGTCTTGGAACAGTGTGTTTTATTTATTAGATGAAAGGGGATCTTTTAAAGCCACTGAACACGACAAATATGATAATATAACCCACGCCGCCTAGCCGGGTTTAACGCAACACCATATTAACACCAGCACACAGTACTATTTGATCTATCCAAACGTTGGTAAAAGATTAGAAAAATATTATGTGTGCTATAGAATCAGAAGTATTCCATGTTTAATTTCACTTTAAATAAACATAAACACATAGCCAAAACTTCATATGAAAAGGCAGCAAAAGTGTAATAATAGTGAACATGTTGAGGGTAGCCACATACGCATTTACACACCCATCCCTCCACGTTGACCAGCAGTAAGGATAATAGTTAAAAAAAACAAAGTTCGACAAAAGACAAACGACAAAAGGTCACACAAGTTCATGAAAGTTAAACATGGCTATGGCACCGCCTTTGAACGGTCAGTTGTAATAATACTGTATAATCTCGAAAATAAGCGCATAACCGAAAGTAAGCGCACTCTGAATATAAGCAGCGCATGTGTCTCTTACAGAAAACTAATACCTTAAAATAAGCGCATACTCGTCCCTTGAGTTAAAATCTCTCCCAAAAATAAGCGCATACCCGTCCTTTACAGTTAAAATTTATCACAAATGTAAGCGCATATATGCATACCTAGCTTGCTCAGTGGTTTAAGTTTCATTAAGCTGGGAGCTAAATCAGCCTTTCAATTAAAAATAATTACAGTATATCTGTATCGTTTACAATGATTAATAAACGGTATTAGCCAGAAAGGTGTGAACAACTCGCATTTCTATTTTCAAAGTGAACCATTTATTCTTTTGTTCGAGTAAAATGAAATAAAGTATTATAGTTTTCAATGTTTGTTTGGTAATATTTATGTTGCTTGACTTAATAATTTTCTGCATACGCAGTTTTATGTTATAAAATAAGTTATGGATGAATCTCCCCAAAAATCTAAAAAAAATCTTACAGCAGAGAAAAAACGGAAATTATACAATTTTACAAAGAATGTCAAAATCAGTATAAAACTTGTAAAGACTTTGGTCTGAACACTAAAACGTTGATGAGGGCGATAAAATCGGAGGAAAAATAATTCGATCTCCTGGTGGTGCAAAGGAAGTTCTGTGTCGGTCGTGGTGCATTTTATTTGTAAATAAACATGCATTTTTAAACAAGTCTTTCCTCTTCCAAGACGATAAAAATGTTTTGGTAATGTTTGATGCATGCGTGTCTTTTAGTGTTATTTTGTTTCAAAAATAACCTTATATTCAGTCAGACTAAGCTTTAGGCGCATATCAAATATAAGCGCATATTCAGCGGCTATCATATAAGTGCATATCAAATATAAGCGCATATTCGGCGGCCTAAATATAAGCGCATATCGAAATATAAGCGCATACAAGCGTCACAAATTCAAAAATAAGTGTATACGCTTATTTTCGAGATTCTACAGTATATATTTACTGATGCACTGGGGCGTGGGTTAAAAAGCTTTTTACGCGATCATCATTCCATCAATCCTATCTAAAGTGTATTTGTTAAACAACACTAATTGGTTCCTCTAAAACCTAATGGTGCCATAGAATAACGAAAAAATACTCGTACAAAATTCGACTTTTAAATATGACACGTAAAATAAAGGCACTTTAACAACAACACAGTGATCGTTAAATGATAAATCAGAATTAAACTTACAAGTCGAGAAAGATAACGGCTGTACAAACTATCTAACAAATACATATTTACATTATCGTACAATATGTATACAGTGCTAATAGCTTTATAAAGAAATGGAGTATGTTTTAGAGAAAATATAGAATTACATAATATTACCAATCTCTTGGTTATTAGGATAATCAGCATTATCCATAGTGTAAGATATATTTTTGCAATAAATATACACGAATGCAAACATATTCCAGAAACTTAATGAAATACAACAGAAATATAATACTAGCTTACCAAACTAATTAACATTAATATATAATTATAATGTGTAGCATTAAATGGCTTCAAAATTTCTCCATTCATCAATTTGAAGAATTGTTTTCCAATTATCCTACTTAAGAAAAACACTTGCTTTTATTTCCTATCCCTTTTTTGGCCGTCTTAGGACACTGAGTTTTATTAATTAGATAAAGGGGATTTTTGAAAGCCACCAAACACGACAAATTTAGAAATATTTAAGGCGCGGTATGATTGAGCCTGTTCCCGGGTGATAATGTAAATGCATATTTCTGCCCAAGCCGCCTAGCCCCGGAGTGCTTGAGCGCGACTCAGTATTTACACCAGAAAACAGTACAATATCGATCCAAACCAAACGATGAACGCGTCTCTTTCTGATACGCATACATGACTTTTACACACGACATTAAACTTTGTCGCGTAATTATTATGCCGATCCCAAAACCTATTAAACACGCCGTTTTCGCCGATCCTAATATTACAAAACATGTAATATACAAAACGTTACGTGGTTAAGAGATGAATTCTCCGAAGATCTGTTTTAATTGCTGGTCAAAGACCATTGGGCCGAAGGTTATAAAACTGAGTTTGGAAACCAGCATCTGATTGGCTGAAAAGAGACTGGTTTCCATGCTCTGTTTTATAGCCTTGGGCATTGATATCACAATTAGTGTTAAAACTAAAATACATATATATATGATGCTATACGTATCAGGTGATTCCTCGCCCAGAAAGCACAGGCTGTCGACGCAGTTATTAGAATAGAGAAATAAACAGCATCAGTGTATTATACAATGATTTAAAAAATAATAACAATAAATAATGAAAGAGATAATATGCAAAATATTTCCACATGCCCTTGACGGTTATTGAAAAACAACGCCATCTATGAAGAAACTCTGATTTCAACTGGCGTCAACTACATAGTTA
This sequence comes from Corbicula japonica, assembly GCA_038501625.1. Lineage (NCBI taxonomy): Eukaryota > Metazoa > Mollusca > Bivalvia > Venerida > Cyrenidae > Corbicula > Corbicula japonica. The sequence goes on along the minus strand of JAZAYU010000017.1, from coordinate 7,141,501 downwards.
AATCTCTACGTTTAGGGGAAAATGGAAGATATCTCGGTTTAAAAATGAACTATACATGTGTTAAATAGCCACAATCTGCAAAACGCCATTTTCAACACAGCCAAAATATGAAAAAAAACTTAAGAACATGATTATAAAATGGTCAATAAAAATACACACTAAACAATTATCAATAATGAGAACCTTGTGGACTATTTTCCCGCCGAAATACGACGAAAGCAGGTTTACATGTTACGTAATAAAGAGATTGGTGTAGAAAATATCTGTTTGATAACTGGAGAAACTGATATTTCTTAAACACATCCTACAACAAGAATCTGTGATGAAAAGTCTTAAAGTGAGTAAAAGTCAGGTACAACCATCAACCCGGACCAACCCCTCCCTTGAAGAAAACTGGTCAGTTTGAATTTAACGATGAATGAAACGATGGTTGTTTGGTGAGGCGGGAAAGGTAACACCATTAACCCACGAGTCGGTTTTACTTTCGGAATTAAACAAATAAAAATGTAATTTCGGTTTTGGTTGGGGCAGGAAGTGCTAACATCCACCCCGACCAACGCTACGCCTGAAAAGATTTTTGTCAGTGAAAGTGTACAAATGACAATTATAGAAAGAAATAAATATTTTGTTGGCGGAGGGGTATATTGTACCACAATCCACAAACATATTTCATCCCTATTTAGAAATTTTAGTAAGTCAGGTACACATAACCCCCCCCCCCCCCCCCGCGACCACTGAAGAATCTTTTTATTTAGACAATCAACACTTCTTACATATATAGATGTCCACCCTCTCTACAACCCCTTTCTTCCTCTGATAAACTTCTCTTTTTGTTCATACAAATCATTATAAAAACAATAATAGTGTATTATCACCGAACAACCAGTAAATTAAATGTTCAGAAAAGGCTGCATTTAAGATGGTACATGTATAAAGAACTATGCGTGTATCTCTTTTGTAGAAACTGACACTTCAAAATATAAAAAGAAAATTCAACCAATGGTAACTGTGACATTGACAAGCGGAAGGAGATTTGGTCTAACGCACGACATACAAACTGTTTCTGTTTTGGTGATCACATATGTCAAGTTATTTTGAAATCTTACCTCTCATCGCCACCCATTGGAAGATTTAACCTGGACAAGAAAATTGTTTTTTAGTAACAGTGACCGAGACCTCGGACATATAGGGTTGGGATTTTTGTGCGACATACCGTCTTGCTGAACATTCATGCCAAATTATTGTGAAATCCCTATGTGTATGGCGAATTCATGTCCTGTAAACGAATTGCTCACGCCCGCCCGACCGTCCGCCTACCTGTGTAACGACGAAACCCATTCCCGGGTTTTCTGAACTATTCCTAGTTAATAAAGTCGCCGAAGTAATCCATTTGCCTTTTGTCTGAACCGGGAACTCAAAAGCATGAAAAATATCGGATTGGTCATACAGTTAATAACATATACATACTTAAACAGATATAAAATTGTAAGATCAGTAGGGGTTTGAGAAGAGAACAACCCTGTTACTAGCCAAAATATAACCCAGGATAAAATATAAATCAAACTGATTAGAAACATGATAACAGATGTACGGTTCACTAGCTTTTCTTCTTGTTCCAGGTATTGATTTCCTTTTGTGTTGTCACAGGCAGTGGCTTTTTTCTCAGGCATTATTTCGAATTTATGTTTAATTTTTGACGTAATGCGATCTATTTTTTCAGAATGGATTTGTATTGGTTCAGTACTTGTACCGGGTGATGGTTCATCCCTTCTATTACAAAGAGCACAGTTCTGTAAACCAGAAGACGTACCTGGGTCATCATATATTATCGCTGGTTTTAAAGTATATGTTTCCTTTACAATATCAGGAGGTGTCGATCGTTTCAACATATATCCAGCGCTGTGAAGCATCATGCTCCGTTCTTTGTCCTCATGTATTTTGCCTTCTATGGCTTTGTTCAAATCACTTTCTTCAATATCGGTAAGACGAACCACGTTTCTCGCCAAATTAGAACGTTTACCGTTATTGTCATAATTCGACACGCGTGAAGCATCATGTGTAGCTCTATTCGAGGTGCTAGCAACAGCACAGGCAATTTTCAGTTTTTGACGATGGCGACGCCTTAGAAGCAACGATACTTTCGTGTAGCAAAACACAACTGCTAAGAACATAAGAATAAACGAACCTGTCGATGTAAACTGAATCCAGTGCGTGACTGTTTCTTGTTCTTTTTTAATTTCACAGTTCAAGTTGTTTTTGTTTAGAGTAGTGTATTGCAACATAGGACTAGATACCACAATGCTTATAACAGCAATGGCTATACTCGTCCACATGGCCTTCGCTTTAGTGTAATACCGGCATAACGGCTTGCAGGTGTGGAGGTAACGGTCAATGGCGATAGCAGCTAACAGAAGTGTGCATGCTATACTTGTTGTATACAGTGTAAACATGTGAATACAACAAATCGTTACTGATGCAATTGGTCCCCACAGCGAGCTAACGCTTCTTAAAATTGCAACTAAACTATTAAATCCGGCACATACAAACTCAAAGATTGCCATGGTAAACACCAGAACATCTGTGCTCGATTTTTCTGTATTGCACAACTGCACCACGAATATCATCCCGTTACCAATAACACCAACTATTGTAACAACTGATAAAAATAAAATTTTAATAACCTCTGCCCATAACGGAGTGTCAAAAAAGAAGATACCGCTACTTGTGAAGTTGCTGGTGCTATTGTCCGCCATTCTTCTTATTAAAAAGTATCTATAAAGTTTTATTAACTCAAAATTCAAATATCGACGAAAAATGTCTTAGAAATCAGTAAACAGTTGTTCCGTTGATTCCTTTTTGTACGAACTTTCTCGTGTTTATATTGTGTCCTATAAAATAAAGCTACAGGTTTAAATAAAGAAATCTTGTTGTAACAAGATCTTACTAGAACTCAATGCCATGATAATTCCACCGGTTTTCACATTGTTAAAAGTAAGAAAACTGACATTTGAAATGAGAAATAAATTTAATGTCTCGTATATGCCTTATTGTCCGCTGATAGCTTTTTGCTGTTTAAAGTTCCAATACCTATTCCTAAAAGCTATATATTATTTGCAATGCTGTCATTGTTTCTGCGCATGACAACTTAACTTTAGGACAACCTTTCTGTTTTACATAACAACGAGTGTCAGAGTATTTTACCTACATCATTCAAACGAAGAAAAAGTAGTCAAATAAATGTTGGCTTTAAGAAATAATAAAACAATAAGCGGGACTAAATAGCATAGAATTTTGAAAGGGGATTTTAGAATATAAATCCTGCATATCACAGACAACGTCAAAGGTAAAAATATAAAAGCAGGAAGTATATCCTTTGGGTATCTAAACAATATCCAAACCTTAATTGGCTGGAATATTGAAACCACCCATCTTTAAACTGGCCGAAATAATTAAACAAAATAAATTTAAGAAGAATTATTAACATAGTACATTAGTATCGTGCTCAACGACATTAAAAGACGGTACTGGTAAAAGAAAGAACTGATTGAAATAAATGGAAACTCGTTTTTTTTTCTTTTTTTAATCTTGCATCGTGCTCTTGCTTACTTGACTGAAGCAATAATGTTCCTGAACTAGCACAAGCCGTGAACAAGCTTGGGTCTTCCCGCAATGTTGCCCTTCAGTGGATACCATCTCACTGTGGATTGCCCGGAAATGAGGAGGCTGACAAGCTGGCTAGGTTAGGAGCCCAGTTAGAGCAACCAGATAACCAGGTGACATACAAGGAGAAAGCCACCATCATTAAGGCTCTCACAAAGACCAGACAGGAAGCAGACGCCTACCACATGTTAAACAGACCAAAGCAGGTGATGATGGTGAGGTTACGCTCAGGGCATAACAGACTGAATGCACACATGTGTAGGAAGTATAAATTGGTGCCATCCCCAATATGTCCCTGCGGAGAAGAGGACCAGACTGCAGAGCACATCCTCCAACGATGTAAACGATATGACCAAGAGCGAGAAGCAACGTGGCCACAAGGTGCAACAATCCAGCAGAAACTGTATGGAGATGTTGACGACCTACGGAGAACCATAACTTTCATCGCGGATGCTGGAGTGGTCGTGTAGAGCAAACGCCAAGAAGAAGAAGAAGAACTTGACTGAAGATGTTCTTGTCTCAGTGAGGTCATTGGGACTCACCTGTTTTGTATAGCGATGCCATTAGTTTCAGATGTTTCAGACGTTTGTGTGCTTTAGCATGCATAATGGTCGAGTAAATGATGAATTTGAGCTAATAAACTTAGACAACTTGAACTTCCTTGTACATAAGAGAACTTGAACTTGCTGGAGCAAGTATGTGGTTGGTGCATCATATACTTGTTTAGTGGCAAACTATTTTTTACATCGAACTTTCCAAGGCAGTAACCCCTCATGTTCTAATTTTCGTTGTTTTTTATTTGTCTTGAAATTGATAAAGCTAATAATAATGCTCACGTTTCCTCTTCGCTTTTTTACTGTGTGGGAGTCTGTATTTTCTGAATGTGGTTTTTCTTGATTTGCATGTTTCATGTTTTTATCTATATACAAAGTGATGAGAGAGACTTTGAAATGAAGCTTACACGACAAATACTGTTTGATCGAGCCTAATCTTGGGGAGTAATGGAAATGTATATTACTGCCCAAGACGCCTAGCCCCTGGTTGAAATCAACTCAATATTTACACCAGTAGATAATACGCGGTGAACATAGAATATTCAATGGGGTATTTTCAGGTCAAAAGTATTCCATGATCAGCGGCGTATGGTGCCAAGATAAACGAATGGGTTTGCCTTAACGAGAAAATAAAAGTCGGAACTGAATAGAATTATAGAATTTTGACAGGGTTCTGAGAATTTCAATCCTGAATCTGACAGAACACGCTCAAGCCTAAAATTAAAAATTTGGAAGTATATCCGGGGGTTGATTGAACAATATCCAAATCTATACTGGCTAGGATATTGAAACCACCCTTCTTAAAACTTGCCGAAATATAAAAAACAAAAGGATTTTAGATGTACTATAATCATACATAAATGTCCTGCCTAACGACCTTCAAAGGACGTAACTGATAACAGCACAGATTCAATGTGCACGAATGTACAAAGCTCCCCAAGTGTAAAGTGCAAGACAACTAAAAGGAGTGTTAATATATAGCTCCTGGCCGTGGCTTATAGAACATTTCCAATATAAAAAGGATTATATGCCATTAAGGTCTAGCATTACTAATTGACTTTCAAATGAACTACTTCTGGGTAATTTTAAAGAATGATTAAAGCGACTCCTTCATGTTATTGGCTTTTTTCAGTTAACTTTAAGATATGAAATGGTACTTTTCCTTCTTATCGACACGGTTTTGTAATCCTGATATAAACAACATGACAATGATTGTCAGCATCGTACTTTGTACAATTTAAACTACTTTTTATTTTTACCCGAACCGAAAGTCCTCGGATATGGCGTGTTTTGTCAATCTGTTGTTCTAAAAGTGTTTGTCTGCACGACCTTAAAACAGCACGAAAGAAATTTTACATTTTCTTTTTTTGTGATGCGCCGGCCACGAAAACGTTACCTTGCGTTAAGTTAGTATCCACGGCGGTCATCCCAGAAGAAAATAGTTTTCCGCAACTAACCAATTTAATTATAATTAAATATACATGTATTACAAAAATAATTCTTGTGGTTGGCGATTTTTGCTTCTTTCAGAGTGTCCAAATACCACATTATATCCACAACGGACAAGTTAATGCCATCTTCCCGGATTAAATTAAATCTCTGAATTGTTATACCAAAAGCCCGCTGGTGACTTATATTCTTCAGAGTATGCGCACGATGACGATGTTTTCAGCTTCCCCTAATGGAACCCTTTACAAAATATTAAAACACAGTAAAGTGGTTTCGGAAAAAGGCGGTGCACCAGTAGTGTAATCCCGGTTCTGCAAGGGTAAAGAAATCTCTGTAAGCACCAGATCATTACCGCCCAAAATAATTACTGTAACTAATATTCGTTGCGGTTTTCACTACGTCGCATGCAGATTCCTAATAACAACTTACTCTACAACGATAGAGATTTTGTCTGATATTATCGTTACTAATTTGTCTACGAGTCTTAAAGCAGTTTATCAACCTATTGATTGCCACAGGAAGAACACTAGTGCTGCATTTTGCAATTTGTATGAACGTTTGTTTAAATCCATACTAGAATGGTAACGCAAAATTTGGTTTATTGGTAGGTATGGGGCTAAAGTTTGTCAGTCACAATAAGGACCTGTACGAAAGATCGTTGTTGGTTGCCTTCCAGGAGCCCGGCGAGACTGCTTGGCGTACCTGAATTTTTTTGTCGTAGATTAGCTATGCGTTGCTCATTCGCGCATTTAAACCATACAATCTAGTCGGGTTAGTACGACATAGCGAGTGTCACCTTGTACATATTAACGTGTTAAATTGTTCCTGAGAATGAGGCCATACTGGTATGGAATGCGCCATCGAACCTGATTAAACATCCCAGTGAATAAACATTCTCCTTCCCCCATCTCTCTCCCTTTCTCTCTCTCTCTCTCTCTCTCTCTCTCTCTCTCTCTCTCTCTCTCTCTCTCTCTCTCTCTCTCTCTCTCTCTCTTCTTTTTCGCTGCGTAAGGAGACTGTGTTTTGTGAATATGGCGATTCCTGATATATAAATTTTACATTTTTGCAATATTTCATCATTAGGAATAATAAATTGAAAGAGAAACTAACGACTCCTTTAAGTGTTCTAATAATAATTACATCTATCATATATTCGTTTAACCATCTGCGACCGGCAATTCGTTGCATACTTAAACCTTGTAGTGATTCTGTTTTTGTTCCTTTTACTTCTCCTTAAAGTAAAAATATCTTTCTCAGAATGAAATGTATGTATATTATATATTTTTGTTAGAAATCACTGGAACACAGGTGATGTTTTCAAGAAGCTCATATCAAATTAATAATGATTTTTCGACATTGTACAATTCAGTTCCTCATAATCTAATAAGCTCGACAATCATATGGAATAAAAATATGTGCAAGAGAAAATAAAACCTTTATAAATATTATAAATCTGTCGTGCGGCAATTTCAAAGTCCTTGAACTCTTTTTGCAATAAATGTAATTGGAAAGAGCAAATTTTCAAAATAATTGACACTCGTTTATCCTTCTATTAAAGAAACATAGCCTTATTACCACCACGATATCGTTTTACTTTCGTCAGTTGAAAAGTGAATTCAAGACATTGACAACAGATTAGTTTTAACACCTGCCGATAAGGCTTCAAATCATGTAATTATATTGTGACGTATACATTATTTATTAATTTAATATTCAAACTGAAGAGCTAAATAGTAGTAATGCTTACACAAAGACTTCTTCATCAGAGAGTGATATTGTTTCTTCACACAATCTGCATCATTTAGAATCAGTGTTCAGCCAAAACTGAATAAAATTCTATTCTGCCTAAAATGCACAAAACACCATATAAAGCAAGAATTATCGCCAACTCCAGTTCTTGCACATTTACTTTATTATCTGTACTTTTAACATCTGGTCTTACAGCCATTGAAAACATGTAATTAGGTATTGCGAAAAGGCTTTTGAAACCATTGGACAAAACTGAAAAGTCTATTAAAATCTCAGGTGACATTAAAAAAAGCCTTACATCAAATAATTTACAGGTGTTCTGTATGTCAGCTTATGCCTTTTTCTACTTTGTAACTCATTCACTCATAATTAGGTAAGAGACAAACTCACCAGCCTCATTAAAACACGTTTGCAAGATAAAAAACCTTTATAGCATATAATGAACATAGAACATTTTTACAGATGGTTCATATAATAATTATATTTTATGAACTTGTCAAGATTAAGAGAGACGCTAACTTTCCTACTGATTAGCATTTATGTTAGATTTGGTACCTCTATTTATAAACAAGTAATAGGCATCCCTATGGATACTAAGTGTGAACCCCTTGTTGCTAATCTGTTTTTATAATGTGATCAAATAGACTTTATGTTTCCTCTTTCTACCTAACATCAAAATGACATTCTAAGAGCCTTTAACTCACCTAGAAGTACCTTGATGATTTATTAAATAAAGAAAATAACATTTTTTTTTTATCTTTGCCCTATTAATTTTATCCTAATGAACTACAACTTAATAAAGCGAACACTTCAGAAAGGCAAGCAAACTTCCTTGATCTAAATCTTTCAGTTGCAAATGGTAACTTCATTACTTATATATATAAATATGATTAATGAGGTGTTTTATATAGCAATCTTTTCATTTTAAACGGAGATGTTCCTCGTTCAACATCTTGCGGGGTTCATATCTCACAATGCTATTAGTTTCACATGTTTTATATGTTTGTGTGTTTTTGCACTGTCAAGTGGGTGGGTGGGTTGGGTTTATTTTACCAAGACAATTTGTACTTGTATTTTCATATAAGAACCTGTTGGAGCAAGTGTGAGGTTGGTGCAACTTAGAACCTGGTTCAAACCCCCAGTGGCAACTTCTTTTGCCTCTGACCGTTCCAAGGCGGTAACCCCTCGGGTTCTCACTTTCTTTGATTGTTTGTTGCGTCTATTTTGAAACTGATCATGGTATCAATGTATGATCATATTATGCTGTCTTCTCTTTTCTTTTATCTGTGTGAGGAGGCTGTGTATGCTGGATGTGACTATTCCTGATCTGCATATTTCACTTTTTGTAACGAATAGAGAATTTATACAGATGGTTCTCATGGTAAATATACTTAATAAACCTGCCCTAATGAAAACAGTCTCGTGTTTCATTTTTGCCTTATGCGTTCTCTGTGATAAAAAGGATTTATATTCTCAGAGTGTTAGTCAAAATTCTATTCTATTCAAGTCCGCCCATTAGTTTCTCGTTTAGGGCAAATCCATTCTTTATCGGGGGACCATACACCGCTGATCATGGAATGGTGTTAATAAAAAAAATACCGCATTGAAGGTTTCATGTTCACCACTATAAACCTATCATCGCTTGGGATGGATCACATTCTACTGGATCAGTTGTAAATATTGAGTTGAGCTCAAGTCGGGACCTTAAGGGTAAGCAGTAAAATCATTTCCATCACTGCTTATGAACAGATTCAATCATTCCGCAACAGCAATATTTTCATATTTGTCGTGTTCGATGGCTTTCGAAGTTTAAATAAAGCAAACAATTCAAAAAACATAGATAAAAGGTAACTGTTTTTATTTAATTTAAATTAGTTAAACAATAACGCTTGTTATATTTGACATGAAAAAAAAATCCTGAAATAGTTTTGCTTTTATATTGCAAGACAAATCCTTTACGTGAAAGTAAATGAAACACTTGCCGTTTCAAGCAACGTATTTGGCAGCATTACACTTGGTTTACGTAGTTTGTTTAAACGTCTTACTTCTCGGGTAATTCTAAGATAATTCTCGAAAGATTTATTTTATTTTATCCCCTCGGGTTCTCATTTTTTCTCATTTCGTGTTCTTGCTGATTTTACTCCAGGTGCTCTGGTCTCGGAAAGATCATTGAGTACCCGCCCTTTGGCTTTGCAATGCTATTAAATTCTTATGTTTATATGTTTGTATGCTTTTGCATGCAACATTGTTGAGCTGATGGGTGGGTTGGAGTTTTTTCACCAAGACAATTTGTACTTGTTTTGTGATACGAGAACCTGTTGGGGCAAGTGTGAGGTTGGTGCACCCTAGAACCTGGTTTAAACCCCCAGTGGCAATTTGTTTTGCCACTGACCGTTCCAAGGCGGTATCCCCAAAGGTTCTCTTGTTTGTTAATTGTTTGTGGCGTCCTATTTTAATTGACATACATATATAAAACATGCGCTCTCTCTATCTTCCTCTCTTCTTTTTCGCTGCGTGGGGAGGCTGTGTTTTTTTGAGTGTGGCGATTCCTGATATGCATATGTTGCTTTTTTATTGTTAGTGGTGTCTATCTTGAAACTGATCATTTTATTAACTATGCTCTCTCCCCCTCTCTTCTTCTTGACTGTGTGGGGAGGCTGTTTTTTCTGAATGTGGCGATTCCTGATATGCATATTTCACCTTTTTGTTTTATCAGAATGAGTTCATTGTCTGAAATTAGTTTTTTTTATTTGCTTACCTATTCTAATGGTCTGTGATTTAAGGCATTAAACCATTTTCACTGATATGAATTCTTTCAGTTTAATTATTGTTGTCACGAAGATAACATAACTTATTTTCTTGTTTTGTTTTTTTTAGTTTTCTTTGAATTTGTACTTTTATCTCTTTATAGTTAATTGGTTTTTATACATCTATTGAACTTTGTTTCATGGGTTTTGTCTTTTTGAAAAATGTTATTGTGTTTCTTTGTAGTTCCGTTACTTGTAATGGGTACACATAAAAGTACGTTGGTGTTTGGTTATTAAATGTTCCGTAGGATACGCATAAAGTTTCTCTTTTGATGTTTTATACTTCAGGACCCTATATCATATTGCAATGGACTGTTCCATGGCACCACTCTACCCTAGTTTAGTTAGTTTCGCCGGTTTCGACCCGAGTGTTCCCTGTTATGCTTTTTATTGTCTGTTTGAACCTGTTGGGGCAAGTGTGAGGTTGGTGGCTTGGTGCACCCTAGACCCTGGTTTAACTCCCAGTTGCAAATTATTTTTGCAGCTAACCTTTCCAAATTATAGTCTCTCTAACTGGGAGCGAACCCGCACCGTCACGGCGACATCGCCTAGCCCTGCAATTCCTGCGACGCAACCAACAGGCGGTAATCCCAACGGTTCTCTCTATCGTTTGTTGTTTGTTGTGTTTAATATAAAATCGATGCTCTTACAAACCCAAGCTCTATTTTCTTGTCTATATTTTGGCTGCATGGAGAGGCTTTTTTCTGGTTGAGGGAATTCCTTATATGCATATTTCATTTTGAATTTTTTTTTTAATTAATGAAACACTTTTTGATATTATGTGTTTTTCTAAGAGGAACGTCTGTAGTTGTGTATGATATCGCTACAATTTTCACATGACTAAAATAGCATAGGCCTAAAACTATAAGTGCAGTTTGATAATGGAAACCCTCTAGGCCACATTCATCACGTAAATCTGTCTCAAACGGTTAAATGGTGACACAGTTGCCAAGTAGTTTCAAGGTTATTAACAACGTTAAGTTTCAGGATCAAGAGGCATACATGTAGCATAAACAACAGTCAATCAGGAGTTCTCATTTTAGTAGTCACGGATAGCATTTTCAAGTAGATGATATATTCCAAGTTTTAAGCCAATAGGAAAAGTAATATTTCAAAGTTATAAGCCACATTAAGTTACTCGTTAAAGTTGGGTCCACCCGAAGACGCTGAGACGATGACGCCGGACAATAGAATTACTATGAGTCTACGTGCTATCGCAGGAGGCATAAAAATCATTAAAGAATGTCCACCATGTCTGAATAGTTTAAAATAGGTTAATTTTATTAAGAAAATATATGAACGAGGAAATGAAAGCCACCGAACTCGAGAAAATATCACAATATCATAATTATTTACACAAATATAATGTTCGTCCTGAACGACCTTATTATAACGTGCTATACAATTGATATAACAATATTGAAACCATCCCTAAACCTGAAAACTATTTGTAAACCCAAATGACTTGATTTTTTTGTTCCAAATTGCTTTTTCCTCGGGTCTTTTAATTTGTTTGTTGTATCTTTATTTGGTTATTCGATTCACGTTTTCTGTTTCCATCTGTCAAAAGCTTTATGCTTTTTTTGTCTTCTGAAAATGACTTATCTGAAAATTAACAGTGTGGAAAACTTCCCTTTAGAATCACTGTTTCATATTAAGGTCTCTCTCTCTCCATCTCTCTCTCTCTCTCTCTCTCTCCCTCCCTCTCTCTCTCTTTCTCTATATTTCTCTGTCTCTCTCTCTTTCTCTCTCTCTCTCTCTCTATCTCTCTCTCCCTCTCTCTCTCAATTTCTCTCTCTTTCTTAAAATATTAATTAGTTTATCGCTAAAACTATGACTTATAATTCACATCAAAATTATGGTCAGATATTCTTGCTTTTATATTGCAAAACAAACATTGTACGTGAAACTAACTAAAACTCCTCTCTTTTTAAGATCATTTTAAATTGTAAAACTTGTCTACGATTAATACATATCTGTTAATTTAATGAAAATCATGCATGGTCTTCTACACCCAAAAATGTTTTCGAAGGTACATCATTGACAAACCTAAGCACTATGTTAATTGTGGTATTTCCGTCTTAAACACAACTACAGCGAGACACTTGCGAGACAGTGATAATGATATGCTTTGTGTTAAATTAAAAATTTTAAAAACATGGTATGCATTTAGCATACCAAATTATTGGAAACAAACGTTTACAGCAATATAAAGCATGTATCGAATATCGCACAGTCTTGACTGTGACCTATTGTAATTGTCAAAATACTCTATTCATAACGCCTGTGATAGTTTACTTCAATTACACTAATCGTTACCACGAAAAGAGTTTTAAATTGTTTTTATTTCAAGCTTAAATTTATACAGGTTATATACCTGCAATAAGTTATACCTGCAAAGTAAAATTGTGAATAGTTTGAAAAAAAGGTTTGACAGGGAAAATGTAACTGCAAATAGCAAGTGAGTATTGTAAACTGTTTAAAGTTTTGTGTTTGTCTTGTTACCGATTTTAAACGTTAAATCCAATAACATATGAAATCTTACTATGCTTAACTAAATAAGGAAGTTAGATATTTGGATTTCAATGATATTGTGTTTTTGAATGGTGAATTGAAATGTAATCCTAGAGACAGATAGAGCAGCAACCACTTAAGTAACGTTATTTGTCCAGGTTAAATATGATTAGAATAAGCAGGGACACGGACGTGGCACTGCATATGAAGATAGTTCAGCGAGGAGATAAAAATTGAGTATTTGAAACAATTTAACAAAAATGATGCATTTTGAAAGGTAAGTTCTTTCATAAACTATTTATATTAATGTCAGTCATAAGGTTCTCTCGACTGGAATTTGATTTTTGACCGGAAGATCATCAACTGAAAAAAAATTTTACGTTGGTAAAACAACTAGTTTCTGCTTTAAGTGCATATACTCGACAAAACAAATCGTATAAAGATTGTTTGATTGTTCTTATCGAGAATTCAATGTAAATATTGGTTTATTGGTATCTTCGCACTTAATCGATTCAAACAAAATAGAATAGGTATTTTCCCATTGTTAGACTTTTTCCTGGCTTCAGAATATCTATATACTTTTTAAATACACCATAAGTGTTAATTTCTGAAAGTTTTGTTTACTTCCACTACTTTAAATGACAAATTTGTGCATATTATATAGAAGAATCGTGTTCTTGCTGATTTGACTCTAGGTGCTCTGGTCTCGGTAAGGTCATTGATTACCCGCATCTGGCTTTTCAATGCTATAAGCTTCTTATGGTTTATATGTTTGTGTGCTTTTGCATGCAACTTTGTTAAGGTGATGGGTGGGTTAGAGTTATTTCACTAAGACAACTTGTGCTTGCTTTGTGATATGAGAACCTGTTGGGGCAAGTATGAGGTTGGTGCACCCTAGACCCTGGTTCAAACCCCCAGTGGAAATTTGTTTTGCCACTGACCGTTCCAAGGAGGTACCCCCAAAGGTTCTCTTTTTCGTTAATGGTTTGTGGCGTCTTATTTGAATTGACATACTTAACATGCTCATTCTTCCTCTCTTCTTTTTTCGCTGCGTGGGGAGGCTGTGTTTGGGAATGTGGCAATTCCTGATATGCATATTTCACTGTTTTATTAGCAAGTATATTTCCTATGCACATAAGTAAAAGAATGGACAGGTGAACTTAAAAAGACTTTATGAAATCAATTAGACTTCAAAATATATGTATATTTTAATGTGCGTCATAACCGCCAGTTTATCACAACGAAACATAGCCCCCACTTAACAATCTTCGAACGCAGTGCAACATCCAGCCCTATAGGACCAACACTTCCTTGGTAAAAAGCAACATTTAATGATTAGATTTATATCATTTAAAACGGGAAATATCAAATAGTGATCAAACATTAGCTACCATTCTTGATTTCACAGATGGATGTGTTCGTGCAGATGAATACTACACTCCAATTATTAAGTTAATAAGGCAAGAACTTTCATGTTATCAAAAAAAACTTTTTGTATAAATGCTATTTAAAGATGACATAACTTTAAAATATTTATAAAGAAGTTTTCAGTCTTGTTGTCATGGATGATTTTTTTAAATGCAGATTATAAATTTCAAGTATGTGCGGTATATTCTGACTGTTTATATTCTTGTTGTGACAGATGGCGTTGGTTATGTAGATAAAATATTGGAAGTATTAAGTTAATAGACCAAGTTATATATATTCCAATTTATTAACATCATTAATTTAATACAAATGTTGTGACGACTGGACGACGAAGCGGGTGTATCGTAGGCGACACAAAGATAAGGAACAATCACTTTATCAGGACATAAATATTCTAATTAATTCTAAACACAGAATATCCGATATAACAACTCGGATAAATTACAATTTTAATTGTATTTATGGCCTTATTCGTCAAATCTTGAATCTAATTTAACCCTTTCCTCTTTTGCCTTTGGAGTTGTCTGTGATATGCAGGATTTATATTCTCAGATCCCCTCTCAAAATTCTATTCTGTTTGGTTCCGCCCGTTGTTTTCTCGTTTAGGCAAACCCATTCTTTTATCTGGGGACCATACGCCGCTGAACATGGAATGGTATTAATCTGAAAATACCGCATTGAAGATTCCATGTTCACCGCCATATGCATACAATCGTTTGGGATGGATCAAAAATGTACTGTTTATTGGTGTAAATATTGAGTTGCGCTCAACCCGGGGCTAGGCGGCGTGCGCAGTGAAAAGCATTTCCATTACTGCCCATGAACAGGCTCAATCAAACCGAGCCTGCAATATTTTCATATTTGTCGTAGCTAAGGGTCTTCAAAGTTCCCTTTTCATCTATTTCAATATCATAGTAGCGTTGTTTGTGCCGTGTGGCGGCTGTAAATAGTCTCCCCGTACATTCAATCAGTGCTGTTATCTGTTTCGTCCTTTTAAGGTCGTCGAGCACGATATTTATGTACTATGTTAATAGTACTTCAGTGCCGTCTGATCAGGATCTGCACTGGTCGCATTTTGGTCAGAAATGTCCTAACAAACAACAAAGCTGGATGTTCCAGCTGATCTGGATCTAAACTGTTCTCCCCTGCAATAAAGGTTAATCTATGGAGGAAAGGGTTAAGAGTATTCAATAATATCTATTCTTGCTGCCGCTCATCCTTTTCTTATTTTTTCATGAAGAAAGAAGAATTTCGCGAGATAATTGTTTCTGTTGTTATTCCGAGATTAATTAAGTCCTTTGAACAATTAGTGGTTGAATAACAAGCATGTATAAAGAAATAAAATATAATTCTTAATCTCAAATGTTATGTTACATATCGTTAAATTATACAAATTAAATCCTGATTCGTTAAAATAAAATTTATGTAATCGACATTCAGCCGAAAAACTAGCAAAGGCAATGTATAACTCTTCTATTACGGAAGAACGTGTTTGAATAGTTATTGTATTTACTTTACAATTAAGGTTGGGAAACCCTTAAGAATTGTTGAACAGCAAGATTGAACATTGATCACTTTTTTTGTAATACGAAGGGTGGTGCAATCTCGTCATTTGCCTTTGGCAACGAAGGCTTCTGTCCTCGTTCCTGCTGCCTGCTAAAATTTGCTTTCTATTCTGATGTAAAAAGTTTCCTTTAAATTAAATTGTTTTTTTCTGCAATTAAACATTTAAAAAAATAAGCAAGTCGTAAGCCATTAAATTAATGCCGGAAAATTAAGGTATATTATTTGATGGAAGATTTTGATTTGGTAACATGTTTTCCAATATTCCATATAATTTATCAGAGTAAATCATTTAATATATGTTGATATTAATCGTAATGGATATTTTAAAGTCATATTAGTCAAATGTTAATTGTATATTCATTTCAACGGGCAGTATATACTGTATATTACATATTTGTTTTAAAAATATTTATTTATTTATTTATTTATTTTTATATGCAGATTCGTCGATTGAAAGCTTTTTACTTGAAGCTTCGCCTTATCGAACATTTGTTGAACAAACATTCTAATGGAGGAAAACGAAACCAAAGATGGTTCTAAAGATAATGGGTTGAAAGAACCTCCGAAGCTCACGCATGAAGAGATCGACAAACTCTCAGATGTTGTTGAAGCAATGTCTCTGGCCGAGGACTACGGGATAAATATAGATGGGCTGGATTCCTTAAGTGGAATACAACTAAGACTAAAATGTCATTTAAAGCTGTTGAATGGCGAGAACTTAAAACCAAAGGTAGTTCTTTTTCTATTTATACATATTAACTGTGATCGTTCATCGCCAATCTAATTATGAGACTTTCATTATCTTACTCTTTTTTTAAAAAATATTTCAGTAAGTATAATACTATTATTTTTAAACAAAGTTATAACTACTGTATTTTTATATTGAAGACATTCCATAACAACTCAGTTATATCGGAATATCGAAAAACGCAGCTCAACAGGCATGCGGCACGTATGATATATTGCAAGCTCGATTTGATTGAGCTTGATCATATGGAAATGCGTGTTACTACCAACCGGTTATTACCTATGCAAGGAAAGGATAAGGAACCTGAGAGATTTATATATCTTAAACATTAAAATGAATAGATATCAAAATTATTGCCTTATTAGCAAACTTGAACTATCCTTTTGGGGGATAGGGATGGTATGTTAAGTGTCAGTCTCTGGCATGGTTGGCTAGGCGCTGACGCCAAATTTGTATTGCTTTGGGGATATCTATACATTTAATATATCACTACAGTAGGTGTTAGGTCCTGTAAGGTGGCTGTACGAGTGGGATCGATGGTCAAGGTTCACCAAACTTTCACTTTCGCCAGGTTCTAGTGATGCATTGTTAAGCTGCTGTGTAAATCAAATTATAACAACATTTCTTGATTGTCTCTGTTCAGTATGACCAGCAGCTGAAGGCACTAGGTGATAAGGATGCGCTAAAAAGGAAGACATTGTCTGAGATGGTAAAAGAGGTCAGCAACATATTTCCTCCTGACCATAGAGACAAGCCTAATTTACGACAAACATTAATGGAAGATCTTCTTAATAAAGACGGTACCACTGAAAACATTAGAACAGACTGTGAATTACGAATGAAGAGTTTACAGGAGAAGGAGTGTGTAGTTTTAGTATCAGGTACCTGTACATGCTTTAACGACCTACTATTCAATATAATACTTTAATGATATTATATTCAGGCATTCGACCTACAATTTAATGTGATAATACTTTAATGATATTATATCTATTCAGGCAATATTAACTCTATATGGGTATCTGATAATGATCTTAAAGGAAAACAGAAGTCGTAAACGAACCAGGAAAAGATTGATAGATTTATACTTATGTCCGTTTCGATTTAATTATAAATGTGAATTCTAGAATAACAAAAATTTATTATAGTTTGTAACTAAACACCACATTTATATGCTGACTAATAATCCAGAAAAAACTTTTCAAAATCAGGATGCGTCTTCCAGAACTTACTAGTTATGACGCTACCAAATTGTTGTGAAATCATTACTTTTTTTTCGCAAGTATGTGTACGAAAAAGTAGAAACATCGATAAAAGCAAAATCTCTCTACAAATGCACACTTTATAATGGCATGAGTGATTCAAGTTTGCAATAATAAATTATTGAGACTGTATATTGCATATTCTCTTGCTTGGTTTAAAGGTGAATCGTCGGCTGGAAAGTCAAGCCTCCTCAATCTGTTGCTGGGTGAAGAAATTCTTCCATCGCACAGCCTCCCATGCACGTCGTGTGTAACAGTGATCAAATACAACTCCTATAGATGTGCTAAGGTAACCGAGAGTAGAAAAAAGAAGACTATAAACTTTGTAAACAATTGTTGAATAGCCTTTTCTGTTTAGATTCATAAAACTATACTTTATGGATACTACTTATTAGATAACAATAAGGGGTATTACCGATAATTTAACAAATGCTCGTAATGCGCATATATACCATTACCTAAGCTAAACCAAACAACTACGGTTATCGTGCATGAGTTTAGAATTCGAAAGAAGAATTTTAATATTTGTACAACAAAATTTAAACAAAAATATCAAGAAATACTTACTACTCATTTAATTTACAGGACAAATTCCTTTGCAGGTAGTGTACAAAAATGGCGAGGTGATGAATATACCTAATCTTGACAAAGCTGGATTAGAGACTCTTCAACAAAGAGCTTACTTCTCAAACGCCATAAAAGAGAGTGACAAGGCTGACGTTTATAAGAGAAGGAAAGACGGTCATGATGTTGCTGAAATACAAGTGTATCTGCCTTTAAAAATGTTACATGTGCGTCATACTTACGTAGCTTTTCATAATAATAATAATAATAATAATAATAATAATGAGAGTTTTTCTCTTGTCTAGTGATTGACCGCTTCTAAGTCATTCCACTCAAGGATTTAAATAAAAGAGATTTTTATTCTGACGTTAAATAAAAAAGATTTTTATTCTGACGTAAACATATAAACTTGCTTTTAATCAATTAAGGCATCACTAAACTGATACACGCCATAAAAAAGTACCCATTACAAATGTCCTGGTTTAAATAAGCTGTATTCGCAATGAAATTTGTCTTTTGAATGAATTGCTTTGACTGATAAAAAAAGCTCAATTTCTATTAAATATAAATAAGGTCAAAATGAGTAAAGAGTATTTTTTTAAAACGATGTAATGTTTTACGTTCTTTTTTTATCATATTTATTAAAATCTGTACTATTGCACTTTTTTCTATTAATAATTATAATAATAATAATATATTTTAATATTTTACAGTAATATTTTTCAATCAATTTTAATAAAATACTTAATATTTTACAGTTATAAATATCTCAATCATCTTAACTTAAATACTGTAACATTATGCAGCTATATTTTTCTACACTGTACTCTTCAAAAATATTTCTCTTTTAGTCAGGTCTGGTGTTGGTTGACACACCTGGGATCGGTGAAAATGAGTTTCTGGAGAATTATTTGATGGAATACATCAGGACACATCAAATCTTGGGGTTTATGTATATCATCATGACAGACAACGCTCTTGGAGTTGCTGAAGACCGGGTATGATTTAAAAATTTATTTTGGTCTATAAAAAATTCAAATGACGTTTAGAAGAAGCTTAAATCAAATAATTTTCAGGCGTTCTGTTTGTCTACTTATGATTTTTCTACTCTTTATACTTCTCCCTTATAATTTAATAATAGAAAAGCTAACCAGTCTCATTGAAAAAAACTTTTGCTAGTGAAATAAAACATTTATCGCTTAATATAATGAACATAGGGCATTCTTTACAGATAGATCTTATGATAACTATACTTCATGGACCTGTCAAGACCTTATCCAGGCGCTCACATTTTTATTGGATAATATTTATTTGAGATTTGGTAGCTCTATTTATAAACAAGTAATAGGCATTCCAATGGGTACTAATTATGCACCCCTTGTTGCTGATCTGTTTTTATACTGTTATGAAAGAGACTTTATGTTATCTCTTTCTACCGAACATCAATATAATATTATTACAGCTCTTAAGAACACTTCGAGGTACCTTGATGATTTATTAAATATAGATAATAACCATTTTCTATCACTGGTTAATAGAAAACTGAAATATGCATATCAGGAATCGTCACATTCAGAAAAAGCAGCCTCCCCACACAGTCAAAAAGAACAGAGAGGGAGAGAGCATGGTTAATTAAATGATCAGTTTCAAAAAAGACACCACTAACAATAAAAAAATGAGAACCCGAGGGGTTACCGCCTTGGAACTGTCAGTGGCAAATCAAATTGCCACTGGGGGGTTAAACCAGGTTCTAGGGTGCACCAAACTCACACTTGCCCCAACAGGTTTTCATATCACAAAACAAGTACAAGTTGTTTTGGTGAAAAAACTCCAACCCACTTATCGGCTCAACAATGATTGATCCAAAAGAACTACAGCTTAATAAAGCGAACACTTCAGAAAAGCAAGCAAACTTTCTTGATCTAAATCTGTCCATTGAAAATGGTTACGTCACTACTAAAATATATGATAAAAGAGATGATTTTAATTTTAATATAGTAAGTTTCCGTTTTTAGACGGCGATGATCCTCGTGCAACATCTTACGGGGTTTATATCTCACAGCTTGTTCGCTTTTCAAGAGCTTGCAACGATGTAAAAGATTTCAATGAACGTAATCTGTGCATTACAGAAAACTTTTAAAACAGGGTTATCGGTACACAAATTAAGGAAAACCGTTTGCAAGTTTTATCGCCGAAACCCAGATCTAATTCATAAATACAGGTGCAGTTTAAAATCACTATTGCGACAAGGTATTTCACAGCCGGTTTTTTTTATAGGGATTTAATTTATAAACTTAAGAAGATAAAGGGCAATGTTAATTTCTCCCGGTTATTCGTAAAAACCATCTGTAAATTTAAAAAGAAAGGTTACCAACATGATATTTTACAGCGCTCTGCAGGCCCATCTACAGTTGATCATTATGCTTACCTGTTTGGTTGCACGACGGTGGCAGAGGTTTAAGAGTTTATGAGGATTTATGGGGAAATCTTTTCTTAAAAGAACCTAGAAGCTCGATTCGTTTCTTTTATCCCTGTCATCGTGTTCTTGCTGATTTTACTCCATTAGCTCTGGACTCGGTAAGATCATTGAGTACCCGCCCTTTGGCTTTGCAATACTATTAGCTTCTTATGTTTTATTTGTTTGTGTAATTTTGCATGCAACATTGTTGAGCCGATGGGGTGGGTTGGAGTTATTTCACCAAGACAACTTGTACTTGTTTTGTGATACGAGAACCTGTTGGGGCAAGTGTGAGGTTGGTGCACCCTAGATTCAGGTTTAAACCCCCAGTGGCAATTTGTTTTGCCACTGACAGTTCCAAGGCGGTATCCCCTAAGGTTCTCTTTTTCGTTAATTTTTTTGGCGTCCTTTTTGAATTGACATACTTATAACAAGCATGCGCTTTCTCTCTTCCTCTCTTCTTTTTCGCTTTATGGGGAGGCTGTGTTTTGTGAGTGTGGAGATTCCTGATATCCATATATTTCTTTTTTGTAATGCTTCAATAGTTGAAAGGGAACATTGGGATCCACCACACATGGCCAATATGAATATAATGCAGGCTCGGTTTTATTAAGTATGTTCATGGGCAGTAATGGAAATACTTATTACTACCCACGCCGCCTTATACACGCTATTTATTTTTTTTTTTAAGTTCGGGGTAATGTATGGGAATTATTAGAACCTATCGCTGTACTTATAGCATAGTAAGGAGGCGGAAACTCTTAAATCGCGGAAAAGTGTATAAGACAAGGACGGAATAGAATAAAACTATAATATATAATAAACTCACTAGTTGAAGGTAATTACAAAACCCACACTTGGGGGCACTATAATACCCCACTGATCTTAATCTTTCGCAAGTGTGTGCTGAACAATGTTTATATGTCTGTTTGAAATAGAATTAGCCTTATGTGCCGTAAGTATGTGTTTTGTTTTTCTTTGTTTCAGCTTCTAAATTTGATGACTCTCATCATAAAAAGCCAAAAGAGCAGCAGTGATATCGTAAAGTTCAATCCAAAAGCAGCACTGTTCGTTTGTAACAGATGGGACATGGTTCCAGATGAATCCAAGAGAATTGTGCGCGAAAATGTTCTAAAACAGTTAGAAAAGGCATGGCCTGACTTTGATAAATCGAATGTAGTTTTCTTCTCTACGTATCAAGCATTGAGGGAGATACAAGTGAACGAAGGATATGTAACTGAGGAATACGTGGCTTTACTGCATGGTATCCAAAAACTGGTGGATGTCTCGCTGGATAAAAGAATTAAGGCTTCATACGGGTACTTTTATATTTTTAAACCACTTGTCTTGCATTACGCATTATCTATTTTTTCGGTACTGTTCACTGAGTATTTTTTATTTAAGATACGGACGATATATGCGAGACCGGCCATTCTGGAAATCATATTCTTTTTTAACACCAGAAATGTGATTCGTTTATTGAACAAAAATTATATCTCATAACTAATGACTAAACAACAAGTAGGATATATAACAATGCTATAATTAATTAAGAAGATGCAATTTATATTGATATGACATCCAAAAGGCATACAGTTAAGTTTTATATTGAATTGTCTTCAAAATTCCAAACCATCCAAAAATAGTGCTCAAGGAATATAACCATGATGGGACATAAACAAGTAACCCTTTTATGCTAAAAGGTCGTGTATGTGGTGCGGTATTTATTATAACGTTCCGTACGAACATATACACCGTTTATTCGTAATTGCTGTTATTAAATAGTTCGATAACATGTTTTTTTAAAAATGTAATTAAATCAAAACCCTTAAGAATTTGAGTCCTTTGTCACAGACAAATTGGAAAAATGTGTTTACAACTGACTTCATAGAATGAATTATATTTTGATGACAATATTTTTACGCGAACGAATTTCATCAAAAGCTCGTTCGTATTTTTAGATGGTTGGGAACGGTTCTTCAACGAAGTGTTCATTATTTGAGAACCATGGTCAGAACGTTAGATTTGAGTGACAGACAAAGACAGGATCAGTCTAAATCGGTAACAGCCAAACTCAAAGCACTGGAACAGAAAGCTGGCAAAGTAATAGCGTCTTTATACAACGAAATGGAAGTCGCTACGCATGATATTATCCAACAGGTAATAATTGTTATTCAGGAAATACATAAGTTTCATTACGCAAACTCTTCAATGCTTATGAGATACAACAATCAAAATCTGGCACTTGACCGGAGTAGTTTGTAATACATGCACAAATAAAATTATGGCAAATAACGTCTCGTAGATTGCCGTCTGGAGTTTAGATATCATTAAAATGAAATAGTATATCTGCGTACATATTTAACTGAAATCGAATTGAATAATCTATGATAATGACATGGAACATTTTCATTAGTAACAAAGTCTACAAAGCCCTTTTTGTTATAAAACTATGTAATGTCTTCATTAGATCAGAAATTACTTACACACCACCCAAGCTAAAACACAACTTACTATGAACTGGGGCCGAAAAGATGGCGAAATACCGAACATAGAATATGCTGCTGGCACCTGGGAATGGGTTAAACGCCACATAGATGAAGCTTTTGATGATCGGTTAACAGATCTATTAGAGGAATGGGACGAGCAAGCAAAGTTTATACCCAACCTAGAGAAGAAACTTTTCAGAG
Organism: Corbicula japonica; assembly: GCA_038501625.1. NCBI lineage: Eukaryota > Metazoa > Mollusca > Bivalvia > Venerida > Cyrenidae > Corbicula > Corbicula japonica. The sequence goes on along the minus strand of JAZAYU010000017.1, from coordinate 7,118,052 downwards.
AAGCAAAGTTGAATTTGGCTGAGCTTGAAAATGATATAGCCGATGTTGAAACTGACAAGAACGATCACGACCAACGAAAAATGTCCTCTGCTATGCTATTAACAAATCTTTGTAGATCTATAGAAGACTTCGAGGATGAAGATTTATTCGAAACCGTTATTCCGAAGAAACTTGCTCATAGACTCAAAGTTTTCATGACCAAGAAAATCAAAAAGAAACAAGAAGAGAGTAAACTAAAGGACTTCAAAAGTGATCCGAAAAAGACTGCCGAGAAAAGAGCCCAAAAGCTTTATCAGTCAATGCTCAAAGACGAAGACAATCGGCTGGAGTCATTTGTAAGGAATTTTATGCAAAGACCTTTCAATTTAATAAGACGCTTGGAAAATAAAATTCCTAGTTTGATTAAATCCAACATGACACTACAGGACAAATTAAACAATGAGTTAGTTGAACAAGCCAGAAATCGCGAGCACTATCATAACATGATGGTAAGAGTTGAAAAAGTACGTAGAGATCTCATTAATTATGGTGAAGACAACTTTTGTGCAAATGACTTCCAAGAAGAAGATATTAAAATAATAGGTTCCACTACAGATTCCACTCCGAAAATACCAGCTAAGAAGGGATTGACGAAAAGGACGTCAATGGGTGATCTGATGGTAAATGCCAGTTCTTGTAAGGAACGAGTTGCCTCAGAATCACCGAACGGACTTTGGCACGAAGGCATGTTTACAAGATTTTGCATTCTTGATTTAATGGAACATATAACTGGATAAATATAATCCATCACGTTTAACTAGGAAAAAATTCAGTTTCATTTTAAGTTTGGGATGTTAATTGGCATCACTTGAAATGTAATTTACTGAAATTAATACTTACTCCCTGGTTTAACGAAACGTTATATTTAGTCTTGTACACAATACACATTTTATCTATGCCGAATGATTTTTTTAATATGACGGTAATCAAGAAAGTGTTTATGCGATTATCTATAATGTATTTAATGTCACGTCCAAATGCATTCGGTCCGTCGAATATAAAAATGTAAATATGCATATCAGAAAAAGCCATACTCATTAACCGCAGTATTGAATTGACTTATAACTTAGTCTAATTTAACATGAAATTCAAAACAAATTTTGTTCTTTTTCTATTACGTTTAAGAAACAAATGAACATGGAACTATTTAGGCCACCACTTACTGCTCGATTTGATTAAGCTTGTTCATGAGAAGTAATAGAAAAGCATATCATTTTGTACGCAGCCAAACCTCGTGTTGAGCATATTAATATTTACACCATTATATATTTCAGTTTATTCCAAACAAAAACTTAAAGTTGATTTTGATGGAAAAAGGTAAAATAAGCATATCCGGAATTGCTACACCAAGAAACCACAGCAAACAAACGCAGTCACAAAGTACAGAGAAAATCAAAGCATTGGTTTATAAGAAGATCAGTTTCAAATAAGACACCACAAATAAATAACGAAAAAGAGACCTTTGGGGTTATAGCCTTGAACAATTCCACTTGTGGTTTAAACCAAGTTCTATTATGAACAAACAAGTACACATTGCTAAATTAAAATTTATTTACTGAGAATTGCAGATATCGGTGTCAATGAAGTCTTCAAAGGGAGTTTACTTCTTCGACTTTATATTATGTTTCGATTCAATCTGCTTATGTCTTGTAACGGGCTTGAATTTTAGACATTTAATATGCAAAGTAGGTTGATGACCTTCGGGCTCCACACACTTTAAGCAACCCAACTGTTTTCCCAAATGAAAACCATCAAATATTTATTTAATCGTTAAATAGGATAAACCGATGTGTATTTACATGACAGTATCAGAAGAATTGTCTTTTTATGCGACCTAAAATTGTTTAAAATCAGCATATACATCCTACCTGTTTACCGAAAACCATTCAGCTACATTTAAAACCTCGCCAATATGGAACTGACTAATACGAGTATAATAATCTTTTGTTAAATTTTGGTATCAGCCTACAAAGCTTATAACGGTAATGTAATTGTATGTTCTACGTTTTTTTATCCGAATAGTTGTTATTTTGAAAACGCGTTTCTTTGGTGTCTCATTGTTGTGTATTTCCTTGACAGTACACTTAGGAGCAATACAGAAAGGGAGTGAGACGCAACACGTGGTCGTCAAAATCTACTCCGGGCAAGCCAAGATCGAAAACATGCTTCAGGAAGTTGCCAAGCTGAGGTGCGTAATTTGTGCTATTTCAACGACAATCATAATTTAACTTCATGATGACTGAAATTAGCGCAATTGAACTAATGATGTCTTTTTCTTTAGGTGCCTTCTTCACAACGAAGTATGTATTGCTGAATTTCTGGGAGTATATCAAAGAAAGGATCACCCAACACCTGCCCTCATTTTTTCGGGAAGATTGTTCTCGGTCAGGCGATATATGAAGATGAACACGGAAGTTGACGGAACAAAGACGTTACACGAAGTTCTGATTGGTCTACAATATTTGCACTCGAAAGGTCTTGTTCACATGGAACTAACGAGAGATACTGTTACGGTATAGTCATCTTACGTCTTCGTGCTAGAGTTTTTGACTTCGGTCGGAATATCTATTACTTTAGTTCTTATTCTAAGTATTATGCTTGCGGTTATTTCCCATTAATTTGTGTTTGTACGTTTTAGCCAAACACCTGAGCGATCTTGATTTTTTTTCAAATCACTATGTCGACAACCTGGTTAAGTGAGTCAACGCTTTTTAGCTGATGATGTCATACAATATGGTCGACTTTTATTCTTGGTGATTCGTGATTCAGTGTAATGTATCATAAAGCTACAGTATTTAATCCTGTAAACAAAATATGAGTATCCGAGTAAAATGATGTTTGAATATTAAGAACAGAAAACATGTGAGCATCTCCTTAGTGAATGTTGTTTATAGAATTTTTTTTACATTTTGAGGTAAAACACGATTATTTGAAATCTTATAATTCAGTCTTTGTAATGAATGGGTGTTCGTAAATGGAAGTCTTCCTTTTGGGCCATTTAATTATACTTCCAGCGACCTACAAATTAAAGTAACGATGCCGACATTGTCAAACACATTCTGTCCTGAAATAATACAAACACTTGATGTTTGTACATTTCAAATTTCAGTATTGTTAGTGTATTGTAAAGTTTTGGCTTATTAGAGCTCTAGAAAAAGTTCTCAGAGTGAAAACTCTTTGGGCTACTATACGGGGAGTCGAAAGTTGACACCGAGCCAAGTATCTACCGACAGAGATTCAAAGCTGACTACTGCAAGGACAACTTAACTGTGTTTTCCGTAAACAAATTTAAACAAAATTATTATCAACAATAACTCAGTATCTTTCATAACTAATTGTTGTCTTGTAATCTTTTCTTTAGGTGTCAGATAGAGGAGATGTTAAAATGACCGGACAATGCCTACCAAGAAAATTCCATTTTCCAGAAGACAACTCTTTACCCTTTAGGCCAGACTTTGTTTTTCTAGCACCGGAAGTCCTTGAAGGTCAGACCTACTTCGCATGCGCAGATATGTATTCTTTCGCCTTATTTGCAGCAGAGATTAAGATACCAAATTTTGATGCTGTGAAAGAACTGCGCCAGTGTTCGCTTCGGGGATCAGTGGGGAAAGTTTCGCCTAGGTCATGCCTGCAGCCCTTCATTGCGGATATACCCGTGCCTCAAGGGGTGAAGAAGGAGTTGCTGAATTGTATTGAAAGGAATCCGTCAGTGCGTCCAGATGCTGCTAAAATGGCTTCAGAGTTTAAGGAAAGAGGAAGTGTAAAACACAACATAGCTTCACCAAAGAGTATATTCAGCAGAACCTTTTCGTCAAAGAGAAAGTGAATAACATTAGTCTTCCGAAAGAATACCCATCGCTGCATATGAGGCAGCCACAGTTCAAGTGTTCAAAACAATTGTTACTGTGCCTGTTATCATCTCATCCATCCATATCTAAATCCGCAACCAATGTATAAAGTTTTACCATGCACCTGTAAATGCATTATTTTAATGTCCACCATGTATCAAACAGATTGTATAAACACCATCTGTATTTTTAAACCAGCGCCTGCACGTAATATTCGATATTAAGGGAGTGCAGTATTAAGAAGAAGACGAAGAAATCCACTTGTCAAATTACAAGAATTTATTTGCAAAAATACTCTGTTATGTTTTTCTTGAACGCTTTGAGCATTGTTGAGAGCTTTTGGTAAATATAAGTGAACAACATCTTAAAAGAAATAAAGTTCAGTAGTTAGTTTGTATAGCAAATCTACATATCTGGGAATTGTGAAATAAAGGACAGATACGTGTATTCCGATATTAAAAAAACATTTGATCGAAAAATTACAACTATAATTGTAATTTTGAAACACAAAACATGTCCTATAGCTATTTATGAATTTTTCTTTTACATTTTTCCCTGAATTAAAAAATATTCGTTAATAATTATTTATTTTCATTTTTGATTATTTTTTTTTAACTCCATGAAATGGAAACTTTGATGACCACTCAACACGACAAATACTGTAGGCTGGGTTTTTATTGAAATAGATAAATTGGAACTTTGGAATTGAAAACATTCGAAGACGAGAATTATGAATATATTGCACGCTCGGTTCGATTGAGCCTGTTCATGAGCAGAAACAGATAGATTCTACCCGCAAACATTTCATTTTGTATAAATATATAATTTGTTGTTGTTTTTTTTTTTTAAATTAAGCATTTATTGACACTACATTTAACTTCTTTCTTCATTCTAAAACTGAAATTCTTTATAAACACGGGTAGAAAATTTGTAAAACAATATTTTACGTAATAGTTTATCATGCTATCTCTAATGAGCATGTACATGGGCAGAAATGGCAAGAGCATGTCACTGTCTACATCGCCCAGGTTGAGCGCTACTAAATATCCACTCAAGTAAACAGTAAGGTTGATACACCTTAAACAATTTTATGCAAAGGAGGATAAAGGTGTTCAACCTCCAGCTAGGTGGCATGGACTTAATAGACAACAGCACTGACTGAATGTACAGGGAGACTGTTTACAGGTTCCTATGAAACAAACAATGCTTAAGCGATATTTTATGTAGTTGAAAAAAAATAACCGAACGCTCCTTATGGAAGTATTAAAATTGTGCAGGCTCGGTTTGTCTAAGCCTGTTCACAGTCAGTTTAGGAAATTAATGGATATTTACACGCCGCTTAGCTACGGGTTCCATAAGGTAACGTTCACTGGACCCCACACAACAGAATGTGTTTTATCTAATCAAAAAATGACTGAACTAAACGGAAAATTAGTTTGACAATAGAAGCCAAATTTAAAGACACTTCAAGGCAAAAAATATATTCTTAGGTTGAGAATAAGGGCTTACAACACTCCTCCCCAGCACGTTCATCGATATTTTTTTTTTATCAAAATCGCAATAACGGTAAAATGTCGTTCAATGATACTTGCACAAACGAATGTTACTAATGTATCTTTATTTTGCATTCAATAAGACACGTTAGAAAAGTAAAGAAAAAGTGAGACCTTAACATTCCTAAACTTTTTTTTATTTACATAAATTCACAAAAACTAAGTATTACAAAACATAATTTTCAATTCCCATGTGAGTATTATGATACTGACAAGAAAATGTTGTGTACTTTGTACAAAAAAAACTTTCGACTACTAAAAAAGTAATATATGCATATCAGGAATCGCCGCACTCACAAAACAGAGCCTCCAGTTTCAGCGAAAAAGAAGAAAGGAAGAGAGAGAGCATGTTTGTTATAAGTAGGTCAATTGAAATAGGACGCCACAAGCAATTAACGAAAAAGAGAACCTTTGGGGATACCGCCTTGGAAAGGTCAGTTGCAAAACAAATTGCCACTGGGGGTTTAAACCAGATTCTAGTGTGCACCAACCTCACACTTGCCCCAACAGGTTCTCATATCACAAAACAAATACAAGTTGTCTTGGTGAAACAACTCCAACCCACATATTGGCTCAACAATGTTGCATGCAAAAGCACACAAACATATAAAACATAAGAATTTAATAGCATTGCAAAGCCAAAGGGCGGGTACTCAATGATCTTACCGAGACCAGAGCTCCTGGAGTAAAATCAGCAAGAACACGATGACAGGGATAAAAGAAACAAACCGAGCTTCTAGGTTCTTTTAAGAAAAGATTTCCCCATAAACCTTCATAAACTCTTAATCCTCTGCCACCGTCGTGCAACCAAAGAGGTAAGCATAATGATCAACTGTTGAAGGGTTAATCACCAGGCATGCAGAGCGCTGTAAAATATCATGTTGGTAACCTTTCCTTTTAAATTTACAGATGGTTTTTACGAATAACCGGGAGAAATCAACATTGCCCTTTATCTTCTTAAGTTTATAAATTAAATCTCCATAAAAAAAACTGGCTGTGAAATACCATGTTGCAATAGTGATTTTAAACTGCACCTTTATTTATGAATTAGATCTGGGTATCGACGATAAAACTTGCAAAATGTTTTCCTTAATTTGTGATACCGATAACCTTGTTTTAAAAGTTTTTCTGTAATGCAAAGATTACATTCATTGAAATCATTAGTATCGTTGCAAGCTCTTAATAAGCGAACAAGCTGTGAAATATAAACCCCGTAAGATGTTGCACGGAGAATATCGCCGTCTAAAAACGGAAAATTTACTATATTAAAATTAAAATCATCTCTTTTATCATATATTTTAGTAGTGACATAACCATTTTCAATTGACAGATTTAGATCGAGAAAGTTTGCTTGCTGTTCTGAAGTGTTCGCTTTATTAAGTTGTAGTTCTTTAGGGTAGATCTTATTAACCAGTAATGGAAAATGGTTATTATCTATATTTAATAAATCATCAAGGTACCTCGAGGTGTTGTTTAAAGCTGTAATAATATCATCTTGATGTTCAGTAGAAAGAGATAACATAAAGTCTCTTTCATAACAGTATAAAAACAGATCAGCAACAAGAGGTGCACAATTAATACCCATTGGGATGCCTATTACTTGTTTATAAATAGAGGTACCGAATCTAACATAAATATTATCCAGTAAGAAAGTTAGCGACTCTATTAGGTCTTGACAAGTCCATAAGTATAATTATCATAAGAACCATCTGTAAAAAATGCCCTATGTTCATTACAAGCGATGAAGGTTTTATTTTCTCTAGCAAACGTTTTTTCAATGAGACTGGTTAGTTTGTCTCTTATTAAATTATGAGGGAGCGAGGTATATAAAGTTGAGAAATCATAAGTAGACAAACAGAACGCCTGAAAATTATTTGATTTAAGCTTGTTCAAAACGTCATTTGAATTTTTAATCGACCAACATAAATTTTTGCCAAAAGTTTCAAAAACCTTATCGCAATACCTAATTACATGTTCTGTAATAGCTGTAGTTAAGAGCACGGATAATTTAGTAGTAGTGCAAGAACTAGACGTGTCTTTGTGAGGTTGGTGCACCCTAGAACTTGGTTAATACCCCATGTGGCAAATTGTTTTCCCACTGACCGTTCCAAGGCGGTAACCCCTCTGGTTCTCACTTTCGTTAATTGTGACATTCATTTTGAAACTGATTATTGTAATACCATGCTATCTTTTCCCCTATTGTAATACCATGCTCTCTTCTCCTCTCTACTTTTTTGGCTGTGTGGAAAGGCTGTGTCTGCTGGGTGTGGTCATTCCATATTTCACGTTTTACTATATGCATAATAAAGATACATTAATAACACTTATTTGTGCATAGTTTCATTAAACGGAATTTTTTCGTTATTGAGATTTTGATAATTTTCTTTTTATCGATGAACGTGCTGGGGGGAGTGTAGTAAGCCGTTAATCATTTCTTAAAGCTACATGTATGCTGTCTTCGTGATTAAGAACGTTTATATAAAAATGGCCAAAATACAGAAATAAAATTGTTTTGTATAATAACAATGATGAATTATTCGTGTTATGTTCAACGTCTATCGAAGGTCGTTAATAACTGCAGAACCGAATTAATGTTCAAGTATATAAAAATCAAAATTTGTTTTGAAGAACATAAAGGTCCTAAAAGGCACTTTAGAACAATTTTCCGTATTAAATTTGAGAACTTGACAAAATGCGACAGTTTGATATTTTAACTTTAATCAAATGTTCAGCCCATTCGGATGCTGTGCAGAACCCATGTTCGAACCTTGCTGGCACAAGGCCAAAGTCATTGAAGATTGAACCATGTATTGAACCCCTGGAATGAATTTTATCAATCTTTAGGCAAATGTTCATTCCATCAAGACGATGTGCAGAACCCATATTCCAACCTTGCCGGCTCGAAGTCAAGGTCACTATTTGTCTTTGAAGGTTTGAACCATGTATTTCGCATTTGCTCCATAACTTCCAAACTGCTTGACAGACTGTGTTAAACCTCATGATCGTTGCACAGATATCACAGATATATTTGTTAATTTGCAGTTAACCTTTCCAACATTCCCGCATTCGGTGAGGGGTATTGCTGTCGTTCCGACTGCCTTGTTGCTATTCGATTGGACGGTAATACACTATAAGTTTGTTTTCAATGTTTGATAAGGCACTTTGTGCATTTGAGCGTATTGATATTATATCTCAAGTCTAATAGAATAAACTGTTCTATTTGCGATGATCATTCAATCATATCTGATCATATCTGAACAATAACACGTGCGCTGATTTGCTGTCGGAGAAGGAAGTTTTAGATATTATTGACACTATATAACCTGACTTATAATTACAAGACGACAAGTTAAACTTCGTTCATTGGATTGATTAAACAAATATCTAGTACATGCAAAATTCGTATACGTGTAACAGCATCTCTCGATTGTCATAAATTCAATAGAAATGGAGAAAACACTGTTACAAGTACTTTAAATAGATTTATCAAAAACGGTGATTATAATACTTAAGTAATATTTATTTACCTGAAGAAATAAGTTATGGTTCTCTTGTTTATTAATTGTTTGTGGCGTCCTATTTGAATTGACATACATATATAAACCATGCGCTCTCTCTATCTTCCTCTCTTCTTTTTCGCTGCGTGGGGAGGCTGTGTTTTTTGAGTGTGGCGATTCCTGATATGCATATGTTGCTTTTTTTACATTGTTAAACTTTATATTAACCTCTTTACATTGTTCTTGTTGAGCAATGCTTAATGATGAAACATTAACGAGACTTCCAAAAGGCGGAATAATCCGAGCCTGCAATAGTTTTATGTTTGTTCTGTTCGATGGCTTTCAATGCTGCCTTTCATCTGTTTCCATTTGGTCGTTAAGTTGTTTATGCAATGTGGCCGTTTTAACATGCCTTCCCTACATTCCGTCAGTGCTGTGTTCAGTTACGTCCCTTGAAAATACGAAACTTATGTATGTTTAACTTAATAGTAGGCTCTCAAATTCATTCATTTTTATGTTTTTATATATTTCTATTTAGATGAAAAGGAATCTTTGAAACCCACCGAGCACGACAAATATGAAAATATTGCAGGTTTCATTGAGCCTTTTCGTGGGCAGTAATGAAAATGCATATTATTGCCCACACCGCAGGGCCCCGAGTTAAGTCTAACTCAATATGTACATCAATAAAAAGTACGATTTTGATCCATCCCAAATGGTTAGGTATTTATGTCGGTAAACATGGAATCTTCATTGTGGTATGTTTATATTTATATCATTCAATGTTCGGCGGCATATGGTACCCGGATAAAAGAATTGGTTTGCCCTAAACGAAAAATCTAAAAAGCCAACGAACACGACAAAAATTAAAATATCGCAGGCTCGGTTTAAATGAGCCTATTCAAGGGCAGTAATAAAAAATGCAAAACTGACCACGCAGTCTAGCCCCGGGTTGAGCGCGACTCAATATTTACATTAAAATGGCAAAACTAAACAGAATTAATATTATCAAGAATATAAATTCTGCTTATCACATAGAACGCCAAAGGCTTATTAAAACATATAAGACGAGTCATTAAAGTTCGACTGTTTATCCTTGTGGTACATGTGCTCGACCCGGGGAAACGCGGCGTATGTGAATGCTATCACATTGCATTACATTATCACATCATAACATTAATTCTCACATAGGCCTTGCACACACACTCGCGCACCCACACCCACGATCACGCACACACTCGCTCACACACGCACACACACACGCACGCACCAACCCATTTAATGCAAAACACCTAAACATTAACACAGATAAATTATTTGCAGTTTCATTTTTTATTATAATATCATATTGTATTTTGTAATGTTGTTTATGATCATCGTGTTTATCCTAATGTTAATGCTTGTAAGGAGGGCCAAATGGAAGATAAGTTTATTGCTAAATATGTCACATTCTATAAATAAAGAATTTACTTACTTACTTATCCAATAGAATGTAATACGACATTATTACTAACTTATACGCCTTTCCAATAAACAGTTTCGCAGTCCTGTACGAGTTACTTCCCGCTACCGAAAATCAATCCAAAACGAGGCTCTGCAGGATAGCTGAACCATCGGGCTAATGGCTTAAGCACATAATAACTAACATTATCCGCTATATTGCAGGTCTGCGTTCGTCGCCGGCGGTGAAAAAATAAGTTGCTGGTCTATTATTCTAGCCAGACTTTTTTATGTTTACTATTTGTTAGATATTTAGATTTTTAATGATTTAAGAACATGTACCATTCTTGTTGATAGTAAGCAGTATGAAACGCAATTTGGACAGACATAAGCATTAATTTTACCAATTATGTACAACAATTTCTTCTTAATATCTTTTCTGCTGAAAATATATTTTACTGGTGAAAATGTTGCAAATTGCTAAGGCTAGTAATGCGCTATTATCCGGAAATCGTGATATGTCAACATCTGGTTACATGATCTTTAGACAAAAAAATACAATCTGAATTTGTTGATACTTACACATTTGAACAATAGAATTGTCCTAAAAATTTAAGGCGTTTATGGTCAACGAATAAATAATTTGAATATTTAAAATGTTACGTATACTTCACAACCAAATATGATTGATTCTGTCTTGAAATAAAACAGGATCGGTAATCTGATTGTTTGTTATAGAAGTATCATTTGTAGAATAAAATCCAAGGATTTAGATGCCGGCTTCCAAAAAGATGGGAATATTTATATCACAATATGGTTGCATATCCAATTTAGATTTCTTAGGTTTGACAGATTGTAATTTTCACATAAAAGCCCAAACTCTTAATTAAACATATATAAAATGTTTTGACAAGATTTGTTTCTTATTGACGGCTTTTGTTTCTATAACGTGTCGTAATGTTGATTAAGAATCCATTTAAGTGCGAAATCAAATACATTTGCTGACACATCCAGTAGTTAAAGGACTCCGAAATACTTAAGAATTGGGAGGTGTAGATACCTTGCAAATAGAAATTACACGATCTCTATTGGTCAATGATATCTGCCCCTTTAAGTAATTGACAGATGACCCCGTGTGCGAGACAGTTTGACATGTTTATGGCATGCCGCCTTCAAAATCAATCGCCGCCGACATAATCACAACATGATGTCAGTAGTTGAATAAACACGCTAATCCGGAAACGAGACTCAATTAAGCCGTGAAGAGAACACTGCGACTGTCTGTTAGTTCAAGTCATTTAGTGTTTAATGCGAGGAATAATGAATTGACACTTTTAGTCAGAAACCTGATTGTTTTATAAATTATTTTCAAAAATATCATGACGCTGATGTATTATTACTAATTCAAAGACAAAATATATTTTTCAAAAAAGAATTTTATGATAAATAAGAAAGTTGTAGGTACATATTCCCTATTACGTTATTACAGCGAGCAATCATTTTTCCTGTAGAGCAGTCACGTGACTGGACAGGGGAGGTAACCAAATAAATTCATCGAATTATTGGAAAGGCGTATAGCGCGATTCTAAATTCTGTGTTAGCATGATTGGAAAAAACTATATAAAAGCATCAAACTGTCATAAAAACTTATTATATTGTTGCACTAGAGAATCACCATCTAAAAATGTACAATATAAAACTCAACACGTCATTTTTATAACATTTTATTACAAAAGAAGAAAACAATGATTTCAATGAAAAGATTTAGATCAAAAACGTTGGGTTGCAAATTTGTAGTATTTGCGTAATAACGGTGAAACTCATCACTATATACTACTTAAAATTTGATAATGGCCGCTTTTGTAGTATAAAAGTTTTCCCGCTTAGAAAATTTAAGACTCGTGTTTGCAGTTCAATAATTCAACTCTGATGACTAATGAATCGGTTTTATTTAATTAACAGTACAACCAAAACTCAGAGAATCGTAAACTGCTTAATATGTTAACCTAAACAAGAACAACTACCGCCGACAAAAGCTGACCTTATCAAATTTCGAGTAGTATATTTTGCAGATCAGAAATGGTAACTATCTATATTTAGCCATTTCTTCAAGACAACACGAGGTATTGTTAAAGGCTTTAACAATGTTTTCTTGATGTTCGAAAGAAAAAGATAACATAAAATCTTTTTCATAGCAGTATGAATTATGAAAGCAGAAGAAACTATTAATCTCTCAAAATTAAATGTGTAATAAACCACATTCAGAGTATGCTTAGTTATTTCTCCGAATCACAATTTTAAAAAGCTAAAGCCATCAGCAAAATTTCATTTCCGGAGTGAAAAGTCACAATTCCGAATGAGATGAGAGAATCGTATATTGTTAGTCGGCATTCGGAAGACTTTTCCTGGAGCAGGCATAGCATGCCTTAATGTAAGCATGCCAGTTTGAAAGTCGTCTTTAATTACTTCAAGCATCTCAATAACGATATTCATATTTGGCCTCCTACTTTCTAAAACCTCAACGCATTTCTTGACGAGATCCAAAGATTCCACAGAAATCAATATTTGCCAATGCTTATTGTCCGGAAATAACATGGCCGTTGGATTAAGCTCGTCTACGAACTCCTTGAACGAACATGTTCTTTGGTATTCAAAGGCTTTTGTCTCGCAGGCAATTTCATAGAAAAGTATTCCAAAACCATACACATCTGCTGCGATGCTGTAAAGCTCCTTTTTCAAAACTTCCGGAGAAAGGTATACAAAGTTGCACACCGTCTCTTCCGGATCAAGCGGAAGTGATGCATGCCTTGGAACGCTTGCACCTGTCAACCGAACTTCTCCGCAATGTGTGACCTATTTAAATACAATGTAAATCAAATACATTCATACAAAACTTGAACTCCTCTGCGTATCAGGAATTGATACATCTAGAAAACACAGCCTCCCAGTGCCTCTAAAATGTAGGAAGGAAAAGGGAGCATTTTTAAATAACCATTTTCAAATAAGACACAAGAAATTAGCAAAAATGAGAGCCCGATAGGTAACCTCCTTGGAATTGTCAATGACAAATAATATGCCACTGGGTTTCAATTCAGGATCTATGGTGCACAATTCTCACACATTTCCCCAACAGGTCATATAAATATACAAGTACAAGTTGTTCCGACATACCTATCAACTTGACAATACTGCATGCAAAAACACACATAAAAAAGCTGATAACATTGTCAAACAAAAAGGTGAATACTCGATGAACTAACTGAGACCGGAGCACCTCAGCAAACAGGGATAAACACATCGCCAGACATCCACGAATGATCCATTTCGTTACTCTAAATTCGACGGATGTAGTAAAGCGGAATAGTCGATCGTTATTATTGTTTTCCCTGCTGGAGTTGTTCATGCACATGCTATATTCAGAGTATACAACAATTCTACAATTCTCCAGCCTTCGACCTGGTTATTATACCGATTGTTTTCTAAAGTCTATTTGAATGTAAAAACTGCTAACAAACTACATGCAACATATAATAAGTATGAAGTTTCTGTAAAATCAAACGAATAAATAATTTCATTGCTCTTACTGTTACAGTCGATGTTGTCACTTCCATATGAACCATTCCTTTACAGTGCAGGTACTGCAAGCCTTCAGCAATTTGTCTCAAAACTCTTCGTTTGTGTTTGCAAGGGTTGGAGCAATACTTAAAGAACCTTTCTACCGTTATTAAATGGCCTTCAAATATGTATTCCCGATTCACAACTTCTGTATGATGAATACCAAGAAACCTGGCCAGATAGACGTCCTCGTGTAGTAGGCATCTGAATTATAGCACGTTATACATTGAGCAAACACAAACCAGTTCTTCAGTTATAACCTAAATATCTTCACATTATTGTTTAATTAACAATGAATGAAATACATGTGATAGTCTTATTAAAAGTCACAACACCAACCAAAAAAATTATCGACGAAAATATAAAATGTATAAAATTTGATGATAGTGTCATGAAGTGCCTGCTCCCTAACCTCCAACCCCAACCCGAAGAAAATCGCGTTAGTCGGTCTATTATAAAAGCAACTTAACGAATAATAGAAACCACTTTGTATTTATTGTTTATTATATATAAATAAACTTTTTTCTATGACTTAATGCTAGATAAAACAAATCACTTTTGTGATTTATAATTGAAGAACATATTTATACCAATTTTAATTCATTTTAAGTTTTCTCGGTCTTCTTATAACAATTTCGCAAACTGACGAACAAATTCACATTTGCCTACTACGTCATTGGATACCTATCAATACTAGCTTGCTTATTAAATGCCTTTAAGTTACACGCATATTAAGATTATGCTGTTATCATAATGTATTAAACCAAATATTATACTTAGATTTTCAATAATATTAACTCTTGACTTCAATTGTAACAATATTTATTTTATTTTAATTTTTTGTAAGCAAGTTTGAAATGCTTAGAAATTTTGACGTACCATGCAAGCAAGAAATTGGTATAAAACTATAGAACTACTCTCTATTACTTTACATTTGTAAAACAGAACGAACCTCAGCTTGGCTACTTCTTGAAACGTTTGCGATACTCCTGACGAAGGCATGTGCATCTTAATGGAGATTTTGGTTTCCTGATTTTGTTGTTGAAGTACACCTTGACGAACAACCGTCCAAAGTCCTTGAGGAATCATTTCGGTCGACGTTGATTTTGTGTAAGTCTTCTCTTTCGTTACGAGCTTGCTGAATGGAAACGCTGTGCTTTCTTCAGTAAATTCATCCTGTACTACCTTGATTTCGTTTGATTTGAAATCGTTGACAAATATATATCCTTCACCATTATTCATCAACTTTACATATAATGCTTTGACTTGAACCAACATGTGTTGATATTTTACGGCAGCTTTACTATCCGACAAGGCATGCTCTTCAATATCTTGCAGTAGAAAGAGATTTGTTTCAATTTCTCTTGAAAATTTCAACTGGATTATCTTCAACATTTCCCGTGGCCGCTGCAAATGTCGTTCAACAAGCGGTGTAAGGAAATCTGGGTCCATACCACGAGGCGCTTTGTGATGTAAAAGTTTTGTCATTAGCTTTTTGGCCCTGCCTTGAGCCCACTCTTTCGGGTTTTTTGTAAATTCTTTGCATGATCCCATTTTTATCAGATGCTTGAATGGATTGTTCGCTACCCGATCTTGAAGTTTTAAAGCTAATCGAATTGGAGTAACAGTTGTAGCACCTGCTACATGTTTGCTTATGCTTTTGCTGCAATATAAGTCTGGTCCGTTCGGTCCATTTGGTGAATTTGTAGCACTCAAATCGCCCTCAACTTCTTCGATTTCCCCTAGTAGTATCCCCAGCTTTGTTTCGATTTGTTCTACTATTTCAGCCTCAATCGTCGATACCTGGCATTTTTCTTTAATATAATTGTTGGTGGCGTTGCTAAGTCGATCATAAAATGCTTCATCTATTCTTTGTTTTATCCATTCCCAATATGTATGATCCTTGATTTCTTTGTCTAATTTTGGGATCTCATCCTCCTTCATAACTGTACAAAGCAAAGATGTTGCTTGGGGATTTGATAGATATTTTTGTATCTCTTTGACTATTTCGTGACGTTTAATGTCAATATATGCATGCAATTCAGCTGTAACTGCGTCTGTCGTCTGATGAGGAAGATTTAACCTTTTCCGTTGTTTTTCTCGATTTTCCCTCTGTCTCCAACCGATTCGTGTTACCGTAACTTTAAGAAAATGACTGATCCTTTTCACGACTGTTTCCATCCATCTGTTTTAAGTGAAATATGCATATCAGGAAATTGAAAAACCAAGAAAACACTGCACATCTCCACGCAGCCAAAAAGAGAGAGGAAAATAGAGCATGTTTTTTAAGAATATCAATTTCAAATTAAACACCACAAACAATTAACGAAAAAAAACCTTGGTGTTATCGCCTTGGAACGGTCAGTGGCCCAACAATTTGCCATTGGGGTTTAAACCAGGTTCTATTGAGCACCAACCTAACACTTGTCCCAACCGGTTCTCATATAAAAATAAGTAAAAGTTGTCTTAGTGATATAACTCCAACCCACCCATCAGCTCAACAATGCTGCATGCACACTTGCCCCTACATATCACAAAACAAGCACAAATCGTCTTAGTGAAATAACTCCAATCCACCCATCAGCTAAACAAAAGCACACAAATATATAAAACATAAGAAACTAATAGCATTGCAAAGCCAAAGGTGCGGGTACTCAATGAACTTACCGAGACCAGAGCACATGGAGTCAAACCAGCAAGAACACGATGACAGGGATAAAAGAACAAATTGAGCTTCTCTTTTCTTTACAAAAATGATTTCCTCGTAAACCTTCATAATTAACGCACCTCAAACAATTAACGAAAAAAAAACCTTTGGGGTTACCGCCTTGATACCGTCTTCTGGCCAACATGGGTTTAAACTAGGTTCTAAGAGCATCAACACGATTAAAATAAAAGACAATAAATACTTGCGTGTATGTTTCTCATATAGAGTAAAGTCCCTTAAAATTTAATTTTTACACGAAGCAGAGAATCTATTTTTTCTAATATTCTTAAATTATTTACTCATATAAAATAAATGTTTCCAATGTTAAATACATAAAGCAAGAGTAAGAGGACCTACTTGTAAGATGATCTAATACGGCTGTCCATAGCTTTCTTGTAAAGATTGCTAAGACCTTCCAGTAAATGTTTGTACTGGTCATTGATATAGTCTTGGTTTGCTGTTACGTCACGCATAGCTTTTTTAGTCGAAAAGAACACCACCATTGACTCGTCGAATTCCGGCCAGTACTTTCCTAGTTGATTAATGATATGGTCCCGAACTTTTTTTCTGCTGTCTTCAGGAATATTGTTTGCTAAGAACAGCGCAGCTTTTGGATCGAACGGTATTGCTTTACTGTTCTCCTTCTTCGGATCAAAAATGGCTTTCAGCAACATTACATGCTAAAATGAAGCGATGACAATCACGATTATTATGTCTTGTGACTTAACACATGTACGAGTTGGATTTAATATGTAATATATGTGATTGCGAATAAGGAGGTTATATAAGAATTTGTGATTCAAAACAAGATGGCTGGTTACGTAAGGCGAATTTGTGATGAGACAGATGGAAGTCGGAAGTTAACCGGATAAGCGAATATTTTGAAATAGATGAAAAGGGAACTTTGAAAAAAAGCCACCGAACACGACAAATATGAAAATATTGCAGGCTCGGTTTGATTGAGCCTGTTCATGGGCAGTAATGGAAATGCATATTACTGCCCACGAAGATTCATGTAGACCCTCTAAATTGTTTTATATATTGTTTTCCATGTAGACCCTCTAATTTGTTTTATAAATCAAACTATTAATTATCAGCTTAAACCAAATGTCTTCTCTTCAGACATTAATACATATATTATAAGAATTGTAATACTCAACAGGGATACAAATATGACCACAAAAAAAAATGTCGACCGGTATCAAATATATAACTTGTTATAAAATATTAATCGGTCTAATTGAAGCAAACATTTAAACCGATAACAATGAGAATTGAAATAAAACTCCCCTCTAAAGGTTTTTTTTTCAAAACTCCAACATGACATAACGTTTTCAATTAATAGAAACAATTTTAAGCACGGTTGTTTGAGACAACATTACTTTTTAAACAGACCTGAAGGTTGATACTTACATTCTATAATTCAATGTTTAAATGTTTCTAGACGAATTTGCATTTACAGTATTTGTTGATTTGTACAACAAGAGTTTTTGTAAATGCGAAGTCATTACTTTGAAATTGTCACCATTGCTTGATCAAATTGCTGTATGTGTAGAATAACGAGAAAATCAGTCCTAATGTAGATCACACAATTTTTAGAATACAAATTTTATCCCTGCTGATAAATATTGACATAAGGTTAAACATATTTTACGACTATTTTTACGTAACATACAACGCAACCAGCACATACTTTTGTATGTTCTTAGTATCTTTAAAATTACTTTTCCGTTTTAATATTTCGACCAGTTTAAAATTGCATGGTTTCCATGTGTCCCAGCAAATATATATTCACTTATTGTTCATTCACCTAAAGAAAAAACTCCTCCTTGCCTTTGACGTTCCCAAATATGCAGCACTAAGTATATCTGATTACTTCAGTTTAAATATGTTCGGTTCCACCAAATATGTCTAATTCTGTCAGTGAGAAACTTCAAATCTCACTACACCTTAACTGTTGAATAAATGGTAATCACCAAACCTTCAAAGGCGGTAACCCATCGGGTTCTCATTTGTGTTAATTGTTTGTGGCGTCTTTTTTGAAACTGATCAACCATGCTCTCTTTCTCTTCTCTCTCTCTCTCTCTCTCTCTCTCTCTCTCTCTCTCTCTCTCTTCTTCTTCTTCTTTTTCTTCTTTCTGCGTGGGGAGGCTGTTTTTTCTGAATGCATATTTCACCTTTTTACTGTTATATTCGAAAAAGTGAAATGTGCATATCAGAAATTGCCAAAGCCAGAAATGTACCGAAATCTACTTTAAAAAAGTTTATTCAAGAATGGCTTACTCACCCGATCTTGTTGAACTCCGCCTTCGGCGTCTGGGCAAATGATGGATATAACACCATGGATCTCATTGTTTGATATAAAATCCTTTAGATTATTTTCTATAAAATTATTTTCGTCGATTCTTGGTGTAACAGCCAGCACTATGCCACACTGAAAAGTATATTATTGTTCGTAAGAAAACTACAGACATAAATAGAACGATAGATTTACATGAAAAGTGTCACGAGTATTAAATAAACAAATTACCCAAATCTAAATCATCCAAATTTAAAAAAGAGTTCTTCTTTAAACGAAAAAGTAAACCTCGGGGTTTACGGCTTAGAAAGGTGATTGGCAACACATATTTGTCGATTGGTTTTTAATCCGATGCTAGGGTGTACCAATCACAAATTATAACCAGGATCTCTATAAACAAATATGAGTGAGAACGCTTCCAACTCAACATTCTTTTCAGAGAATTATGAACGCAGTGGACTACCAATAAACAAACAAAATAAAAATCATCTAAAGACACTAACAATGAAAACAGACTGACGTCCGATATCGAATCTATGACTAGCCCACCTGTACTTAGGCCCAAACCATAGCGATATCTTGGGAAGATATGATTAGGTATTTATTTAAAATATCTCATTAAAGGTTTTCGCACCACTGTCATTATGCTTGTTTGTTTTATTATAAATTACCTTTAAAAATTCTGCTGGTAAAAAAACTTGAATTTCTTTAACATTTTGTTTCGTTTCGTTTTCATTGACTTCCAGGAAGGTAAAATCAAAGCCGGATTCCAGTCCCTTTTTTTCCAATTCTTCGATGACAACAACACGTTGCTCTGCGCCTCCGTATATAATCTTTGCATGCGCCTTTGTGTCATATGTAAGAGTGGTTATAGCAGATGTATAACTACATGGTTTTGTTGGCAGATACTCGCTCTCGAGAAGCAAATTCAGGAAGCTTGACTTGCCTGTCCATGTTTCTCCTACCAAAAAAAGTTTTCTAGTCATGATTGCAGCGATATAGTTTTCAATCCATTAGACGGACTTCTAAGACTTAACGATTTAACTGAAGCTTGTGTTCGAATTTGGGGAAAGTGTGAGGTTGGTGCACCATAGAACCTTGTTTAAACCCCCAGTGGCAATTTGATATGCCGCTGACCGTTCCAAGACGGTAACCCCTCGGGTTCTCGTTTGTGTTAAATGTTTGTGATGTCTTTTTTGAAACTGATCATTTTATTAACCATACTCTCTCCCTCTCTCGTCTTCATTGTGTGGAGAGGCTGTTTTTTTCTGAATGTTGCAATTCCTGATGCTTATTTCACCTTTTTAAGAAGTATTTTAATATCAAAAGGTAAAATATGCATATAAAGAATTGGCACACCCAGATAACACAGCTTTCTCACGGAGCCAAAATTTAAAGAGGTTAAGATGGGAAGCTGTGTCTTCTGGATGTGGCCATTCCTGTTATGCACATTTCACCTTTTATTCATAACATTGCCAGAAATAAATCAAAACTTTGAAGAAACCTCTGGAACTTTGTAAGTAATTTATTTCAAAGTCAAGCTGTATATCTAACCGTTTAAGATTACTAAAATAAAAAATATCAACAAAACGCGATTTACCTTCGACAAGTATTATGCAATCATCGTTCGTCAATCCCTCAGCTTTTGTTTTACAGTCTTCTTGTAGATTGCCCGACGTTTGTACTCTCTGTAAAACAACTTTTGTAAGTTCAGCCATCTTAGTATCCTCTGTAGTTCCAACTATCTGTATCAGCTCTTCAAACATTTCTGTCAACGTTCTTCTCTTCTTCTGGTTATCCTCTCCTGTGTTTTGCATGACATTCTGAATTTGAAAAACGTACCTTTATCTCAAATTTGACATATGTTACAACAGCAATGACAACTTAAACAATTATGTATTAATTGACCCTTCTTTATCGTCATGTTTTTGGCCATTTCAGGCCTTCTATCGTGTTTAGAAATCCATAGATTGTCTCCATTTTTTCTGACTGGTTCGAAATAGTGAACCCATGTTTCGTCACCCGCCAAAACGTTTGCAGATTGGATTTTATTGTAAAAGTGAAATATGCATATCAGAAATATCTACCCCATCCAGGCACAGCCTCTACACACAGCCAACAAGTAGAGGGGAAAAAAGAAGGACATGTATAAAAAATGTTCAATTTCAAAATAGACACCACAAACAACGAAAAAAGAAAAAAAAACTTTTTGCCGACAATAGTTTCGCACTGATGTTTTTTTTTCTTAATTAATGGCAACTTCAGTGTGTAACTTGTATCTGAAAAATGTTACCAGTAAAATGCACTTGCATTATGGCTAAAGAACAGGCTCAAATAAAACGAGCCTGCAATTAAGACATTCTCATTTGCAATGTTATGTGGTGTTGTAAGTGTATATTTATTACTTTCATTCAGTTCATTTTATCGCCCTAATAAGAAATTCCAGTAACCCTTTACAGTTAGGATGACGCACATATAATGGCACCTGTAGGGTTATTTCACTTAAATTATAATATGGTATCTTATGTATGCGATACTAAACACGTATAGATGCTTATCAGCCAAAATGCGCATCCGCAGCTTATTGTATCGCCGGCGTGAAACATGGTTTATGCCTCGGTCACATTTTCCGGCCGGCTGCCGTAGAGCGGTTGTAATCGATGGTGTGAGCGGTGTCCCATACTAGGCCCTTATTGGCGAATTAGTCCTTAACACATCTGTCACAACAACAGGCTTCGAAAGGAGACCGTGCATGACATGCCGATGATCGTACGGCAAAAGACTCCAGAGGGAGTCGAGGCACCGACTACCGGCCAGACATCGACTGGACACTGGACAGTCTTCACTGATTATCCTACAATGCTCGGCCGGAGACCGGGCAGTGAGTTAAATATCTTACGATTATTGGCCGGCCATCTTACAGACATTGAAGGATGCCCGGGGAATGGTCGCCCGAAGAAACTTGAATTCCCGTGGCCAATGAAGATTCTATCGGACAAGTAGTATAAAATGACCACCCTTGCTAGCATGATCAATCTACCATAATTCCTTTGGCAATAAGATATCCTAGCTTGGCAATGCTGCAAAAACAAGACCGGCTTTATCATGACGTTATTTTGGCGGAGTTGTTAAAAGAATCTGAACGAGAGCAACAAAGAGCCACAAGAAGAAGAAGAAGTGAGTCCGAGATTGGATCTTGAAAAGAGCCCTGTTTGGGGGTTATGAGGAAGCATAAGACGGAGCATTCGTCAGACTTTCCTCCGCATGGAGCCGGAGCTTTTCCATGAGCTTCTGGAACGAGTGGGGATAGGTGTCGCCGCCAACGTAAGTTGAACTGAAAGTATGATGAATTTCCTTTAAATTTTGCAAACACACGTTTACCAAAGCAATTTTATACTGCAAAATTTAAATGTTTTATTTTCTATTTTTAGTGTTCAGGCAGAGGGCTTCTTGGGAACCTAGTCTCATCTTGACTATCACGTTCCGCTGGCGTCAGTTATAATGACCTTGCCTTCGCGTTTCCTGTTCTCTACAACACCATCTCGCCGTCTGTTCCGGAGGTCTGCCATGACACTGTTAGAAAGTACCAGGCTGAGGTGAGGAGACTCCGTTGACTGAAGACGCCTGGCGGGAAGTGGCACAGTAGTTCCAGAACAAATGAAGTTTCCCTCATTGCTGCGAGGCCTTGGACGTCAAGCACTGTTGTACATGCGAATTATTACGCGCTTATAATGTCTAGCGAATACGTCGCTTAAGTTAGACCGATGTTCGAGCGATAATCGGCCGATGTATGTTAAATCTCTCATACATAGGTGACCATCGTTCGCAATTCGGTCGTACATCGGTCGACTGTGGGCCAATGTTTGGTCGAACAACCACTAACCCACGATGACCTCAGATTCAACGAACATGCTCGACCATATATCGACCGATCCTTAAAAGATGTGTAAATGATGGGTTGCAGGTGAAGAGCGATGTGGGGCATCTGTGTAGACATCGCCGATTTCTAACTACAACTTATTTTTTCCTGATAACCCTCACCGATGCGCCCGTTTGGTCTTAGTCACCGTCCGATTACTATGGGTGTCCGGCCGGCAACCAATCCATTTTTTTTTCAAAAACAATGCATCAGTTGCCCAGCAAGTGATCTGACTCATACTTCAATCTGGCGTTGTTTCAAGAATGAAACACTATGAACAGTTTGTAGTTTTAGAAATTTAATCATTTGCGCCATTACATTTACCATTACACAATTAATGCGTGAGGACAGAGCTTTCGAATACCAATAAACGAATTAAAACGGAAAATAAACGTGTGTATATATTCTCAATACAGCCTTGGAAGAAAACATGCACTACAAAGCAAATGTTGACACCGCTCTAAAATCAATCTCAAGACACTTCTGACATTGCACTTTTCAATGATTGATTTTTTAATAAAATTCTGCATTCTCTAGTTACAATTTAATGATTGAACAACAATGTGCAGGCTTTCTTTAAAATGATTATCACTGGAGGTTACAATAATAGATCCCCCAAAACGAGCGGATTGGCTAATGAATAAGGAAGTTTCTTTTATTTTATTTTAATGTACGTTTTAAATAACTTTTAACTTTATATCCTTTGATTTTCGTTACAATTATAGAGGAATATATAATTATGTAACCTCTTTAAAGTCAGATAATTGTAATCAAAGTCAATAAAAAAATGTACAAGATTCAAATTTGATCATTTGAGCACGTAGTTTATTTGTGTATCATTCTATCTTGTCGTGCTGCTGGGCCTCGAGGTAATGATACTGGCATAGTCATTAGTGTAGACCAATATAAACCGGACCACTTATTGAAATAGTATTGTAGCGATGCTTCATTGAAACATTATGTTAACTGTCAAATTGTTTAATTTAGGGTTTATTTCGTGTGTGCAGGTCAAAGGCGCGACTTTAAACCCCAGTGAAATCATGAAATACTATATCTTAGTAAAAAAAATACTATCGTGCGAATATATTCCCGTTCGAATAAATAATTTTCGCTTTTAACGTTTAAAGTTTTTCCATTAGAAAATGAATAATACCAAATAATACAACACTACTTTTAATAAAAATCTGTTTGGGCAAGTGTGAGAGTGGTGCAGCCTGAATATTTGGTTTAAACACCACTGGCCGTTCCAAGGCGGTAACTCCAAAGGTTCTTTTTTCTTAAAAGTGTGTGGTACCTTATTTGAAATTGACCTTTCCGCAAACCCATGCTCTCTTAAATAAATAAAGGTAGGACCTTAATATCATATATGACTTTAAAAAAAGTTATATAGACTTACAATTCTTTTATTCAGCAAATTAAAACGGTTAATGCAACACCATCATAATGCAATTTTATTGAAACTTTTATTTTAAAAATCCAGAATTGCAACAATACTGAGAAGAACTTTAAGAGAACCTGACCTGCTGTTTGAACGATACCCCATTTCTCCTGAAAAGCTCTAGCCTAAGTCTCTCTTTCAGTTCCTCGAGGTCCACAAGTCCATCAGCTGGTACATGATGGATGTCACATAAGACAAAGGCGTCAATTACATCATCTAATGCATCAATTTGGTCTAAAGTCGGAAAATATTCTCCTTCATCCATGTCCCATTAGAATTTAAGTTCCTAGAGTTATGTATTCTTCTCTTTGTAAAGTTCCTTTTACATCAATTTAGTAGCCCATTATAAAAGTCATTAAAAATATTTAGATTGAAAGGATATATGTTTTGCAGTTAATACATTGTTTTCATTGCAAATGTGGAAGTTAAAAAACATATACGATATTCGTAAATTCATAAATGCCAGGAGTTCTAACACACACTTTGATATAGAGTATCAACGATTCAAATATGCGTTTCCAAACATCTTCTCAGGTAATCAGTTTTACTTGCCATATTATGTTTTCATTTAACTTCAGGCCTTGGTTATGTGAAACCTGACACTGACTGTAGTGTTACAGTTTGAAAAATTATAGTATAAACGAGGCGATATTTGACTTCCGTTCAAGGACATCAAGTTTTGAAGTGTTCGAAAACTTTTGCAAATTACTAGTACATAATACAGAAACACTAAACAAATATAACAGATTGATTAGTCAACTCCAAAATATCCCCCGCCCCTTTAACTAGAACACACCGTTCCAATCTTTGATTCCACTTTTTGAAAATACTCCGGCTCCGGTAAGCTGATTAAATTACATGTTCTTAATGATTAGACCCCGATTTCATCTTCAATCTATGTCAAAAGTTTCAGTATAATATTGTCATTACGGTAGATATAAAAAAAACTATTATAATTTTATATAATTTTCCAGTGTTTCGACCTTTCATCTTTACTTCTGTAATCTGTGACCGTAAGTGTACAAACTGAATTGGATACCGAAAACCCGACTTTTACAACCGATAACTGATGATGGGCATCGTAAAAAGTTATATATTCACTCGTTTAAGGAATGACAACTAGTTGCACGCTTGATAGCTTAAGTGAATATGAATATTTCACTTTTTACTAATGTAAATTCAGTAAAAATAATCTGTGTGTACGGAAGTTAAGGCTGATTATGATCTACTCTGTTCGGTTCTTAGTCTGTTATTATCTAATAAAAATAAAGGTGCGGACAGTGGAGATCCCGATTAGATAGCACAGATTGCTTAAGTTTTGTAAAACTGAGAGTTCAATGTCTAACAACATTTTATAAGAGACAATTTCGAGTATTATCTGATGCTGGCAACGAATGAAATGCTGTCCCGGCTAGCTAAATCGGCATTATGAAACACTATCACTGTACTAGTCCGATTCCTAGTGAAGGCTTGCCATTATCACACTTCACAGTAGCACTAATTGTGCAGCGTGGTTTCCTTCGAAAGTCTCCTCGTACAAATCGGTCAGTTATTTTATCAGTACCGGTTTATAATTGGCTCTGGTATATCACGACAACCACCTATCAAGTTATATGTACAATCTATTTGGGGGTTTTCCCGGCTGCCTCAATCGGTAGAGTGTTCGGTGTTATGTGGCTAGGCGCTTTCGCCTCAATTACCAGCTAATAATTATTTAAAGTGTTTAACATAAACTGTGTGCGTGTTTACATATATTAGTTTATATTATCATCCTTATTTTCAACGCTTGTACTCAATTATTTTGATCGTTAGGCGAGAAAGAAACATCTCCATTCGAATGTCCGTCACATTTTCGTATTCAACAGTCGTATGAAATTTACATCAATAGTCACCTCTCGATTTGATATACTGACCTTGAAAAAAGTAAAATTCGCATATCAGGAATTGCCACATTCAGAAGACACAGCCTCTCCACACAGCCAAAAAGGAGAGAGGATGGGAGAGCATGGTTTATAAAATCACTAATTTCAAAACAGACTCCATAAACAATTGACATAAATGAGAGCCTGAGGGATTACCGCCTTGGAACGGTCAGTGGCAGAACAATTTGCCTCTGGGGTTTAAACCTGGTTCTAGGGTGCACCAACCCTAATACTTGTACCAACAGGTTCTCATATCAACAAACAAGTACAAGTTATCTTGAAAGAAACACTAAAACGACTTTGCAAAATTCAGTTTTGTAGTTTTTGTATTTAAAAGTGTTTACACCCCATCCCCTTTTTAACTGAATTTTTTCGCTAAACTGAATGCTATTTTCAACTTTGTTGTTGTTCTCTCCCTTTACCTTCTAAACAGATTACACAATAAGTCTCACAATAACTAAATGTAAAAAGGAAATATATGAAATATAGAAAAGTGTAATCAAATATCCCAGGATAAACGTATTTTATTCAATAGAAAAATAATTTAATTAATCAAAAAATTAGAAAGTTGTAATCGAAAATACATCAATATATAATTAAACTTTAATCAGAAAAATAAAATTCCAAGCTTTCCATAATATATCCGAATGTAACCAAGTATTAAACACTAAACAATATAGCTAACAATTGAAAAAAAAACAATATAGGCATACATATTGTATTACCCTGAAAGAACTAATAAATAACACCAAACTCTTCTCCAAAAACTAATATAAAAAATAATAAGTATCAGTATGTACAAATTTTTTTTTAATTATTTGTAATCCTCAACATTAGATAATGAACGAAATTTAGATTTTCTATATCTTTTTTAGAAAAAAAAGAAGAACAATGATTCATTAGTACCAAATTATATTATCAAAAGTATTTAATTTTTAAAGGCCATTTATTTGTTCCAAGTTCATTTATTTCTTGGCAATATAATCTCAAACATGCAAAACAACCAAAACATGGACATAAAGCTGCATAGAAAAGCAAAATCGTGTTTAGACTTCATATCCGGTTATAAATATGCAAGATGTATTTCTAACTCTTAAAAATAAAACAATAAATTCCTTCAGGAAGAGTTTTGATGCTGATATTTTGGCTAAACTTGGCTTCCTGTTTTATCTTTAATGCTTGAGGTTCTATTTCTTTTCTTGCGTGATTTTAGTGCTTAAAGATTATTTAGGGAGTTTCAATTTAATATAGATCGCCAGAACATGAGTAATAATAATATTCATACCATACAAAAGTTGTTTTGTGCTTTTGTAAACTAGTATTTACATTATATGAGGTGATTTGTAATAGTGTATGCTTTTTAAACCTATATTAAAATGACGACATACTAAGCGGCTTATGAGTACTGATACTCCGAGTATTTTGTCACTTTTACTTTCTGTGCGGTCGAATACTGTATCAAACTTATCCGTCTGAGAGTCTTTGTCACATTCTGTCTTAAAGCGGGATGGCAATAGATTTGAAACACACAGACATCCATGTTTGCGCATGTGTGTCCAGAAATAACATGTTCAAAGGGTTAAGTTTATCTACGAATTCTTTAAACGAAGATGTTCTTTGTTCTTTAAAGGCTTTCGTCTCACAGGCGATTTCATATATAAGTATTCCAAAACCGTACACATCTGCGGATGTTATGTAAAGCTCCTTGTTCAAAACTTCCGGAGAAAGATATACAAAATTGCAAACTGACTGATCCGGATCAAGCGGAAGTGCAGCATGCCTTGGAACGCTTGCACCTGTCAACCGAACTTCCCAATTATTTGTGACCTATAAAATAAGTAAACTTTATGAAAGAACATACGATTTGATCATATTTTTATCGAAACGACAGAAAACAAATCACAAGATCACAAACAGTACAAATAAGAAATCAAAGAATCCAAAAAACCTGCCATTAAAAAGAAGACGAAACATACAAAAGAAGAAAGCCAACTTGAAAAAGAGCAAAATACTTCTTTAAAAAAAGCAGATCGTACAACGTAACATCTGTAACACTTGGAATAATGGAAAAAAGAGTGTGATATTTTGACTCTGCTACTTAAAGTGTTAAATTGAATATTAGAAAATGAAAGTGCCTCTAGCTGGGATGCTGAAATTAAAGATGATTGAAAGTCTTTGTCTGTTGCTGGTTGATCCATGTATAAAACAGCATTTCCAAGTTCAACGAACAGTAACATTGACCTTGTAGGTAGGAGTTAGAGTCTTGTGCATTACACATTGTCTTGTTAGCGTAGTAAATGTGCTACGTTTTTGTAATCCCAACACCTATACGCAAGTAATAACATGGAGAAGAAAAATTTAATTTTGGTTACAGTGATCTTGACCTTGAAACTTCTTGATGCGCCAAACATGTGTTCCAAGTTTTTTTGAAATCCTTCTCTGTATGCCGAATTAATGGACTTAACGGGAATTGTTGATCCCTCCGGACCCAAAATTAATAGCCGGGTTTCCGTAAAAAGTCTAGTTGATAAAGCATACTATACACCACATTCAACACATCATCAAAAGAGATTAGCATCGTGATAAATGGAACAAACATGAACGACCAGACAAAATTGTTTCAAACCCTATCATCAAGAAGAAAAAGACACACAATGACAAATCCTAGACAACGAGGCAAAATAATAAATAAAGTGTTAAAAGTTACATATTATCAACAAATTGATTGGTTCTTACAATGTCACATACCAGAAAGAACGAACAAAACTCACACTGCGACAGTTTCGATGGGTATCCAGAAATGTCATATCCGAAAACAAAGCTCTCAAAACGTTTAAAAGTATAAAGAAAAAGAGGAGGTAAGTTTATCAGTTAGCCGCTGGTGTTTTAAACAGGCTCTAGTGCACAACCTCACAGTTGCTCTTACAGTTTCTGATAATAACAAGCGAAAGCACACACACACACACATGAAACATATTATACAAACATAAAGTACTCAGACTTATTATCAATAATCAATAAAACAAAGACTTCTGACAAATCAACAATAAAACATTACGAACCTCACGAACATTTACACCAACAAAATAAAATACAATTAATGCAAAGGCCTTCAAACAGAAAATTTTAAGAGCACATAAATTTTACTCAACCTTCTATCGCAAAACTAATGCAAAAGGAATAAGTACAACATTTCTGTACATTTAAGGGTGTTCTCCTGTTTAAGTACGCATGTGCTAACTACCGTAAAAGGACGAATAAAAAATTATTGTCGTATAAATTCAAGAGCGGTATTTTTAATTTATTAAGTAAGTATAATCAAGGAAATAACAGATATTTATCAGTTATTTTCTAAATTTATAGATTTTTACTTTAAATTTGTCCGTGGGTTAAGAAAATATTTTGCGACAGTCATTTATTTCAAAACTTTTTCTACTTCCGTTCGTCCTCCAACTTGAAATTGAAAGCTAGTTTTTGTCCGTCTGGCTTAGTTAGCTCATTCAGTGTCATGGCATGGTCATTGCATGGAAAGCTATACCTTATATACAGGTAGAGAACGTGTACCGGCAAATATTGATGTTCACAGCAAGTGATTTCAATGCTCGCAAAAGTTAACCTGTTTTCAAGGAAGATAAAACAATTTTGGAATTACTTGAAGAACAAACTTTTGGCAGACTGGCTGGTTGGTGATGAATTTTATACCGAGCTATGTTGTTAATAATTGACATTAGCTCTGAGTATTTTTTTAATTACCACTGGCTTATTAGAGCATTGTTATTGACTTGCTTAACTTGTAAATAATGGACACATTCATGACAGTGGAAAACTGGTAAGATATTGTTTATAATTTTAAAGTTTATGTTTCAGTGTGTGTCGATAAAAAAGAGGTCTTGAAAATGCAGATCTCCATCTTGCTGTTGTCACTCTGCTAACTTTCAGGAATTACAGTACACCAACTCTTTTTTCAATAAAATTTGCTCGGTAAAAAAAGACTGCAATTTTGAGTCAAATGTGAAATATACTAACAAATTTAGTGATCATTGACATCAATGCAAAGTGTAGTTAAGCTGCAAATCTGCAGGATCATTTTTGTCAATTCAAAGTGTAGTTAAGCTGCAAATCTGTAGTGTTAAATCTTGATTTGTATTTATTTTTTCAACGAAGATATTGCCTATATGGCAATTGTCATAATTATCAGGCAGCCTAACTAGACCTATTGTGAAAGTATAGCAGTATGCCAAAGATCTGAAGTTCTATTCCTATCAGTTTCCTGTCACATTATGCTGTGGATATCCTACAGTAAAATATCAGTCGAGGCCTTTATATTCTCATCCTTATATTTTACTTTTGGTTACCACATTACCCGTTGCCCAACACTGCACTGTAGTTCCAAAAAGTGAATTGACAGTCACCACAACCCCATACATTCCTTGAAAGTGGCCGTCGAACAAGGAAATTCTTCATTATTGTTATATCACTATTTACTTTTTTCATACTGTTAGATGCCACCTGAGATGCTGTGAGAAATAAAGTTAATATTTATCTGTTTTACTGAAAATGGGTAAGCCTTTACTCTATTTATATTTTAAGCAAATATTAACTTTTAATGAACCTATTCCAAATTTTCAGCAAGACATGTTACACTTCATGCCTGTGAAATGAAAACAAGGCAGTATTTTTGGTAAAAATCTTTCTTAATATATCATTAAAATGAAGTTTTCCATGCATTTTTGTTTTGGAAGAGACTCATTGATTTTTCAAATAGAAGTTTAATGCAATCTGTGAATACAGGAATTCCACAAGTTTGCTTTAACAACATAATACAACACAGACTGACGTGTCGGTCAAGTAATTTTACTTTTTCATATACTGAAAATGAAAAAATAATACAATTATAATTCATTTCTTGTTTATAAATAAGATTTTGTCTTTTTTATAATTTGATTATTTTTCACATGTTCTGGTATTTTCACAATATTTAATATTTTGCTATTGGTGAGGAACTAAAGTTGCATTTAAATAGTATTGCTTTATCTAAATATACCAGCTATATAGGCCTTTAATATTTATAGTCACAAAAACATCATAATACAGAATGTAAGCAAGTTTATGTAGTTCCAACTAGTATGACTAGGAGAAGGCAGAGAAGTTGAGTTGTGAAGTAACAACACTGCATTACTTGCAACTTCAAATGTTTCCAGAATGAATGAACCATATACATGCATCTAAAACAATGGAGCATAACTTTTAATTACTATAAAGTAGTCTTTATCGTAAATAAATGTATGCTTTCAAAAAAGTTAGATTTATCAGTGTTGGATTGTTCAGATGTTTTATTCCTACAACAGTGACCAAAATGAAAAAAACTAAACATTTTATTATGTTTCCTGTGCATTAGTGGGTGGGGTAATATAACACATGTTTTCTTTCAAATAAGCAAGAGATTTTAATAAAATTATGGTTGAATCTCTAAAATTAATATTTAACTTAACTGGTGTTTTTTGCATATATTGCTATTGCTTACTGAGGGCAGTAGTGATATATTCCAAGAAAATTTGTTAATAAGTTTCTTCTTTAAAAAAGTTTTAAAGTCTTAAGGTGTTGTGAACTTGTGAATGGTGTTCTTCAGGGACAACATGTATAACATGTATATTATTATTAATTTCTAATGTCAGCTATATGAAATGTAAACAATCTTTAAAAAAAAACCTAAATCACAGAAAAGTTTAAAATATCTAATTTGTGTGCAGTGCTGAAGTTTTATTTGGAATATCAGCCTGTAGTTTCAACATTACTTTTTCATATCAATTTTATAAACTAAATACCTTTGATTAACTACATTATTTTTGGTTATAATCATTTATATAAGGTTGTTTTTTATTTATAATTATATTTCATAAAAAACAGATAAGACTAAGAATGCTCCAACAAAAAAATTTTATTGTACATTTTAAACTGGTGGGTGGGGTAAATTTATAGGTATTTTCCTCTATTTTTCAAGTACCTGACTTTTTTTTTACTTCAAACTAAAAATATTCTAATACAGTTTTATGCCAACTTTCAGAAATAATGCCTTTGGTGGTGAAAACCACCATTTAATAGAAGAAAACCTCATCAATAGCACAATTTTCTAAAAAAAAAGAAGACATTTTTGGAAATAACTGTGAATATTTTCGGTGACCCCATATTTTTGTGTTATTGTGAAGATTGATATATAAACATGACTATCATTAAAGTTTGTAAAAAAAGTTAAATTAATCTATGCACTATTTTTACTCCATTTTCGTGATATACAAATTTTAGCCTTATAATTAGGTTGGTGGGGTACTTGGTGCTCTGTTTTCCAAGCGAAAGCAAGGAAGTCAAAATATGCACAAAAGATGTGTTGTTTAATGTGTCTGTAAACCGATTCGGTAAAAATTGCAACAACTGCTTGCAGAACAGCCTCTGAAAATGATTCATCGAACACCACCCTTTTATTTTTGCGAGTTTAAAAATTTGCAAAATTTCTGAGGGTATGTTGATAAAATCGAACTTTTTGAAAAAGAAACACGGTGACCACTACATTTTTTACTTGATTTTTGCTAGTTAATGAAAAGACTAACTCCTGACAAAATATCTAGAAAAGCTAAATTACTTCAGCAAACCAGGCGAACATCCTTAACGGATACAATTTCTTGCACTTACTGTTACAGTGGATGTTGTCAGTTCCATATGAACCATTCCTTTAGAGTGCAGGTAATGCAAGCCTTCAGCAATCTGTCGAAAGACCCTGTGCTTGTGTTCACCAGGGTTGGAGCGATCCAAAAAGAACCTTTCAAGCGATAGAAAATGTCCATCAAATATGTATGCGGGGATAACAGCTTCTGTATGATGGATACCAAGGAACTCGGCGAGATAGACGTCTTTGTGAAGTAGACATCCAAAATTAAGCAAGATATTCATTGAACTGAGTAAAATGTTAGGTCCTTCATTTTGACTTCATGTCTGATTTAACATTAAAGAATAAAAGACACGTGATAGTGTTAGTGAACACAATGGAAATAAGTGATATATTTTTCCCCTTTTTGTGTCATTCTCGGTATCAAACTATTTAACATGGCAACAATACGTGATATTTATATACATAAATGCATGTTATAATAACTGATCTCATTAAAGGTCATTTTAATTTGAATCTTATCCATGTAAAAAAAGTCTCAATCAAATCTTGTATTTATTGTATTGTTAACTAACTTATATTTGTTATTTGAACCATGTTTATATGCATTTTATACTGAAATCTATATATCTATCTATCTGTCTGTCTGTCTGTCTGTCTGCCTGCCTGCCTGCCTGCCTGCCTGCTTCCCTCCCTACCTACCTACCTACCTACAAGGACCAACAACATTATTAAAAAATAGATAAATTGTGATGGAAAATAGACCAACAGACAATCTGAATGTGCGCAACTCACCCTTCTTTACAAAAAATCGCTTTCGGAATGCAATTACAAACAAAAAAGGCAATAATTAAAACATTCTCGAACTTAGTTTTTCCAAATTTTACAGATAATGTATTGAAAATGATATATAAAACTTACTAACTGTGAAATTTATAATTTTAAATAACACTTTATACAAGTTGATGATTCCTGTAGAGGTGTGTATTCTGTTTAATAGTCTTGATATTTGTGAAAAAAGGAGAATAACTTAAAGAGTATTTGTAGCAGCATTATGGGTCTTGTTGGTAATCACAATAATTTAACCGTGAATATATATTTCAGATTATATTGATTTTCTTTACATTATTTGGAATACATAAAAATGAAACATGGAAAAACACCGACATGACGAAGTTTAAACTATTGCTGGCTCGGTTGATAGGCAACAATGGCAATGCATATCACTGCATACTCCGCCTAGCCCATGGTTGAGCGAAATTAATTATTTACATAATAGTTCCATATTGATCCATCCCAAACAAGAGATTAAATGTGGTGGTGAACATGGAAACTCCTGTGTTATCAGATTAATACTATTCCATGTTCAGTTGCGTATGGTCCTCAAAAAGAGAATATGAACAAACGAACCTCAACTTAGCTACTTCCTGAAACGTTTGCGAAACTCCTGAGGAAGGCATATACATCTTTATAGAGATTTTTTTTTGACTTTGCTGTTGCAGTATCCCTTTACGAAAACCGACAAAAGTCCTTGAGAAACCATTCTGGTTGACATTGATTTCATGGAGGCCTCTCCCGTTACAAGTTCGCTAAATCGGAACGTTTGCGCAATGCATACACCAGAAATAACAGTATGCACTATCTTGATTTCATTTACAAATATGTATTCTTCACCATAATTCATTAACGTTTGCTTTAATAGTTCTACATGAATCATCATTTGCTCATATTTTGCGACGACTCTGCTATTTGACAGTACTTGCTCTTCAATATCTTGTAGAAGAGTGAGATTTGCTTCAATTATGCCTGAAATTTTCAATTGAATTTTCTCCAAAATATCATGCGGCCGCTGCAAAAGGCGTTCAACGAGCATTGTAAGAACACCCGAGTCCATACCACGAGGCTTTTTGTCTTCGAACAGCTTTGTCATTAACCTTTCTGCCCTGCCTTGTGCCAACTGCTTTGGGTTCGTGGTAAATTCTTTAGATGATCCCTTTCTGACCAATCGCCTGGGTGGATTTTTTGCTACTCGATGTTGAAGTGTTAAAGCTTATCGAACTGGAACATCGATCGGTTGTGCATCCGTTCCACCTATTCCATTTCTTAAGTTTAATACGCTGAAATTTCCATCCAATTCTGCGAGTTCTTTTTGTAGTATTTCCAGTTTTGACATAATGGTTTCCATTATTTCGGCCTCAATGGTCGAAACCTTGCACTTTTCTTCATTATGGTCTTCAATTGCATTGCAAAGTCGATCATAAAATGCTTCATCTATTCTTTATTTTATCCATTCCCAACGAGCATAATCTCTGATTTCTTCGTCTAATTTTGGGATCTCATCCTCCTGCCATTCTGTGCAAAGCAAATATCTTGCTTGAGGAGTGTCTAGATAATTTTGTATCTCTTTAACTATTTCCTGACGTTTAATGTCAATATCTGCATGCAGTTCAGCTATAACTGAATTTGTCTTGTCAAGTAGATTATGTAA
Source organism: Corbicula japonica (assembly GCA_038501625.1). Classification (NCBI taxonomy): domain Eukaryota; kingdom Metazoa; phylum Mollusca; class Bivalvia; order Venerida; family Cyrenidae; genus Corbicula; species Corbicula japonica. The sequence goes on along the minus strand of JAZAYU010000017.1, from coordinate 7,082,626 downwards.
CCTTTTCCGTTGGTTTGCGGATATTTCTAGGTAATATTTGCGAACCTTACCGATTCCTTTCACCCTAGCCGTAAGAAAATGACCGGTTCTTTTCAGAGCTGTTTCCAACCATCTGTTTTAATAAGTAACATGAAAAAATGTAACACATAAAAAGTCTGATGGTATGTTTCTTATAAAAAATAATTCAATGTCTTACAAAAATTCAGATCATTTTTTATCCGAAGCAGTGAACTGATGGTTTTTTTCTGAGCTTACATTATTTGTAGATTTTCTTATATCCTTTTGAAAAATTTGTTCATTATGACATATTTGTTGAATCAAACGTTATCGATTTTAAATATTTGTAAGAACATGAGGACTTACTTATAAGATGATCTAATACGACTGTCCATAGCTTTCTTGTACAGATAACTGAGATCTTCCAGTAAATGTTTGTACTGGTCATTGATATAGTCTTGGTTTGCCGTTACGTCACGCATTGCGTTTTAAGTCGAAAAGAACACAACCATTGACTCGTCGAACTCCGGCCAGTACTTTCCTAGTTGCTTTATGATATGGTCCAGAACTTTTCCTCTGCTGTCTTCAGGAATATTGTCGAATGTGTTTGCCAAGAACAGCGCAGTTTTGGGATCAAACAGTATTGCTTTACTGTTCTTCTTCTGCTGGTCAATGATCAGTTTCAGTAACATCAGAAGCTAGAATTAAATGAAACCAAGTTAAATGTTTTCTCGTGATTTGACAAATGTGCACATTGAATTTGATACATCTGATATAATATCTATGATGGCGAATAAGGAGATTTTGTGACATGAAAATAATTTATGATGTAAACTAGAATTTATAGGTGTCAAATAAGATTGATGTGTTACGTTAAACGAATTTGTGATGAAGGAAACGTTGGAAGTCTGCAGCCGAAAAAAGGTAATGTTGGAATACAAATCCCCTCTGTGATATTGATTGATATAAGATCAAAACTATTTTAAGACAGTCAATGTCTGGTAAAATACAAGGCAGCAAGATGCTTTTGTATGGTTGGTACTATTTGTTTTAGTATTTTGGGTAGTATCAATTTCCCAGTCAATATATATATATATATATATATATATATATATATATATATATATATATATATATATATATATATATATATATATATATATATATATTGGGATATTGTTCGCTCCATCAAATACTTCCTGCTTTTTACTTTTGGCATTTGGCATTCACTGTGACATATTGCAAGATTTCTATTCTCACATTCCCTTACACTATTTTATTCTGTTCAGTTCAGCCCAGTTTGACTCATTCTGTCAGTCAGACGGTTCGAATCTGACTTCATCTTAACATCTATTTAGCCGAATTATTCAGCTATAACCGAAGGCTATTACCGAAACTTAAAGTTAATACCGGAACTCGAAAAAGTGAAACATGCATAGCAGAAATTGTCACACCCGAAGTGTAATAAAATCACCTAGTAAAAATATACTTTTTCAAGAATGGCTTACTCACCCGCTGTTGTTGAACTTGGCCTGCGGCATCTATGATGTAGATAAATCCATTGATGTTATTGTTGGTTATAAAGTCCATTAGACTTCTTTCTATAAACTCATCGTCACCGATTCCCGGTGTATCGACCAGCACTATGCCACACTGAAAAGTATATTTATGTCTTCGAAAGCTCAACAGACAATATCAAATGAATGATATAGTATATATTTACATGAACAGTTTCAGGAGTGTGTAATATACAATTTTTGTCGAAATCAGAAAAATTCACATTAAGAAAAAAGAGCTTTTTATTAACAAAAACGAGGACCCGCGTGGTGCACGCCCTGGAAATGTTATTGGCAAATCATAATTGTCACTTGATCCTTTATCTCATGCTAGTGTGAACCAATCGCAAATTCTAGTAAGGTAGTCTAAGAAAAAATACTGGTGAGAAAAAAATCCAGCACACATTTCGTATTATACAACAACGAACGCAAATTACAGCTTATACAAAAACAAGATAAAATCATCTAAAGTCACTGTCAATGAAAATGGAAAGACACTTGATATCAAATCTAGGACTAGAACAATTGTACTTAGGGCCAAGATATTATCATCATCTTGGGAAGATACGCCGCTGCTAATGAATTGATATTTATTTTTAAAAAAATATCTCATTCAAGGTTTCAGTAACATTGCCATGATGCTTGTTTGTTTCAGGCATACCTTTAAAAACTCTGCTGGTAGGAATACTTGAACTTGTTTAACATTATGTCCCGTTTACCTCTCATTGCCTTTTATAAAGGTTACATCATACAGACATGAAATTCCCTTTTTGTCCAATTCTTCAATGTCAACAACACGTTGCTCTGAGCCTCCGTATATAATCTTTGCATGCGCTTTTGTGCCATATCTAAGAGTGGTTATAGCAGATGTATAACTGCATTGTTGTGTTGGCAGATACTCGCTCTCGAGAAGCAAATTCAGGAAGCTTGTCTTGCCTGCCGATGTTTCTCCTACCAAATAATAACGTCTTCTTGTTATCATTGCTGTGATATGGCTTTCAATACACTTTGACTTTATGACTTGCAAAAGATTCAGTGTTTGCGTCCATTTTAGGTTGTTTGAGTAAAAACAACACCGGTTTATCGAGTTATGCGAAATCTTTGCAGCGGTCATGGGCCCATATTTAGATGAACGCAAATATACTACAAGTGTCGGTCAACTCTTGAAATGAATATAATAAAATCGTATGATTTTGAATGATTCTTATGGTCTGGACATTAGGGCAGGATTTGAATTATTTCTTTTGTATACAACTGCATAAGAACAAGCTCGTTGAAGCCAAGCCAAAATTTTTTTTAATTTGTCTTTAAAGTAAAAGAGCATCTACTCTTTTACTTTAAAGAAAGGTTTTTAGAAATCATCCATGTTTCTTTAGAAATGAACATTTCTTCAATTGTATGAATTCTATATAGTTATTTAATGTTCATCAAAAGGTTCAACAAGATCAAACAATAACATTTAAAAAAAGATAAATTGTGAAAGGTAACAGCCTAACAGACGGTATAAATGGGCTCTACACACCCTTCTTTACGGAAAGAGATCGCTTTCGTGAAGACATTACATACAAAAAAGGCAATAATTACAATTTTTGTGAAATTTATAGTTTTAAATAAGACTTTATACAAATAAATGATTCAATAAGAGTTTTGTAATGAGTTTTATAGTCTTGAGGTTTGTGAAAAAAAGGAGAATAACTTTGAGCATAATGATGGGTCTTGTTGTTAATGATATTAATTAATTTGTGAATATATATTACAGATTTTTTTGTTTATTTTCTTTACATTTATTGAAAAAAGATATAAAAAAACATGGAATGGTAATTATCTAAAAAGACCGCAATGAAGGTTCCATGTTCAATGCCATATGCACACCATCGTTTCGGATGGATGAAAAGTGTACTGTTTATTGAATTAAATATTGAGTTGCGCTCAACCCGCGGCAAGGGCAGTAATATGAACAGGCTCAATCCAACCTAGCCTACAATATTTACATATTTGTCGTGTTCGGTGGCTTTCAAAGTTCCCTTTTCATCTATTTCTAAATTCTATTGACAAATAAATGCGACTAGAAACTAGAGATCTACTGAAAACGTTTAACATGTAAAAATGGATGCTACAGGTAGCTAACCAACAGAAAAATAATAAGAAAAAGGCTGGAAAATGTTTGTTTTGAGACAGTGTTATGTTTCAATTACCGATAAATAGATATTTGAAAAAAAAACTATTTAAGAGACATAAACTTTAAATTTTAGACATTTTTACCATAACTCTGCCAGTAAAAGTCAAAATTTTGACCAGAACTCTGTACAAAAATCAAACAAATGTGTAAAAGCCTCAAGGTCCAACAGTATCTCTAATAGTGTGAGATTATGTAAATATATCAATATTCAACAAAATGTGATTTACCTGCAACAAGTATTACGCAATCATTATTCTTTAAATCCTCCGATTTTTCATTACAGTCTTCTTGCAGATTCTCCGCCGTTTGTTCTTTCTGCAGAAGATCTTTTATTAGTTTAGCTTTGTTTGTATCTTCTTTAGTTCCAACTATTTGTATCAGCTCTTCGAACATTTCTATCAACTTCCTTCTTTTCTTCTGATCTTCCTCTCCCGTATTTTGCATGACATTCTGAATCTGCTAAACGTACCGTTATCTTGCATTTCACATATTTAACAACAGCGGTGACAGCTAAAACAAACCTTTGTTGATTGTTTAAGGAAGACAGCTAATATTCTCTACACCTGGATGCGATGTAAATTGAAAACCTCATCCAGGTTTAAAAATTGAATACTATATATATATATTTCTTTAATGCGATCGCTTTAGGAATACACTATTTTTCTATAGGATCGGCTTCCTGCATATAAAAAAGAAACTTAAAAGAGAATTTCATTATGAAGCCGCAATTGTTTTAAACTTTTTGACCACATCAGTTTCAGTTAATAAACTAGAATTTTAAAGTAAGAATTAAGTTTGATTTCATTGCAAGAACCATCATTTAAAAATCTAGTTATGAAATAAACATAAATATCAGTGACTACAGTAGCAATCGTCTAGTGTAATAATGGTTTTTTAATACGGCTTTAAAGCATAATGAACGGTTGGTACATAATAACAAAAAGAAACTGATGTATATTATTATGCAATTACTATAACATTGATCCCAGAAAACAAAAAATCCTGACCCTTTCCTTAACACTTCCGTATTTGTTAGTCTTGTAATGTATATGTAGCCTCCCCTTGACTTCTTTAAACGTTCAAGTGCATCAGTAGAAACACCATGTCTATCACACATTATCAGTGCATCCATTATATCTTCTAGTTCTTTAAAAGATTTTGATGTTAGAACTGCCTTTTGTGATATTTCCGTGTGAGTCTAGCTTCCTTTTTATTTATGTAAAAAAGGTGAAATATGCATATCAGGAATCGCCACATTCAGAAAATAACAGCCTCCCCACACAGTCAAGGAGAGGAGAGAGGGAGAGAGCATGGTTAATAAAATGATCAGTTTCAAAAAAGACAACACTTACAATAAACAAAATGGAGAACCCGAGGGGTTACCGCCTTGGAACGGTCAGTGGCAAATCAGGTTCTAGGGTGCACCAACCTCACACTTGCCCCAACAGGTTCTCATATCACAAAACAAGCACAAGTTGTCTTGGTGAAAAGCCTCCAACCCACTTATCTGCTTAACAATGTTGCATGCAAAAGCACAACAACATATAAAACATAAGAAGCTAAGAGCATTGCAAAGCCGAAAGGGGTACTCAATGATCTTACCGAGACCAGAGCTCCTGGAGTAAAATCAGCAAGAACACGATGACAGGGATAAAAGAAACAAATCGAGTTTCTAGGTTCTTTTAAGAAAAGATTTCCCCAATAACCTTCATAAACTCTTAAACCCCTGCCACCGTCGTGCAACCAAAGAGGTAAGCATAATGATCAAAGTTTCTTTTACATCAATTTATTAGCCCATTATAAAAGCCATTGAAAATATGTAGATTGAAACTATATAAGTTTTGCAGTTATTACATTGTTTTCATTGCAAACATATATATTCAGAAATACCAGGAGTTCTAACACATACTTTGATATAGAGTACGATTCAAATATGCGTTTCCAAACATATTCTCAGGTAAAACGTTCTTCTTGCCATATTATTCGTTTATCTAACTTCAGGCCTTTGGTTTGTGAAACCTGACACTGACTGTATTGTTACAGTTTGTAAAAGTATAGTATACGCCTTTCCAATAATTCGATGAATTTATTTGGTTACCTCCCCTGATCAGTCACGTGACTGCTTTACAGGAAAAATGATTGCTCGCTGTAATAACGTAATAGGGAATATGTACCTAGAACTTTCTTTTTTATCATAAAATTCTTTTTTCTTAAATATATTTTCTCTTTGAATTAGTAATAATAGATCAGCGTCATGATATTTTTGTAAATAATTTATAAAACAATCAGGTTTCTGACTAAAAGTGTCAATTCATTATTCCTCGCATTAAACACTAAACGACTTGAACTAACAGACAGTCGCAGTGTTCTCTTCACGGCTTAATTGAGTCTCGTTTCCGGATTAGCGTGTCTATTCAACTACTGACATCATGTTGTGATTTAGTCGGCGGCGATTGATTTTGAAGGCGGCATGCCATAAACATGTCAAACTGTCTCGCACACGGGGTCATCTGTCAATTACTTAAAGGGGCAGATATCATGGACCAATAGAGATCGTGTAATTTCTATTTGCAAGGTATCTACACCTCCCAATTCTTAAGTATTTCGGAGTCCTTTAACTACTGGATGTGCCAGCAAATGTATTTGATTTAGCACTTAAATGGATTCTTAATCAACATTACGACACGTTATAGAAACAAAAGCCGTCAATAAGAAACAAATCTTGTCAAAACATTTTATATATGTTTAATTAAGAGTTTGGGCTTTTATGCCAAAATTACAATTTGTCAAACCTAAGAAATCTAAATTGGATATGCAACCATATTGTGATATAAATATTCCCATCTTTTTGGAAGCCGGCATCTAAATCCTTGGATTTTATTCTACGAATGATACTTCTACAACAAACAATCAGATTACCGATCCTGTTTTATTTCAAGACAGAATCAATCATATTTGCTTGTGAAGTATACGTAACGTTTTAAAATTCAAATTAATTATTCGTCGACCATAAACGCCTTAAATTTTTAGGACAATTCTATTGTTCAAATGTGTAAGTATCAACAAATTCAGATTGTATTTTTTTGTCTACAGATCATGTAACCAGATGTTGACATATCACGATTTCCGGATAATAGCGCATTACTAGCCTTAGCAATTTGCAACATTTATACCAGTAAAATATATTTTCAGTAGAAAAGATATTAAGAAGAAATTGTTGTACATAATTGGTAATATTAATGCTTATGTTTGTCCAAATTGCGTTTAATACTGCCTACTATCAACAAGAATGGTACATGTTCTTAAATCATTAAAAATCTAAATATCTTACAAATAGTAAACATAAAAAAGTCTGGCTAGAATAACAGACCAGCAACTTATTTTTTCACCACCGGCGACGAACGCAGACCTGCAATATAGCGGAAAAGGTTAGCTTTTATGTGCTGAAGCCATTAAATTAGCCCGATCGTTCAGCTATCCTGCAGAGCCTCGTTTTGGATTGATTTTCGGTCGCGGGAAGTAACTCGTACAGGACTGCGAAACTGTTTATTGGAAAGGCGTATAAACGAAGCGATATTTGACTTCTGTTCAAGGGCATCAAGTTTTAAAGTGTTCGAAAACGTTTGCAAATTACTTGTACATGTAACAGAAACACTAAACAAATTGATACCATATTGATTAGTAAACTCCAAAATATATTTTCCTCTTTAAGTAGAACACACAGTTCCAATCTTTGATTCCACTTTTTGAAAAGAAAACTCCGGCTCGGGTAAGCTGATGAAAAACTGGTAAACTACAAATCTTAGCGCACTGCTGGACAATGTCTCCTGCAAGATAAAGGCTTTGTCGATTTCGGGACGGTAACACCGGAAAAGGTGATCGGCTTCTTAAAAAAACGAAGGATACCAATTGAATAACGGTACAAAAATGAACGATTTCTCCACTCCAGTTTGTTTCGTTCGTGTCATTCAATTTTTAAGGTTGAGTCGTAAAAAGTGATGTAGTGAAAATGTTCTAAATGATTAGATCCCGATTTCCATTTTTAATCTATGTCAACAGTTTCGTTACAATATTGTCATTACGGTAGATATAAAAAACTATTTAATTTTCCAGTGTTTCGACCCTTCATCTTTACTTCATTAATCTGTGACCGTAAGTGTACAAACAGAACTGGATACCGAAAACCCGACTTTTACAACCGATTTCTGATGATGGGCATCTAAAAATGATATATGAACTCGTTTAAGGAATTGAAATGCCGAATAGTTGCACACTTGATAGCATATGTTTATCCATATGACTAAATGTAAGCAAATCCAACACTCTTCTTTTTGGCTGTGTGGATAGACTGTCTGCTGGGTGTGGCCTGTTCTGACATGAATATTTTACTTTTACTAAATGTAAATTTAGTTCAAATAATCAGTGTGCAAAGAAGTGAAGGCTGATCTTGATCTAATCTGTCGGGTTCTTAGTCTGTTATAATCTAATAAAAATAAAGGCACGAACAGTGTAGATCCCAATAGCACAGATTGTTTTAAATTCGTACTCCTGAGAGCTCAATGTCTAACAAAATTTTATTAGAGAAAATTTCGACTATTATATAATGCTGGAAACGGATGAAATGTTGTCCTGGTTAGCTAAATCGGCCTTATAGAACACCTTCATTGTACGGGTCCGATTCCCAGCGAAGACTTACCATTAATACAATTCACAGTAGCACTAATTGTGAAGTGTGAAAGTCTCCTCGTACAACTCAGTCAGTACTATTATCAGTTTATAATAGGCTCCGGTACATCATGACAACCACCTATCAAGTTATCTGTGCAATCTTTGTGGGGGCTCTCCCGGCTGCCTCAATCGGTTGAGTGTTCGGCGTTATGTGGCTTACAGGTTTCGCCTTACCAGCTAATAATTATCTACACTGTTTTACTTAAACTGTGTGCGTGTACAAATTTTCAGCTTATATTATCATCCTTATTTTTAACGCTTGTACTCAATTACAGTTTAATAATTTTGAGCCTAAGGCGAGAAAGAAACATCTACGTTCGTGTGTCCGTCCAGTCGTAAGTCACATTTTCGTTTTCAACATTCGTATGATTTTTATGAATGGTCACCTCTCGATTTGATATATTGAACACTGACTTTGAACAAAAGGAAAATACGCATATCAGGAATTGCCACATACAGAAGACACAGTCTCCCCACACAGCAAAAAAGAAGAGAGGAAGGAAGAGCATGGTTTATAAAATCACCAATTTCAAAACAGACTCCACAAACAAATAACATAAAATAGAACCTGAGGGGTTACCGCCTTGGAACGGTCAGTGGCAAAACAATTTCCCACTGGGGTTTTAACCTGGTTTTAGGGTGCACCAACCTCACACTTGCCCAACAGGTTCTCATCTCAACAAACAAGTACAGGTTGTCTTGAAAGAAACACAACAACGACTTTGCAAAATTCAGTTTTGGAGTTTTAAAGTGATCACACCCTATCCGCTTTTTAACCGAAATGTTTTGTTAAACTGAATTGCTTAAATGTCAACTTTGTTGTTGTCATTTCTCTTTGCCTACTAGACAGACGCCCACAATAAGTCTCACGATAAATAAATGTAAATAACAATTTATAAAATATAGGAAATTGTAATCAAATATCCTCGGATAAACGCATTTTTATTCAATAGAGAAATACTTTAATTAATTCTTCTTCATTCCAAGTGATTAAACAGCAGAATAAACTACAAGTACACAGTATAAACAACATTTTAATCAAACAAATAGAAAGTAATCATCGTAAATACATCAATATATAATAAAACTTTATTCTGAAAAAAATATATTTCCAAGCTGTCCATAATATACTAGTATCCGAATATAACCGAATATCAAACACTAAACAATAAAGCTAACAATTGAAAAAGAACAATATAGGAATAAGTATTGTATTGCCCTGAAAGAAATAATAAATTACATCATACTGTTCTCCAAAATCTAATATTAAAAATAATAAGTATCAGTATGTACAAAACTAAACATTAATTCATTTGTACTCCTGAACATGAGGTAATGAACGAATTTTAGATTTTCTATATCTTTTTTAGAAAAATAGGATGAACAATGATTGATTAGTACCAAATTATATTCATATCAACAAAAGTATTTCATTTTTAAAGGCCACTTATTTGTTTTTAAGTTCATTTATTTCTTGGCAATATAATTTCAAACATGGAAACCACTAAAACATGGACATAATCTGCTTAAGAAAGCGATATCGTGTTTTGACTTCATATCCGGTTATAAATATGAAAGATGTAATTGTAACTGTTTAAAATAAAACAATAATTTCCTTCAGGAAGAGTTTTGATGCTGACTTTTCGGTTAAACTTGGCTTCCTGTTTTATCTTTAATGCTTGAGGTTCTCTTTCTTTTCATGCATGATTTTCGTTCTTAAAGATTATTTAGACAGTTTCCGTTTAATATAGATCGCCAGAACATGAGTAATTTTGATATTCATACCATACAAAAGTTTTTTTGTGTGCTTTTATAAACTAGTATTTACATTATATGAGGTGATTTGTAATAGCGTATGCTTTTCAAACCAATATTAAAATGACGACATACTACTTATGAGTCGTGATACTCCGAGTATTTTGTCACTTTTACTTTTTGTGCGGTCGAATACTGAACCAAAATAATCCGTTTGAAAGTCGTTGTCGCCTTCAAAGCGGGATGGCAAAAGATTTAAAACATGTAAAAAAGAAACAAAATAGAAAAATATACCATAACTCAAATAAATCTATTTTTAATGGATGATTTTCATAATAATAAAATTAAATGTTCAAAATACAATAGATGATAAGTGAACTTTGAAAGACACTGAACACGACAATTATGAAAATATTGCAGGCTCAGTTTGATTGAGCCTGTTCATGGACAGCAATGGAAGTGCATATTACTGCCATGTTACAACTTAAAATGAAGTGACGTTTTAAACGTAAACCATATATGATATGCACAGGGTCGATATATGATATATGATCACACAAAACCACTGCAACCTATGACAGTAACAAAGTTTGTAAATCAAATCGTCGCACTGCAATAAAACGTTTATTTCCAATTTTAGTGCAATGCTGATGTGTCAAGTTTTCAGCAGATAAAGCAATAAAATTATACTAGGTGGGGAGCAAAGAAAAGAATCCGACCAGATTTGGTGGTATTTCAGATCACTAAGTAAATTGAATGACGAGTGATAAAAAGAAACTGATGTTTCAATAATCGGAAATAAGAACCTGCGGTTGACCGCCTTGGAACGGTCAATGTCAAAACAATTAACCGCTCAACTCATCATAAAATTTCAGTTCCGCAGATTCCCAAACTTCTTTAAAGAGCGTCATCAATGAGCGTTTCGTTCATTGATTCTCGACATTCTGAATACTTGGGCTGGAGTAGGCAAAGAATGCCTTCTTGTTGAATACTCTCTTTTGAAGTCGCCTTTTATGGCTTCAAGCATGTCTATTACCATATTCATGTTTGGTCTCCTGTTTTCTGAAATCTCAACGCACTTCTTTACGAGATCCAACGCACCCGCAGACATCCATGTTTGCGCATGCGTATCCAAAAATAACATGGCCGAAGGAATAAGCTTATCTACGAATTCTTTGAAAGAAGATGCTCTTTGTTCTTTAAAGGCTTTTGTCTCGCAGGAAATTTCATATAAAAGAATTCCAAAACCGTACACATCCGCTGATGTTATGTAAAGCTCCCTTTTCAATACTTCAGGAGAAAGGTATACAAAATTGCACACTGACTGATCCGGATCTAGCGGAAGTGCAGCATGCCTTGGAACGCTCGCACCTGTCAACCGAACATCCCCTGTTTTTGTGACCTATAAAATAAGTAAATCTAGGATGAATAATGGGTTGATATCTGTAGAAAAATGACATTTCAAAAACACATCATATCAGATAAACCTGCGGAGAGTAGAGGCTGAATACAATTTCCAAGACGGACCTACCCCTACATACACTTGAAAAAGTTTGTGTCGGTTTGAGTTAAGAAATTTAGAAAATAAAACCGTTATTAAAACAAAGGGTTTTGAGTGATCTGATATCATCACCCGCACCAAGACCCATTCCAGCCCTGATAAAATGTCCTCCGGTTTGATTTTAATATATAGTCTCTTTCAGCACTTACAGGGGGAGTAATCCTGTTACAGTGATTTGACATACAACCGTCCCTTGTTCGGCTTGATAATTATTGGAATAATGGAACTTAGATGTTGATATCCTTCTTTTAAACTTGTTTCTTTCAAAAAAATATAAGAAAAGACTGAAGTTTAAGATGATTTAAAGTCTATGTCTGTATCTGGTTGAAAACTGTATGAAAAAAGAAATTCCAAGTTAAAGCGACAATGACCATGACATTGTAGGTAGGAGATTGAGACTTAAAAAATTACACGTTGTCTTGTTAGCGTGATAATGCGCCAATTTTTTTCTGAAACTCCAACACCTATACGGACGTTCTAGCATGGACAAGACAATTTTAGTTTGATAACAGTGATCTTAATCTTGGAACTGCAGCCTGGACTTCTGGTCACGCCGAACATTTGTTCCAAGTTATTTTGAAATCCTTCTCTGTATGGCGAATTAATGGACTGAACTGCAATTGTTGACCCCTGCACACCCGCACATCGACGAACCCTAAATTAATAGCCGGGTTTTCCGAAAAAAAAAGTCTAGTTGATAAAGCAAACTAATCACCACATTCAACACAAGATTTTTGAAAACCAACAAGAGAACCTTACGAACCTCACGAACATTTACACCAACAAAATAAAATGCAATTAATGCAAAGGCCTAAAAACAGAAAATTTAAAGAGTACATAAATGTAACTTAACCTTCTATCGCAAAACTACTGCAAAAGGAATATGTACGAAAATTCTGTTTAAATTTAACGAATTTAATTTCTTGCACTTACTGTAACGGTCGATGTTGTCAGTTCCATATTAACCATTCCTTTATAGTGCAGGTAATGCAAGCCTTCAGCAATCTGTCGAAAGACCCTGTGCTTGTGTTCACCAGGGTTGGAGCAATCAAAAAAGAACCTTTCAAGCGATAGAAAATGTCCATGAAATATATATGCGGGGATAACAGCTTCTGTATGATGGATACCAAGGAATTCGGCAAGATAGACGTCTTTGTAAAGTAAACATCTAAAATAAAGCAAGATATTAATTGCATTGAGCTAAACGTTTGGTCCTTAATTTTAACTTAGATTCCTTCAAATTAATCTCTTATCTTATATTTAAGAATAAAGTACACGTGATTAAAAGGTACATCAAGCACTAACAATATTATTTTTAAATATAAATTTGAAGGACAAAAGACCAGCAGACAGTCTGAATGGGCGCAACTCTACCTTCATCACTAGAAAAGATCGCTTTCGGAGGGCCATAACATACAAAAAGTGCAATAAGTAAAACGTTTTAAATTTAAATTTTTCTTTTAGTTATAAATATTGTATGGCTAAAATGATATATAAAACTTACTTTATTGTGAAATTGATAGTATTAATTAACACTTAATACAGATTGGTGATTCCGCGGCAGAGTTTTGAAGTATTTTTACTAGTCTTGAAATAGAAGAGAGAGGTTTGTGAAAAAAGGAGAATAACTTCAAGAATATTTGTAGCAGAATTATTGGTCTTGTTGCTTATGATGTTAATTTAACTGTGAATATATATGTATTACAGATTTTATTGATCATCTTTACATTTATGGAAATAGATAAACATGGATTTTCGAAAACCAACGACACGACAAATTTTAAACTAAAGCAGGCTCGGTTCATTCGCAGCAATGGAAATGCATATCACTGCCTATTCCGCCTAGCCCAGGGTTCGAGCGAAATATATTTACACAAAAGTACTATTTCGATCTATCACGAACGACAGTTTAAAATTGGCAGTGAACATGGAAACTCTATTGCACAATATTCAGATTAAAACATTTCCATGTTCAGCAGCGTGTGGTCCCCGAAAAGATAATATGAACAAAACAAACCTCAGCTTAGCTACTTCTTGAAAAGTTTGCGAAATTCCTGATGAAGGCATATACATTTTAATAGAGATTCTCTTTTCTTGACATTGCTGTTGGAGTATCCCGTGACGAACAACCGACCAAAGTCCTTGAGGAACCATTCTGGCTTTCATTGATTTGATAGAGGCTTCTCCCGTTACAAGTTCGCTGAATCGGAACGTTTGCGCAATGCTTCCACCAGAAAAAACATCCTGTACTACCTTGATTTCGTTCAATTTGAAGTCATTTACAAATATGTATCCTTCACCATAATTCATTAATATTTGCTTTAAAAGTTCGACCTGAACCATCATTTGTTCAAATTTTGCGGAAACTCTGCTATTTGACAGTTCGTGCTCTTCAATATCTTGTAGAAGAGTGAGATTTGCTTCAATTATGCTTGAAATTTTCAATTGAATTTTCTCCAAAATACCACGCGGCCGCTGCAAAAGTCGTTCAACAAGCATTGTAAGGACACCCGAGTCCATACCTTGAGGCTTTTTGTCTTGTAACAGCTTTGTCATTAACTTTTTTGCTCTATCTTGTGCCCACTGCTTTGGGTTTTTGGTAAATTCTTTAGGTGATCCCTTTCTCAACAATCGCCTGGGTGGATTTTTTGCTACTCGATGTTGAAGATTTAAAGCTTATCGAACTGGAACTTCAATCGCCTGTGCATCCGTTACACTTACTCTATATCCTGAGTTAAATACTCTTAATTTACCCTCCTCAGCTTCTGCGAGTTCTTCTTGTAGTATTCCCAGCCTTGTCATAATGTTTTCCATTATTTTGGCCTCAATGGTCGATACCTTGCACCTTTCTTCATTATAGTCTTCAATTGCATTGCAAAGTCGATCATAAAATGCTTCATCTATTCTTTGTTTTATCCATTCCCAATGAGCATGATCTCTGATTTCTACGTCCAATTTTGGGATCTCATCCTCATTCCAAACTGCGCAAACCAAATATCTTGCTTGGGGGGTGTCTAGATAATGTTTTATTTCCTTGACTATTTCGTCACGTTCGACGTCAATATCTGCATGCAGTTCAGCTATAACTGAATTTGTCTTGTCATGTAGATTATGTAACCTTTTCCGTTGGTTTGCGGGTATTTCTCTCTTATATTTGTGTACCTTACAGATTCCATTCACCGTAGCCGTAAGAAAATGACCGCTTCTTTTCAGAGCTGTTTCCAACCATCTGATTTAATAAATAACATGAAAAAATATAACACATGAAATGTCTGATTGTATGTTTCTTATAAAGAATTATTCAATGTCTTACAATGCTATTAAATTCTTATGTTTATATGTTTGTATGCTTTTGCATGCAACATTGTTGAGCTGATGGGTGGGTTGGAGTTATTTCACCAAGACAATTTGTACTTGTTTTGTGATACGAGAACCTGTTGGGGCAAGTGTGAGGTTGGTGCACCCTAGAACCTGGTTTAAACCCCCAGTGGCAATTTGTTTTGCCACTGACCGTTCCAAGGCGGTATCCCCAAAGGTTCTCTTGTTTATTAATTGTTTGTGGCGTCCTATTTGAATTGACATACATATATAAACCATGCGCTCTCTCTATCTTCCTCTCTTCTTTTTCGCTGCGTGGGGAGGCTGTGTTTTTTGAGTGTGGCGATTCCTGATATGCATATGTTGCTTTTTTTACAAAAGTTAAGGTCATTATCCGAAAAAGTGAACTGATGTTTTTTTCCGAACTTACATTATTTTTAGATTTTCTTATATCCTTTTGAATAATTTGCTCATTTTTGTTGATTCAAACGTTATCAATTTTTAATATTTACAAGAGGACTTACTTATAAGATGATCTAATACGGCTGCCCATAGATTCCTTGTACAGATTACTAAGACTTTCCAGTAAATGTTTGTACTGGTCATTGATATAGTCTTGATTGGCCGTTACGTCACGCATTGCTTTTTTAGTCGAAAAGAACACCACCATTGACTCGTCGAATTCCGGCCAATACTTTCCTAGTTGCTTAATGATATGGTCCCGAACTTTTCCTCTGCTGTCTTCAGGAATATCGTCGAATTTGTTTGCTAAGAACAGAGCAGTTTGGGGATCAAACGGTATTGCTTTACTGTTCTTCTTCTCTTGGTCAATGATCAGTTTCAGCCACATCAGAAGCTGGAATTAAATAAAAACAAGTTTTTTTTTCATGATTTGACAAATGTACACATTGAATTTGATACGTCTGATAGACAGTTCGAATCTGCCTACATCTTAACTATTAAGCCGAATTGTTCAGCTTTATCCAAAGACTATTATTGAAACTTACTTATTATACCGGTATTCGAAAAAGTGAAACATGTAATGCAGAAATTGTCACACCCAATAGTGTAATAAAATCTGCTAGTAAACATAGCTTTTCAAGAATGGCTTATTCACCCGACATTGTTGAACTCGGCCTGTGGCATCTATGATGTAGATAAACCCATTGATCTCATTGTTGGATATAAAGTCCATTAGATTTCTTTCTAAAAACTCATCGTCACAGATTTCCGGTGTATCAAGCAGCACAATGTCACACTGAAAAGTATATTTATGTATACGAAAGCTCAACAGACAATAAAGAATGAATGAGATAGTATTTATTTACAAGAACAGTTTCGGGACTATGTTATATACAAGTGTTATCGATATCAGAAAAATTCACATTTAGATAAAAAGTAACTTTTTATTAACGAAAACGAGAACCCCAGTGGTTAACGCCCTGGAAATGTAAATGGCAAATCATGGTCCTTTATCTCAACTAACGTGAACCAATCTCAAATTCTAGCAAGGTAGTCTAAGAGCAAATGGTGGTGAGAAAAAAATCCAACTCACATTTCGTTTTATACAATAACGTGCGCAAATAACAGCTTATACAAAAAAAAATAAAAATCATTTTAACTCACTGTCAAATGGACAGATACTCGGTATAGAATCTAAGTCTAGAACAATTGTACTTAGGGCCAAGCCATATTAACATCATCTTGGGAAGATACGCCGCTATTCATGAATAAGTATTTATTTAAAAATATCTCATTCAAGGTTTCAATAGCATTTTCGTAATGGTTGTTTGTTTCAAGAATACCTTTAAAAACTCTGCTGGTATAAATACTTGAACTTCTTTAACATTATGTCCAGTTTCACTCTCATTGCCTTTCATAAAGGTAACATCATAAAGAGATGCTATTCCCATTTTGTCCAATTCTTTAATGTCAACAACACGTTGCTCTTCGCCTCCGTATATAATCTTTGCATGCGCTGTTGTGCCATATCTGAGAGTGGTTATAGCAGATGTATGACTACGTGGTTGTGTTGGCAGATACTCGCTCCCGAGAAGCAAATTCAGGAAGCTTGACTTGCCTGCCGATGTTTCTCCTACCAAATAATAACGTTTTCTTGTTATTATTGCAGTGATATGGCTTTCAATACATTTTGACTTTTTGACTTGTAAAAGATTCAGTGTTTGCGTCCATCCTTTGTTGTTTGAGTATAAACAACACAGGGTTATCGAATTATGCGAAATCTTTGCAGCGGCCATGGGCCCATTACTTGATGTGTACGCAAATATACAACGATTGTCTGTCAACTTATGAAATGAATATAACAAAATCGTATGATTTTTGAATGATTCTTATGGTCTGGACATTAGAGCAGGATTTGGATTATTTGTTTTGTATACAATTACATAAGAACAAGCTCATTGAAGCCAAGCCAGAAAAATTGCGCTTAATTTACCTTTAAAGTAAAAGAGCATCTACTTTTTACAGTTTTTAGAAATCATCCATTTTTCTTTAAACAAATGAACATTTCTTCAATTGTATGAATTCTATATAGTGATTTAATGTTCACCGTGATCGTTTTATCAAGTTTCAACAAGTTCAAACAATAACAGTTACATTTACAATTTTTGTGAAATTTATAGTTATAAATAAGACTATATTCAAATAAATGATTCATGTAGAGTTTTGCAGTCAGTTTTAACGTCTTGAGGTTTGTGAAAAAAGGAGAATAACTTGAAGAGTATTTTAAGAATAATGATGGGTCTTGTTGTTAATGATGTTAATTAATTTGTGAATATATATTACAGATTTTATTGATTTTCTTAATATTTATTAAAATAGATAAAAAGAAATGGAACTTCAAACCCATTCTTTTATCTGAGGTCATACGCCGCTGCACATGGAATGGTATTTATCTAAAAATACCGCATGGAAGATTCCATGTTCACCGCCATATGCACACCATCGTTTCGGGTAGATCAAACGTGTACTGTTTATTGAATTAAATATTGAGTTGCGCTCAAACCGGGGCTAGGCGGCTTGGGCAGTAATATGAATTTTCATTACTGTCCATGAACAGACTCTATCTAACCGAGCCTGCAAAATTTACACTGAACAACTTGGCTAGGTATACGCCTTCTTACTGGGGCATTACTGGCTTGATTTTTGGGTTATTGCCCTAAAACTTTTAATAAACCATGCAATGAATACTTACTGATTTATTAGTAAAACTTCATTCAAAATGACAGACAACTGACTGCTCAAAATCGTTTAGAATACTGACACCCACGAGATCCACAGAATACAAATCACAAAATCAGATAATATAGTGTATGTTCAACATGATAAACGAGCTACGCGTACATATAAATAAACATTTGGAAACCTAGACATATGCTATTCTTCTATTTCTGTTCATTTCATTCTAATCTTAATGTTTTATAACTGTTTATAGTCCAACCCACTTTTTAAGCAAATCAGTTTGAATGCATAAAATGTAGTTTCCTTTCTTAAAGTTAACCAATATGCCTGTTAAATTCGACAAATTTTTCTAATAAATCAGTTATTATTTATTGCATTTTTATTGAAAGTTTTAGAGCAATAGCTAACCAATATGCCTGTTGAATTCGACCGATTTTTCTAATTAATCAGTTATTATTTATTGCATTTTTATTGAAAGTTTTAGAGCAATAGCTAACCAATATGCCTGTTAAATTCGACCAATTTTTCGAATAAATCAGTTATTATTTATTGCATTTTTATTGAAAGTTTTAGAGCAATACCTAACCAATAATGCCTGTTAAATTCGACCAATTTTTCTAATAAATCAGTTATTATTTATTGCATTTTTATTGAAAGTTTTAGAGCAATAACTCAATTATCAAGCCAGTAATGCCCCAGTACGAAGGTATATACTTAGAAAAGTTGTTAAGTGTACATATCTGTCGTGTTCGGGGCTTTAAAAGTTCCCTTTTCATCTATTTCTAGATTCTATTGACAAATAAATGAGACCAGAATCAAAAGATCTACTGAAAACGTTTGACAAGTAAAAATGGATGCTACATGTAGCTAAACAACAGACAAATTAATAAGAAAATGGCTTGAAAATGTTTGTTTTGAGACATTGTTCGTTTAAATTAACAATAAATTGATATTTTAAAAAACTATTAAAAAGACATTAACTTAAATTTTTAGACATTTTTACCATAACTCTGCCCGTCAAAGTCAAAACTTTGACCAGAACTCTGTACAAAATCAAGAATTTGTTAAAGCGTCAAGGTCCAACAGTACATCTAATAGTGTGAGATTACGTAAATAGAACAACATTCAACAAAACGAGATATACCTGCAACAAGTATTACGCAATCATTATTCCTTAATCCCTCCGCTTTTGTATTACAGTCTTCTTGCAGATTCTCCGACGTTTGTTCTTTCTGCAACAGATCTTTTATTAGTTCAGCTTTGTTTGTATCTTCTGTAGTTCCGACAATTTGTATCAGCTCTTCAAACATTTCTATCAACTTCCTTCTCTTCTTCTGATCTTCCTCTCCCGTCTTTTGCATGACATTCTGAATCTGCAAAACGTACCTTTGTCTTGCATTTGACATATTTAACAACAGCGGTGACAGCTTAAGGTGGAACGCGCCCCAAATTATTTCGAGCTTTCATGGATTTTAAGGAATCGTTGACATGATAAATCCGTTTTGATAAAATAATTCTGTGCGCCACTATTTTAGTTCAGTAACAACAAATTTACAGCCATTTACATTCATCGATGGTGTGTTTGACAGCCATGTGCCTTGACAGAAATAATAACTACCAAAACCAATATCTGAATTGTATTAGGAGTGTTATGATTTTTTATTTGATTCCAAATTCCATAATTTTCTTTGAAAATAATTTTACAGATTAACTAAATTTCCCGAAAAAAAAAGTATTTAAACGTCAAATGAAAGTAGACAGAGGGATAATATAAATGGATATTTAGCGAAAACGAAGCTAGTTAGGTATACTTTTCTTGATATCAAACGATATGTCGTAAAATTTTTAATCAATAGAGTTAAAAAATCAAAATTTAAATTTGCAGATTTTTTATATAGTACAGCTCGGGAGTTTTTTACATTTTCCTCGCGCCCTTCGCGGACCCAACTCGATAAGCGCGTATTTTCGCGGAGGAGAAACGCGGGGAATGCCCGCGCGGACCTTGTAATTCAGCGCGGACTAACGCGACAGCTTATCTTCACAAAATCTGTGCCGGAGGAACTCAGCATAGTGTGCCGGTGATACGCGGAGTTTTCTGCAGGATTTGTAAAGAAGTTCTACCATAAATACAATAAATTATCATATATATTTACCTTCCTTTGATATTATCCACGGGAAATATAACTTTCTGACATCTTGTTTATTCCGTAAGATAGCAATACGCCGATAGTCTATGAATCATTTTGAATGATGAAATTCAACAACAGCATCAAAGTCATTTTCATTTCGATAAAATCGAAAACAAAATGACCCAAACGCTTACATTGTTTTCAGAACATCGTCGGTCTGATCTTTAAACATCCACGGAACAAAATAAAAACACGAAACAATTTTTCAATCCAAATTATGATTTTATATCCAACAAATTTCAATGTAGTCATATGCCTCAATGAAAGTTTACACAAATAACGTCATGCAGTAGACTATCTAGACTCCAGCGCAGTTAAATTCATTGATTCGCTCATGATTTTTCTCTAAATAATTTTTTTCGCGGGTGTATTGAATAAGAAATATCACCTGTTTTAAAACATCGTTTACATGGTTAAAATGTTAATTTTTCTTCCGTTTTTTTTCTTTGGTTCTCGGACGCTATTAGTGTAAAGCGAACGCTAGTTGTTTTAACTGAATGCTGAAATAAGTATGTGCTGTAAAAGGTAAGCTTTCCAAATTCGTTTATACTAATTTCAGAAACAAAATCAAAATTCAAACTACGTTTCTTTCGATCCCAGGCTAAAACATCCAATAGGCGTTTTTTGTTTTAAATCAAAGTATTTATGGATATTCTTATTCATCCATGTACGCAAGGAAATGGGAATAAAACGCCGAGATCGTGTCAAAACACCTAAATTAAAACTGTTTCCGTGTTAATTAATTTTCTCATTATTATTTTACTACTGTCGAATTTCTATAACCAAAACAAACGCGTCATCGTATCATTTTTTATAAAATTTGCCCGTTCCGATCATGCATTGAAAACACTTATTTTTAGACGACATATTCTAATGTATATGTACAAATGCCGACAAATCTTTGATGTGTTTCCGACAATGCGCTGTATCGAGGTAAACATTGATGCTGACTGTCAATCAAGTTAAATTTCAAAGGCGTTTGTCGGCTCGTAAAACAAGTGTGTATTCGGCTTCAATTTCTGATCTGTAGGTGAGGATTATATTTTGATTGCTGATGCAACAGCTACGAAAGATATTGATATTCGCTT
This sequence comes from Corbicula japonica, assembly GCA_038501625.1. NCBI lineage: Eukaryota > Metazoa > Mollusca > Bivalvia > Venerida > Cyrenidae > Corbicula > Corbicula japonica. Next base: position 7,061,054 of record JAZAYU010000017.1, on the reverse strand, counting down.
CTGTAAGTTTTGCGTTGTTTGTTAATTGTTTTGAAGGACATATCTGGGAATAAAAATAATCCATGCATAAGCGCAACTCCCCTTTACGTGTGCGAACATTTCTTCAAATTTGATTTACAAAATGTTCGCTCATTAAAAGTGCACTATATAAAATATCAAAACAATTCCTAGCTGTAATTATTTCAAAGACTTCATAGTATGCCAATGTGTGAAAAAAAACATAAGAGATGAAAAGTTGTCATGTAGACAAACTGCGATAATTGGTGATTACATGTTCGCCAAAAAATAACTCAGCTATTGTTTAACAAGAAAAGTATAACACACACGTGTTATATGTGGACGACATTCATGCTAATGATGTAATGTCACTGAGCCAATTTGTGGTTGGATCCATCTGATTGTAGATATGAAGTGAATAGTTGTTTGACCTATGCTATGAAATAGAGATCAATTATAAGTAGTTATATAAGTGGTAAATTTTATTGAATATCACATATGACTGACAATGATGTGATTATGATATCTTGAAGAATATCAGCATGGATGAAAGATCCCTGGGTAGAGGGAAGTGGATATTGTCCACATAAGTTAAGCAATGTAGTAAACACGTTTAATTAGACTAGATATCACAAAACATAGACATGAGAACTTCTGACATAAATAGATGTTGCAATTAAATGATACAAAGTAAAAAGGTGTTTTATGCAATCCACATTAGTGGTAAGAAATCTTTGATCACAATGAAATTGTTAAAGGTTAACAAGAACCTTTCAATAGGAAGTATTCACAGCTAAGTCATCAGTTTGTGTTTTCAGTACCACATGATACACATTTCCAGGAAGGTGGTACAATACAGTGTAAACAATGGTTCCTTGTGATAAGATATTTGCTGTAAATGTAACAGAAAATGCTGAACCTTGAGTTAAGTTTCGCTCGTCTGAAATAACCTGAGCATTCAAATGTTTAACTAAAATTTTGATTACAGTGTCAAGGTTTAAATTTGTCAGGGAAAAGGCTTGCATTAATTGAAAAGATTCATAGAAATTCTCATAGTATTTTCATATCAAGCAGTTAAAGCATGTATTATATAATCTTGAGCTGGAGTTGGTCAGAAACAGGTGCAGTTTCAGTATCTTTATGATGTATCATGACTAATCTTGTCTGTATATTTATGTTAACAATATTGTAAAATTAATATGGCTAATTATGTTTGTAGGTATTCTTACTAGTAATTAAGTTAATATACTTAAAGACAATAAAAACGGACGGTGGGGATAATTGCATTTTGACAAGGAAAATATACATATTATCAACATTTTTCACAGTTTCATCATACCGAATGCATTGCAGTAAAGCGGAATGTAAGAGGCTCGAATAGGGTCTGGATTTCCTTCTGTAGGTCCGTTTCCTCCAACAAAATATCAACTGAATTTGCATGTCCACTTTTTTTTTAATTTTTTGCTTTGTCAATAATAAAATACAGCCGACCACATGCACTTATCCACTTTTTGAACTTATGTTCATTTGTTTTTGGTTTTGGAAAGTGTATAAAGATACATCTTTCGTGCCGTCTTTGTCTGTATAGCTCGAGTCACCTTTACAAACACCATAGCAAAATTGTTGTGTCTTACTAAACTTTTTTTTTTAAAGATTTTGGCTTCAGATCCATGCCTCAACACAAGCTAATTTATAGTTAACTGAATGCAAGTCATACAAAATTTGTACCGCTAGCAAGGTTGCTAGGGTCAATTCTTATCAGTGAATCTATTTTTAGCATATTAGCTACCTGTGAATCCTCCTTATACAATATTTACATGCAAAGGGAGAGCAATCAAACATAACTTCCGTTATTGAAAGGGATGTTCAAAAAGTTCTTCTACCCTGTCAAAGTCACTTAACAATTTCACTTCAAAAACTAAGGTTTCTACCCATAAAAACGTTCATAGCAATACATTTTATTTCTAAAACAATAATTTTGAATGCATAAACTTACAAAAATCACGTATTTACCAAAACAACATCTTTTCTGAACTTTTTTAGTAACCCTCTTATCCTCTTGGGTCAAACTAGATGTACGTATTAAACATCATCTATTAATAGTTAAACAATAAATATAATACATGACCCATAATTCGTCCAGAAAATATTGATGACCGAGATTACTGACACTTCCGAGCGATAATTTCAGAATTATAAAGGTGTTATTTAAACAAATTAATTATCTGCCTTCAGTGATTTATTAAAATTTAGTATTTTTATGTAAAGAAACGTCTTACTAATGGATTTTTGCATCGACCAGTCCTCCGCGTTCCTCCGCAATTATACGCGGCGGGACGCGGCGTTTTAGCTACGGGCAGTCCTCGGAGGAAAAACGCGGCGATTGAGCATGGTCCGCGTTTGGACGCAGACTTACAGTCAGGTCCGCGATGGTGAGGTCCGCGGAGTTGATAACTGACATTAAATACGCATTAAATTTGTAAAACGTAAGCCACGGATAAGAACATTAAATGGACCAAGAAGTTATGTCAGGAGCATTAGGTGATGTTTTTTCGTAGAAATAAACGTAAAATTGTGTGATATATCGGCTTTTGTTGCTTGATCGCAAGAAATTTGACAGACGTCTCAAAAGTGACGTTAGTGTTATACTTTGAAGGCTTGTAGTTTCGAAACGGCTAACAATACCAAACAAGTAAGCACACATCCAAATCATGCATATGCTCGATTATATGTTTGCGAAATTTCGTGAGGAAATTCGAAAAAAAATTAAGGCGCGTTTCACCTTCAACAAGCATTTGTCTATTTTTGAAGGACGGCAGCTAATATTTTATACATCTGGGTTTGATGGTATTTGAAATCGACAACCAAGGTTAAAATAATGAATAGTATATACGATTGTATATACAACTTCAATTACGATTCTAGTTCATTTCTTTAATGTGAGATCTCTTTTCGCAAACAAGCGACACTTCGGATTGGTTTCCTGCATATGAAAATTAGAAAATGAAAAACTTCAATATGAAGCCCCAAATGTTTGAAAAGGGTTTGATCACATCCGTTTCAGTTAAAAAATTGAAATCTAACCGGAATTAAGTTTGATTTCATTGTAAGAACGATCATTTCTAAAACTAGTTATAAAAATAAATATCAGTGCCTAGAGTAGCAATCGTCTAGTATAATAACGTCTAATCTATTCGGCTTTCAAGACATGATGAACGGTTTGGTACGTATTTAAAAAGAGAAACCGATAATTTTTTTGCAAATACTATTTTCATGACCCCAGCAAACAAACGAAATCTTTACCATTTCCTTAACACTCCGTATTTGTTACTCTTGTAATGGATCAGAAGCCTCATCTAGATTTCAGTACTTTTATCAGTAAAATAACCCGGTACTGATGTTGTACAGTGATTATTACGTATATTAGGGTTATCTGATCAACCTTTTTTTTTGGTGATTGTCCCGGTTAGCTCAATTGGTTACGTCGTCGTAATTGCAGGGATAGGCGCTGTCGCCGTGACGGTGCGGGTTCGCTCTGATTTAAAAGTTTCAAGTTTCAAGTTCATTAGTAGGAACACCATGTTAAGCACATATAATCAGTTCATCCATCATATCTTCTTTAATAGATTTTGATGATAGAACTGCCTTTTTGATCGTCCGTGTTAGTCTAGCCTTCTTTTTATTTATAAAAACCTTGCCTCTTGCAGTTTGTTTTCAAATGCTTTATTATGTTATAATATATAGCATATCTAATCGTTGTTTCGGATTAAAGGTTGTCTTTTATTTCTGACAATCGCAATTAGTTTTATTTGATGTCGTATATGTATATTAATGAATTTCAATGAAACTTTTAATTTAGCCTTTGTATGGCACTAATAAGAAAATCCAGTAACCGCTACACAGTTAGAATGGCGTATATTTGACGGCACACGTACGGTCATTTCCCTTAAGGATATAATATAGTATCTTATTCCGTGCGATATTAACAGAATAATATAGATGCTTTTAAGCTAAAGCCAATCAGTAGCTTATTCTATCGCCGGCGTAAAACAAGGTTTCATCTGACTGTTTAAAAAACAGTTCTCTTACACACTATTAATAGTTTCTAATTTTATAAGTTTATTCCCGCCATTCAATGAACCATTACAAACAAAAGAAATGCGAGACGACAGAACTTTACTTTAATCTAGACGGATTAAAAGTGTTTTCGGCCCACTGCAATATCGTGCGCATATATTCTAAACTCTTCCTTGGAAGAAAACAGGCATTACAAAGCAAAATGTTGACCTCGCTCTTAAATCAATCTTAAGACATTTCTGACATTGCACTTTTCAATGATTGATTTTTAATAAAACTCTGCATTTTCTAGTTACAATTTAATGATTGAACAACAATGAGGAGGCATTCTGTCAAAAGATAATCACCGGAGGTCACAATTATAGATCTTGTCTACGCTGTATAAAATCCCCTTAAAACGACCTGATTGGCAAACGAATTAGGAAGTTTCTTTTCTTTAACTCTTATGAAAAGTATTAAATGACGTGTAACTACACTCCGTTTGATTTTCGTACAATCATAGAAGAATGTATAATTATATGACCTCTCAAAATGAAGGCCTTTAAAGTCAGATAATAGTAATCAAAGTCAATGCAAAAAAGTAAAACACACGAATTTGATTACTTAAGCACGTAGTTTGTGTATCATTCAAACTGTTCGGTCATGAGGTAAGGATTAATAGCATAGTTTAGACCCACATAAGCCGCAATTTACAGACTATTGATTGAAATGGTTTTCTATTGAAGCAATATATCATAGAATCATTATATACTACTTAATTTTTTTATATCGAGTCCCATACCAAATAATATGGCTCTACATTTAATCATACATTTCACTCGAAAAAGAACTATTCTGGGCATTTACGATCGGTTGTCCCTGTTAGATCAATGAGGTTATTATTGTCAGCCACACAACGTAAACAAGTGAAATATGTATGTCAGGAATGACCACAACCTGTAGACACAGCTAAAGTAAGATAAAGTTTGCAATCATAACACCCAAGCGTTCGATATTGATCAATTAATTGGTGATGAAAATTTATGAATAAAACGTAAAAATTAGATTGCGTGACTTATTGTCCTTAATTAAATTTGGACCTTAATATTATATATGACGTCAATAAAGATATGTTATATAAACTTACAATCTTTCTTCAGCAAACCAAAAAGGAAATGCCATCAACATCATCATGAAAGTTTATTGAAAATTCATTTACTAATTTCAGAATTGCGACAATTTGGCGAGGAAGTTAACGAAAAACTGACCTGCTTTTTAAACGATACCCCATTTCTCCTGAAGAGCTCTAGCTTAAGTCTGTCTTTTAGTTCCTCAAGGTCCACTATCTTCTCAGCCGGTACATGATGGATTTCACATAAGTCAAAGGCCTCAACTACATCATCGAGTGCATCGATTTGGTCTAAAGTTGGAAAATCTTCATCCATGTACCATTTGAATTTATGTTCCTAAAAATGCATCCTTCTCTTAGTAAAGTTCCTTTTACATCAATTAAGTTTGTTTTGTTTGAAGTTCGTTGAGCACGATACGTATGTACTTTATTGGTAGTAACTTCTATATTGCTTTTGTTTTAATATTTCGGCCAGTTTAAAGATGGATGGTTTCAATATCCCAGCCAATATAGTTTTGAATATTTTTCAATCATATATGAGATATATTTCCTGCTTTTTTAAATTTTGACTTTGGCGTTGTCTGTGATATGAAGGATTTATTTTCTCTTTTTCTCAGATCCCGCGACAAAATTCCATTCTGTTTAGTTCCGCCCATTGTTTTCTCGTTAAGGGCATACACTTTTTTTATCTGGGGACCATACGCCGCTGAACATGGAATGGCATTAATCTGAAAATACCGCATTGAAGGTTCCATGTTCACCGTCATATGCATTCCATTGTTTTGGATGGATCAAAATTGTACTGTTTATTGGTGTAAATATTGAGTTGCGCTCAAACCAAGACTAGGCGGCATGGGCAGTAATATGCATTCCCATTATTGTCCATGAACAGGTTCAATCAAACCGAGCCTCCAATATGTTCATGTCGTGTTCAGTGGCTTTCAAAGTTCCCTTTTATCTATTTTTATTACCATTATATAAACCATCGAAAATTTGTTGTTTGAAGAATATAATTATATTTTACAGTTAATACATTTTTGCATTGCAAATGTGTAATAAACAATAATTCAATAATACCAGGAGTTGGGACACAAACTTTAATTTATTAAGAGTATCTACGATTCAAAAATGCGTTTTCTAATGTCTTCTTAAGTGTCAACAGTTTTTTCTTTATTTTTATTTCATTTTACTTCAGGTAATTATCCTAGTGAAACCTGTCACTGACAGTATTGGTATAGTTTGAAAAAGGACAGTATCATTTTATTTGTATATTTGTATATTCTTAACGTTTTAATGTCGAGGACCATAAATAGCACTAGAAAAAATTCAGCCTCTGTTAGATCAATTAGGTTGTTATTGTTAGCCACTTAACAACGAACTTAATCTAAAATTTGCGATCATAACACCCAAGCGTTCAATATTGATAATTTAAATGGTGAGCAAACAATACATGACGAGAGCGGACAAGTAAGAGTGCATGAAATATTGTCCTATTAAATAAGGACATACTATAATATTTTAATATGACTTAACAGTTATATAGATACAATTCTTTCTTCAGCAAACTAAATAGATATTATTAAATGCAATCAACATCATATTGTATTTTTATAAAAATCTTTATTTGAAAATTTTCAAAATTGCGACAAGTCGGATATAAAATTAACGAGAAACTGACCTGCTTTTTAAAATTTCTCCTAAAAAGCACTAGCCTAAGTCTCTCTTTCAGTTCCTCGAGGTCCACTATTTTATCAGCCGGTACATGATGGATTTCAGATAAGTTAAAGGCTTCAACTAAATCGTCAAGTGCATCGATTTCTTCTAAAGTTGGAAATTCTTCGCCTACATCCATGTCCCATTTGAATTTATGTTCCTGAAAAGATGATCCGTCTCTTAGTAAAGTTTTTTTTACATCAGTTTAGTAACCCATTATACAAACCATCGAAAATTTGACGTTTGAAGGATATATATTTTACAGATAAAACATTTTTCATTGCAAATGTGCAAGATAGCAAACATATTGATTTCAGAAATACCAGGAGTTCAAACATAAACTTGGATATAAGATTTAAAAATACGTTTCCAAATGTCGTCTCACCTGAACATTATTTTATTATTATTGATTGATCCTCAGGCTTTTGTTTTTGTGAAACATGACACTAACTGAATTATCACATTTTGTGAAAGTTTTAAGAAGCGATATTTTACTTCTGTTAAAGGATATCAAGTTTTATCGGAGTGTCCAAAACTTCAGAGAAGCAAGCAAACTTCTTGATCTTAATCTTCATATTCATAACGGATACGTCACTACTAAAATATATGATAAAAGTGATATTGTTTATTTTAATATAGAAAATGTTCCGTTTTTTAGACGGCGATGTTCCTCGTGCAATATTTTACGGGGTTTATATCTCTCATAATTTCAATGAACGTAATCTTTGCATGACAGAAAACTTTTAAAACAAGGTTATCAGTATCACAAATTAAGGAAAACCTCTTGCAAGTTTTATCGCCGATACCCAGATTTAACTTCAAAAATACAGATGCAGTTTAAAATCACTTTTGCAACAAGATATTTCACAGCCAGTTTTTTTATGGAGATTTAATTTATAAACTTAAGAAAAATAAAAGGCAGTGTTAATTTCTCCCGGTTATTTGTAAAAACTATTGTAACTTCAAAAAGAAAGGTTACCAACATATTCTGCTGCGCTATGCAGGCCTGGTGATCTACAGTTGATCATTATGCTTACCACTTTGGTTGCACGACGGTGGCAGGGCTTTAAGAGTTTATGAAATAGATGAAAAGGGATCTTTGAAAGCCATCGAACACGAAAATATTGCACCCTCGGTTTGATTGAATTTGTTAATGGGCAATAATAAAAAAGCAGGAAGTATATCCTTGGGGTGATTGAACAATATCCGAATCTATATTGGCTGGGATATTGAAACCACCAATCTATAAACTGGCCGAAATATTTAAACAAATGGAATTTTAGAAGTACTATTGGCCTACTACATAAATTTCGTGCTCAACGACATTCAAAGGACGTAACTGATAACAGCACTGATTGAATGTACTGTGATACAGAAATAGATGAAAAGGGAACTTTGAAAGCCACTGAACAAGATTAATATAAAAATATTGCATGCTTGGTTTGATTGAAGGTTTATATGAAAATCAACATAGAAGCTCGTGTTGCTTTTATCTCTGTCATCGTGTTCTTGCTGATTTGACTCCATGTGCTCTGGTTTCGTAATGTCATTGAGTACCTGCCCTTTTGGCTTTTCAATGCTATAAGCTACTAACGTTTTATTCATCCCAAACGATGGTATGCATATGACGGTAAACATGGAACCTTCAATGCGGTTTTTTCAGATTAATACCATTCGATGTTCAGCGGCTCATGGTCCCCAGATAAAAAAGTGTTTTCCCTGAACGAGAAAGCAATGGTCGGAACTAAACAAAATAGAATTTTGACAGGGGATCTGAGAATATAAATCCTGCATATCACAGATAACGCCAAAGGCAAAATTTAAAAAGCAGGAAGTATATCCTTGGGGTGATTGAACAATATCCGAATCTATATTGGCTGGGATATTGAAACCACCAATCTATAAACTGGCCGAAATATTTAAACAAATGGAATTTTAGAAGTACTATTGGTCTACTACATAAATTTCGTGCTCAACGACCTTCAAAGTACATAACTGATAACAGCACTGATTGAATGTACTGTGATTCTGAAATAGATGAGAAGGGAACTTTGAAAGCCACCGAACACGACAAATATGAAAATATTGCATGCTTGGTTTGATTGAAGGTTTATATGGAAATCAACATAGAAGCTCTTGTTGCTTTTATCTCTGTCATCGTGTTCTTGCTGATTTGACTCCATGTGCTCTGGTTTTGGTAATGTCATTGAGTACCTGCCCTTTTGGCTTTTCAATGCCATAAGCTACTTACGTTTTATATGTTTGTGTGCTTTTGCAAGCAACATTTTTAGCTGATGGGTGGGTTGGACTTATTTCATCAAGACAACTTGTACTAGTTTTGTGATATGAGAACCTGTTGGGGCAAGTGTGAAGTTGGTGCATCATAAAACCTGTTTTAAACCCCCAGTGGTAATTTACCAAGGCGGTCATCCCAATGGTTCTTATTTGATTTGACATACTTATAACAAACATGCTCTCTCTTCCTCTCTTCTATTTCGCTGCGTGGGATGATGTGTTTTGTGAGTGTGGCGATTCCTGATATGCATATTTCACTTTTTTTTGCAAATTTCCTGTTTTCTCAGAAAGGCTTTAAGTTAATAATATTTAATATTTTGATAAGTTTACTCCAAAAATCCTTCTTTAACCAGAACTGATAGTTTCAATATTTGAATCCACTATTTGAAAACACTTCAAAACTGGTAATCTGCAAATCCCACCACAATGCTGGACTTTATTTTTAGGAAAGCGATTTGTCGATTTCGGGACGACAACACAGGAAAGGGTGACTGATTCCCCTTAAGAAAACGAAGGAAACCAAAGGAAAAGGGTAAAAAATGTCCTTTTCTCGATCCCAGTATTTTTTTCTTTCGTGTCAATTAATTTTCAAAGGTTGAGTCGTTAAACGTCTGAGAGAAATTGCGAACAACATGATTAGACCCCGATTTCCACTTCAATATATGTCAACAGTTTCATTACACTATTGTCATTACAGGAGATATAAATCAAACACTATATAGTATTTCCGATGATTCCACTTTTCATCTTTATTTCTGTAATCTCTGACCGAAAGTGTACATACTAAATTGGATTCCGAAAGGAAACCCGATTATTACTGCCGGTATATGTTGATGGACACCTTAAATAGATATATGAAATTGTTAAAGGAATTGGATTGACGAATAGTTGCACATTTGACTTAACACCGACAACAATGTTTGTAGTATGTAAGCGCACCAGATATTTCTCCTCTGTACTACTTGGCTGTGTGGCGAGGCTGTGTCTACTGGATGTAATCTTTCCTGATATTGACATTTTACTCTTAACTAATGTAAATGCAGTGAAAAAATCAGCGTGCACGGAAGTGAAGGCTAATCTGGATATATTCTCTTCGGTTCTTGGTATGTTGTAGCCTTTGCCTGAAGGTTATAAAGCTGAGATTGGAAACCAGTCTCAAATCTCAAGCATCTGATTGGCTGAAATGGCGACCAGTCACCATTTCAGCCAATCAGATGCTTGAGATTTGAGACTGGTTTCCATGCTCAGTTTTATAACCTTGGGCACTGAACTAATGAAAATAAAAGCGCGGACAGTGTAGATCCCGATTAAACAGCACCAATTGTTTTATTTTTTGTTAAAACGAGAGATCAATGTCTAAGTGTTCTGTGTAATGTGGCTAGGCAGTGTCCCCGTTCGGGTTCGAGTCCCAGCGAGGGCTTACAATCATTTACAAATCACAGTTACTCAGTCATTATTGTAACCAGTATAGAATCGGTTCCAGTGTTACATTATGTGTTACATTATGTCAAACACTATATAAAGATTATCAGCGCAAACATTTTTGGGGTTATCTCGGCTGGCTAAATCGGGACAGATTTCGGCGTGATGTGGCTAGACGTTGTCCGACCGTCTGTCCGTCCAGCCGTCAGTCACGTTTTCGTATTCAACAATCCTATCATTTTCGACATAAATAACTGACAAGAATAATCACCTCGAAATTTAATATTGATCTTGAAAGAAAAACCACAATAGCTGCTTATTTCAGAAATGTATCTTTACTCTATTTAGAGTGAGCACACCCCATCCCCTGTTTAGCTTAGATGTTTTGTAAAACGGGATTGCTAATGTCAACTATGTTGACTGCAGTTTGTTGTTGTTATCTCCCTTTGTCTACTAAAACAGACGTATATGAAATAATACTCAAATATAAAAGAAAAACGCGTGCGTTATTCAACAAAGTTATAATTTAAACAATCCGGACTTAATTACACGTGCGTAAACATCAAAAGACAAATACACATTATTTACAACATTTTTATCAAACAAATGATCGAAAATACATCAATATATAATTAAACGTTTAACGAAACAAGAAATATCTTTTAAAAAGATAAACGGCGTTGATGGAAAAGATTTATATATACATGTATATAAAAAAGAAAGAAATATAGAGAGGCGAAGCAGGCACAGTTTAGTTATTTTAGTTTACTTGTTATAGCTGTTGCAGCCTTCTAAGTATGACCTAGAGATTAGAGGACCGAATCAAAACAACTCATAAATTCATTGAAAGTGTCTTTCAAAAAAATGTTGAAGCTGTCGCAACAATTTCATACAGTGATAATCAGTCGATTAAAGAAGTCTTACATTAAGTCTTGTTCTACATTTATTCAGTTTCAATAAAATACTTCTTGTAGAGTTAGAACTCAAGATGAAAAAATGTCCTTGAAATATTATAAATATAAATAATAACAGCTTGTTACAAGAGCGAAATCTACTAACTTTTACGTAAATTAACTTTAAAAAAAGTGTCCCTCCTGAGAATTGAACCCGGACCTTCCGCTTGAGAGGAGAAAGTGTTATCCACTACTCTACAGAGAACATATATTTCGGTCTTGAAATTAACAATCAGTATCAAAGGAACTAGAAAGAAAACCGTAAGAACTAGAAATATCCGCACTTCTCTTTCGTTTTACACTGTGTATTGTGCGCAACGGTTAACCTGTCACCCAAGAATATTCCATATAAAATTGTATTTAAGCCATGAATATTGACGTTACTGGTTATTTAAATCGTAAATATGTTTTTCTCCAATATAGCTTATAATCGCTTTTAAAAAACCAAATATCTCGAACATGTAATGGGGCCGTCTCACCATGACGCAACCTCCGCGCAGTGATTTGCTTCGTTTCACTACACAAACTACTGAAACTGTAAGGGGAAGTAACCACTGCGGTGAGTTTGACCATGACGTTCTGGTCAGCGTTCTACGACGTTTGAGGAAACGTTGTTAGTCGTCCATGGTTGCTAGGAAAGCGCCAGAAGTGCGTTGTGTGAACGCTAGTGAACGTCGGTGAAAGTCGGTGATCGCCGGGAATCGGCGGAGAACGCTGGTCCGAAATAAAAATTTGAACCAGCGTTCTTAAACGTTTAATTTTTAACGCTGAAGAACGTTTAAGAACGTTCGTGGAACGTTTTACTAACGTACGCCGAGCGTTGTACGCGTCCGGCTATCTTGAGTCAGTCGTTACTCAAGCGTTATTTGGTTGTTACAAATCGTTTGATTTGCTGTGAACGACTCACTGGCGACCTGTCAACGACCGCTTAACGGTCCCATAGCGCACGCAGCGTGTGACTTAAGTACAACGAACGTCCTTCTGACGTCCATTTAGCGTCATTCGAGCGTTACCCGAACGTCCATGCCTCAGCACGCTCGTGTAACGTTGACTCATCGTTCTTCGCGCGCCAGTAGCACGTGAGAACGTACTAATGGTTTAAGGGTTTTCTTTCTTGGTCGCTGTTACACGCTTCTAGTGCGTTAGACACACGCTAGTAATGCGTTAGACTAAACGTTAATAACACGCCAGATCTGTAATCCTCATTCTAGAACGCTCAAAATATGAACGATTGAAACGTTCAGAGAACGTTTAACAGAACGTCATAGTGTGACGGCCTCTTAAGTGCCAGGTAAATAGATCTAATTACACAAAATATAAAAATCGTGACGTTAATCGTAAACAACAACCACAAACAACAAATCGAAAAATTCTATTTGATTTTCCCGCTGCATAATAATAAAAATCCCACTAGATAGCTCTCCACTCTGCTAGATGCCTCTCTGGTGTAAGTAGCTATCAATCGAAATAGTTTATTTCATTTTCCCGCTGCCCGCCCGGCTAGCTCAGTGGATAGAGCATCGGACTGTCAATCCAGGGGTCGTGAGTTCGATCCCCAGCCGAGGCGGGAAAAATTTCTCCGTGACAATTGAACTCGGACATTGCGTCTGAGAGTCATTTGTCCCTCACCTCTGATTCAAGTGAGGAAGCAGTCAGTCGCTTGCGGAGAAATTGGTTAGTACTGGTTAGAGACCCAGGAACACCGGTTAGGTGGACTGACCGCCGGGATATAACCAGAAAGGTGTTGAAACCAGGCGTTAAACCCCAAACAAACAAACAAACAATCATTTTCCCGCTGCATAATAATAGAATACGAGTATTATTTACAACATTTCATTGGTCAAAAAAACTAGGTCAAAAGTGAGCTTAGACAGCTTATGCCGAATAACGCCGAAAAATAACTGAAATTCCTAACATGTCATGATGTAACCGAAACGAAGCGAATATCAAACACTTTACAACATAGCTAACAACTAAAATCAAAAAATAAAGGCATAAAAACTGTATTACCCTGCAAGAACTAATACATAATTCTTCATAATCTTCATTCATTTGATATGAAGCATGGCACAGGAAAAATGTGTCTTCGGTCATATATTTTTGCATGAAAGTTATTACTTTATTTACAAAAAAACTTATACACATCTGTTATTTTATCATAAGTAAATGAGTTTATCACAAGTTTGACAATAATATTTTTACCCCGAATTGAATTATAAGTATTGTCGTCTGTACAACTTTATGACATCATTTCAAGAATTGACATCAGCTGTCCGGATGAACCTTTTCCCGTGACACTACATCTAAAACATCCGTTTTCTGTTCAATCTAATACTAAAATAAATAAATGAACTTAAGCTACTTATAATTCATTTACATACTTTTCATTCAATTCAACATTTAATATTACATTTTATGGCATTTTTATAAAACAAGGATGAAAAATAATTCATGTGTATCTTATATTTATATCAACAACATTATTTTATTATTGAAATGTCCACATTTTTGCTTTTAAACTCACTATTGCTTGACAATATAGTTTCAAACATGGAAACCACCAAAACATGGACATAAAGCTGCATAGGAAAGAGATACGTGTTTTGTCTTTATATCCGGTTTTAAAATAAATATTTTCACTTTTTTACCATATGCATAATAAAGATACATTAATAACATTTATTTGTGCATAGTTTCATTAAACGGCATTTGCCGTTATTGAGATTTTGATAATTTTCTTTTTATTGATGAACGTGCTGGGGGGAGTGTAGTAAGCCGTTAATCATTTCTTAAAGCTACATGTATGCTGTCTTCGTTATTAAGAACGTTTATATAAAATGGCAAAAATACAAAAATAATATTTTGTGTATAATAACAATGATAAATTATTCGTGTAATGTTCAACGTCTATCGGAGGTCGTTAATAACTGCAGTACCGAATTAATGTTCAAGTATATAAAAAATCAAAATTTGAAGAACATAAAGGTCCTAAATGGCACTTTGGAACAATTTTCCATATTAAAATTGAGAACTTGACAAAATGCGAAAGGTTTGATATTTTAACTTTAATCAAATGTTCAGCCCATTCGGATGCTGTGCAGAACCCATGTTCCAACCTGGCTGGCACAGGGCCAAAGTCATTGAAGATTGAACCATGTATTTAGTTTCTCGTTCATATCTTCTGGACCCCTGGAATGAATTTAACACACTTTAGGTAGGCAAATGATCATTCCATCAAGACGACTTGCAGAACCCATGTTCCAACCTTGCCGGCTCGAAGTCAAGGTCACTATTTGTCTTTGAAGGTTTGAACCATGTATTTCGTATTTGCTCCATAACTTCCAAACTGCTTGACAGGCTGTGTTAAACCTCATGATCGTTGCACAGATATCACAGATATATTTGTTAACTTGCAGTTAACCTTTCCAACATTCCAGCATTCGGTGGGGGATATTGCTGTCGTTCCGACTGCCTTATTGCAATTCGATTGGACGGTAATACACTATAAATTTGTTTTCAATGTCTGATACAGCACTTTGTGCATTTGAGCGCATTGATATTATATCTCAAGTGTAATAGAATAAACTGTTCTATTTTGCGATGATCATTCAATCATATCTGATCATATCTGAACAATAACACATGCGCTGATTGGCTGTCGGAGAAGGAAGTTTTAGATATTTTTGACACTATATAACCTGACTTATAATTACAAGACAAGTAAAACTTCATTGGATTGATTAAATAAAGGAAATATCTATAGGTCGACCAAGCTAAATTGGCGATGTTTACAATTATTTATAGAATGTAAACACGGGTTTAGGCAAATTTACGCGTTAAAAGTACTATTTTGCCTTTTTATATGTCATCGCCCTGATAGCTCAGTGGCTAACGCGTCCGGCTGCCATAGGCCTTACTTTTTTCCGACACGGGTTCGATTCACACTGACACACAGCTTTTGAGGAAATATTTAAGATTTATATTTTTTAAGTTTGCTGCAGTCATTTCAAGTATTATATGTATTTTGCTTCAGTTAATCTTATCGCGGAAATAATTATTGTGTTAAAAAAAAATAAAAAATGTAAACAAAAAACATGTTCGAACCTACAACCTATAACAGCGTTTCTACCATTGCATTTTATAGTGTTTACAAGACTGAGTCTTAGACTACTCGGCTAATAGGACAAGTATTGGGAGCTTTACGCTTTGTGTTTAAAACGATTAAAATATTATTTCATTGTTTTCATGTTACATCAATGTAAACACGCCAATGTAGACATTGCCAAATTACCGTTGTCTGATAATAGTACATGCAAATTTCGTATACGTGTCGCAGCATCTCTCGATTGTCATAAATTCAATAGAAATGGAGAAAACACTTTTAAAAGTCCTTTAAATAGATTTATCAAAAGCGGTGATTATGATACTTAAGTGAAGAAATAAGTTATCTTACCTTGTTAAACTTTATATTAACCACTTTAAATTGTTCTTGTTGAGCAATGATTAATGATGAAACATTAACGAGACTTCCAAAAGGCGGAATAAGCCGAGCCTGCTATAGTTTTATGTTTGTTCTGTTCGATGGCGTTCAATGCTGCCTTTTCATCTGTTTCCATTTGGTCGTTAAGTTGTTTATGCAATGTGGCGGTTTTAACATGCCTTTCCTACATTCCATCAGTGCTGTGTTCAGTCACGTCCCTTGAAAATCGTTGAGTACGAAACTTATGTATGTTTAACTTAATAGTAGGCTCTCAAATTCGTTCATTTTTATGTTTTTATATATTTCTATTTAGTTGAAAAGGAATCTTTGAAACCCACCGAGCACGACAAATTTGAAAATATTGCAGGTTTCATTGAGCCTACATGTTCGTGGGCAGTAATGAATTTGCATATTATTGCCCACACCGCAGGGCCCCGGGTTAAATCTAACTCAATATGTACATCAATAAAAAGTATGATTTTGATCCATCCCAAATGGTCAGGTATTTATGACCGTAAACATGGAATCTTCAGTGTGGTATGTTTATGTTTATATAATTCAATGTTCAGCGGCATATGGTACCCGGGTAAAAGAATTGGTTTGCCCTAATCGAAAAAGATGACAAAGCCAGCGAACACGACAAAAATGAAAATATTGCAGGCTCGGTTTAAATGAGCCTATTCAATGGCAGTAATGAAAATGCAAAAAACTGACCACGCAGTCTAGCCCCGGGTTGAGCGCGACTCAATATTTACATTAAAAATGGCAAAACTAAACAGAATTAAATTTTGTCTAGAATATAAATGCTGCTTATCACATAGAACGCCAAAGGCTAATTAAAAACAGACAGTACGAGTCATCGAAGTTCGACTGTATTATCCTTGTGGTTCATATCCTCTTTCCGGGGCAACGCGGCGTATGTGAATGCAATCCAATTTAATACGACGTTATTTCCAACTTTGAGCGCGATTCTAAATTCTATGTTAGCATGATTGGAACAAACTATATGAAAGCATTAAAGTGTAGAATCAAAAATCATATTATATTGTTGCACTAGAGAATCACCATCCAAATGTACAATATAAAACTCAACACATCGCTTTTATAATATTTTATTACAAAGGAAGAAACCAATGATTTAAATGAAAAGATTTCGATAAAAAACGTTGGGTTGCAAATTGGTAGTATTTGCTTACTTACTAAAACTGAAATTCATCACTGTATATACTACTTAAAATTTGATAATGGCCGCTTTTGTAGTATAAAAGTTTTCCTGCTTACAAAATTTTACACGCGTGTTTGCAGTTCAATAATTAAACACAGAGACTTATGAATCGGTTTTATTAAATGAACAGTACAACCAACACTTAATGAATCGTGGACTGCTTAAAATGTTTACCTTAACAAGAAAAACTGCAGCCGACAAAAGCGGCCCTTACCAAATTTCGAGCAGTATATTTTGTTGATAAGGAATAGTACTTATCTATATTTAGCCATTTCTTCAAGACAGCACGAAGTGTTGTTCAAGGCTGTAGCAATGTTTTCTTGATGTTCGAAAGAAAAGGATAACATAAAATCTTTTTCATAGGAGTATTATGACAGCTGAAGAAATAACAATTTTAAAATCTCTCAAATGTAAATGTGAAATACACCACATTCAGAGTATACTTAGTTATATACAGCAAAAACTATCAGCGAAATTTCATTTCCGGAGTGAGTATTCGCAATTCCAAAACTTCTATCGATGAGAAAATCGTATATTGTTAGTCGGCATTTGGAAGACTTTTCCTGGAGCAGGCATAGCATGCCTTAATGTAAGCATGCCAGTTTGAAAGTCGTCTTTAATTACTTCAAGCATCTCAATAACGATATTCATATTTGGCCTCCTACGTTCTAAAACCACAACGCATTTCTTGACGAGATCCAATGATTCAACAGAAATCAATGTTTGCCAATGCATATTATCCGGAAATACCATGGCCGTTGGATTAAGCTCGTCTACGAACTCCTTGAACGAAGATGGTATTCAAAGGCTTTTTTCTCGCAGGCAATTTCATAGAAAAGTATTCCAAAACCATACACATCTGCTGTGATGCTGTAAAGCTCCTTTTTCAAAACTTCCGGAGAAAGGTATATAAAATTGCACACCGTCTCTTCCGGATCAAGCGGAAGTGATGCATGCCTTGGAACGCTTGCACCTGTCAACCGAACTTCTCCGCAATTTGTGACCTATTTAAATACAATGTAAATGAAATACATTCATACAAAACTTGAACTCTGCGTATCAGGAATTGATACATCTAGAAAACACAGCCTCCGAATGCCTCTAAAATGTAGGAAGGAAAAGGGAGCATTTTTAAATAACCATTTTCAAATAAGACGTCACAAGAAATTAGCAAAAATGAGAGCCCGATAGGTAACCTCCTTGGAATTGTCAATGGCAAATAATATGCCACTGGGTTTCAATTCAGGATCTATGGTGCACAATTCTCACACATTTCCCCAACAGGTCATATAAATATACAAGTACAAGTTGTTCCGACACACCTATCAACTTGACAATACTGCATGCAAAAACACACATAAAAAAGCTGATAACATTGTCAAGCAAAAAGGTGAATACTCAATGAACTAACTGAGACCGGAGCACCTCAGCAAACAGGGATAAACACATCGCCAGACATCCACGAATGATCTATTTCGTTACACTAAATTCGACGGGTGTAGTAAAGCGGAATAGTCGAGCGTTATTATTGTTTTCCCTGCTGGAGTTGTTCATGCACATGCTATATTCAGAGTATACAACAATTCTACAATTCTCCAGCCTTCGACCTGGTTATTATACCGATTGTTTTCTAAAGTCTATTTGAATGTAAAAACTGCTAACAAACTACATGCAACATATAATAAGTATGAAGTTTCTGTAAAATCAAACGAATAAATAATTTCATTGCTCTTACTGTTACAGTCGATGTTGTCACTTCCATATGAACCATTCCTTTACAGTGCAGGTACTGCAAGCCTTCAGCAATTTGTCTCAAAACTCTTCGTTTATGTTTGCAAGGGTTGGAGCAATACTCACAGAACCTTTCTACCGTTATTAAATGGCCTTCAAATATGTATTCCCGATTCACAACTTCTGTATGATGAATACCAAGAAACCTGGCCAGATAGACGTCCTCGTGGCATCTGAATTATAGCACGTTATACATTGAGCAAACACAAACCAGTTCTTCAGTTATAACCTAAATATCTTCAAATTATTGTTTAATTAACAATGAATGAAATACATGTGATAGTCTTATTAAAAGTCACAACACCAACCAAAAAACTTATCGACGAAAATATAAAATGTATAAAATTTGATGATAGTGTCATGAAGTGCCTGCTCCCTAACCTCCAACCCCAACCCGAAGAAAATCGCATTAGTCGGTCTATTATAAAAGCAACTTAACGAATTATAAAAACCACTTAGTATTTATTGTTTATTATATATAAATCAACTTTTTTTCTATGACTTAATGCTAGATAAAACAAATTACTTTTTTGATTTATAATTGAAGAACATATTTATACCAATTTTTATTGATTTTAAGTTTTCTCAGTCTTCTTATAACAATTTCGCAAACTGACGAACAAATTCACATTTTCCTACTACGTCATTGGATACTTATCAATACTAGCTTGCTTATTAAATGCCTTTAAGTTACACGCATATTTAGATTTTGCTGTTATCATAATGTATTAAACCAAATATTATACTTAGATTTTCAATAATATTTACTCTTGACTTCAATTGTAACAATATTTATTTTTATTTTAATTTATTGTAAGCAAGTTTGAATTGCTTAGAAATATTGACAATATGCGTACCATGCAAGCAAGAAATTGTTATAAAACTATAGAACTACTCTCTATTACTTTACATTTATAAAACAGAACGAACCTCAGCTTGGCTACTTCTTGAAAAGTTTGCGATACTCCTGATGAAGGCATGTGCATCTTAATGGAGATTTTGGTTTCCTGATTTTGTTGTTGAAGTACACCTTGACGAACAACCGTCCAAATTTCTTGAGGAATCATTTCGGTCGACGTTGATTTTGTGTAAGTCTTCTCTTTCGTTACGAGCTTGCTGAATGGAAACGCTGTGCTTTCTTCAGTAAAATTTAATTCATTCTGTACTACCTTGATTTCGTTTGATTTGAAATCGTTGACAAATATATATCCTTCACCATGATTCATCAACTTTATATATAATGTTTTGACTTAAACCAACATGTGTTGATATTTTACGGCAGCTTTACTATCCGACAAGGCATGCTCTTCAATATCTTGCAGTAGAAAGAGATTTGTTTCAATTTCTCTTGAAAATTTCAACTGGATTATCTTCAACATTTCCCGTGGCCGCTGCAAATGTCGTTCAACAAGCGGTGTAAGGGAATCTGGGTCCATACCACGAGGCGCTTTGTGATGTAAAAGTTTTGTCATTAGCTTTTTGGCCCTGCCTTGAGCCCACTCTTTCGGGTTTTTTGTAAATTCTTTGCATGATCCCATTTTTATCAGATGCTTGAATGGATTTTCGCTACCCGATCTTGAAGTTTTAAAGCTAATCGAATTGGAGTAACAGTTGAAGCACCTGCTACATTTTTCCTTATGCTTTTGCTGCAATATAAGTCTGGTCCGTTCGGTCCTTTAGGTGAATTTGTAGCACTCAAATCGCCTTCAACTTCTTCAATTTCCCCTAGTAATATCCCCAGCTTTGTTTCGATTTGTTCTACTATTTCAGCCTCAATCGTCGATACCTGGCATTTTCCTTTAATATAATTGTTGGAGGCGTTGCTAAGTCGATCATAAAATGCTTCATCTATTCTTTGTTTTATCCATTCCCAATATGTATGATCCTTGATTTCTTTGTCTAATTTTGGGATCTCATCCTCCTTCCAAAGATGTTGCTTGGGGATTTGATAGATATTTTTGTATCTCTTTGACTATTTCGTGACGCTTAATGTCAATATATGCCTGCAATTCAGCTGTAACTGCGTCTGTCTTCTGATTAGGAAGATTTAACCTTTTCCGTTGTTGTTCTCGATTTTCCCTCTGTCTCCAACCGATTCGTGTTACCGTAACTTTAAGAAAATGACTGATCCTTTTCACGACTGTTTCCATCCATCTGTTTTAAGTGAAATATGCATATCAGGAAATTGAAAAACCAAGAAAACACTGCATCTCCACGCAGCCAAAAAGAGAGAGAGGAAAAGAGAGCATGTTTTTTTTAAGAATATCAATTTCAAATTAAACACCACAAACAATTAACGAAAAAAAAACCTTGGTGTTATCGCCTTGGAACGGTCAGTGGCCCAACAATTTGCCATTTGCCATTTGGGGTTTAAACCAGGTTCTATTGAGCACCAACCTTACACTTGTCCCAACCGGTTCTCATATAAACATAAGTAATGGTTGTCTTAGTGATATAACTACAACCCACCCATCAGCTCAACAATGCTGCATGCACACTTGCCCCTACATATCACAAAACAAGCACAAGTCGTCTTAGTGAAATAACTCCAATCCACCCATCAGCTAAACAAAAGCACACAAACATATAAAACATAAGAAACTAATAGCATTGCAAAGCCAAAGGTGCGGGTACTCAATGAACTTACCGAGACCAGAGCACATGGAGTCAATCAGCAAGAACACGATGACAGGGATAAAAGAACAAATTGAGCTTCTCTTTTCTTTACAAAAATGAGTTCCTCGTAAACCTTCATAATTAACGCACCTCAAACAATTAACGAAAAAAAATAACCTTTTGGGTTACCGCCTTGATACCGTCTTCTGGCCAACATGGGTTTAAACTAGGTTCTAAGGTGCATCAAAACGATTTAAATAAAAGACAATAAAACTTGCGTGTATGTTTCTCATATAGAGTAAAGTCCCTTAAAATTTAATCTTAACACGAAGCAGAGAATCTATTTTTTCTAATATTCTTAAATTATTTACTCATATAAAATAAATAAAATGTTTCCAATGTTAAATACATAAAGCAAGAGTAAGAGGACCTACTTGTAAGATGATCTAATACGGCTGTCCATAGCTTTCTTGTATATATTCCTAAGACCTTCCAGTAAATGTTTGTACTGGTCATTGATATATTCTTGGTTTGCTGTTACGTCACGCATTGCTTTTTTAGTCGAAAAGAACACCACCATTGACTCGTCGAATTCCGGCCAGTACTTTCCTAGTTGATTAATGATATGGTCCCGAACTTTTTTTCTGCTGTCTTCAGGAATATTGTTTGCAAAGAACAGCGCAGCTTTTGGATCGAACGGTATTGCTTTACTGTTCTCATTCTTCGGATCAAAAATGGCTTTCAGCAACATTACATGCTAAAATGAAGCGAACACAATCACGATTATTATGTCTTGTGACTTAACACATGTACGAGTTGGATTTAATATGTAATATATGTGATGAATAAGGAGGTTATATAAGAATTTGTGATTCAAAACAAGATGGCTGGGTTACGTAAGGCGAATTTGTGATGAAGACAGATGGAAGTCGGAAGTTAACCGGATAAGCGAATATTTTGAAATAGATGAAAAGGGAACTTTGGAAGCCACCGAACACGACAAATATGAAAATATTGCAGGCTCGGTTTGATTGAGCCTGTTCATGGGCAGTAATGGAAATGCATATTACTGCCCACGAAGATCATGTAGACCCTCTAATTTGTTTTATAAATCAAATTATCAATTATCAGCTTAAACCAAATGTCTTCTCTTCAGACATTAATACATATATACTCAACAAAAATAAAAAGTATCCACTTTCCTATTTTAAACTTTGTAAAATTTGAAGACGAAAACTCAAAATTCTATATGTGCACAAATTTGCTTTTCTGTTACCATTGCAAAGGGTTTAAGTATTCTTGAAAATATGCAGCCACAACTTAGTTATCTTTCCCTTTGTTATAATAGGGGTTTCAGTAAAATGTCAGTGATTCTTTGAAATATTCAAATTTATTTGAATTGAATCACTCACTCTCTCTGTCTCTTGTGGATAAAATCACAAAATAGTCACCAATAACACAACTGGTCCTCGATAAACAACGCTAGAAATTCCAACCATTTCCAATTACCTCCCTTTAAATTGAATATGTAGTGTTTTGTAATCCATAATTAATTGTTATTCGATTGGCAGTTTCTCAGGTCTTGGCGTGGAAGTTTTTATTCATGAACAATTTAACTTGAAAACAACTGAGATTAACTAACAATACATCATTCAAAGCGTTCCTGAGTAAATGAAAATATGTTAATGAGAATATAAGCATAAAAAGTGGATACTTTTTATTTTTGTTCAGTATATTATAAGAATTGTAATACTCAACAGGGATACAAATATGACCACAAAAAAAATGTCGACCGGTATCAAATATATAACTTGTTATAAATAATTAATCGATCTAATTGAAGCAAACATTTAAACCGATAACAATGAGAATTGAAATAAAACTCCCCTCTTAAGGTTTTTTTTCAAAACTCCAACATGACATAACTTTTTCAATTAATAGAAACAATTTTAAGCACGGTTGTTTGAGACAACATTACTTTTTAAACAGACCTGAAGGTTGATACTTACATTCTATAATTCAATGTTTAAATGTTTCTAGACGAATTTGCATTTACAGTATTTGTTGATTTGTACAACAAGAGTTTTTGTAGATGCGAAGTCATTACTTTGAAATTGTCACCATTGCTTGATCAAATTGCTGTATGTGTAGAATAAAGAGAAAATCAGTCCTAATGTAGATCACATATTTTTTAGAATACAAATTTTATCCCTGCTGATAAATATTGACATAAGGTTAAACATATTTTACGACTATTTTTACGTAAAATACAACGCAGCCAGCACATACTTTGTATATTCTTAGTATCTTTAAAATTACTTTTTCGTTTTAATATTTCGACCAGTTTAAAATTGGATGGTTTCCATGTGTCCCAGCAAATATATATTCACTTATTGTTCATTCACCTAAAGAAAAAATTCCTCCTTGCCTTTGACGTTCCCAAATATGCAGCACTAAGTATATCTGATTACTTCAGTTTAAATATGTTCGGTTCCACCAAATATGTCTAATTCTGTCAGTGAGAAACTTCAAATCTCACTACCCCTTAACTGTTGAACAAATGGTAATCACCAAACCTTCAAAGGCGGTAACCCATCGGGTTCTCATTTGTGTTAATTGTTTGTGGCGTCTTTTTTGAAACTGATCAACCATGCTCTCTTTCTCTTCTCTCTCTCTCTCTCTCTCTCTCTCTCTCTCTCTCTCTCTCTCTCTCTCTCTTTCTCTCTCTCTCTCT
Organism: Corbicula japonica; assembly: GCA_038501625.1. NCBI lineage: Eukaryota > Metazoa > Mollusca > Bivalvia > Venerida > Cyrenidae > Corbicula > Corbicula japonica. The sequence goes on along the minus strand of JAZAYU010000017.1, from coordinate 7,036,643 downwards.
CTCTCTATCTCTCTCTCTCTCTCTCTCTTCTTCTTCTTCTTCTTCTTCTTGACTGCGTGGGGAGGCTGTTTTTTCTGAATGTGGCATTTCCTGATATATTTCACCTTTTTACTGTTATATTCGAAAAAGTGAAATGTGCATATCAGAAATTGCCAAAACCAGAAATGTACCGAAATCTACTTTAAAAAAGTTTATTCAAGAATGGCTCACTCACCCGATATTGTTGAACTCCGCCTTCGGCGTCTGGGCAAATGATGGATATAACACCATGGATCTCATTGTTTGATATAAAATCCTTGAGATTATTTTCTATAAAATTATTTTCGTCGATTCTTGGTGTAACAGCCAGCACTATGCCACACTGAAAAGTATATTATTGTTCGTAAGAAAACTACAGACATAAATAGAACGAAAGATTAACATGAAAAGTGTCACGAGTATTAAATAAACAAATTACCCAAATCTAAAACATCCAAATTTACAAAAGAGTGCTTCGTTAAACGAAAAATAAACCTCGGGGTTTACGGCTTAGAAAGGTGATTGGCAACACATATTTGTCGATTGGTTTTTAATCCGATGCTAGGGTGTACCAATCACAAATTATAACCAGGATCTCTATAAACAAATATGAGTGAGAACGCTTCCAACTCAACATTCTTTTCAGAGAATTATGAACGCAGTGGACTACCAATAAACAAACAAAATAAAAATCATCTAAAGTCACTGACAATGAAAATAGACTGACGTCCGATATCGAATCTATGACTAGCACACCTGTACTTAGGCCCAAACCATAGCGATATCTTGGGAAGATATGATTAGGTATTTTTTTTAAATATCTCATTAAAGGTTTTCGCACCACTGTCATTATGCTTGTTTGTTTTATTATAAATTACCTTTACAAATTCTGCTGGTAAAAAAAACTTGAATTTCTTTAACATTTTGTTTCGTTTCGTCTTCATTGACTTCCAGGAAGGTAAAATCAAAGCCGGATTCCAGTCCCATTTTTTTCCAATTCTTCGATGACAACAACACGTTGCTCTGCGCCTCCGTATATAATCTTTGCATGCGCCTTTGTGTCATATGTAAGAGTGGTTATAGAAGATGTATAACTACACGGTATTGTTGGCAGATACTCGCTCTCGAGAAGCAAATTCAGGAAGCTTGGCTTGCCTGTCGATGTTTCTCCTACCAAAAAAGTTTTCTAGTCATGATTGCAGCGATATAGTTTTCAATCCATTAGACGGACTTCTAAGACTTAACGATTTAACTGAAGCTTGTGTTCGAATTTGGGGAAAATGTGAGATTGGTGCACCATAGAACCTTGTTTAAACCCCCAGTGGCAATTTGATTTGCCGCTGATCGTTCCAAGGCGGTAACCCCTCGGGTTCTCGTTTGTGTTTAATGTTTGTGGTGTCTTTTTTGAAACTGATCATTTTATTAACCATACTCTCTCCCTCTCTCGTCTTCATTGTGTGGAGAGGCTGTTTATTCTGAATGTTGCAATTTCTGATGCTTATTTCACCTTTTTAAGAAGTATTTTAATATCAAAATATGCATATAAAGAATTGCCACACCCAGATAACACAGCTTTCTCACGGAGCCAAAATTTAAAGAGGTTAAGATGGGAGGCTGTGTCTTCTGGATGTGGCCATTCCTGATATGCACATTTCACCTTTTATTCAAAACATTGCCAGAAATAAATCAAAACTTTGAAGAAACCTCTGGAACTTTGTAAGTAATTTATTTCAAAGTCAAGCTATATATCTAACCGTTTAAGATTACTAAAATAAAAAAATATCAACAAAACGCGATTTACCTACGACAAGTATTATGCAATCATCGTTCGTCAATCCCTCAGCTTTTGTTTTACAGTCTTCTCGTAGATTGCCCGACGTTTGTACTTTCTGTAAAACAACTTTTGTAAGTTCAGCCATCTTAGTATCTTCTGTAGTTCCAACTATCTGTATCAGCTCTTCAAACATTTCTATCAACGTTCTTCTCTTCTTCTGGTTATCCTCTCCTGTGTTTTGCATGACATTCTGAATTTGAAAAACGTACCTTTATCTCAAATTTGACATATGTAACAACAGCAATGACAACTTAAACAATTATGTATTAATTGATCCTTCTTTATCGTCATGTTTTTGGCCATTTCAGGCCTTTTATCGTGTTTAGAAAGCCATAGATTGTCTCCATTTTTTCTGACTGGTTCGAAATAGTGAACCCATGTTTCGTCACCCGCCAAAACGTTTGCAGATTGGATTTTATTGTAAAAGTGAAATATGCATATCAGAAATGTCTACCCCATCAAGGCACAGCCTCTACACACAGCCAACAAGTAGAGGGGAAAAAAGAAGGACGTGTATAAAAATGTTCAATTTCAAAATAGACACCACAGACAATGAAAAACGAAAAAAAATTTTTGCCGACAATAGTTTCGCACTGACGTTTTTTTTCTAAATTAATGGCAACTTCAGTGTGTAACTATTGTATCTGAAAAATGTTATCAGTAAAATGCACTTGCATTATTGCTAAAGAACAGGCTCAAATAAAACGAGCCTGCAATAAAGACATTCTCATTTGCAATGTTATTTGGTGTCGTAAGTGTATATTTATTACTTTCATTCAGTTCATTTTATCGCCCTAATAAGAAATTCCAGTAACCCTTTACAGTTAGGATGACGCACATATAATGGCACCTTTAGGGTCATTACCCTTAAGTTATAATATGGTATCTTATGTATGCGATACTTAACACTAATATATGCTTATCAGCCAAAATGCGCATCAGCAGCTTATTCTATCGCCGGCGTGAAACATGGTTTATGCCTCGGTCACATTTTCCGGCCGGCTGCCGTAGAGCGGTTGTAATCGATGGTGTGAGCGGTGTCCCATACTCGGTCCTTATTGGCGAATCAGTTAGTCCTAAACACATCTGCCACAGCAACAGGCTTCAAAACGAGACCGTGCATGACCATGCCGATGATCGTACGGCAAATGACTCCAGAGGGAAGCATTTTTTGACCGGCGTGGCACCGACTACCGGCCAGACATCGACTGGACATTGGACAGTCTTCGCTGATTATCCCACAATCCTCGGCCGGTGACCGGGTAGTGAGTTAGATATCTTTCGATTATTGGCCGGCCATCTTACAGACATTGAAGGATGCCCGGGGAATGGTCGGCCGAAAAAACATGAATTCCCGTGGCCGATGAAGATTCTATCGGACAAGTAGTATAAAATGACCACCCCTCCTAGCATGATCAATCTACCATAATTCCTTTGGCACTCAGATATCTTAGCTTGGCCATGCTGCAAAACAAGACAGGCTTTATCATGACGTTATCTTGGCGGCGTTGTTGAAAGAAGCTGAACGAGAGCAACAAAGAGCCACAAGAAGAAGAAGTGAGTCCGAGATTGGATCTTGAGAAGAGCCCTGTTTGGGCAGTACGAAACTCTTATGAGGAGGCATAAGACGGAGCATTCGTCGGACTTTCCATGGAGTCGGAGCTTTTCCATGAGCTTCTGGAACGAGTGGCGATACGTGTCGCCGCAAACGTAAGTTGAACTGAAAGTTTACCAAAGCAATTTTATACTGCAAAATTTAAATGTTTTATTTTCTATTTTTAGTGTTCAGGCAGAGGGCTCCTTCTGAACCTAGTCTCACCTTGACGATCACGCTCTGCTGCTTTAACACTGGCGTCAGTTACAATGACCTTGCCTTCGCGTTTCCTGTTCTCTACAACACCATCTCGCCGTCTGTACCGGAGGTCTGCCATGACACTGTTGGAAAGTACCAGGCTGAGGTGAGGAGACTCCGTTGACTGAAGACGCCTGGCGGGAAGTGGCACAGTAGTTCCAGAACAAATGAAGTTTCCCTCATTGCTGCGAGGCCTTGGACGGCAAGCACTGTAATTACGCGCTCATAATTTCTAGCGAATACGTCGCTAAAAATAGACCGATGTTCGAGCGATAATCGGCCGATGTTTATTAAATCGCTCATACATAGGTGACCATCGTTCGCAATTCGGTCGTACATCGGTCGACTGTGGGCCAACGTTTGGTTGAACAACCACTAACCCACGATGATCTCAGATTCAACGAACATGCTCGACCATATATCGACCGATCCTTAAAAGATGTGTAAATGATGGGTTGCCGGTGAAGAGCGATGTGGGGCATCTGTGTAGACATCGCCGATTTTTAACTACAACTTATTTTTACTACCCTCACCGATGCGCCCGTTTGGTCTCAGTCACCGTCCGATTACTATGGGTGTCCGGCCGGCAGCCAATCCATTTTTTTTCTAAAACAATGCATCAGTTGCCCAGCAAGTGATCTGACTCATACTTCAATTTGGAGTTGTTTCAAGAATGACACACTATGAACAGTTTCTAGTTTTAGAAATTTAATCATTTGCGCCATTACATTTACCATTACAAAATTAATGCGTGAGGACAGAACTTTCGAATACCAATAAACGGATTAAAACGGAAAATAAACGTGTGTATATATTCTCAATACAGCCTTGGAAGAAATCATGCACTACAAAGCAAATGTTGAGACGGCTCTAAAATCAATCTAATGACACTTCTGACATTGCACTTTTCAATGATTGATTTTTTAATTAAAATCTGCATTCTCTAGTTACAATTAAATGATTGAACAACAATGTGCAGGCTTTCTTTCAAAAGATAATCACCGGAGAATACATAATAGATCTTGTCTACTTTGTTCAAAATCCCCCAAAAAGAGCGGATTGGCAAATGATTAAGGAAGTTTCTTTTATTTTTTTTTAATGTACGTTTTAAATAACTTCTAACTTTATACCCTTTGATTTTCGTTACAATTATAGAGGAATATATAATTATGTAACCTCTTTAAAGTCAGATAATTGTAATCAAAGTCAATGAAACAAAATGTACAAGATACAAATTTGATCATTTAAGCAAGTAGTGTATTTGTGTATCATTCAATCTTGTCGTGCTGCTGGGCCTCGAGGTAGTGATAATGGCATAGTCATTAGTGTAGACCAATATAAACCGGACCACTTATTGACATAGTATTGTAGCGATGCTTCATTGAAACATTATGTTAACTGTCAGATTGTTTAATTTAGGGTTTATTTCGTGTGTGCAGGTCAAAGGCGAGACTTTAAACCCCAGTGAATCATGAAATACGCTGTCTTATTAAAAATACTATTGTGCGAAAAAATTCCCGTTCGAAAAAACATTTACGCTTTTTACGTTTAATTTTTTTCACTAGATTTTGAATAATACCAAATGATACCACCACTTATCTTAATGAAAACCTGGTGGTGCAAGTGAGACGATGGTACAGCCTTATACCTGGTTTAAACCCCTCTGGCGTTTCCAATGCGGCAACATAAAAGGTTATTTTAGTTATTAGTGTGTGGTACCTTATTTGAAATTGATCTTTTTATAAACTCATTCCTTCTTTCCTCTCTACTTTTTTGCTGCATGGAGATGCTATGTTTTGGGGTGTCACAGTGGTGGACCCTGATAATTATGCATAGTTCACGTTTTTTATATCGAGGGCCATTCTTAATGAAAAAGGCGCTACATTTTATCATACGTTTATCTCGAAATAAAAGTATCTGGATATTTTATTTGGAGGTCTCTAAGAGATCAATTAGATTATTATTGTCATCTAAGCAACGTTAGGTAAAGTTTGCGATCATAACACCCAAGCATTTGATTTATAGTTCAATTGGTGAGCAAACAATGACGAGAACGAAAAAGCGAGACTGCATGGCATATTTTCCTAAGATGCCTTTGAAAAAATATATAGACTTTCAATCCTTTATTCAGCAAATTATAAAAGGTTAATGCAATCAACATCATTATGTAATTTTATTGAAACTTTCATTTTTAAAAATCCAGAATTGCAACAATACTGAGAGGAAATTTAAGAGAACCTGACCTGCTGTTTAAACAATACCCCATTTCTCCTGAAAAGCTCTAGCCTAAGTCTCTCTTTCAGTTCCTCGAGGTCCTCTATATCATCAGCTGGTACATAATGGATGTCACATAAGACAAAGGCGTCAATTACATCATTTAATGCATCGATTTGGTCTAAAGTTGGAAAACCTTCGTTTTCATCCATGTCTCGTTTGAATTTAAGTTCCTAGAGTTATCCTTCTCTTTGTAAAGTTCCCTTTACATCAATTAAGTGGACCATTATAAAAGCCATTGAAAATATGTAGATTGAAAGGATATAATGTATGTTTTGCAGTTATTACATTGTTTTCATTGCAAATGTGCAAGTTAACTAACATATATATTCAGAAATACCAGGAGTTCTCACACACACTTTGATATAGAGTACGATTCAAATATGCGTTTCCAAACATATTCTCAGGTAAACCGTTTTTCTTGCCATTTTATTCTTTTATTTACCTTCAGGCCTTTGGTTTTGTGAAACCTGACACTGACTGTATTGTTACAGTTTGTAAAAGTATAGTATAAACGAATCGATATTTGACTTCTGTTCAAGGGCATCAAGTTTTGAAGTGTTCGAAAACATGCAAATTACTTGTACATGTAACAGAAACACTGAACAATTTGATACCATATTGATTAGTATACTCCAAAATACCTTTTCCCTTTAACTAAAACACACAGTTCCAATCTTTGATTCCACTTTTGAAAAAAAAACTCGGGCTCGGGTAAGCTGATCAAAAACTGGTAAACTACTTAGCGCACTGCTGGACAATGTCTCCTGCAAGATAGAGGCTTTGTCGATTTCTGGACGGTTACAACGGGAAAGGTGACCGGCTTGTTAAAAAAACGAAGGATACCAATTGAATAACGGTACAAAAATGAACCATTTCTCCACTCCAGTTTGTTTCTTTCGTGTCAATCAATTTTTAAGGTGAGTCGTAAAAAGTAATGTAATGAAAATGTTCTAAATGATTAGATCCCGATTTCCATTTCAATCTATGTCAACAGTTTCGTTACAATATTGTCATTACGGTAGATATAAAAAAATGTTTCTACCCTTCATCTTTACTTCTTTAATCTGTGACCTTAAGCGTACAAACTGAACTGGATACCGAAAACCCGACTTTTACAACCGATATCTGATGATGGGCATCTAAAAAAGATATATGAACTCGTTTAAGGAATTGGAATGACGAATAGTTGCACACTTGATAGCATAAGTCTATCCATATGACTAAATGTAAGCACACCACACTCTTCTCTTCTTTTTGGCAGTTTGGGGAGACTGTCTACTGGGTGTGGCCTATTCTGATTTGAATATTTTACTTTTACTTAATGTAAATTTAGTTCAAATAATCAGTGTGCTAAGAAGTGAAGGCTAATCTTGATCTACTCTGTCCAGTTCTTAGTCTGTTATAATCTAATAAAAATAAAGGCGCGGACAGTGTAGATCCCAATAGCACAAATTGTTTTAAATTTGTAAACCTGAGAGCTCAATGTCTAACAAAATTTTATTAGAGAAAATTTCGACCATTACATAATGCTGGAAACGGATGAAATATTGTCCCGGCTAGCTAAATCGGCATTATGGAACACCTTCATTGTACGGGTCCGATTCCCAGCGAAGACTTACCATTAAAACACTCAACAGTAGCACTAATTGTGCAGTGTGGCGGCCTGAGAAAGTCTCCTCGTACAAATCAGTCAGTACTATTATCAGTTTATAATAGGCTCCGGTACATCATGACAACCACCTATCAAGTTATCTGTGCATTCTATGTGGGGGCTGTCCCGGCTGCCTCAATCGGTAGAGTGTTCGGCGTTATGTGGCTTACAGGTTTCGCCTTACCAGCTAATAATTATCTACACTGTTTTACTCAAACTGTGTGCGTGTACAGATTTTCAGCTTATATTATCATCCTTATTTTTAACGCTTGTACTTAATTATTTTGAGCCTAAGGCGAGAAAGAAACTTCTCCGTTCGAATAATTTTGAGCCTAATGCTTGAAAGAAACATCTCCGTTCGTATTTCCGTCCATCCGTAAGTCACATTTTCGTTTTCAACATTCGTATGATTTTTATCAATGGTCACTCCTCGATTTGATATATTGAACACTGGCCTTGAACAAAAGGAAAATACGCATATCAGGAATTGCCACATACAGAAGACACAGTCTCCCCACACAGCAAAAAGAAGAGAAGAAGGGAGAGCATGGTTTATAAAATCACCAATTTCAAAACAGACTCCACAAACAAATAACATAAATGAGAACCCGAGGGGTTACCGCCTTGGAACGGTCAGTGGCAAAACAATTTCCCACTGGGGTTTTAACCTGGTTTTAGGGTGCACCAACCTCACACTTGTCCCAACAGGTTCTCATATCAATAAACAAGTACAAGAAACACCACAACGACTTTGCAAAATTCAGTTTTGTAGTTTTTAAGTGATCACACCCAATCCGCTTGTTAACTGAAATGCATTTTTATTCAATAGAGAAATACTTTAATTAATTCTTCTTTATTCCAAGTGAATAAACAGCAGAATAAACTACAAGTACAATGTATTAACAACATTTTAAACAAACAAATAGAAAGTAATGATCGTAAATACATCAATATATAATAAAATTTTATTCTGAAAAAAAAAATATTTCCAAGCTGTCCATAATATATCCGAATGTAACCGAATATCAAACACTAAACAATAAAGCTAACAATTGAAAAAAGAACATTATAGGAATAAGTATTGTATTGCCCTGAAAGAAAAAATAAATTACATCATACTGTTTTCCAAAATCTAATATTAAAAATAATAAGTATCATTATGTACAAAACTAAACATTAATTCATTTGTACTCCTGAACTTGAGATGATGAACGAATTTTTGATTTTCTATATCTTTTTTAGAAAAAAATAGGATGAACAATGATTCATTAGAACCAAATTATATTCATATCAACAAAAGTATTTCATTTTTAAAGGCCACTTATTTTTTTAAGCTCATTTCTTTCTTGGCAATATAATTTCAAACATAGAAACCACCAAAACATGGACATAAAGCTGCATAAGAAAGCGATATCAGTTTCAAATACAGTTTTGACTTCATATCCGGTTATAAATATGCAAGATGTATTTGTTACTGTTTTAAATAAATCAAAAATTTGCCGCAGGAAGAGTTTTGATGCTGTTTTATCTTTAGTGCTTGAGGTTCTATTTCTTTTCTTGCGTGGTTTTAGTGCTTAAAGATTATTTAGTCAGTTTTAATTTAATATAGATCGTCAGAACATGAGTAATTTTGATATTCATACCATACAATAGTTGCTTTTGTGCTTTTGAAAACTAGAATTTACATTATATGAGGTGATTTGTAATAGCGTACGCTTTTTAAACCAATATTCAAATGACGGCATACTAAGCGGCTTATGAGTAGTGATACTCGGAGTAATTTGTCACTTCTACTTTCTGTGCGGTCTAATACTGTACAAGTTTTAGCTTTCCAAAAAGCTAGTCGGTCATTAGCAGATAAATTAATAGAATAAATATGTATTCGTGCTTGCATTTATTTTTGGACCAATGGAAGTCAAGGATTTGTCTAGTTTTCAGTCGACCAATGCCACGTAGATTGTATCTGACGAGCCATTTGTGAATTAAGTTGAAGTTTCAAGTTTCAAGTTTTTTTCCATTTACATTTCTCTGTATGTACAATACATAAACAAGAGAACTGATAGTGCTTGTGTTGTCTACCTTACTGTACTTGTCAAAAACTGTTATTGTTTAGTATCGACAAAAGACCGAATTCAGATCATTTATATTGCATGTGTATGGGGAAGCAGACATTGGAGTCAGGGGTATCCCCGGAAAGCTTTTACAAGTTGAACTCAATTTGGATTACAACTGCGACTAGTCCAGCCGTTCCAACTATAGATCCCAAGAAGAGAACGCATGGATAGATGTGGTTATGAGAGAGAATCGGGGAATCAAAATAAATCAATTCGTATTTCTTTGAAAATGCATATATTCAAGGGCAAGTTTTGATTATTGGGGCGACGGGAAATTTGTAACATAAATTAAATGGTTAAAGTTTAAATGATAAAAATACAGATGCACGTACAGAATTGTTACCAAGTCTAAATTTTAAAACAATCGTTTAATATTTTTTTCTTAAAATAGATGAAATGGTCACTTTGAAAACCTATAAACAAGACAAGTATTAAAATATTGCAGGCTGGGTTTGGTTGGGTCTGTTAAAGACTTTTAAGCATTTTAAGCATTTCAAAAACATACAATACCTCATCGTAATTAGTGCTCCAACTTGGACATCAAAAGAATAGAGAAATAGATAGATCTCAAAAACAGGCAATTTTTCCGCAACAAGCTCAAAACTAAACACTTTTTGCAAATCTTTGAGAAAGAGCATTGTATATAAATGTTCCTCTGAAAGAGTAATTGCGAATAAAAGGTCAAATGTAATGTTCATAACTAATAACTAATGAAAAGATTGGTAGTCATTAAGCCAACTAGGTTTAAACGCTCGCAGCTCGGGTTTTAACATTTCCAAAGTGCGATCGGGAAAAGCAAAGTTATAAGGTTGATTAGCTGATAACAACTAATTATGGATTGAAATGATTTTTCAACATACTTGACTAACGAAGTACTTGTCAATATTGGACACCAAAACTGAGGTTACATGTCACCATTTATCTTATAAATTTATATTAGACAAATACAATAAACAAAATCATTATTGATGCTACCCTTGCAATCTGACCGTGCAACCATAAAGTGCAGTTAACCTCCTGTGGCCATCCTAGTCGTTAATCTCTGTCGTTTGCAGCTAATTGAGCGTATTGATGATTGTCTTTTAGCGTTCCGCCGCCCCATTGAATACGCTTATGATATAAGATAAAAATATTGCCCATGCTGATCTCCTATGTTTACTTTATACAATGGTCATGTCACATTCGCTAAACTTCCGTTACATTCAAAATTTTTGCACAGGAAATCGCAAAAAGAACCTCCTTCTTTAAAAGACAGTATTTTGACAATTTGGCACAGTTCTGAGTGTTCGTTTCGTCCTAAATGCTTGTTTAAAACATCTTCTCTTATGTTATAAGCATCCACTTTTTCACGACCGTATGTTTGGTGATTTATACCACAAGAAAGAAAAAATTAATGGTAACGCATGGATAGAAGTTTTCATCAATTTTCAAAATGAACGCATGGACATTTTTTTTTTGAAAAACAGTTTTTTTGAAACCCGCATAATTTTATCTAACATGGAATACACTGAAATTGACATCATTAAAACAAACAAACAACTAGAAATGTGTCCATAGGCCCCCGCTATGCATCGTTTTCAGACACTCAAGTGCAATGATGGGAATAATAGCATTTCAAAGACAGTGATGTGCGAGTAATTATAAGAATATGAATAAACTTGAAGATCAAGTAAATTATTTGTATTTGCGGCACTGTTGTCTGCTCATAACGGAAATGTCTGTGAAGAAGTTGGCGGTAATGCAATGCAATGTCATAGTGAACATTTGTGCTAAGTTTTTTTGAAATCCCTTCATTCATAAAGAAGTTATAGCCCGAACAAGTAAATTCAAGTTTTAGTAACTGTTACCTTGACCTTGGACTTACAGGCATGGGTAATGTACGCAACACACCGCCTTGTCATGGTGAACATTTGTGCCAAGTTTTTTGAAAACCCTCCATTCAAAACAAACTTATAGCCGGACAAGAAAATTCTATTTTAGTAACAGTGACCTTGACCTTGGACCTACAGGCCTGGACATGGTACATGACACACCACCTTGTCAGGGTGAACATTTCTGCCAAGTTATTTTGAAATTACTATATTCCTAACGTAGTCACAACCCTGACAAGAAAATTCTATTTTTAGTAACAGTGACATTGACCTTGTGCCTACAGGCATGGGCATGGTACGTGACACACTGCCTTGTCATGATGAACATATGTGTCAAGTAATTTTGAAATCCCTCCATTCATAATGAAGTTACACCCTGGACAAGAAAGTTCTATTTTTAGTAACAGTGACCTTGACCTTGGACCTACAGGCTTGGGTATTGTGCGGACACACCGCCTTGTCATGGTGAACATTTGCGTCAAGTTATTTTGAAATCCCTCAATTCATAACAAAGTAACAGGCCGAACAAGAAAATTCTATTTTTAGTAACAGTGACCTTGACCTTGGATCTACAGGCATGGGTATTGTGCGGACACACCGCCTTGTCATGGTGAACATTTGTGCCAAGTTATTTTGAAATCCCTTCATTCATAACAAAGTAACAGCCCGGACAAGAAAATTCTATTTTTAGTAACAGTGACCTTGACCTTTGACCTACAGGCTTGGGTATTGTACGCGACACACCGCCAAGTCATGGTAAAAATTTTTGCCAAGTTATATTGAAATCACTCCATTCATAACGAAGTTACAGCCCGGACAAGAAAAATCTATTTTTAGTAGGGATGGGGCCGAATATTCGAATATTCGAATATTCGGTTTGACAACGAATATTCGACTGAGATTTTAGGATTCGAATATTCGAGATTTGGCTAATATAAGTATGCTCTCATCCAAAAAGAATGTTAGATTAAAAATACTGGCATTGTCCGTAATAAAATGCGTCAATACAGGCTCATAGACCACTTACAAGTAGGTAAATACAGCCCTTTCAAAAAATTACACGAACATTAATTGATCTTTTGTTCTCAAGGTTGAGCAGGGGGTAAATATCTTTTTCTCTGCCTAATTGTCGCATCAACCAAAATTGCAGGTGTACTTAATTGTTATAAAAACAAAGTGTCACAGCAGGTGGTGTTGTATAGGCCCTAATTATTGGACTGATTGCTTACTAGGGCGATGGATTAAAGCCTGTTTATTGTCACCTGCGGTGCTAATTGGCAAGTTGGCAGTTTGTTTTTCTTGCGATCACGGTATAGATTATCGATATTTTCATCTGTCTTTTATGGGAAAAATAAGTAAATGAAATGCGACAATTATAAATCATATGTGTTGAAATATAGACAAATTTGTTTCAATGGCAGTTTAATTTGGTTTTCGATCTGAGCTATGTCATTCCATAAAATAGAACACAGTCTTCTTAAGAGTTCGTGCTGACCTAAATTTAGAATGCATCTCGGACTGTTGACATCAGCGTCAGAGTCTATTCTTCAGTATAATATGCTATCCGTAAATAACAACAGACAATACTAGTTTTGATTTAAACTTCTTTACTCAAGTCGTACATATTAAGATATTTAAAAGGAATGAACAGCAAACACTGATACGATAACAATTATCACATGTGACATATTTCGGATATTAAGAAAATTCGGACACGTTTAGTTTCTGGAAATTCTATCTAAACTCAGATAAAAGTCGAATAAAATTCGAATATTCGAATATATTCGAATATGTCCGACGAATATTTGAATAAGGATTTTGGTATTCGATCCCATCCCTAATTTTTAGTAACAGTGACCTTGACCTTTGACCTACAGGCTTGGGTATTGTACGCGACATACCGTCTTGATATAGTGAACTTTTATACCAAGTTATTTTAAAATCAAATAACAAATAACGAAGTTACAGAGCGGACGCGATTTTCGGACATACACACACACACATACAAACACACGCACACACACACACGGAGAGGGCGAACACTATTTGCCCTTCCGCCATTACATGGCGGGGGCATAAAAACAAGAAAATGTGCAAGAACCAGCGATATATGGCATGTTGAAGTTCTAAAAATTGTTGAAGATCAGAATAGTAAATATAATATTTTTGAGTCCCTGTCATGCTTCTCACCGCATCCCCCAACCCCACCCCGCCCTATGACAGTGACAAAATATACATAAACTCTAGATTTTGGAATACAATTACAACTTGATTGTCCTTGCTTTCTCTTAACTTTCTGACAAAAAGTGTGTTAGACGAAGTAGTAGAGTTTGACAAACCTAACAATTATGGTTCTGTCAAGTAAATTGTTAATAATGTTTGCTAAAATGATAGGATTTATCATCAGCTAATTAATGCATTCCTTCAAAACAAAGGATATATAAATAAACTAATGTTTGTATGACATCCAAAAAATTAAGCGCTTTCATTTCGAAGTGACTTAAAGTTTTAACTTCAGTGTCATGTGTTTTTTTGGTTCAAAAGTTATGCTAATGACCGACTAGCTTTTTGTAAACTTTTGTTTACAGTCAGCCTTTCCCGCCTCAGTCGATTATTCGTTAGTCTCTAAGAAAACATAAGCGATGTCTTGCTTTTGACGAACAAATTCAAGATAACGGAACGAATCCATTTCAGACATGGCATCATCCTGAACAGTTGTTTGATTCAAATAAAGTATCAGTTCAACTTATATGCAACTAATACTTTGCTTTAAAGGTTTGCATCACGTGACTTTCTAAAAAAGACACATAACATTATTTCTATACCCTGTAGAAAATACAACATACTTAATTTTACAAAACTTAAGATGTCGTTATTGATCAGCTCAATTTCTGATTTGATGTAACTACAATGTTCAAATATTGTTTCATCAAGATTTAGAAGACTTTTCTTGCAAACATGGGGAACGGAATAGCATTCTTTAACTTTAGACGGGCGGCTTTGTCTAAAGTGCGGAACAGGTGGCATAAATTATCCGTTCTGGACCGTGAGTCACTGTTAACCGGTGTTCAGGCTAAAGATCTCAAGTTTGGTCGATTATAATATGTCGGTCATCAGGATGACCGACAATCAAACTTATCAGTCTGAGAGTCTGTGTGACCTTCTGCCGTAAAAGCGGGATGGCAATAGATTTAAAACATGTAAAATAAAAACTAAAAAAAAGAAAAAATATACCCTAACTCAAATGTGTCTTTTTTTCATGGATGATTTTCATTGTAATACAATTATATATTTATTCAAAATACAATAGATGAAAAATGAACTTTGAAAGCTACCGAACATGACAGATATGAAAATATTGCAGGCTCGGTCTGATCGAGCCTGTTCATGGACAGTAATCGAAATGCATATTACTGCATTATTACAACTTAAAATGAGAAAAAAACTGACGTTTTGATATATGATCACACAAATCCACTGCAACCTATGACAGTCACAAGTCGTCGCACTGCGAAATGATGTTAATTACCAATTTCAAGTCCAATAATTTGTTGGTCAAGTTTTCAGCATAAAAAGCAATATAATTATTCTGGGTAGGGATAGCAAACCATTCGGCCAGATATGTTTCGATTAACGAAAATTAGAGCCTGAGGTGGAAAACCTTTGGACGGTCAATCGCAAAAAGATTTGCTACTAAAATCATCAGTAAATTTTCAGCAATTCCACAGTGAATATTCGCAAGTTGATTCCCAGACTTCCTTTTACAGCGCTTTCAATGAGCGTTTCGTTCATTGATTCTCGACATTCTGAATACTTGTCCTGGAGAAGGCATAGAATTTCTTCATGTTGAATACTCTCTTTTGAGATCGTCTTTTATGACTTCAAGCATCTCAATTACGACATTCATGTTTGGTCTCCTGTTTTCTGAAATCTCAACGCAATTCTTTACGAGATTCAAAGCACGCGCAGACATCCATGTTTGCGCATGCGTATCTAGAAATAACATGGTCAAAGGGTTAAGTTTATCTACGAATTCTTTAAACGAAGATGTTCTTTGTTCGTTAAAGGCTTTCGTCTCGCAGGCAATTTCATATATAAGTATTCCAAAACCGTACACATCTGCTGATGTTATGTAAAGCTCCTTTTTCAATACTTCCGGAGAAAGATATACAAAATTGCATACTGACTGATCCGGATCAAGCGGAAGTGCAGCATGCCTTGGAACGCTCGCACCTGTCAACCGAACTTCCCCATTATTTGTGACCTATGAAATAAGTAAATTTTATGAAAGAACATACGATTTGATCAGATTTTTATCAAAACGACAGAAAATACATCACAAGATCACACACATAACAAATAAGAAATCAAAGAATCCTAAAAACCTGACATTAAAAAGAAGACGAAACGTACAAAAGAAGAAAGCCGACTTGAAAAAGAGCAAAATACTTCTTTTTAAAAAAAAGCAGATCGTACAACTTAACATTTTTACATACTTGGAATAATGGAAAATAAAGTGTGATATTTTTACTCTGTTACTTAATGTGTTACATTGATATTAGAAAATGATAGTGCCTCTAGCTGAGATGCTAAAATTAAAGATGATTGAAAGTCTTTGTCTATTGCTGGTTGATACATGTATAAGACATGCATTTCAAAGTTTAAGCAACAGTTACATTGACCTTGTAGGTAGGGGATAGAGTCTTTTGCATAACACATTGTCTTGTTAGCGTAGTAAATGTTCCACGTTTTTGTAATCCTAACACCTATACGGAAGTAATAGCATGGACAAGAAAAATTTAATTTTGGTTACAGTGATTTTGACCTTGAAACTTCTTGATGCGCCAAACATTTGTTCCAAGTTTCTTTTGAAATCCTTCTCTGTATGGCGACCCAAAATTAGTTTATCAGTAAGCCGCTGGTGTTTAAAAAAAGGCTCTAGAGTGCACAACCTCACAGTTGCCCTTATAGTTTCTGATAACAACAAGCAAACGCACACACACATGTAACATATTATACAAACATTAAATATTAAGACTTATTATCAATAATCAATATAACAAAGATTTTTGAAAATCAACAAGAGAACCTTACGAACCTCACGTACATTTACACCAACAAAATAAAGTACAATTAATGCAAAGGCCTTCAGTCAGAAAAGAGTACACAATGTAACTTAACCTTCTATCGCAAAACTAATGCAAAAGGAATATGTACGAAAATTCTGTTTAAATTTAACGAATATAATTTCTTGCCCTTACTGTAACGGTCGATGTTGTCAGTTCCATATGAACCATTCCTTTAGAGTGCAGGTAATGCAAACCTTCAGCAATCTGTCGAAAGACCCTGTGCTTGTGTTCAGCAGGGTTGGAGCAATCCAAAAAGAACCTTTCAAGCGATAGAAAATGTCCATCAAAGATGTATGCGGGGATAACAGCTTCTGTATGATGGATACCAAGGAACTCGGCGAGATAGACGTCTGTGTGAAGTAGACATCTAAAATAAAGCAAGATATTCATTGCATTGTGCTAAACGTTTGGTCCTCAATTTTAACTTCCTTCAAATGAATATCTTATTAAACATTTAAGAATAAAGGACACGTGAAAGTTTTATTAAAAGGTACTTCAAGCACCAACAATAATTTTCAATATAGATATGGACAAAAGACCAACAGACAGTCTGAATGGGCGCAACTCTACCTTATTCACTGGAAAAGATCGCTTTCGGCAGGCCATAACATACAAAAAGAGCAATAATTAAAACGTTTTTAATTTAGTTTTTCCATTATTAACAGATAATGTAAGGCTAAAATGATATATAAATATTACTTTATTGTGAAATTGATAATATTAAATAACACTATATACAGATTGATGATTCCTGTAGAGCTTTAAGTATTTTTACTAGTCTTGAAATAGATGAAAAGAGAGGTTTTTGAAAAAAGGAGAATAACTTGAAGAGTATTTGTAGCAGAATTATCGGTCTTGTTGGTAATGATGTATATATGATGTATATTAAATTTTGAATTTATATTACAGATTTATTTATTTGTTTTACATTTATTAAAATAGATAAAAAAATGGAACTTCGAAAACAAACGACAATTTTAAACTATTGCAGGCTCCCGTTCATTCGCAGCAATGGAAATGCATATCACTGCCTATTCCGCCTTGCTCAGGGTTGAGCGAAATATATTTACACAACAGTACAATGTCGATCTATGACAAACGACACGACAGTTTAAAAGTGGCAGTGAACATGGAAACTCATTGGAGTATTTTCAGATTAAAACTACTCCATGTTCAGCGGCGCATGGTCTCCGAAAAGAGAATATGGAAAAAACAAACCTCAGTTTAGCTACTTCTTGAAACGTTTGCGAAACTCCTGATGAAGGCATATACATCTTAATAGAGATTTTCTTTTCTTGACTTTGATGTTGCAGTAACCCTTGACGAACCACCGACCAAAGTCCTTGAGGAACCATTCTGGTTTTCACTAATTTCATGGAGGCCTCTCCCGTTACAAGTTCGCTGAATCGTAACGTTTGCGCAATGCTTTCACCAGAAAACACATCCTGTACTACCTTGATTTCATTCAATTTGAAGTCATTTACAAATATGTATCCTTCACCATAACTCATTAACGTTTGCTTTAAAAGTTCGACATGAACCATCATTTGTTTATATTTTGCGGCAACTCTGCTATTTGACAGTTCGTGTTCTTCAATATCTTGTAGAAGAGTGAGATTTGCTTCAATTATGCTTGGAATTTTCGATTGAATTTTCTCCAAAATATCACGCGGCCGCTGCAAAAGTCGTTCAACGAGCATTGTAAGGACACCCGAGTCCATACCTTGAGGCTTTTTGTCTTTCAACAGCTTTGCCATCAACTTTTTTGCTCTATCTTGTGCCCACTGTTTTTGGTTTTTAGCAAATTCTTTGGACGATCCCCTTGTCAACAGTCGCTTGAATGGATTTTTTGCTACTCGATGTTGAAGATTTAAAGCTAATCGAACTGGAACTTCAATCGCCTGTGCATCCGTTACACTTAATCTATATCTTGAGTTAAATACTCCTAATTTGCCCTCCTCTACTTCTGAAATTTCTCCTTGTAGTATTCCTAGCTTTGTCTTGATTTGTTCAATTATTTCGGCCTCAATGGTCGATACCTTGCACCTTTCTTCATTATGGTCTTCAATTGCATTGCAAAGTCGATCATAAAATGCTTCATCTATTCTTTGTTTTATCCATTCCCAATGAGCATGATCTCTGATTTCTACGTCCAATTTTGGGATCTCATCCTCCTTCCAAACTGTGCAAAGCAAATATCTTGCTTGGGGAGTGGATAGATAATGTTTTATTTCATTGACTATTTCGTCACGTTTGACGTCAATATCTGCATGCAGTTCAGCTATAACTGTATTTGACTTTTCATGAAGAAGGTGTAACCTTTTCCGTTGGTTTGCGGATATTTCTCGATTATATTTGTGTACCTTACCGATTCCATTCACCGTAGCCGTAAGAAAATGACCGCTTCTTTTCAGAGCTGTTTCCAACCATCTGATTTAATAAAAAACATGAAAAAATGTAACACATAAAATGTCTGATTGTATGTTTCTTATAAAAAAGAATCATTCAATGTCTTGCATACGTTAAGGTCATTATCCGAAGCAGTGAACTGATGTTTTTTTTTCCGAGCTTACATTATTTTTAGATTTTCTAATAACCTTTTGAATAATTTGTTCATATTTGTTGAATCAAACATTATCAAATTTTAATATTTATAAGAACACGGGGACTTACTTATAAGATGATCTAATACGGCTGTTCTTGGCTTCCTTGTACAGATTACTAAGACTTTCCAGTAAATGTTTGTACTGGTCATTGATATAGTCTTGATTGGCCGTTACGTCACGCATTGCTTTTTTAGTCGAAAAGAACACCACCATTGACTCGTCGAATTCCGGCCAATACTTTCCTAGTTGCTGAATGATATGGTCCCGAACTTTTCCTCTGCTGTCTTCAGGAATCTTGTCGAACTTGTTTGCTAAGAACAACGCAGTTTTTGGATCAAACGGTATTGCTTTACTGTTCTTCTTCTCCTGGTCAATGATCAGTTTCAGTAACATCAGAAGCTGGAATTAAATAAAAACAAATTATTTTTTTCATGGTTTGACAAATGTACATATTGAATTTGATACGTCTTATATAATATATATGATGGCGAATATGGCGGTTATGCGACATAATTATAATAATATAATTTATAATGTAAACTAGAATTTATTATGTCAAATAAGATGAATGTGTTACGTTAGACGAATTTGTGATGAAGGAAACGTTGAAAGTCTGACGCCGGAAAAGGTAAGAATAGGCGAATACTTTGAATTTTAATCTAAATGTGCACCTTAATTTTTGAAACTGATAAAGTTATAGGCGTCAAAAACTCAAGACAGATATCCGATTGAACCAAATGTCTTCTATTCAGACATAATATTTACATTATCAAAAGCCTTTATATTAATGTTTCGTAATGTATTGTTCACGATGTTTGGAATACAGTCCCCTCTGTTGATAATTATTGATATAAGATCAAAACTATTTCAATGTCTGGTAAAATACAAGGCAGCAAGATGCGTTTGAATGTTATTGGTACTATTTGTTTTAATATTTCGGGTAGTATCAATATCCCAGCCAATATATATATATATATATATATATATATATATATTGGGATATTGTTCGCTCCATCAAATACTTCCTGCTTTTTACTTTTGGCATTTGGCATTCACTGTGACATATTGCAAGATTTCTATTCTCACATTCCCTGACACTATTTTATTCTGTTCAGTTCAGCCCAGTTTGACTAATTCTGTCAGTCAGACGGTTCGAATCTGACTTCATCTTAACATCTATTTAGCCGAATTATTCAGCTATAACCGAAGGCTATTACCGAAACTTAAAGTTAATACCGGAACTCGAAAAAGTGAAACATGCATAGCAGAAATTGTCACACCCGAAGTGTAATAAAATCACCTAGTAAAAATATAGCTTTTCAAGAATGGCTTACTCACCCGCTGTTGTTGAACTTGGCCTGCGGCATCTATGATGTAGATAAATCCATTAATCTTATTGTTGGTTATAAAGTCCATTAGACTTCTTTCTATAAACTCATCGTCACCGATTCCCGGTGTATCGACCAGCACTATGCCACACTGAAAAGTATATTTATGTCTTCGAAAGCTCAACAGACAATATCAAATGAATGATATAGTATATATTTACATGAACAGTTTAAGGAGTGTGTAATATACAATTTTTGTCGAAATCAGAAAAATTCACATTAAGAAAAAAGAGCTTTTTATTAACAAAAAACGAGGACCCGCGTGGTGCACGCCCTGGAAATGTTATTGGCAAATCATAATTGTCACTTGATCCTTTATCTCATGCTAGTGTGAACCAAACGCAAATTCTAGCAAGGTAGTCTAAGAAAAAATGGTGGTGAGAAAAAAATCCAGCGCACATTTCGTATTATACAACAACGAACGCAAATTACAGCTCATACAATCAAAGCACTGAAAGTACTGATGGGTGGCGTTTTAGAGTGATTGTCATGTAACATCATCTATAGATTGTTTGGAGTTTCCTATTGGAGGAGTATGAAGGAACTTTCGGATGGCAGAGCAAAAGTTTGCATGCCCGGCTTCTGCTTTATCAAGTTTTTTTACCACGGATTTTCGGGCGGATGCTTATATCCAAGACTGAAGTCATTTTGTGCCAGGAAAAAATATATAATAAGTCAACCTTTGATTTGAAACTTTAAATTGACAATAAAGAAGTGAACACACATGGACAAATAAAAATACTTTAAAAAATGAAATATGCATATCAGGAATGACCACATCAAGCATACACAGCCTCCCCACACAGCCAAAAAGTAGAGAGGAAAAGAGAAACTATGATATAGTTGCTATATGCACTATGATTTGAAACAATATTTATTTATTATTAGGAAATAAAAGATATGCAAAATTAAAAATAATATGACTATAAAACAATTAAAAAAAAATAAGTCAGAGCACTGCATCATGTCTAATTAAATTAAAACGCTTTTAACGCTTCGGAGTTTCGTCTAAAGTTGCACTTCAAAGCCTTCTTTTTTGTTAGAATGTCATGCTAATTACCGACTAGCTTTTTGGAAACTAAAACTTGTTTGAAAACGTACCGTGTGCAAAAAAGTTGCATCGTGGTTAATGGATGATTTTTTATGTTCTTTTCGAATAATATGACTATAAAGCAATTTTATAAAAATTAGGCAGAGCACTGCATCAAATCTAATAAATTTTAAACGCTTTAAAAAAACGCCTGAAGTTTACACTTTAAAGCCGTATTTCATTAATATCCATGCTTATTGTTTAATCAAATATCCCTCAAAATTCTGCATGAATGAAATGCCACACCAAGTTTGAGATAAGCTATCATCACCCCATTATTATTCTTGCAATTATCAATGGTAAATGTCCGAATATCCCTTGAATAAGTTATATTTATTATTGTTCCTATCTTGGCTTATCAGTATTAATTACAAGCAAAGCCCTCTGTTGAAAGCTGATCAGTGTATTGCTATTTGTAAACACATACACTGCTGCGAGATCACCTGTTTACCTAATAACAATCGCGCAGCGCCGTCTACCGTCTCATAAACTCAGTGAACTCTCTGGAGGTAAAATGATCGAATTTCACTTTTGGTAACCGCGTTCGACTATATAAGTAGATAGAGACCCAGGTACCATTTTGATCATGTGACCAAAATTCACATGTGAAACACTGGGCGGCGATTTTTAAACGCCACCCAAAAACAAGATAAAATCATCTAAAGTCACTGTCAATGAAAATGGAAAGACACTTGATATCAAATCTAGGACTAGAACAATTGTACTTAGGGCCAAGATATTATCATCATCTTGGGAAGATACGCCGCTGCTAATGAATTGATATTTATTTTTTAAAAATATCTCATTCAAGGTTTCAGTAACATTGCCATGATTCTTGTTTGTTTCAGGCATACCTTTAAAAACTCTGCTGGTAGGAATACTTGAACTTGTTTAACATTATGTCCCGTATCCCTCTCATTGCCTTTTATAAAGGTTACATCATACAGACATGAACTTCCCTTTTTGTCCAATTCTTCAATGTCAACAACACGTTGCTCTGAGCCTCCGTAAATAATCTTTGCATGCGCTTTTGTGCCATATCTAAGAGTGGTTATAGCAGATGTATAACTGCATTGTTGTGTTGGCAGATACTCGCTCTCGAGAAGCAAATTCAGGAAGCTTGTCTTGCCTGCCGATGTTTCTCCTACCAAATAATAACGTCTTCTTGTTATCATTGCTGTGATATGGCTTTCAATACACTTTGACTTTATGACTTGCAAAAGATTCAGTGTTTGCGTCCATTTTTAGGTTGTTTGAGTAAAAACAACACCGGTTTATCGAGTTATGCGAAATCTTTGCAGCGGTCATGGGCCCTTATTAAGATGAACGCAAATATACTACAAGTGTCGGTCAACTTTGGAAATGAATATAATAAAATCGTATGATTTTGAATGATTCTTATGGTCTTGACATTAGGGCAGGATTTGAATTATTTCTTTTGTATACAACTGCATAAGAACAAGCTCGTTGAAGCCAAGCCAAAAAAAATTTAATTTGTCTTTAAAGTAAAAGAGCATCTACTCTTTTACTTTAAAGAAAGGTTTTTAGAAATCATCCATGTTTCTTTAGAAATGAACATTTCTTCAATTGTATGAATTCTATGAATTCTATATAGTTATTTAATGTTCATCGTGATAGTTTTATCAAAAGGTTCAACAAGTTCAAACAATAACATTTAAAAAAAGATAAATTGTGAAAGGTAACAGCCTAACAGACGGTATAAACGGGCTCAACACACCCTTCTTTACGAAAAGAGATCGCTTTCGTGAAGACATTACATACAAAAAGGCAATAATTACAATTTTTGTGAAATTTATAGTTTTAAATAAGACTATATACAAATAAATGATTCAGAGTTTTGTGGTGAGTTTTATAGTCTTGAGGTTTGTGAAAAAAGGAGAATAACTTTGAGCATAATGATGGGTCTTGTTGTTAATGATATTAATTTGTGAATATATATTACAGATTTTTTTGTTGATTTTTTTTACATTTATTGAAAAAAGATATAAAAAAAAAACATGGAATGGTAATTATCTAAAAAGACCGCATGGAAGGTTCCATGTTCTATGCCATATGCACACCATCGTTTCGGATGAATGAAAAGTGTACTGTTTATTGAATTAAATATTGAGTTGCGCTCAACCCGCGGCAAGGGCAGTAATATGAACAGGCTCAATCCAACCAAATCTGCAATATTTACATATTTGTCGTGTTCGGTGGCTTTCAAAGTTCCCTTTTAATCTATTTCTAAATTCTATTGACAAATAAATGCGACTAGAAACTAGAGATCTACTGAAAACGCTTAACATGTAAAAATGGATGCTAGAGGTAGCTAACCAACAGAAAAATAATAAGAAAATGGCTGGAAAATGTTTGTTTTGAGACAGTGTTATGTTTAAATTAACAATAAATAGATATTTGGAAAAAAAACTATTCAAGAGAAAAAAACTTTAATTTTCAGACATTTTTACCGTATCTCTGCCAGTAAAAATCAAAATTTTGACCAGAACTCTGTACAAAAATCAAACAAATGTGTAAAAGCCTCAAGGTCCAACAGTATAGCTAAAAGTGTGAGATTATGTAAATAAAACAATATTCAACAAAACGTGATCTACCTGCAACAAGTATTACGCAATCATTATTCTTTAAACCCTCCGATTTTTCATTACAGTCTTCTTGCAGATTCTCCGCCGTTTGTTCTTTCTGCAGAAGATCTTTCATTAGTTCAGCTTTGTTTGTATCTTCTTTAGTTCCAACTATTTGTATCAGCTCTTCGAACATTTCTATTAACTTCCTTCTCTTCTTCTGATCTTCCTCTCCCGTATTTTGCATGACATTCTGAATCTGCAAAACGTACCGTTATCTTGCATTTGACATATTTAACAACAGCGGTGACAGCTAAAACAAACCTTTGTTGATTGTTTAAGGAAGACAGCTAATATTCTCTACATCTGGATGCGATGTAAATTGAAAACCACATCCAGGTTTAAAAATTGAATACTATATATATATATTTCTTTAATGCGATCGCTTTAGGAATACGCTTTTTTCTTTAGGATGGGTTTCCTGCATATAAAAAAAAACTTAAAAGAGAATTCCATTATGAAGCCGCAATTGTTTAAAACTTTTTGACCACATCCGTTTCAGTTAATAAACTAGAATTATAAGTAAGAATAAAGTTTGATTTCATTGCAAGAACGATCATTTAAAAATATATTTATGAAATAAACATAAATATCAGTGACTACAGTACAGTACTGTGAACGTTTAAGGTTACAAACGAAACGCACGATACGCGATATACGGACGCACGATACACGATAGACGGACGCACGATACGCGATAGACGGACACACTATACACGGTAAACGAACGATACACGATATTGCCAATTCATATAATTTGTGGACGAGATTTCTAAAAATTTGAAAATGTTTTCAAAATATAATATGAATGGTTGAAATTAAATCACATAAATTTGAATAAGCATGTAACTTAATCACGCTGCATGATAAAATTTAAAACGTTTTATGCACGATACACGATATACGGACGCACGATGCACGTTAAACGGACGCACGATACACGTTAGACGGACGCACGATACGCGATAGACGGACGCACGATAGACGCAAATTTTGTAACATTAAACGTTCACAGTACTGTAGCAATCGTCTAGTGTAATAACGGCTTGTTAATACGGTTTTAAAGCATAATGAACGGTTGGTACATATTAACAAAAAGAAACTAATGTATATTATTATGCAATTACTATAACATTGATCCCAGCAAACATAAAATCCTGACCCTTTCCTTAACACTTCCGTATTTGTTAGTCTTGTAATGTATATGTAGCCTCCCCTTGACTTCTTTAAACGTTTCAAGTGCATCAGTAGAAACACCATGTCTATCACACATTATCAGTGCATCCACTATATCTTCTAGTTCTTTAAAAGATTTTGATGTTAGAACTGCCATTTTGTGATATTTCCGTGTGAGTCTAGCTTCCTTTTTATTTATGTAAAAAAGGTGAAATATGCATATCAGGAATCGCCACATTCAGAAAAAACAGCCTCCCCACACAGTCAAGAAGAAGAGAGAGAGAGCATGGTTAATAAAATGATCAGTTTCAAAAAAGACACCACTAACAATAAACAAAACGGAGAACCCGACGGGTTACCGCCTTGGAACGGTCAGTGGCAAATCCAATTGCCACTGGGGGTTTAAACCAGGTTCTAGGGTAAACAAACCTCACACTTGCCCCAACAGGTTCTCATATCACAAAACAAGTACAAGTTGCCTTGGTGAAAAAACTCCAACCAACTTATCGGCTCAACAATGTTGCATGCAAAAGCACACAAACATATAAAACATAAAAAGCTAAGAGCATTGCAAAGCCGAAGGGGCGGGTACTCAATGATCTTACCGAGACCAGAGCTCCTGGAGTAAAATCAGCAAGAACACGATGACAGGGACAAAAGAAACAATTCGAGCTTCTAGGTTCTTTTAAGAAAAGATTTCCCCATAAACCTTCATTAACTCTTAAACCCCTCCCACCGTCGAGCAACCAAAGAAGTAAGCATAATGATCAACTGTAGAAGTGTTAATGACCAGGCCTTTTTAAATTTCTTTTTAAAATTACAGATGGTTTTTAAGAATAACCGACAGAAATTAACATTGCCTTTTATTCTCTTAAGTTTATAAATTAAATCTCCATAAAAAAAACTGACTGTGAAATACTTTGTTGCCAAAGTGATTTAAACTGCACCTGTATTTATGAATTAGATCTGGGTATCGGCAATAAAACTTGCAAAAGGTTTTCCTTAATTTGTGATACCGATAACCTTGCTTTAAAAGTTTTTCTGTAATGCAAAGATTACGTTCATTGAAATCATTAACATCGTTGCAAGCTCTTGAAAAGCGAACAAGCTGTGAGATATAAACCCCATAAGATGTTGCACGGGGAACATCGCCGTCTAAAAACGGAAAATATACTATAGTGAAAGTAAAATCATCTTTTTTATCATAAATTTTAGTAGTGACGTAACCATTTTCAATGGACAGATTTAGATCGAGAAAGTTTGCTTGCTTTTCTGAAGTGTTGGCTTTATTAAGTTGTAGTTCTTTAAGGATAAATCTTATTAACCAGTAATGGGAAATGGTTATTATCTATATTTAATAAATCATCAAGGTAAACGAGGTGTTAAAAGCTGTAATTATATCATCTTGATGTTCAGTAGAAAGAGATAACATAAAGTCTCTTTCATAACAGTATAAAAACAGATCAGCAACAAGAGGTGCACAATTAGTACCCATTGGGATGCCTATTACTTGTTTATAAATAGAGGTACCGAATCTAACATAAATATTATCTAGTAAGAACGTTAGCGACTCGTTTAGGTCTCGACAAGTCCATAAGGTATAATTATCATAAGAACCATCTGTAAAAAATGCCCTATGTTCATTACAAGCGATGAAGGTTTTATTTTCTCTAGCAAACGTTTTTTCAATGAGACTGGTTAGCTTGCCTCTTATTAAATTATGAGGGAGCGAAGTGTATAAAGTTGAGAAATCATAAGTAGACAAAAAGAACGCCCGAATATTATTTGATTTGAGCTTTTTCAAAACGTCATTTGAATTTTTAATCGACCAAAATAAATTTGTAAGCCTTGCCTCTTCTGCAGTTTATTTTCAAATGCTTTATAATGTTATAGTATATAGCATATTTAATCGTTGTTTCGGATTAAAGGTTGTCTTTTATTTCTGACAATTCCATTTTCTGTCATTAATATGTATTAATGAATTTCAGAGACACTTTTATTTAGCCGTTTTATGACCATAATAAGAAAATCCAGTAAACCCTATACAGTTAGAATGGCGTATATTTGATGGCATAAGTACGGTCATTTCCCTTTAAGCTATAATATGGTATCTTCTGAATGCGACATTAACACAATCATACATGTACAAATGCTTATAAGCTAAATGCCCATATACAGCTTATCATATTGCCGGCGTTAAACATGGTTTCATGTGACTTTGTTTTAAAAACGTTTCTCTGAAACACTATTAATAGTTTTTAATTTGATAAGTTAATTTGCGCCAATAAATGAACCATAAAAAACAAAGTAATGCAAGACGAAAGAACTTTCGTGTAGACGGATTAAAAGGAATTTAACCGTGCGCATATATTCGTAATCCAGCCTTGGAAGAAAATATGCATTGCAAAGCAAATGTTTGACCTCGCTCTAAAATCAATCTTAAGACACTTCTGACACTTTTCAATGATTGATTTTTAAATAAAATTCGGCATTATCTAGTTACAATTTAATGATTGAACAACAATGCGCAGGTTTTTATTGATCTTATCTACTATGTATAAAATCCCATTAAAACGACCTGATTGGCTAATGAATAAGGAAGTTTCTTTTATTTCATTTTAATGTACGTATAAATAACGTCTAACTTTATACCGTTTGATTTTCGGTACAATTATAGAAGAATATATAATTATGTTACCTCTCAAAATGAAGATTGTTGATAATTGTAATCAAAGTCAATGAAAACAAAATGTAAAAGATACAAATTAGATCATTTAAGCACGTAGTTTATTTGTGTATCATTTAAACTTGTTCTGCTGGGCTGGGCCTCGAGGAAATGATAATGGCATAGTCATTAGTGTAGACATTCATAAGCCGAAATTTACAGACCACTTATTGAAATGGTATTGTAGAGATGCTTCATAGAAACATCAATACTGTCATTTAATTAAGGGTTCATGTTGTGTGTGCCGGTCAAAGGCGCGACTAAAAACCCCAGAGCAATTATGAAATACTTTAACCTTTTTAATTAATACTATCGTGCGAATACTAGTATATTCCCGTTCGAATTAATCATTTGCGCTTTTTACATTTAATTTTTTTCTACTAGAAATTGAATAATAAAACAAATACTCTTAATGAAAACCTGGTTGGGCATGTGTGAGGGGGGTACAGCCTGAATATGTGGTTTAAACACCACTGTTCGTTCCAAGGCGGTAACTCCAAAGGTTCATTTTTGTTAATAGTGTGTGGTACCTTATTTGAAGTTGATCTTTTCATAAACACATGCTCTTTTAAATAAATAAAGATATTATATATGACTTTGAAAAAGTAATACAGACTTACAATTCTTTATTCAGCAAATTAAAAAGGTTAATGCAACACCATTATAATGTAATTTTATTGAAACTTTCATTTAAAAAATCCAGAATATCAACAATACTGAGAAGAAATTAAAGAAAACTGACCTGCTTTTTAAACGATACCCCATTCTTCCTGCGAAGCTCCAGTCTTAGTCTCTCTTTCAGTTCCTCGAGGTCCACTATTTCTTCAGCTGGTACATGATGGATGTCACATAAGCCAAACGCCTCAAATACATCATCTAATGCATCGATTTGGTCTAAAGTTGGAAAATCTGCGTCTTCATTCATGTCCTATTTGAATTTAAGTTCCTAGAGTTCTGTATTTTTCTCTTTGTAAAGTTCATTTTACATCAATTTATCAGCCCATTATAAAAGACATTGAAAATATGTAGATTGAAAGGATATATGTTTTGCAGTTAATACAGTTTTCATTGCAAATGTGCAAGTTAACAAACACATACGAGTATATTAAGAAATGCCAGTTCTAACACACACTTTGATATAGAGTATCTACTATTCAAATATGCGTTTCCAAACATCTTCTCAGGTGAACAGATTTCTTGTCATATTATTCTTTTATTTAACTTCAGGCCTTTGGTTTGGTGAAACCTGACACTGACTGTATTGTTACAGTTTGTAAAAGTGTAGCATAAACGAAGCGATATTTGAAGTCTGTTCAAGGACATCAAGTTAAAAGTGTTCGTAAACTTTTGCAAATTACGTGTACATGTATGTAACAGAAACGATAAACAAACTAATACCATGTTGATAAGTCAACTCCAAAATATCTTTTCCCCTTTAACTAGAACACACCGTTCCAATCCTTGATTCCACTTTTTGAAAATACATCGGATCAAAAACTGGTATACTTCGAATTTTCGCGGACTGCTGGACTATGTCTCCTGCAAGATAGAGGCTTTGTTGATTTCGGGACGGTAACACCGGAAAAGGTAACCGGCTCCTTGAAAACGAAGGATACCAATTGAACATCGGTACAAAAATGAAACATTTCTCCATTCCAGTTTTTTTTCTTTCGTGTCAATCAATTTTTAAAGGTTGAGTCGTAAAAAGTAATGCAGTGTAAATGTTCTTAATGATTAGACCCCGATTTCCACTTCAATCTATGTCAACAGGTTCGCTACAGTATTGTCATTACGGTAGATATAAAAAAAATACTATAACTCTAAAATTTTCCAGTGTTTCGACCCTATATCTTTACTTCTGTAATCTGTGACCGTAAGTGTACAAACTGAATTGGATACCGAAAACCCGACTTTTACAACCGATATCTGATGATGGGCATCTAAAAAAGATATATGAACTCCATTAAGGAATAGGAATGACGAATAGCACACTTAATAGCTTAAGTGTATCCAAATGATTAAATGTAAGCGCACCAGACACTTCTATTCTTTTCTGGATGTGTGGGGAGGCTGTCTACTGTGGCCTTTTACAAATATGAATATTTCACTTTTTACTAATGTCAATTCAGTAAAAATAATCAGTGTGTAAGGAAGTGAAAGCTGATTATGATCTACTCTGTTCAGTTCTTAGTCTGTTATAATCTAATAAAAATAAAAAGGTGAAATATGAATATCAGGATTCGCCACATTCAGAAAAAACAGCCTCCCCACACAGTCAAGAAGAAGAGAGGGAGAGAGCATGGTTAATAAAATGACCAGTTTCAAAAAAGACACCACTAACAATAAACAAAAATGAGAACCCGAGGGGTTACCGCCTTGGAACGGTCAGTGGCAAATCCAATTGCCACTGGGGGTTTAAACTAGGTTCTAGGGTGCACCAACCTCACACTTGCCCCAACAGATTCTCATATCACAAAACAAGTACAAGTTGTCATGGTAAAAAAAACTCCAACCCACTCATCGGCTCAACAATGTTGCATGCAAAAGCACACAAACATATAAAACATAGGAAGCTAAGAGCATTGCAAAGCCGAAGGGGTGGGTACTCAATGATCTTAGCGAGACCAGAGCTCCTGGAGTAAAATCAGCAAGAACACGATGACAGGGATAAAAGAAACAAATCGAGCTTCTAGGTTCTTTTAAGAAAAGATTTGCCCATAAACCTTCATAAACTCTTAAACCCCTGCTACCGTCGTGCAACCGAAGAGGTAAGCATAATGATCAACTGTAGAAGGCCTAAACACGCTGTAAAATATCATGTTGGTAACCTTTCTTTTTTTATTCTACAGATACAGTTTTTTCGAATAACCGGGAGAAATTAACATTGCCTTTTATTTTCTTAAGTTTATAAATTAAATCTCCATAAAAAAACTGGCTGTGAAATACTTTGTTGCAAAAGTGATTTTAAACTGCACCTGTATATATGAATTAGATCTCGGTATCCGCGATAAAACTTGCAAAAGGTTTTCCTTAATTTGTGATATAGATAACCTTGTTTTAACAGTTTTTCTGTAATGCAAGGATTACGTTCATTGAAATCATTAACATCGTTGCAAGCTCTTGAAAAGCGAACAAGCTGTGAGATATAAACCCCATAAGATGTTGCACGGAGAATATCGACGTCTAAAAACGGAAAATTTACTATATTAAAAGTAAAATCATCTCTTTTACCATAAATTTTAGTAGTGACGTAACCATTTTCAATGGACAGATTTAGACCGAGAAAGTTTGCTTGCTTTTCTGAAGTGTTCGCTTTATTAAGTTGTAGTTCTTTAGAATAAATTTTATTAACCAGTAATGGAAAATGGTTATTATCTATATTTATTAAATCATCAAGGTACCTCGAGGTGTTGTTAAAAGCTGTAATTATATCATCTTTATGTTCAGTAGAAAGAGATAACATAAAGGCGCGGATAGTGTAGATCCCGAGTAGAAAGCACAGATTGTTTAAGTTTTGAAACACTGAGGGTTCAATGTGTAACAAAATTTTATTAGAGAAAATATCTAGTATAATCTAATGCTGGAAACTGATGAAATGCTGTCCCGGCTAGCTAAATTGGCATTATAGAACACCTTCATTGTACGGGTCGGATTCCGAGCGAATGCTTACCATTATTACACTTCACAGTAGCGCTAATTTTGCACTGTGGCGGCCTGAGAAAGTCTCCTCGTACAACTCAGTCAGTAGTATTATCAGTCTATAATAGGCTCCGGTAAATCATGAAAACCAGCTATCAAGTTATCTGTGCAATCTTTCCGGGGGTTGCTGTCTCAATCGGTAGAGTGTTCGGCGTTACGTGGCTAGGCGTTTTCGCCTTACAGGTTAGATTACCAGCTAATAATTATCTTAAGTGTTTTACTTAAACTGTGTGCGTGTACACATTTTTAGCTTATATTATCATCCTTATTTTCAACGCTTGTATTCAATTATTTTGAGTATTAGGCGAGTAAGAAACATCTCCGTCCTTCTGTCCGTCAAGCCGTCTGTCACATTTTCGTATTTAACATTCGTATGAATAGTCACCTCATGATTTAATATGTTTAACACTGACCTTGAAAGAAACACAACAACGTCTTTGCAAAATTCATTTTTGTAGTCTTGGTGTTTTAAAGAGATCACACTTCATCGCATTTTTAACTGAAATGTTTGCTAAACTGAATTGCTAATGTCTACTTTGTTGTTGTTCTCTCCCTTTACCTACTGAACAGATTGTACAATAAGTCGCACAATAAATAAATGTAAATAGTAGATGTGAAATATAGAAAAGTGTAATCAATTATCCCCGAATAAACGCAGTTTTATTCAACTGAGAAATAATTTTATTAATTCGTACTTAATTCCAAGTGAATAAACACCGGAATAAACTACAAGTACACAGTATTAACAACATTTTAATCAAACAAATAGAAAGTGATGATCGAAAATACATCGATAAAATAAAACTTTATTCGGAAAAAATTATGTTCAAGCTTTCCATAATATATCCGAATGTAACCAAATATCAAACACTAAACAATATAGCTAACAATTGAAAAAGAACAATGTAGGAATATGTATTGTATTACCCCGAAAGAAATAATAAATAACATCATACTGTTCTCCAAAACCAAATATTCAAAATAATAAATCTCCGTATGTACAAAACTAAATTTTAATTCATTTGTATCGTCATCATTAGATAATGAACGAAATTTAGATTTTATACATCTTTTGGGGAGAAGAAAAAT
This sequence comes from Corbicula japonica, assembly GCA_038501625.1. Classification (NCBI taxonomy): domain Eukaryota; kingdom Metazoa; phylum Mollusca; class Bivalvia; order Venerida; family Cyrenidae; genus Corbicula; species Corbicula japonica. The sequence continues at coordinate 7,003,479 of JAZAYU010000017.1, read as the reverse complement.
TGTGGATGAACAATGATTTATTAGTACAAAATTATATTTATATCAACAAAAGTATTTCATTTTTAAAGGCGACATATTTTTTTAAGTTCATTTATTTCTTGGCAATATAATTTCAAATATGGAAACCGCCAAAACATGGACATAAAGCTGCATAGGAAAGCGATATCGTGTTTTGACGTCATATCCGGTTAGAAATATGCAAGATGTATTTGTAAATGGTTTAAATAAAACAATAATTTTCTGCAGGAAGAGTTTTGATGCTGACTTTTCGGTTAAACTTGGCTTCCTGTTTTATCTTTAATGATTGAGGTTCTTTTTAATCATGAGTGATTTTAGTGCTTAAAGATTATATAGGGAGTTTCAATTTAATAGAGATCGCCAGAACATGAGTAATTTTGATATTCATACCATACAATAGTTGCTTAGTGATTTTGTAAACTAGTATTTATATTATATGAGGTGATTTGTAAAAGCGTTTGTTTTTTTTTACACCAATATTAAAATGACGACATACTAAGCGGCTTATGAGTAGTGATACTCCGAGTATTTTGTCACTTTTACTTTCTGTGCGATCGAATACTGTATCAAACTTATCCGTCTGAGCGTCTGTGTGACCTTCTGCATAAAAGGCGGGATGGCAAAAGATTTTAAACATGAAAAATATAAACCACAAAATAAAAAATATACCATAACTCAAATGTGTCTTTTTAATGGATGATTTTTATTGTAATGAAATTATATATATTTAAAATACAATATACGAAAACGAAACTTTGAAAGCCACCGAACACGACAAATATGTAAATATTGCAGGCTCGGTTTGATTGAGCCTGCTCATGGACAGTAATGGAAATGCATATTACTACCATATTACACCTTAAAATGAGGAAAACTCACGTTTTGAATGTTAACAATATATGATATGCACAGTGTCAATATGTGATCACACAAAACCACTGCAACCTATGACAGTAACAAAAAGGTGAAATATGCATATCAGGAATCGCCACTTTCAGAAAAAACAGCCTCCCCACACAGTCATAAAGAAGAGAGGGAGAGAGCATGGTTAATAAAATGATCAGTTTCAAAAGAGACACCACTAACAATTAACAAAAATGAGAACCCGAGGGGTTACCGCCTTGGAATGGTCAGTGGCAAATCAAATTCCCACTGGGGGTTTAAACCAGGTTCTAGGGTGCACCAACCTCACACTTGCCCCAACAGGTTCTCATATCACAAAACAAGTACAAGTTGTCTTGGTGAAACAACTCCAACCCACTTATTGGCTTAACAATGTTGCATGCAAAAGCACACAAACATATAAAACATAAGAATCTAATAGCATTGCCAAGCCAAAGGGCGGGTACTCAATGATCTTACCGAGACCAGAGCTCCTTGAGTAAAATCAGCAAGAACACGATGACAGGGATAAAAGAAACAAATCGAGCTTCTAGGTTCTTTTAAGAAAAGATTTCCCCATAAACCTTCATAAACTCTTAAACCCCTGCCACCGTCGTGCAACCAAAGAGGTAAGCATAATGATCAACTGTAGAAGGGTTAATCACCAGGCATGCAGAGCGCTGTAAAATATCATGTCGGTAACCTTTCTTTTTAAATTTACAGATGGTTTTTACGAATAACCGGGAGAAATTAACATTGCCCTTTATCTTCTTAAGTTTATAAATTAAATCTCCATAAAAAAACTGGCTGTGAAATACCTTGTTGCAATAGTGATTTTAAACTGCACCTGTATTTATGAATTAGATCTGGGTATCGACAATAAAACTTGCAAAAATGTTTTCCTTCATTTGTGATACCGATAACCTTGTTTTAAAAGTTTTTCTGTAATGCTAAGATTACGTTCATTGAAATCATTAATATCGTTGCAAGCTCTTGAGAAGTTTGTATATCAAGACGTCGCACTGCAATATGACGTAAATTACCAATCTTAAGCGCAATAATTTGTTTGCCAAAATTCAGAAATTATTCTGGGTAAGGATAGCAAAATAATCGGCCAGATACTGGTATTTAAACACCGTAAGTAAAGTGACTCTGATACAAAGAAAGTGTTGTTTCAATTAAAGAAAATTAGAACCTGAGGTTGAAAACCTTGGGACAGTCAATCGCAAAACGATTTGCTACTAAAATAATCAGTAAATTTTCAGCAATTCCACAATGAATATTCCAGGTAGATTCCCAGACTTCCCTTTACAGCGCTTTCAATGAGCGTTTCGTCCATTGTTTCTCGACATTCTGAATACTTGGCCTGGAGAAGGCACAGAATGCCTTCTTGTGGAATACTTTCTTTTGAAGTCGTCTTTTATGGCTTCAAGCATCTCAATTACGACATTCATGTTTGGCCTCCTGTTTTCTGAAATCTCAACGCAATTCTTTACGAGATCCAAAGCGCGCGCAGACATCCATGTTTGCGCATGCGTATCCAGAAATAACATGGTCAAAGGGTTAAGTTTATCTACGAATTCTTTAAACGAAGACGTTCTTTGTTCTTTAAAGGCTTTCGTCTCGCAGGCAATTTCATATATCAGTATTCCAAAACCGTACACATCTGCGGATGTTATGTAAAGCTCCTTGTTCAAAACTTCCGGAGAAAGATATACAAAATTGCACACTGACTGATCCTGATCAAGCGGAAGTGCAGCATGCCTTGGAACGCTCGCACCTGTCAACCGAACTTCCCCATTATTTGTGAGCTATAAAATAAGTAAATCTTATGAAAGAACAAACGATTTGATCAGGTTTTTATCGAAAACCGAAACGACAGAAAATACATCACAAGATCACATACATAACAAAACAAATGAGAAATCTAAGAATTCTAAAAACAAACCTGCCATGAAAAAGAAGACGAAATTTACAAAAGAAGAAAGCCAACTTGAAAAAGAGCAAATATACTTCTTTAAAAAAGCAGATCGTACAAAGTAATATATGTAAAAACTGACACTTAAAACACCTAACTGAACATGAATCTTTGACTTCACTCACCCCAGGCTTGAAAATGTTTTGTCGGTTGATTTTAGAAATTAAGAAAATAAAACAGTTTTCAAAACAGGTTTATAATCGAGAGGTTGTTATGAGGGATTCTACTACCCTCCCCGTGACCCACTCCACCCCTGATGAAATGTCGTTCTGGTTTGTGATTAATAGTTTATTTTCAGTGTTACATCGAATATTACAAAAGGCTGAAATTAAAGATGATTGAAAGCCTTTGTCTGTTGCTGGTTGATAAATGTATAAAACAGCATTTTCAAGTTTAAGCAACAGTAACATTGACCTTGACCCCTCCGGGCCCGCACATCGGCGAACCCCGATATAATATCCGGTCTTCCGAAAAATGTCTAGTTGATAAATACTATACACCACATTCAACACATCATCAAAAGAGCTTAGCATCGTGATAAATGGAACAAACATGAACGAGAAGACAAATGCTTTTAAACGCTATCTTCAATGACATAAAAGACACACAATGACAAATACTAGACAACGAGGCAAAATATTAAATAAAGTGTATAAATATTAGTTACGTATTATCAACAGATTGGTTCTTACAATGTCACATACCAAAAAGAACGAACAAAACTCACAATGCGACAGTTTTAATGGGTATCCAGACTTGTCATATCCGGCAACAAAGCTCTCAAAACGTTTAAAAGTATTAAAAAAGGAAGTTAGTTGATCAGTTAGCCGCTGGTGTTTAAACCAGGCACTGGAGTGCACAACCTCACAGTTGCCATTATAGTTTCTGATAACAACAAGCAAACGCATACACACATGTAACATATTATATAAACATAAAATATTAAGACTTATTATCAATCATCAATAAAACGCAGATTTTTGAAACTCGACAAGAGAACCTTACGAACCTCACGAATATTTACACCAACAAAATAAAGTACAATTAACGCAATCAGAAAATTTTAAGAGTACATAAAAATAACTTAATCTTCTACGTACAAAATTTCTATTTAAATTAAATGAATATAATTTCTTGCACTTACTGTAACGGTCGATGTTGTCAGTTCTATATGAACCATTCCTTTAGAGTGCAGGTAATGCAAGCCTTCAGCAATCTGTCGAAAGACCCTGTGCTTGTGTTCACCAGGGTTGGAGCAATCCAAAAAGAACCTTTCAAGCGATAGAAAATGTCCATCAAAGATGTATGCTGGAATAACAGCTTCTGTATGATGGATACCAAGGAACTCGGCGAGATAGACGTCTGTGTGAAGTAGACATCTAAAATAAAGCAAGATATTCATTGCATTGTGCTAAACGTTGGTCCTTAATTTTAACTTCCTTCAAATTAATATATTATTAAACGTTTAAGAATAAAGGACACGTGAAAGTTTTATTAAAAGGTACATCAAGCACCAACAATAATATTTAATATAGATATGGACAAAAGACCAACAGACAGTCTGAATGGGCGCAACTCTACCTTATTCACTAGAAAAGATCGCTTTCGGCAGGCAATAACATACAAAAGAGCAACAATTAAAACGTTTTTAATTTAGTTTTTCTATTGTTAACAGATAGTGTATGGCTAAAATGATATATAAATATTACTTTATTGTGAAATTGATAATATTAAATAACGCTATATACAGATTTATCATTCCTGTAGAGTTTTGAAGTATTTTACTAGTCTTGAACTAGATGAAAAGGGAGGTTCTGGAAAAAAGGAGAATAACTTGAAGAATATTTGTAGCAGAATTATGGGTCTTGTTAGTAATGATGTATACATTATGTATATAAAATTTTGAATTTATATTACATATTTATTTATTTGTTTTACATTTATTAAAATAGATAAATATGGAACTTCGAAAACAACCGACAATTTTAAACTATTGCAGGCTCCCGTTCATTCGCAGCAATGGAAATGCATATCACTGCCTATAGTGGCGGTGAACATGGAAACTCATTGCAGTATTTTCAGATTAAAACTACTCCATGTTCAGCGGCGCATGGTCCCCGCAAAAGGAATATTTAAAAAACAAACCTCAGCTTAGCTACTTCTTGAAACGTTTGCGAAACTCCTGATGAAGGCATATACATCTTAATAGAGATTTTCTTTTCTTGACTTTGATGTTGCAGTAACCCTTGACGAACCACCGACCAAAGTCCTTGAGGAACCATTCTGGTTTTCACTGATTTCATGGAGGCCTCTCCCGTTACAAGTTCGCTGAATCGGAACGTTTGCGCAATGCTTCCACCAGAAAACACATCCTGTACTACCTTGATTTCATTCAATTTGAAGTCATTTACAAATATGTATCCTTCACCATAACTCATTAACGTTTGCTTTAATAGTTCGACATGAACCATCATTTGCTCATATTTTGCGACAACTCTGCCATTTGACAGTACGTGCTCTTCAATATCTTGTAGAAGAGTGAGATTTGCTTCAATTATGCTTGGAATTTTCAATTGAATTTTCTCAAAAATATCACGCGGCCGCTGCAAAAGTCGTTCAACGAGCATTGTAAGGACACCGGAGTTCATACCTTGAGGCTTTTTGTCTTTCAACAGCTTTGCCATCAACTTTTTTGCTCTATCTTGTGCCCACAGCTTTGGGTTTTTAGCAAATTTTTCGGACGATCCCCTTGTCAACAGTCGCTTGAATGGATTTTTTGCTACTCGATGTTGAAGATTTAAAGCTAATCGAATTGGAACATCAATTGTTGAAACACCAGTTACATTAATGCTAATTCGTCTGTTGCTATATGGATCTGGTCCGTTTGATCCATTTGATGATTTTGTAGCACTCAAATCGCCCTCTACTTCTGAAATTTCTCCTTGTAGTATTCCTAGCTTTGTCTTGATTTGTTCAATTATTTCGGCCTCAATGGTCGATACCTTGCACTTGTCTTCATTATACTCTTCAACTGCGTTGCAAAGTCGATCATAAAATGCCTCGTCTATTCTTTGTTTTATCCATTCCCAATGAGCATGATCTCTGATTTTTTCGTCCAATTTAGGGATCTCATTTTCCTTCCAAACTGTGCAAAGCAAATATCTTGCTTGGGGAGTGGATAGATAATGTTTTATTTCATTGACTATTTCGTCACGTTTGACGTCAATATCTGCATGCAGTTCAGCTATAACTATGTTTGACTTTTCATGAAGAAGATGTAACTTTTTACGTTGTTTATCGGATCTCTCTCGGTTTTCTTTTTGCGTCCAGCCGATTCTTGTTACCATAGCCTTAAGAAAATGACTGATTCTTTTCAAGACTGTTTCAATCCACCTGTTTTAAAAGATAACATAGTATCAAAATAAAACACATTAAATATCTGCAGTTTCTTATATTACCAAAAATGTCTACTAAAGATTAATTGATTATACAAAGCAGCGGGTTTTTTTCGTTGTATTTTATAAATCAAATTTTCAAGTTTTCAATGTTAAATACTTAGAACAGCATGAGGACCTACCGATAAGATGATCTAATACGGCTGTCCATAGCTTCCTTGTATAGATTGCTAAGACCTTCCAGTAAATGTTTGTACTGGTCATTGATATATTCTTGATTGGCCGTTACGTCACGCATTGCTTTTTTAGTCGAAAAGAACACCACCATTGACTCGTCGAATTCCGGCCAATACTTTCCTAGTTGCTTAATGATATGGTCCCGAACTTTTCCTCTGCTGTCTTCAGGAATATTGTCGAATTTGTTTGCTAAGAACAACGCAGTTTTGGGATCAAACGGTATCGCTTTACTATTCTTCTTCTGCTGGTCAATGATCAGTTTCAGTAACATCAGAAGCTGAAATGAAAACAACACATCATTATTTCTTATGATGTAAAAAGTCTACCCGTATATTTAATCAGTAGTGTTATCTCTTTGAAGGGTATTGAGTGTAATTACATACATTTGTGTAAATACTAAGTTGCGTTCAACCAGAAGCTAAGCGGCGTGGACACTAACAAAAATTTCCATAACTGGACATAAGCAGGCCTAATTTACACGATCCTGAACTATTTTGATTATGTGTTAAGTTTGTTGGCTTTTTAAGATGTTTTATATTCGCCACATTCTAATTTAAAGATGCAACATTGTATCAGACTGGCCATTGGAATAAAAGGGCGAATTCTGTCAGTCAAACTATGTATTTCATCAAGTTAGGATGAACTGATGAGTCGAGTAGTTCAACTAAACCAAATGTTATAACCTTCGGTTATAGCTTAATTTAATAAAATCTGATGGATTAAATAGATTCTTAAGAATGGCTCACTCACCCGATCTTGTTGAACTCCGCCTGCGGCGTCTGAGAAGATGATGTAGATGAACCCAAGGATCTCATTGTTGGATATAAAGTCCATTAGATAAGTTTCTAGAAACTCATTTTCACCGATTCCTGGTGTATCAGCTAGCACTATGCCACACTGAAATGTATATTGATGTTTGTACGAAAGCTCCACAGACAATACAAATATATATGATATAGACTATATTCAAACTTTAGTAATATAAATTAATACATGCCAGAAATGGACACATCTAGGAAAAGGCTTATTTAAAGAAAACGAGACACCGCTCGGTTAACGCCTTGAAAGACCAGTCGCAAAATAGGGCTGCCACTTGGTCCGTAATCCGGTACATCAATCGCAAATTGGCAGATTCTAAAAAACAAACATATCCTTACATTCTTGACCATAATGAACACAAAGGACTATCAATACCCCCCCCCCCCCCCACACACACACACACACAATTAATTAGCTATCAATGCAAATGATAATGGGAAAGTATTCGATATCAAAGACTAGAACACAGGAACGTAAGGCGAAGCCATAGCATAACTCGGGAATAATACGTTTCTCTTCATATATATTTATTAATGTGAAAATGCATCACTAAAGATTTCCGCATATCTGTCATTATGATTTTCTGTTTCAAACATACCTTTAAAAACTCTGCTGGTAGGAATACTTGAACTTCTTTTACATTATGCCCCGTTTCCCTTTCATTGCCTTTCATGAAGGTAACATCGTAGAGAGATGCCATTCCATCTTTGTCCAATTCTTCAATGACAACAACACGTTGCTCTTCGCCTCCGTATATAATATTTGCATGCGCTGTTGTGCCATATCTAAGTGTAGTTATGGCAGAGGTACAACTACATGTGTGTGTTGGCAAATACTCGCTGCCGAGAAGCAAATTCAGGAAGCTTGACTTGCCTGCTGATGTTTCTCCTACCAAATAAAAAAGTTTCTAGTTACTATTGCAACGTCTAGTATGAAATCCATCAATGTGACTTAGAGACTTGAAGATTTTTAGCCATCTTTGGTAGTTTGAGTACAAACAGCTCTTTGCCATGGGATCATTTCCAGAAATATGCGCAAATGTGCTATTCGGTGGCTTTTATAGTTCCTTTTTCACAAATTTTAACAATAAATAAATCTATTCAAGAGTTCCTTTTTCACAAATTTTAACAATAAATAAATCTATTCAAGAGACATAAACTTAAGTTTCTAAGAATATTAAGTCAAACCACTGCCGGAAAAAAAACTGAATTTTGACCAGACCTCTATAAGATTTCAAGATGTTCTTAAAAAGTCAAGGCCTTATTGTGCATCTAACAGTATGACATTAATTAAATGAACAACATTAACAAAACATGATCTACCTGCGACAAGTATCACGCAATCATTGTTCCTCAATCCCTCAGCTTTTGTATTGCAGTCTTCTTGCAGATTCTCCGATGTTTGTTCTCTCTGCAACAGATCTTTTATTAGTTCGGCTTTCTTTGTATCTTCTGTAGTTCCGACAATTTGTATCAGCTCTTCAAACATTTCTATCAACTTCCTTCTCTTCTTTTGATCTTCTTCTCCCGTCTTTTGCATGATATTCTGAATCTGTAAAACGTAAATTATCTTAAATATGACAAATTTAACACACTGGAGGCCCAACAACAACGACAACAACAACAGTGACAGCTTAAACAGGCCTCTGCTGTTTTCGGTCGCCATTTAATATTTTCTACATCTCGGTTAAATGTTCGATAAAACAGCACCAAAGGTTTACTTGTTGAAGAAATATTTCTGCAATGCAAGCTCGAAAATATTTATAAAACAAAGAGAGAGAAATTATGAAAAATTACTATGATCCCGATAGTGTTTAAACGGTTTGACCACAATCTCTCTAAAATCGTCAAAAAGTAGGATTTAATTGAAAGAGAGAAGTAATAACGTATAAGAATAAATTTCAGCGAATACCCTATCAATTGTCAAGTAAAATACCGAATCAAGTAGGCGGAAATGATAATTATTAAACACATTTGAAGTAAAACCTAGACGGACTTCATTATTAGTAAATTATTTTGAATCTTCAGTCTTACGTACACTTTACAAACAATTTACCCAAACATATAGAACATTCATAAAATGTTGGGATTTTAAAAACCAAACGGTTGGTTACAGATTTTAAGCTAAGAAAATCCCGTCATGCTATTTAACTGGCAGTAGGTCTCTGTCTTTTGACTACGATTATCAACTTGATTTCTGATCTTTGTCGTAAACATTTAAGAAACATAAGTGAACAAGGAAGAAAATGCCAAACATTTGTCTTTGAGTCTAATTTGTAAGCGATTCAGAAAATAGCACTCTTTCATACCAATCGTTAAATTGAAGAAACATTGAATAGCATATCGATGTCGCAAAGGAGCACGCCTAATGGAAGCATCAAAATAAAACCATCTTTCGTTGTTTCAATCATAACCTTCAACAGGCGCCATGTTTTCGAACCCCAGTAATCAGGAAGTATTACAAATTGTAATCATTACGCAGGTAGTGTTTGGTGATTCAAGTGGTTACAGCTGCGCAATGTCTACCGTTGGGTTCCAATTTTGGTTCCCCTAGTAACCGGGAGATAGATAGTTTGAACTGATTTTAAAGATTGACCATAGAAAACTACGAGCAGGCCTAAAACATAACGCGATTTTAATGGGGTCCCGATTCTGGTTCCCCTTGAAGCCGAGAGATATTTAGTTTGAACTTATTTTAAAGATAAGACAATAGAAAACTACGAACAAGCCTAAAAATAATCGCGATATTTGAATGGGGTTCCCCTGGAAACCGGTAGAATTAGGTAGAACTTTTAAAAGATTGGACCATAGAAAATTACCACAAATTCTAAAACTTAACACAGTTTTAATGAGATAAGTGCATTTCCCCTGTTGCTCTTACCCACATGTTACAATGTTTTTATCATTCGTGTCGCGGGTGAAGCGTTGATTTTATCTAAAATCAATTAAACATTCGGATAGACTTTCATATATAATGCTTTGATGCATAATAACAAAGACAAAATATGTATACAATGATTTAGTAATAACCCGACCACAGCAAACAAAAGAAATCCTGACCCTTTCTTTCACACTTCCGTGTTTGTTACTGGTGTAATGGATCCAAAGTCTCTCCTTGATTTCTTCAAACGTTTCGAGTTCATTCACAGGGACACCATGTTCCTCGCACATATCCAGTGCCTCAATTACATCATCTAGTTTTTTAATATCTTTAGATCGTAGAACAGCCATTGTAAAGTTTCCGTTCACTTTGCTCTTATATATGTAATTTTTGCATCATTTAAAATTTATTTCAAAATGCTATGTTGTGTTATATAGCATAGCTAGTTGACTGGAAGTATACGCTTGGATTATATGTACAATGTGAAGCTTTTATTGAACCTTTGTATCGCTCTAATAATAAACTCCAATAACATTATAAGTTTGACGTCTCTAGAATACATTTATCAATTTTAACAGCATTATTATACTTTACAGTTTCAGGTTTAAATAGCTTTGTATTATTTTAAAGAATAAAACTGAATCAATATTATCCATTTTCAGAATTGATCGATAGACGGTCTCTTCCTGCTTGTTACGTCCTTTGATCGTTTATTAGTTGAGAGGCATTTTGCCATGGACAACCAATTAAATTCGTTTTGTATCGTTGTATTTAACATTTAAAAGCATTGAAAACCACCCAATCATTTTAGTTGCTGCATACTTCAATAAAATTCAAAGCCTTTCATATTTTACTAATCTGATAACTAAAGTGACTTGTAATTTTAATTATTGTAAAATAAGTCTCTTGGTGCATTGAACGTGTTGAACGCATTTAGCGGAATGAGTTAAGGACTATTTTATCAGATAATTGTTAAAATACTGCAAACTTGTTTTCTTTCTTATGCATAAGCTGGTTGAAATCAATAAGGAACGCAAGGTCGGTTTTCTCTTTTACGGAAATATGACAGAGTTGTCAAAAACGGGTCGTAATATGTGATCACACAAAGTGGATGTCTGTGTCAAAAGGCGGCGTCGTGATTTGATTTGTAGACCCTTACTTGAACAATTGTTTTCAAGTCTTGATGAAATTTTGAATAAGTTTATATTGCTAGAATATCGTGTTCAACTTAAATAAAAAGTCATTTCATATCAGTTTTGTTACATACGTGAACTTAAAAACAAATTCTGTGACGATAAGTACTTAAAAAAAACAGAGTTTTCTGATCTTGAATTTAAATATTGTTTAAAGAACACTGACTAGAATAAATGTCATAATCTTTAATTTGAATTGACATACTTATAACAAACATGCTCTCTCTTCCTCTCTTATTGTTCGCTGCGTGGGGAAGCTATGTTTTGTGAGTGTGGCGATTCCTGAAAGGCATATTTCACTTTTTAAAAATAAACTAACGCAGATGATAAATTGACAGAACTTCATATCTTTTTAAAAAAGTAAAATAATTCGTATAAGTTCCAAATAATTTTTCTTCTAATGATGCGTAATTTGATGGCAAGTATAATTTTATTTCTCTAAGTGATAATGTGATTTTATGCAAAAATGCCGCAAAATAAGGATAGCGTATTCCCTAATGTGTGGCGATACTAAGCACATATATGTTCATTGCAGGTCATTATTGTGCAGCAACAGGATATTTTGTCGTCTGATTTAATATGGCTTTGTTTTATTGGGACGCATATATGCTCCTTTTGGGGGAGGTCGTGCAAAAGACACAGCCTCCCCAAACAATCACAAAAGTAGACAGGAAAAGAGAGATTGGAAAATAAAATGATCTTATTCAAGAGGCACGACAAACAATTAATGAAAAATGAAAAGGCAAGGTATTACCGCCTTGGAACGGTCAGCGGCAAAATATGTATCTGGGGGGTTAAAACCATGTTGTACAGTGCAAGTTCACCAATCTCACACTTGCCCCAAAAGGTTCTCATATGAACTGACATGAACAAGTTGTCATGTTGAATAAGCTCTTACCGACCCATCAACTCCACAATGTTCATACAAAAGCACACATTCATACGAAGCTACAAAGATTAAAGAATTGTCAAGCAAAAGGTGTAATACTCAACAATGCACCACTACATAAAACGTTAAAAATTAAATAGTGATAAAAGCATTGGTGCTAGTATTGCACTCGTACTTTCGAATTAATTGAGGTACATATTTCCACTAAGCAAATGTATGACACCGCTTTAAAACCAATCTAATGACAGGTCCACATTTTACCATTGGTGACATTGTACTCTTCAGTGATTGATTATTTAATAAAATCGTACATTCTTCAATTACATTTTCCGATTGTACAACAATGTGCAAATTTTCTTTCAAAAGAATATCACTGAAGCTTGAAATTGTAGATCTAGACTACCTTATATAAAATCCCCCCAAAACGAGCTGATTGGCTAACGAATAAGGAAGTTGCTTTTATATTATGTTAATGTACGCAAAGCATTCAAAGTAAATGCAAAAAATTTGAAAAGATACCATTTGAATCGGTTAAACACGTGTGATTTTTGTCTCATTCAGTCTTGACGTGATCGAGGGCGGCTTTTAGAGCATAGACTGCTTAATCCGAAATTTACTGACAATTGGTTGAAATGTTTTTCTTTGGTAGCAATGTTCACAGTGACAATATATGTGTATTATGTTGGTCTCTTGATATCGGGGCCGCAAAACCAAGTGAATAAGGCGCTACAGTTTATCCGACCTGTCACTATTATAAAAAAAAAGTTCTGGACATGTTCACTCTTTTTATGGCACCGGTCTCTGTTAAATCAATAAAAATCAATTAAAATAATTTTTTAAAGGCAGTTCCTGGTAGCAATATATGCATTATATAGAACTACATGTATTTATATCTATTCAACTCGCGTTTTTGGCTTCAAGAACAAAATCAATAGCTTTCGATAATAAACGCGTCTTGAAGTCATTCGATGACTCAGCTAAATATTTTAATGGAACGGAAACCCGGAGTATATTGTTGCATCACCCATTTTTCTGAGTTTAATTATGTTCTTATTACTTTCTTACAAAAATATGTTGTATAGACAAATGAGAATCCTTATAAACAACCAACCAAGAAAATTGATTCAGTGCCGTGTAACTAAATTCCTTCTTCAGGAAACATGTAAGGAAACTGCAAGCAACATCATAATGAAGTTTCAATGAAACTTCCATTTACAAGTTTAAGGATTGTAAAAATGCCGAAAAGAAGTTAAAGAAAACTGACCTGCTTTTTAAACGATACCCCATTCCTCCTGCAAAGCTCCAGTCTTAGTCTCTCTTTCAGTTCCTCGAGGTCCACTATTTCTTCAGCTGGTACATGATGGTGGTCACATAAGCCAAAGGCCTCAAATACATCATCTAATGCATCGATTTGGTCTAAAGTTGGAAAACTTTCGTTTTCATCCATGTCTCAAATGATGTAGCGTTCTCTTACAAGCCCATAATCAACACGAGCCTGCTGAAGATTAAACGTCATATAATCTGTCAAGTTTAAAAGATAAAGCGATTATTTTTACAGTAATTGTATTCTTTGCACATGTGCAACTTAACAAAATATATCGAGAAGTGCCAGAAGTTCTATCAAACACCCTGATATGTCTTCGTGTCTGCTATTCAGAAAGACGTCTTCAAATGGTTTCTCACGTGTGCAGTTTTTTATTGGTTATTAATATTTTACTTTATTTCATGTGTTTGTTCTTGTGAAATTTGACGCTGCCTACATTGTCAAAGTTTATAATAGTACCACATAAACGAAGCGATATTTGACTACCGTTATTGGGTATCAAGTTTTGTGAAACAGACTTTGTCAACATTTTTTCAACAAGTTTATATTAAGTTCCGTAGTGGTATGGAGTAGTTAATGTTTTGGAATTTTTGAAGTCACAGGTAAATTCAGTTTTCAGGGTCAATAAGATAGCAAACTATCTTTCTTCAGGTTTATTTGTTTTGTTGTTTTTTTTTCAATTGATAATGCTAATATTGTGAATTCATTTGAAATAAACTTAACTACAACGATCATAAAATTTAAATCCATGCATCTTGTTCAGGAAGAGTTATCTCAAACTTAAAACATTACCTCAAAGATGATATGCAGCACTTTACTTCTGTTTATGAAACTGCAATTTAACACCAGACGTTCATTCAGATTTCAGTGGCATTTAAGCAGGGTAGGTGTCTAAAAGTCACAAAATCCTCATAACTGAATTGAACAGAATTGTTTAAAATGAATGTAATATCCTTATATCAATCACTAGTCAGCGATGTGCGCAAACTGAGATCATGCCCGCTACTGACGATTTTGTGACTGTTTATTTTACCCCTACCTTAAATAAAGCGTCATTCGTTTCCGACTGGGTGTGTGGAATTTGATGTCAGTTTCCATAACAGAAAGTGAAAATGATGTAACTTAATTAATTCAAGTTTGAGTAGTATACTCTACTGCCATGCTGAGATATTATGATTATTTGATCGGTGGTTAAGTGTAGCAGGCAACCCACGGCTACCAGATACTAGTATACACTGCATATCTAAATATCACATTCGGGTACGTGATTGAATGTGTATAAGAACAGAAGGTAACATCAGAAAAAGATAAATAGTTGTTATTTAGTTCAAATTTCCTGAATGACAATTCTGCAATTTAAATATTGATATATATCTTAGCGAGTGATGCATTAATATCTTTTCTACGTGCACATTCAGTATTGAATCCGGGTTCCAATTTTAAAAAATATTAAAATAGATTGTACATTTTTCCGTTTAAGTAGGGCATACACCTTTCATTTCTGCAATTGTGTTGGGTCTATTACATATCGTTTACAATTAATAAAAAAGGTGAATTATGCATATCAAAAATAGCGAAACGATGTATGTTATTTTGTTTAGTTTAAGAGATAATTTCGTAATCCTGCAGTATGTTCTTCGACACAATTTACAGTAAACATGTGTTGCTATAGAAATGTACGTGCTGACTAGCGTTCCCGACTATTATTTAATGTCGTTTGGCATGTTAAAAAGATGCACAAGAAAAGTTACGAAGTGGAATAATAAATAGTTGCAACACTTGATAATGTACAAGTAACCAAACATCGGCAACAATTTTTTTTAAATTATTATGTAAGTGCACCTGTTAGAGAATTATATAAACAGTTATAAAATTGTGCACATTGTAGATCAGTTTTACTTTTGCTGATTAACCCAATCCTTCATGGTACGCGTTTAATCTTACGGGCGATGACCGAACGAGTAGATCCAGGTTGATCTGCACGGACGGGAAGGATGATCTGGATCTACTCGGTTCGTTTACTGGTCAGATATAATATAGTGAATATATAAGATCAGAAAGTGAAGATCATGACTATAAAGCACAGATGTATGCTGGTCGCATATGAGATATAACAAAATGTACGCATTTTCCGTATAGACGCCTGCAAAAACCAACAAATATTAGCCGTATACAATGTGTTAAAATTGAGTCTTGCTACGTTTTAAAAATGTATTTTAGATAGTTTGTCGACCTCAGAAGAATATAAATGAAAACAAATATGTTAATGGTTTTCTTTTCATTTGGAACAGTTAAATCGCAATGATCGTTCACGTTGTTTACGTAAAAAGGTACCTGATACCCGGATGTGAATATCAATTCATTCATCGTTGCGCATGACAGAACCTAAATATCCTTGTTTGATTTTACATTTATAAGCTTAACAATATTCTTAAATGTTATACTTGTGTAGGTATGCACACATGCGGTGACGGATTGATTCCCTGCCATTAAAGGAATAAGGAAGCAGTTATGTCAAATCCTGCCAGCTACTACATTCAGAGTAAGGCGAACGCCTTGCAGGTGCGTCATCTTGTTTACTCATTTTATTTTATTAACAGTGCTTAAAAACCGCTCAGTGGCTTTCTAAACGTATTTATAGGGTTTTCAAGACGGTATTGAGTAGCGTGAATATATTAATGCTATTTAGTTTGGATATATATTAACAGTCTTTTTGTATTGTGTCAAGGATAGTTGCGCATGCGCGGTGACGTCATATTGCGATTAAGAACTGAATAAATAACTTTATTGCAGGAATCAAAAACTTTGCATTGCTAATCTTTATAATTAAAAAGAAGTTGCATATAGATTTGTGTTTAACAATTTTATCATTACGAAGAATGAAACATAACTTAATTTGCATACCCCCTAGTGTGGAATAAAGTAGGTCATATGACTTGCAGGTGTTGTAAAAAAACGAGTGAACATTGTTAGCGACTGCTGTTGCAATCTATCAAAAGTTTGTTTTTTAATATTCGACCGAAATGTTTTCCTACTGAGAAAAACACAGTTGTCCATGTTAGTGACATGCTATCTTTCCGTTCCATTGATTCGTTGTGTTAAATCGTTATCTTGGGAAATTGTGAAATCGATACCGGAAGTTTACACAATTTAAAATAACTAATAAACTTCGTGACTGAAAAATGGAATTGAATGACTGATATTCAGTTTGTAAGGATTGATTAAGTGAAAACATCTTATTGGAAAACAAGATTATATTGAAGCATGGAAATTAACTTGATGGCTAATCAAGAATCACTGCTGAAAATTCATCCAGATCCAGAATGTTGAAAAAGAGCTGTTTTTTACGTTTTTATATGGACAGTGTCGCTGTGCATATAGGAACATATAAGATAGCAAGTGCATCTTTGTTGTCTGGACAATAAATTAACATGAAGAAGCAACCTCTTCTGAAAGTGAAGTCACTGCTGAAGCTTACCCTAGACCAAGTCCATATTGTTTAACACATGAAGTGAGACTGGCTCATAATCCAAAGGTAGGAAGATTTTTTCGTTATTAGCTAAATTGGTAAAGAAATTGTCACTTACATTTATTTTACTGAGAAAATTCTATAATTCACTGGAAAACATAAAATAAATAGTGGTCTACATCACATACATTGATAGTATTTATAAGTTTGTTTTGTGTTTAAGGATTCTGCATTTAAAATTATTATGCCCCCACAAAGTGGGAGGCATACTGGTAGGGTTGCACTTGCCGTACATACGTACGTCCCCAAATCTTGTGGCATCAACTCCTCATAAACAATAAGGCGGATTTCTTTCAAACTTGCACAGATGATCAAGCAGGGTGGTCTGGTGGTCCAGTGGTAACGCACTGGTCTACCAATCCGGAGGTCGTGAGTTCGAATCCCGAACACGGCACTTGAAATTTCTGAAATACGTTTAGTGTTTCCCACCAAACTAAGTACTGGTTCACTCCCCGGAAGTAGATTATCAGTGCGTGTATCGGTGCTATACACCGGGCACGTTAAAGAACCAGGGGGTCTATTCGAAAAGAGCTAGGGTATCGCACCCGGATTCCCTGTATCTGAAAGCTGTCTCTATAGTTATCTGCACCTGTCAGATGTAATTGTGTATATAGGTACATGTGCGTAAATACTCGGTGGTGGTGTTGATTTATACTTGGTGGTGATATAATGATCGTGATGGTAGTGGTAACATAAATACGCTGAATACAGCGATCTTCTATAATGGTGTACATATACGTAAAACCTTATCCTATGGTGAAGAGGAGTGCTCGTATGAATAAAGGAGGAAATTACATGATACATACATGCAGGGTGTGTAAATGATCGGATTTTTTCCTACGATCATTTTAGTAAAAACTTTACTAGAGTTATAATTAACCCTTTGTTATTAAAAATTATGTTGCGGGCATGGAAAATACTCATATTTGCCGGCATTTTGCCAACCCTGGTTGCAGCAGTGGGGACATTAGTGTCCGAGGGCATAAAACATTTGTGATTACATCAAGAAATAAAATTAATTATTGATGTATTCAGGAATGTTTTATAATGCATTTTGCCAAAAAAAGTAATTTTGTCTTAATAAATTTAATATATTTTATGTTTTGTGAAAAGATGTGTTTAATTTATTTTCCGAACAACTTCAACAAGTCGCTTTGAAAATCTGTAATACATGTAACTTTATAGTAACTTTTGTATCATGGTCCCAAAACATCTTTCATAATACATGTAATGATGTATGTGCAGTTTTATTGACAGTTTCACGATGTATTTGTATGAGATTTTTGTGTGGCCTGATCTATGGCAAGCAGAATTAATCTGTGGTTATCGACCCATCTATGGTTATTGGTGATACCTGATGATAACCATAGTTATAATCAAGGGGTGATAATCAGATGGACACAAGTCATATATTGTTTTCAGTTAACTTATTATTTACAGAATTGCTTAACATATTCATTTAAATTAATTTTCCTAATTGAAATAAACATTTGCTTCATATGTAAATTGCAAAAGATATAATATCTCTTTATTCTTGAAAAGTTTGACCACTTTTCCTCAGTTCTTCTGTGTCAAAATGACCCCAAGCTCAGAAATAGGTGGGGTCAAAAGTGGAAAACTTTTAAATTTGCTTGAATTAAAAAGCAAGAATCTGCATTAATTGAAATCACTGTAACCGCCATTAACGCCGAGAGCAATGGTTTTTGGTCAGTAACTATAGGTTACGTTGATGTCCATAGTAACCTATTGACAATTACTACGGTTACTGGCCGATAAGGCTCCAACATTTACACGTGTGAACGGTAATGTTTCGTTTTCGGGCCGTAAACGTTTACAGAATCTTGAACCGTTTATACGAACGGTGACGTGATTGTAAAGGCGGCAAAATATTTGCTGAAAAACGGCAACGATGCACTTAGAAAATATTAATTTATTTACACCACTAAGTAAACAATTGTATTTTAATATGTAATTCACATTGTTGAGGTATAAAGAACTCGCATTGTTATGGGTTTCCACGATGTCCAGGGATTTCAATAGTTTCTGAAAACCAGGGGTCATCGGATCCCTGTTGAGAATGTTCATGAGTTCATTATCAGATCATCACTAGTCATATCTTGTATTTAGTGAACTTTACTACTTATAAACCTGCTTTAACTTCATTTTAATTTATTTTCGGTGGTTCAATAAGGGTCAACTTCTTTTTTGTAAATGGAATGTAAACAAAAGTTTTCTTTATTCTTGCAAAAGTTGACCACTTTTCTCCTGCATCAAAATGATTCCAAGTTCAGAATGAGAAGGGGTCAAAAGTGGAAAAAAAATCAAATTTGCTTGCATAAAATTCAAGAATCTGCATCAGCTGAAATCCTGGATGTAGTGATCATGTCAGTGAGTGTAGCAAAATGATGGATTCAGA
Source organism: Corbicula japonica (assembly GCA_038501625.1). Classification (NCBI taxonomy): domain Eukaryota; kingdom Metazoa; phylum Mollusca; class Bivalvia; order Venerida; family Cyrenidae; genus Corbicula; species Corbicula japonica. The sequence continues at coordinate 6,983,919 of JAZAYU010000017.1, read as the reverse complement.
AATTTCACAGGATACCCCCGGAAGTTTAGCGATCCAATAAGATCCCGTTTTAATGGAGTTGCATTGTTATTTACAACTTACAAACTTCAGTGAAACTTGTCACAATGTTATCAGGTTTGCATGATATAAACAACGTTTAAACGGCATTGTTTCGTTTTACATGGTCCGCGTATTGGCCGATATCTAGGATTTTCACCAATTGATAACTATGGTTATTGGACGGTAACCCTAGTTATTGTCAATAGCTATGGTTATCAGATCAATATCTATAGTTGGTCTCTAACAATGGATATCGGATCAATTGTGCAAGCCACTTGCCATAGTGATTTTTGAGTCTCTTAAAATGATGCAACATGAAAGAATGCAGGATGTACTCATCATGTAATGTTTTTATAATGCATTTTTCATCTCACCAGTGTTTAGATTTCTGTTATGAAAATATTACAAACTCAATCAGATTTTAGCTGCATTTCAGTTATTATTTTTAACAGCATTGAAATAAGTAAGGTTATGATTTATAATGAATTATGAATCGGACCGATATCCATAGTTATTGGTCGATAACTATAGATATTGGATTATTCGGGCAAACCAAATGTCAAAGTGAAACAGATATAATGGCAAGACAACAACCTATGATATTGATTTATATCTAGAGTTTTGTGCCAAGTGCACATTTGATATCCATAGTATTTAGTGAAAACGCTAGATAAATATTGCTCGTTAACCACAGTTGACTCCAAGAACTATGGTTTTCGGTCGGTAACTATAGTTTTCGCCAATATTCATAGTTATTAATCCGACATCCATCGACAATAACTATGGTTACCAGTAGATATTAGTGTTGGGATATGGGTTGCAAATCACAATGAATAATAAGTTGAAATCGGTTGCTACTTCCGATGTGATTTCACTGTTTCTGACTTGTAGCTTATATATTATCCCTTGTTTGTGTGTGTTTGCTGCTACTTTCTACATGAAGGTTGGTGTTCCAAGGACAATAATAAAACTGTTCCGCTGGTTTTCTTATTTCATATGCACTAAAATAGGATGGATGAACAATGCTTATTAAAGAATGCCCAACCCAAAACATGTTGTAAATACCACTAAATGCCTAAAAGGCCCTACAAATATTTTCAGTCATGGAAAGTACAAAATATTAATATTGATCAACATCATTATGTCCAATTGTGCAGTATTTTACAGGCAGAGGTAAAGATCAGTTTAAATCGATTATGAGAGAATGACATTGATTATTGGCATTGGGAGGCTTTTAAACATAGTTAATCGATGTCTTCCGATCATCGGTACATAATCACTAGCCGATATCTAGGGTTTTCAATAATACCTATTGTTATCGGGTGGTAATCCTAGTTATTGTCAATAACTATGGTTATCAGATCGATATCTATAGTAATTGGTAGATAACCATGGATATGGGTTCAATTGTGCAAACTGCTTGCCCTACTGATCTCTGAGTCTCATAACATGATGCAACATTAAAGAATGCAGGATGTACATGTGGCTCATCATGTAGTGTTTTTATAATGCATTTTTGAACTTACCAGTGTTTAGATTTCTGTCATGTTATGAAAATATTACAAACTCAATCGGATTTTAGCTGAATTTCAGTTATTATTTTTAACAGCATTGAAATAAGCAAGATTATGATTTAAAATGAATTATGAATCAGACCGATTTCCATAGTTATTGGTCGATAACTATAGATATTGGATTATTCGGGCAAACCGCATGTCAAAGTGAAACAGATACAATGGCAAGACAACCTTGGATATTGATTTATATCTAGAGTTTTGTGCCAAGTGCACATTAGATCTGATATCCATAGTTATTAGTGAAAACTCTAGTTAAATATTGCTCGTTATCCACGGTTAACTCCAAGAACTATGGTTTACAGTCGGTAACTATAGTTTTCGCCAATATCCATAGTTATTGGTCCAACTTCCATTGACAATAAGTATTGTTATCAGCAGATATCTAGGGTTTTCACCAATAACTATGGTTATCGGGTTGTAACCCTTGTTATTGTCAATAACTATGGTTATCTGATCAATATCTGTAGTTATTGGTTGATAACTGTGGGTATGGGATCAATTGTGCAAACCGCTTGCCCTACTGATCTCTGAGTCTCTTAAGTGATGCAACATGAAAGAATGCAGAATGTACATGTGTGCTCATCATGTTTTATTTTTATAATGCATTTTTCACCTCACCAGTATTTAGATTTCTGTCAATATTACAAACTCAATCAGATTTTAGCTGCATTTTATTATTATTATTAACAGTATTGAAATAAGCAAGGTTATGAAATAAAATGAATTGATAAGCAGCTGATAACTTCCAGGCGTTCCATTTTTCAAATTACCTCCCTTTGAAGATGCAAAATTGATACAAAGGTTAATTGTGTTGCTATTATTCGCTCTGAGTACCAACTGCATTGTGGTTTGTGATCTGGATGAGATGCTCGGAGTGTGTTCAATAAATAAAAATGCATTATTTGGAGGTAATTTAGCATGTATTAGTTTTATTATTAAATATTTTTCTGAAAATTCACAAAATATAGTGTATTGGATATTTTACATAAATATATAAAACTTTCTGTCAACAAAGAATTACTTTTAAGTTTATTTAACAGAATGAAACACACTTTCATGTTTTTTTCCAATCATGAGCTATTCAGTAAGAAATTCCAGAAAATAAGTCTTAAAAAGATTACCCTATCATGTAAAAAAGGTTGCAAAGTTAAGTTCACCTGAACAAGAGGAAGCCTGAATGTCTTCAAGACATATTATCGCTTTTGTCAATTCTGTGGTAAAGTAAATTGATATTGTTTTTTTTTAAATTATATATTTTGAAAACACTTTTATTACATAAGCATTGGGGAAGAAGTTGTATTCTAAAGGGTATGGTAATTGAAACCCATAGTAGTGTTTAAAAATCATAAAATTCATAGAATATTGAATTGTTCTTCAAAATCAACAAAACATACATGTATTATACTTGATAGGCAAATAACATGTGGTGAGAACACTATTAAAAGTGAAAATAATGAAAATTTGTAAGAACAAGTGTGATAACGATAGGCAAGGTTTGAAATCAGAATGCATGTTGGATTGCTTTCTTTCAAAATATCATTGAAACAAATCAACAAATGAGCTAGATATTGCAATACAATTCTGTGAGAAATTAATTAGTTGTCTCTGAATAATAGACCGTCTGTAAAACAGTAAGTTACTGTTTTACTTTTTCTTGTTCTCTTTGGTTTGATCTATTTTACTGTTTCTTTTGAATTTTATCATACTTTTGAAGCATTTTTACTCAATTATTAAATTATGATCTAGTATTACCCATTTAAGTTAATTTGCCCACTTATTGAATTAAGTGTTGAAATCAATATTGTACATACTATTATCGTTCCATGAATTGCTTTGTTAACATAAGTAAAGAACAAACTAAGTTTACTTTAGTTTTGAAGGTAAGATTATGATTGTTCCGTAATTCAAGAAGAACTTTTTTTTATTAGATCAAAAAAGGAGAGACTATGCATTAATTAAACATAATTATATATTACAATAGATTTATAAACCTGAACAATTATTTTATCAGGTTATAAAAATAAACATTGCCCATAAACATTCCAACGTCAACAACTATTCTTCATGTCCCAACAAACACTTTAAACGAATATAATTGTGATTTAATATGTGCAAGACAACTTGTGCATGAATTCTGGAGTTTGTTTGTTGTTGTTGTTGTTGTTGTTGTTTTCATTCTAATGATAAGAGTAATATCTCATGCGGGCCACTGTTTTCAAATGAAAAGTATGTTCCCCCCTTTTCTTCATTTCCATTCACAGCACTACTTTAACAGTTCGGTCGAGTATAAAAGTTCAGAGATATATCCGCCCAAGCTTCATATTTTTCATTTCTTCTCTAAAAAAGTTTTTTCTACATCAGACTGGCTTGTTCTTGTTAATTAACTTAGGTGCCCCTGTCTGAGCAAGGTCATCAAAGAGTATCTACTCATTGATCATGTTGATATTGAAATTAGATAATTATGTTTTGTGGGTTTGTGTGCTTTTGCAAGCAACGTTGGAGAGTTGTGGGTGGGTTCGAGTCAATTTATAAAGGAACTTTGTACATGTTAATCATAAGAAAACTTAACAGGTCAAGTGTGAGGTTGGTGCCTCCTAGAATGTGGTTTAAACGTTAGTGTAGAAGGCCTTGCCACTGCTGCCACTGACCTTTCAAATGCGCTAAAGCATCGGTTTCTCTAATTGTTCTCAATTATTTGTTGAAAGTAGTCCTTTACTGTGTCCAGGCTGGATGATTATAAAAACTAAAATTGAAAACTAGAAGTCCGATTGGGATCAGATGCTCAGACGCTGAGATTTGAGACTGATATCCATTCTCAGTTATATAATCTGAACATTCAACAGGTCACCTTACCATTCTTACGAGTATAACAGACGTGCGGCACCTGGAATTACCATGTGTCCGTGCCAACTACTTCTACTTTTAATACTATTATTTAAGTATTGTTTACAGATTCCTGACATCAAGACAGCCATGGAAGTCTTGAGGCTGATGAACATCAATGCCAAGGGATGTGGCATTAAAAACGTCAATGACGCAATAAAATTTGTGATTGCCGAGCTGGACAAGGGCCAGTTCACTCCTCCGGTAATTATATCTAACAGTAATCAAAAAATATATTCTTCACTGATTAAGCAGTGAATTGTATTAAAACCGAATATGACATGTCAGCTTCGTCAACATGAACAATTCAATCAATAAGACATGTGTTACTTAAATTGTTCTAATTATATTCTTGTAGATGCTGGACAATAGTACTTTAAGGGTTCACTGCACTTCTCCTTGCACGTTCATCGATAACAAAAGAAAATTATCAAAATCTCAATAACGGCAAAATGCCGCTCAATAAAACTATGCACAAATGAATATTATTAATGTATCTTTATTTTACATATGGTAAGACACGTTAGAAGAGTAAAGAAAAATAGCGAGATCTAAAAGTTCCATAAACTTCTATTTGCATAAATTCACAAAAACTAAACAACACAAAACATCATTTTAAATGCCCACATGAGTTATATGATACTGATACAAGATTTCATTGGACGGCATTTTGTCGTTATTGAGATTTTGATAATTTTCATTTTTATTGATGAACGTGCAAGGGGAGTGTAGTGGACTCTTAAGTCTGAAAAGTTTGTCGTGTGTGTGCATAAAAATTCCAATATTTATACTAACGATTTTAATTTACCGTTTTTTATTGATCTCGAGAAAATATTGTAATTTCACGATTCAATATTGTATTGTACAAGTTCTTGAAATAAAAAGAAAGTGTCCTTGTTAAACAACCCTGACCAAAATCAAGCATAAACAATTAAAAACATTGATTAAATTTGAACTTAGTTTATTGTTTTGTCCTTGACGTTTCCATTTAAAACCTGTAACCATTTAATATTATGTAAAACAGTAATGCGCTATACATGTAGTTCAAACTGTGTTTATTTTTAAATTTATCTTAAACTTGGATTTAATTGTTTAAGTACTCTAACTGCGAACTTTAAGAAGCTGAAAATATTGAAATGTTTGTATTCTATTGGTTTTCAGCAAACCATATATTTGCAGTATGGAATCGTTTACTTAACTGTTTGCCAACAATTTAATAGTTTAAACAGCTTGTCTTTGCTTACAAAAGGGATTGAATTTCATACGGAAGACTTCCTTAAATAGTTCGTCTGGGTCACATGCGGTGTCTTCTATTCGTCGCGAAGCAGATATTAACGAAGATTGCAAAATGCTAGCATTAAAATGCAAGAAATTTAAATGTAACGATTCACAACACTCATGACATTGCATCTTACCCAACATTTCAGTGCCAAAGATCATTAAACTAAATCTGGAGATCAGTCTCAAATCTCAAGGATCTGATTGGCTGAAATGGCGACCAGTCGCCATTTCAGCCAATCAGATCCTTGAGATTTGAGACTGATCTCAAAACTTAGTTTTATGATCTTGGGACCTGGTGCCGATTTTCCTGCTTCTTCACGACACGACCATTCTGTCTTACATGCTCCTATAATTCATCAACTTCTGCTTCTTTTACATCCAATGGCTAAACCCTCGCTGAGAAGACCCGGGGCAAAATTGCAAATTAATTTTGATATAGTTCAATATTGTACGTGTTTACCGTATGCTGTCGAGTTGTATAAATTCCACATATATTTTAAGACTACGAAGGTTTAAAAAGTGCCACTTAATTTTGATAGATTTCAATATAGAGTCTTAGAGATGAACTTGTGTATCGTGTGTTTTCAAGTTGCAATACTCCACATATATTTTAAGAGTCCTACGCGGAATCCGTCAAAGGGACTGAAAAAGGTCATTGAAGACGATCATAATAATAGGAACAAACTTCTGAGTAAATATGATGCCGTGCAAGCACTATACAAAGAACTGCCTCCCAAGTACCAGAAAGATCTAAGACAGGTGTTTACTGGTAAGATCGACAATGATTTATATATTCTTAAAATTACTTGAAAGTATTTATTTGACCCAGATCGGTTACTTACATTTTCGTTCTTTTTCTGCTGGTTTGTACTGGCTGGTTTAAGTTTGTGAATGTGGCTTCTTTTGTTCTTATCATTCTTGTCTTTTGCAAACTTTCTACTTCTGATGATGTCTTTGTACGACTATTTAGATTTGCGTTATGATTTAATTCTGAAACCATGTTTACAGAGTCACATGATATAAAATTATTATAAAGATGAGTAAGCAAACTTTTTATTTACATTGTCCCAACTAGCTGGGTTGTTGTCACATTCAAATAAAAAATGCAATATATATTCAAACGACTTCTTGGAATAATGGATTACATGTATTCAAATAAATCACTGCATTTTTCTTGTTTAAACAATGCTTTCTGTCGTGGTATATTATTATATATGTTTGACACATTTCTTTAGGAATCGAAGAAGACTTTGAAAGGAGGAAAAATGAACTTAAAATGAGCGAGTGTACTGTATTGGTTGCAGGTAAATCACTTACCATCTTTTTCTTTACACTTCACTTTAGTGTATTTATCAGTTTCAATTACCTCCCTTTAAGACAATATGCGAATTTCAAACCATGTTGAATGTCAATAATTGTGTGTGGCAGTATAAAGGCATACTTGAACTATTATTTTGATTGAGGAAAGGGATGGTACGTACGTGTTTGTATGGCTTTAAGTTTAGGATTGTCTATTCATTTCATATCTTCCTGCAGAGACACATTTTGGAACACGATTAGCCAGTCTTATTTATGTCAAAATGGAGTACTTTACTAATACAAAAAACAAAATTATCATAAATATATTTTTATTCATACCAATCCGGTTGATCCAGAATAAGCCATGCGATACATTTTAAACATATAGAGTTTCGCTATGTGGCATGAGAAGTTACTTTTATTTTTACTACTTCCAGTTATTAAAACTAAAACATCCTGAATATATAGTTACATGCATAGATATATAATTTTGCATCGCTCTAACCAGCTATTATTATCAACATCTAACACCTGAATAGTTTGTCATTTCAGACCACTTTTAATCTTTTTATCTTTTCCGGACAGTAAATCATGACATACTTTTGCTTCATTAATGTTTCGCTACAATTCAAAAGAACTTTCTTAATTTTTGTAATCAGTTCATTCAATATAAATGGTATATCGTATTGTTGACAACTTGTGAAAACAATTAATTAGGTGAAACAGCATCCGGTAAAAGTAGCCTGATCAACCTCCTGCTTGGTGGTGTGGATCTTTTACCAACCAGCCAGCTGGGCTGCACAGCAACCATCTGTGAAATCAGGACTAATTCCCAAGGAAAGAAGGAAGCTATAGGATTCTACAGGTAAGTCATGTGAGCAATTGCTGCTAGTTGCAAACGTTCGTTTACAACCATGTCAAAGAGTCAATCCAACAATGCACAATGCTGACCAATATAAATACTTCATCTACCATCGTTTCGGTCTTTTAATTCATGAATTATGTTTTATACTCGTGCAATTTCAGTAGACAGTACATGTAGTCGCATACACATACAACAGCGACATTAAACAGCACAATGCGCCAAAATGGTAACGGATCCTACGATTCAAATATCGTCCATTAACATCTCAATAAGTACAATACGTTTCTGTTGCACTTATTGACATATTGCTCTAAGTGGACTCTTTGTTAATTCTAGCATTACTAAACAGGATGCCCTACAGCAATAAAATGAACATGCGGAATATTATTCCAAGTGTTTGAAGTGTTGTTTTTTAATATAATTTGTACTTTTCCAAGAATGCATGTCTAATGCTAGAAAATAGAATTAATGCGAGAACGGTTGTAATCAAAACAAAATTCATATCCTCGAATGTTTGAATTATTTGTTGCACAACAGGTCTATCCTAACTGATGACAACAAGAAAGGTAGAAAACCTCCCCCAGCAATGTTCAACCTCAACACACCGGAAGGTTTGTCGCAGTTCAAACAAGCTGCTTCCACGACTGATGAAGAAGGGGACTCGCCATTTGAGAGAATTGAAATAACCTGGCCTTTCCCTATGCTTGAGGTAGGTGGCTCTAAGACGGTAACCTTTCGGGTTCTCAATTTCGCTAATTGTTTGTGCTGTGTATTTTGAAACTGATCACTTTATAAACCATGGTCTCTTTTCCTGTCTACTTCTTGGCTGTGTCGGGAGGCTGTGTCTTCTGGATGTGGCCATTCCTTATATATCTCACTTTTCTTATTTAATCTTTACCTAAACAATATTTAGTTTGTTTTTTTTTTAATTTTCTGTTGTTTCAAGTTCTGTGCTATCTGGGCTGAAACAAATATTCGCGTCATTATGTTGAGAAGACATCATATGCTTTTCATCCCTTCTTGCAAACAAAAGTGAGCCCATTCAAACATCTTGAATAGTGTGTGACCTTACTGATTGGATGACATAAACAGCGAATTCTTTACAACATACAGATTGGTTTGAAAAAAAAAATGGTACAAACAACAGCTACTTTAAAAACTCTTTGTGGGTTAATTCCATTATTCTACTCTACCATAGGCTCTGTGATAAAAAGTTATCCATTCCAGAAGCTTAACATTTTGTGTTAATTTTAAGTAGTTGTATGTTACAGCCGAATAACGAGAATCGTAATATTTCAGGAAGGGATTGTGATCGTGGACACACCAGGAATCGGAGGAGGTGGAAACATGGCCAAATATGCCGAGAGGTACCTTTCGAAGTCCTACGGATTTATATATGTGATAAATAGTGCAAATGCAGGAGGAGTGCAGAAAGGACGGGTAATGAATTAAACAAACAGTTATACTGTTTATATAACAGAAAAAATAGGAAGAAAATAATGAATATGGATATGATTAGAATTGCACAGTACTGTGTCACAAAACTAACACTGAATCGTTTGTTATATTTATCAACCAATTTGCTTTGTATTGTTGAACTAAATTTTAACTGCCAGAACTATTATTTCAATAATCTCTGTATTCTTTTTTATTTTCTCATTAAGCTTCAAAACTTTCTGAGGACAGTACTGAACGCAGCTGGAGAAGAAGGATTCGATTCATCGTCCACAATGTTTCTGTGTAATCGATGGGAAATGGTCCCTGAAAAAGACCGGGAGGCAGTCAAGATAGACACAATGGACAAACTGTCCAAGTTCTACACCGACCTTAAGAGTTCACAAATGCACTACATGTCCGTTTCAGAGGTTAGCAGTTCTAAAAATTGTTTCGCCGTTGTTTACAGAAGACTCATTGCTTAAAGAATCTTGGAGGCTATTGACCTCATTACTGTACCGTTTTATACAATTTTTACTTATAAGCTGGGAAATATGCTGTGATGTTGACCTAAAAAATCGTTATTGACCGAGGCGATAGCCGAGGTCAATACCGATTTTATAACTATTTATAGTTCATGTAATAAAACAGTTATTTACTTATTAGCTGGGAAATTTGCTGTTGATATTGACCGCAAAAATCGTTGCGTAAATATGTTCTAAACACTTTCGTTCAAAAATTATAACTAGGCACATGGGTCAAACTCAAACCTGAACTGTCAATTCAGATCAAATCAAGAATTGTCAAAGTTGGAATCTGAAACTGGGTCAAACTGGCGTATTGGTACCAGACAAGGACCTGGATATGGGGTTATTTAAATCATTTGTTTATCATTTCAGGCAATGAAGGGCGTTAGTTATAACACAATGACAGCAGATCACGAGAAGCTCTTGGACAAGGTAGAGAATTTACTTCCTGAAAGTCTGCGGTCCAGGCTGAATTCTCATTACAGGTAATATTGTATTTACAGTGTGGGAGTTTGCCTAATAAAATCTATATTTATATCTATGAAACTATATCTTAGAATATTCATTAGTATTTTAGTTGTTCCAAATGAACACAAAGAGGTTAACATTGTGGTGGTCGCCAATACCGTATGTAAATGCCTTTGTGGTAATCGGAATATTTAGCAAATGTTACCTTGTTATAGATTTTCTTCGTGAATTTTTTATGGATGAAGATGCTTAATTCTTAAGGTTAATTTTCTTTTTAAAACCAAACAGTTCAAAAGCTATCCAAGCAACATTTTTCGGAATATGACACGATATTTTTAAATGAAATATGCATATCAGAAAGAGAATATGTCCAGGTTTATGATCACTTCTTCAATAAACAACGCAGTTCAATTTAACAAAACGGATAACTCATATTTTGTAGCAAATTTCATAAAGATTAGCGTTGTTTAAATACAGCGATTTAATTTAGATGTATCGCTTTAAATCCATCATAGAAACACTTTTTAATTGGATTGAGTTGATATTTTGAACTATTTACGTACTTTACGACGGTATTAAAAATGAAGAACGGAATAAAAATACAAATGGCATCATGATCGTTACAGAAAGAAGCCGATACTCAGCGTGTATGCTGTTGTGAACATACATCATAGATGTTCAAATACTAATTATGATATTATTTTTTATGTGAAGATTGACCTCTGAAACACACTTGATCAACACAAAAAGTCTGCAAATGATGTAAAAGTAATGTTTCTAATGTTTTACTTTATAAATTGCAGATGGCTAACTACAGTACTTAAGCGTATGATTTACACGTTAAAGGTTTCGAAAGTCATGGCCGCAAAGTCGATGGAAAAAGTGAAGGAAGAACTTAGTCAGGTACACCCGAGTTATCGTACTTTGCAAGATCATGCTCTTTGAGTCTAAGACCGTTTTGATTGAGAAAAATAAACGGCTCTTCATTAATATCGACAGCAGTCGCAAATCGCAAAAAAAACTTATCTGAATTAAACAAAAACATTAATTGAAATTTTAAAGAAGGATAGAGCACGTCAGTCAGTGGCCAAAACAGTAATTAATGTTAAAGTCTCTGTACTAAACTGAAATAAAAAATAAACGGAAACTATGATATTTTTATTTATCAAACGCTAAAAATTTGTCTTATTTCAAGCCAGCAGGTTTTATATTTTGTTTTTGATGGTTTTCCGTTTCTTTCGAAGTTCTTTTTGTCTGTTTTGAGAAATATAAAGTTTAGTAATAAAATCCATAGTTTGTCTTTTGCAAGATCAAGCATCAGATCGAAAAGCTTGAACAGAATTCAAAAGAAAGCATTAACTACCTGAAAGCCAACATTAGCACAGAGTCTGAAATGGTCACAAACAAGGTTATTGACGCATTACGATCAAAAGAAATGGCTGTGAGGCTGTTTGCTTGGAGACCTGAAGAATGTCCAAGAGAGGACAAGAAGAAGGTTATATTTTACATCTTATATTAAAGAGTGTTTTGGGTTTGAGTAGTTCAGTGTGTCTTCTTTTTTCCCGTCCACTGATGAAATATGCGGAAATTATATAAGGTCGCGAACGACTAAGAAAAAATGATACACAGTTCGTGAAGTTTGTATCAGTTATATGAAATTCTTACTTTAAAAAGCCTAAATAGGCACATTTTAGTATTATGCTGACTCGATTTACTCTTTTATAACCGCAGATTCATTTCGTCTGATTTATCTTTTTTTTATAATTCGTCATGATTGAATGATTAATATATATATTATTATAAGAGCGAAGGCCGTTTCATGAAATTTTTATATTCACTCTAATTTTTAATGTCTACCTGAGTAGTTTTTGAGCTGGCTTCGGCAATAAAACGCCAATCTCCTTCGCAGAGTTGTCGTTCCTTACACTCACGTTACATCTCTGCAAAAGGCTCAATGTCAAAATTTTTGACATAACTGGACAGCCTTATTTTATACAGTCATAATTATGAACATGAAAGCTTGTGGATAAACAAATGACAGATATCTTTACTATCTTTCATTCAAACCAAAGAAACCCAAGCAATTTTAAATGTAATTGGTGAACTATTTCCTCAGTTAAAGTAAAGGTAGTTGAAAGTAGCCCCAGCTTATAACAGAGGTGAATATAATGAGCCGAAAGTGTAAGAGAGTGATAAAACGCAGTTTTATTACATACTTAATCAAACCGAGCCCGCAATATTTTTACGTTTGCTTCGTTCGTTATCCTTCTAGTCTATTCATCTAAATTTTATGCAAGTTTGGTTAAACAAGAAACTACAGCAATTTTCATTTTCCACACCTGTTAAAATTATTATTTACGTTATTTTTGTTATAGAAAGGCTACATGGAAGATAAGTTGTTAATTTGATTGTATTATATTAACGTAATACCTTATTCGAATAAAGATATTACTATGATTATTTTATAGCACCGAAGACAGGTAGGGTCGTAACTTGAAGGCCGATTTGGAATGATTGTGTAATGTACCCTTTAATTTTTGTACTATCTAAACTCAGACCCGTCGCCATTTCAGCCAATCAGTTGCTTGAGATTTGAGACTGGTTTCCATACTCAGTTTTATAACCTTGGGCAACGAACCCAGCAATATAGATCCAAGCAAATTGACAACAATGTCTTCATAATTATCTTGTTCGACTAGTTTCAAAGTTTCCTTGAAACCTATACTTTAAGGTTGCAGCAGATGCATTAGAGAGAATTTCAAACAAAATTGCGATGGAGATGAACCATTGGGAAAGAGAAAACAACGTTGTTAACGGCATCAAAGAAAAGATTATTCGAGTTTGTAAAAGGGACTTTGAATTAATGGAAGAACAAATTGTAAAGTTGGAGGGTAAGCTAACACTATATTACAATTAGTTTCTTTTCATTGTCGCTCTGACATCTTTTACTCTTGACTTCCTTAATCTAGGCAGCTTTCTTATTTTATTTACAGAATCAAAGCGTCACACTACATTTACTTAATAATAATCATTCATTTAAAAATCAGTATAATTTTCTTTTACACTTATTCCCAAAGGTAGCTCTTATGCAGATTGATGCTTGTTTTAGTACACCACTTTTTCGAACTATAACATTTACTTTAGAACAGTAAATAAATTGAATTCCGCTCATGTTTATAATGTAACAGGTGCTCTGCTAGATGGTGATGTTAAAATTGTACACGATCTTCAGAAGTCGATCAAGAAACCTGCACCACCAAATAAAATCTGGAAGAAAGCTAAGGAAGCCAGCATGGATGAAGAGTCCGGAAGTTACAAGGGTCTTGGGGGCGTAGTTGCGGCGGTTGCGGCATTAAAATATAATGATAAAAGTGTAAAGAAAATATTTTCTGATTACAAAGCAAGAGATCCAGCAAAATGTGTAAATAAAATGCAAGATGCAACACACTTGTTCCTAGAAAGTTTAACTGAGAATAAAAATTTGCGTGATAAAATTCACACCTTTTTCAAGCGCTTTGTCAAAGGAATTGATGCGGTTGCAAAAATGATCCCCGACTTCTTGAAAGCCGACCTGCAGCTAATGGAAATGTTGAGAGATGAAATAGGCGGTACAAAAGTTCACTTGGAAGAACTGTTTCCGAAACTTTTACACCAAAGTCATGTGCTACTTGGACAACTGGACCTCTATTTCGTCAATTATGTGATGGTCTTTGACTATAAAGTCGACGACCTAAACTGGGATCGTAATCGTCTCCCTGTGGGAAGCGGAAGTTTTGCCGATGTTTACCTGGCTGAGATAAAGTCATCTCGAAGCAGTAGAGGAAATGTTCCTGTCGCCCTAAAAGTCTGTCGGGACCCACTCAAAGAAAACACCGTCTCTGACATACTGCTTGAAGATAGGACCATGAGGTACGTAAATGGAATTAATATTTATGTAACGAATGTCCTTTTGAACATACAACCCCCTTCTGAACTTCAAGTTAAAAAAAAGAAATCGTATTTTTATAATATTACGTCTTTCAAATATTGGTATACGATACTGATAATAATAAATTGAAACAGCTGGCTTGGAAAGATCAGGTTGCCAAAGACTTGCATTATTGGTGATTTAAGTCGGGTTATAGGATGCACAGACCTCAGACTATTTCCGATTTGTTCTCCTAAAACACAAATATAAAAGTTACCCAGGTGACTTCTTACCTATCCTCATATATAACAAAGCTGAGTATAAAATCATGGAAACACTACGTAAACCAAATCTTCTAAAAGACAGCTAAATGAAAGTGATTCTATTACAAATCCAAGATCAGAATAAAGGCATGTGATACATTTAGAACCTTTCAAAAAATATGAACCAGCAATATGCTAGTATTATGATTAGAGGTGAATTCCTGCCAGTACCTTTCCTTATCACAATGTTTTCGCCTCTTAAAGTCATCGTTATAAAATCTATAGTAAAGTTCTTAATAAGGGGAAATAATAGTAATAGTACTAAAATGGTTTGTTTAGGGCCCGAGATCATAAAACTAAATCAGGATATCAGTCTCAAATCTCAAGAATCTGATTGGCTAACATGGCGACTGGTCGCCATATCAGCCAATCAGATGCTTGAGATTTGAGACTGATCTCCAAACTTAGTTTTATGATCTTGGGCCCAGATGGTAATGGTAAGCTGCAGGGAAGGCAAAAGATGAGTGAATTTCGTGGAGATTAGGAGTGTCGTCTTATCAACAGGGGCTAACAGAAAATTTTAGTAACACATTATTAAATAACAAAGACACGATCTTCACGCGTATTACAGTAAGTTCATATTTGTTAAGTGCACTCATGTGGACTGATTTTACAAGTCGTATGCATCATTGAAATCCAAGGATTAATTCATTATTTATTTTTAGAGAGCTAAACCATCCGAATGTCGTTAGATATTATGGCGCAACATACCACTTCAAGGATGCACAACGTCAAAAGAACATGCAGTGGATCATGATATTAGAAGTATGCAAATACACACTCAAGGAGAAGTTTGTTCATCCAGACGTGAACAACCCTGGAAAATTAACCTCTAATACTGGTGCTCAGATTCAAGCCATGTTGGTGATGGCTGATTTTTCCCTCCAGCTCTGCTCGGGAGTGAGTTACTTACACCAGAAAGGATATGTGCACAGGGATCTCAAGCTGGAGAATGTTCTGGTATGTGGGTTGTATAGGATTCTGAACAGTGCCCAAGGTTATAAAACTGAGCATGGAAACCAATCTCAGATCTCAAGCATCTGTTTGGCTGAAATGGCGACTGGTCGCCATTTCAGCCAATCAGATGCTTGAGATCTGAGACTGGTTTCCAATCTCAGCTTTATAACCTTCAGCCAAGGCTCAATCAAACCGAGCATGCAGTGTTTTCAAAGTTACCTTTTCATCTATTGTAATTTTTATTTTTCAGCTAATTGCTGAAAGTTTGATAATGCGTTTATTAACAGTACCGATTTTAAAACACAAACAAATAACAAAAAGGGAACTCGCTGCACTACTGTACGGGATCTGTCTTGGGCTAAACATACCTGCCACATGGGTTTTACGCAGTTAATGAAATTTAGATTGTCTGTAAGTAAACACACGGATATCCATGATTGCAATAATGTATTTATGAAAGATATTTTAAATTATATTTTTCAGGTTACAGAACAAAATATTGTGAAATTAACAGATGTAGGCTTGACCAAGAAAACGCAAGATATCGCCTTTAGTTCAGTTGGAAGCCCTGTGTATATGGCCCCAGAAGTTCTTTTACAAGTAGGTTGCTTTTTAATGTTAAACGGTTAATCTATTAGTTTTATCAGTATTATTAATTTCATATCATCGCATAGGCGAGTTATGTTTGGTTTGGAAATAATCTCTTGAATAAAGAATATTTCAATTATCAAGAGTCTGAATGCATGTATATCTAGGGCTGTCAACCCAAAAATAACAGGCCAAAAATCATAAAACTAAATCTGGAGACCAGCATCAAATATCTGGTTTATTGGCTGAAATGGCGACTGGTCCTTTCGTTTATATTACTTTAAATTTATGATATTTTTATTTGATAAAACGATGAATAAATCACCTTAGTTGAATTAGTGAACTGAAACATGAGTGTAAATTTGTCTTAGTGGGAAACTTACAGACTACAAAAGTGACCCTTGTCAAATTTTGAGTAGTATAAATCATTTAAAAGTTTGGTAATGAGGAGAATTAATTTTACAGTCCGTGAACTACGGCGATAAGGCGGACATGTACAGTATTGCCATAATGCTTTGGGAGATGTGGTACGGTAAAGATGCAGCCGACTTTATTCAGCAACAGTTGTTTGGGCCGCTGGACAAAGCTATAAAAGATGGACTCCGACCATCCCTCAAATTGGCCACTAAACCACCGGAACCCTGGGCACAACTGATTGAATGTTGTTGGGCTTATGAACCTGAGCGAAGACCTCCAGTTGACATGTTGTGCGATTTCTTTAAAGAATTCATTCGCGATCAAAAGAGAATGTAACTTTCAAAGTTAACAGTCTAGTTTGATATTAATTCCACGTACAATGTATAATGATATGTGTGACGTTTGATTCGTCCAATGTCCATTCTATATTATATTCCTAAGGAAAGTGTGCACCATGTTTTGGTGATGTTACATTAACTGCTTTTATAAATACCTAAATATTGGTATCAAAATGAGATTAGATAGTAAAATAATGATCAAATCTAAATTTTTACACCAAATATTTAGGCATTAAGATAACTAATGAAAAATCACCGGAAACAAAGTTCGCATATTTTGGAAAAGAGTTTTGGAAAAGAGTATATTATGTCGCTGTACAGATCAAATTTAATTGTGAGAGTAGGTATTGAATTGTTACCCTTAAAGAACTTGCCATTGTATTATTTATGGGTTAAATTAACACAGTTTTGTTCCTTATTTCACGTTTGAAGAAGTCTTATGCAAAACTTTCACAATTAACGGTTAACAGTAAAGAAAGTATAGCACGCAACTCAACAAGAAACATTCCGATTCAGATTTTTCGTCATTCAAAGGGAGAGAACCTTTTACTGAATCATCAAGACACTATGTAATATGCATTTCCATAACTGCCCAAAAACTTCTCGCACATCTAGGATTCAATATTTTCATATTTTATTGTTGTTCGGGGGCTTTCAAAGTTCGTTTTTAATCTATTAATATAATAAGATTTTGCGTCTTTTTACATTCTAGATTATTAACACAAACCATTTTCATATACATGAAACCTTGTATAGACACCGAATCTTGGTTTTTAAGAAACTGAACAAGCAGTGCCTCTGCTACAAAAATATTTTTATACAGTGCATCTGGTATCAGAAAAGTGTGCAGTGCTTTTATTTCGGCTGTAATCATATTTTTTAAATTGGATTGTAAAGTTAGATATATGCCCGTATTTTGACCTAGAGTGTTATTTTTTACAGATAATTTTATGACATCAGTCACGTGTAACCATTGCACTATTATTTTTGCGCAAAACTGTTTTAAATGGTTGGTTTTAAAGGGTTTACAATTGCAACGAGCAAATATATCGTATGGTATAGTTCTGTGTGTATCTGTGTTCTGATTCTTTTAACGATGTGTAATTCACATAAAGCACACCGGGCAAAATTGCGTGTTTTATTTAATAAATGAAGAATGCTTTAGTAGTTGTTGATAATTGTTTCAAACCACGATACGATACACACAAAATCCATTCTACGATACGATACACCGCAAAATTCACGTGACGCCACGTGTTGATAAAAATTCGAACGGTAAACAAGGGTATCCGTTTTCCAAATGTGAAGGTGTTGACTGTCAATCTAAGCTATTTGCTTCTGCGAGTTCGAGTCGTATTTGGTTCGAAATATGTCATATGAGGAAGCTGAATATCTAGCTCACGAAAGGTCGGCAGTTGCCCCATCCAGCCTAAAAGAATGTTCGGGGGGACACCTTGTGTCATCCGCTACCGGAAAAAAAGCTGAACATCTTAGTAGAAAATTGCAATAGTAAAAGGAAGGACAAAAATATCTAGTCTTCTAAGGGAAACAGAGAAGTTTTCAATGAAAAGTGTTTCTCTCGTAACAGATATTGTGATGAAAGTACCAGGGTCGGCACGATTTACATCATGGTGGTTCCTTTGGGACAGTCTGAAGGAAGTTACATAATAATGTTCAACTTCCTGGACAAATATCCTCAGGAAAAGAAATTAAATATTGCTGGCCGGAGATTCTAGCAACTCAACTCCACTATATCCCCTCTGAATGATTTTCCCGTGACTATTGTACAGAAATGAAAGCTACGCTATCAAAATCCAAGTTAATATGAATGACAACAAAGGTAAATAAGCTGCTTTTAAGAACAAACAAAAGCAAAGCTGGACAAAATACGCATACAATGTCTGTCACTTCTTTTACATTCTTCAGCCTCCAGTGATATGTAAACCACACGCTTCTTTGACGTTTTCATCTGCTCATTTACGATATCAATATTTTGCAGCAGTATATGATGCTATACGACACTGTGCTTCGCAGAGAAAGGGATTTGCACGCGTTTCCGACGAAGATCCGTGAGACCCTGACGACATACTCGTTTCAATTTTCTTAATACCGTGTCTTACGCATGTTTTATCAGCTCTTCCATTCAGTGTTACAGTGAGGAATTTCTAGCGATGGATTCGTATCCTGGTGGAACAACAATGTCCTCATCTGACGCACTCAGTCACAGCTGAAGCGATTACGCTACCTGGTTGCGTGAAACGTTGAAGCATTTTATGGACATTTTAAAAACATAAATCGTCTTAATAAACACAAATTCCTCCGTTGGTGTATAGCAAATAAGGACATACCCATATGTCGGCGTGAAGTGATATACATGAAGCTCCCCAATGACGTGTAACAAATAAGCCACTCGATGACGTACAGCGAAAGCACATTTCGCTTATCCTATAATCACTTTATTATGATCACTTAGTTAAAATTAATGAAAATATTTCAAAATTAAAACAAGAAATGCAGCACAGAAAACTGCAGTTTCGGCGAACATCTGTGATCCTGAAAAGAGAGAAAACAACAGACATAACATAATAATTATTCGCTTATACATTAACTTCTCAAACCTTTACTTTTCATGTACGGATTTAATCGCATGTGTGACCAGTGTAAAACAAGATCAGCTGACACATCCGTGCCATCTGATTTGGATCTATACTGTTCACTTCTTGGTCAGAAAAAAGCATGATGAATGTAAAAGCAAACAGTGTAGATCCTGATCAAACGTCCCGGATTTGCTTGCTGATCTGGAGTAAAAAGTTCGCCCATGGGATTACAACCATACCCCATGGAGTAAATGGTAATGCCTTGGCGGAGTATGTGGAAAAAAAAACAATATATGAAGGTCATGCCCCGTGCTAACAATAACGTGACGTGACACCTTACGTAAACAAGATCCCAGACCCCAACCCTTATCCGCAAAATATTAACAAACCAACGTTGTGTGTGCTGTGTGCAACCACTGTGAACAATTCATCCAAGATTTCATCCAAATAGAATAATAACCAATACACGTGGATGTGAAGCAATGTTATCCAAAAGCATGTCTGAAGTTCCTACATTTAGAGTCATGCACACTAAGGGGTCGTTCACACATATTTTCAAACGTGTGTAATTCTCTTTTTCACTTCATACTGCAGATAGGATAAGAGATGTAACATAGGCTCAAAATCATAAACTGAGTTTGGAGACGAGTTTCAAATCTCAAGCATCTGATTAGCTGAAATGGCGACTGGTTGCCATTTCAACTAATCAGATGCTTGGGATTGGAGATCAGTCGCCATTTCAGCCAATTAGATGCTTGAGCTTTGAGACTAGTCTCCAGTTTTAGTTTATGTTCTCGGGCCATTGTTTACCTGTGTCTGTGCATGATAGGCAACATTTTCCGGGTGGTCTACTGTCGCTGGCACAGGAAGCTGATCCGGGTTCACCCCGACACTCCACACTAATACACGACCAGCTGTTGTCAGTACATCGGCATTTTAGGCATGGATATGTGCGATCATCCCAGTAGCTTTGACCTATACGGAAGTTCATCGAAATAAAAAGTTAAATTGGAATTGTAAATTGAACAAGTGAAAACATTATTTCACGACAAAATTATATCAGAAAATTAGCACTACTTTCTAGAAGGGCAGTTTGTTAAAAAAAATTTGGAGTCTCTATTGTTACAATGCTCTTACAGGAAGTGTGGTTGACAGAAATCTTCAAATCACTCATCGAGCTTTTAATCCAATTCAAAATTTAGTTTACTGAATGCAGTTTGGTAGTTTGGTCAGTTTCATCAGAATTAAGAACAAACGTCACTTAAGCTTGCAACTAAAATAATAATAATGAAAAGTAAAATGTATAATTAACCGCAAACACATGTAATGTCGTCAGCAGCGCCAAGCCGAACATGCAGGAGACAGGCGAAGAGCATTCAGTCCGTATCCTCCCCCCCCCCCCCCCCCCCCAAATAAAAAGAAAAAAAAAGAAAACAGTTCAAGTATGCCTTTATATTGCCACCCACAATGATTGAGATTCCGCATGGTTTGAAAGCATATTATCATCAAGGGAGGTAACTGAAACTGATAACTTCACTGAAAAAACGTCTTGCAATCTCCTACGAATTTGATTTAAAAAAGCTTTTACACCTTATATTTTTCTCTGTGAAAATCTACAAAAAACTTTACCAATCTCATATATACTGCCGTTGTGGATACAAGTTACATGTTCTGGAGCATGTTCGGTAGATGAGCTGCTGTGGAGTTCTGGAACATGTGGGCTAGATATGGTGCTGGTTGTGGTCGGGGTTTGAGATGTGCTGTGGCAGACGGGGCAGCACTGTCCGAGAACCTTTTCCGACCAGCCATCGCAAGGCGGTGTATAAAAGAAGCATTTGGCGTCCCAGTTAACTGGCAACCCTCGGTGACAGTATATTCCGTAACATTTGTAAGGATCCTCGGAAATCGTCTCTCCTGGAAATTATCATCCGTTACTTTAGCATGGTTCAAGTTTAATTCTTATCAAATAACCCTGAGTTTCCTTCAAATAAAATAATCCCAATTCCGCTTATATGACATTTGACTCTATAGGGCCATATGGTCATATGTGCAATTGGGATGTTATTTCAAGAAATTTCCAGAATACATAATAATTACTTACACGGTAAGCGTGACATGCGCTTTGATCAAACTTTAAAACGCATTTTAATAAATATATAATATTTACTTTTATTCGAGGTTTGGTTGTGGTAAAAATCGAACTAAGATTTTGAAAGCCTTCAAACAAGTTATAGTTAAGGAATGATGAATGCATAAAACTTGAGAACACTTGTCTAACACTCATTGTTGTTTCCGAAAAATAACAACAATAAACTATGCATTACTTAATATTATTATTAAGTTTATCGGCATACTCGACCTTATTTCAAAGTTATTCCAAAATTGGCAAGGAACAATCTTCACAAAACTTCACAGAAAAGGCAATGCCCCCAAAATTTAAAAAAAAAATATTTTTCACTTTCTAAACTTTTCTGAAGCGTATAAGCTTGTATCAAAAGACAAATAACATGTATAATTCTCTGAGAGACCTCATATCAAGATTATAAAACTGAGAATGGAAACCAGTCTCAAATCGTAAGGATCTCATTGGCCGAAGTGGCGACTGGTCGTTATTTTCCGTGAAGTTTTCCGTAACGTTATAACAACATAGGAACAACATCTCCGGTCAACGTTCTAGGTCTCGATCAAAGAATCTTACAAATCGGCAAATAAGTTGCAATTTTAGAGAATTCAGTTTGCTATACCTTCGGCGTAAAATTTGCCTTCGTACACACATCCTCCTTCGGGTGGCCACAGACTTGTTGGAACGGTGGTATAGGGCTGTGCTCCCGGCAATCCCACCCACAAGACAACAGCCAGTACCTGTAAACAATTCTGAGATAATGCTAAACTTCGAAAGGTCCTGCGTAAAATTGAAAACTAATTCCATTTAGTGCAGACATGCCAGTGATATTTCCTCTTCTGACAATCGTAGTTAAACAAATGAAAACAACTACGATTTGCCGTTGTTGTGCAGCTAAAAGTTTGTTAGTTTTTTTTTTAACTAATTTATCGGTAAAAAAGAAATGCAAGTTACTGTTACCTTGAGCATGTAAATAATCAGTGGGTATATCGCCTACAATCATTTTGGAACCAAAATAAAAACAAACACGATAAAAGATTGTTATGAAACACGGGGGAGGGACGGTGTTGGAAATGTGTGGGTGCCTTTTAGAACCAAAATCTATGATTGATAATATTAACAAGGGATGGAACTTAAACATTTCAAATATCTACATCCTCTCACAAAGTTTTTGATGACGTTCGGAAAGAAGAAGATCTGTAGAAGCAGACTGTACGGAGGCCTTTCTGTGCCCCATACTTCCGCCAGCGTCTTTTTGTGCCCCATACTTCCGCCAGCGTCAAAAAGTACAGTTGATATACAACAAAGCCGATCTGCATAATGCCAGAAAAAACTACGTGTTTAGAACAACTGGCAGCCTTTTACGGCAGATCATCCACGGGAATTTCTTTAGAAAACTGCGAAGCATCTGACCTAAACAGCACCGCAGTAGGTTACACGGGATCCGACAATGATAAAATAAAGAAGGATACAAACAGTGGTCAATGTCGGTTTGCAGCATTGCATACAATGAACGAACCAAAAGATGTCACTTTCAATTAACGTACATGTACCTAAGTCATTTAGAACGCAAGTCACTTATAACGCAACTATAAACTTTATTGCAAATATTTTGTTTATGACTGAATTTGTTTTCTGTTAATCATAATTTTGATTTAGTCAGGAACGAACATAATCAGTTTTCACAAGGTATCTTAATAAGAAATTCTTACAACGTTGTCTGCAGTAATACACAATTCCTCTAATAATGACGTGCTTATGTTTTTTCATGAATTCATTTACTTCTTGCAAAATCTTTATCTAAAATTGTTTGCTTCGAGTTACCTCAATTTTCTTTAAAAACCACATATTGTGTCCCATTACACAAAATAATTGAATTCGTCTTATCTTGAATGATTTTGTCTAGAATTTGTCATGCACTTTATCCAAAATAAAATTGTCACGGTTTCGCTCGATTTCTAGAAATTTCTGTCGTTTTGAATTTAAATAAGCATTTTGCTTGCGTGTTTAAAATGAATTGAATTGACGCACAGAGGTTGAGTGCACCTTTATATCAACCGCTCCACATATACGTATAATAAAATATAATTATGAAACATAGTTGGGTAGTTCTACAACTTCTCAATAAGCGCATTCACACTGTCAATATAAAGCCATACATACATTTCAACAAAGCCAAATTAAAAAAACAAAACCTCCTCACTTTCAGATAAATAAAAAGCTTTTTATCTTAATACATTTTAACATAGGTACAACTCACGGCGGAGATAAATATGTATCTCGTTACATTTCTAAGATGAAGTAAATTCTACTTACATGAATCATCTCATTGCAAATTCGTTATCTAGTGCCTTTTAATAGGTTTTCTATTTCTTTTAAAGACGATGAAACACAACATAAATCTCTTTAACTGTCCTTTCTCACCATAATCTGACGATTTCGTGAATAAATTGTTATATCGTCCACAACGCAACTTAACTTACAAGCATTAGCTTTACGAACAGCTAGTCTTGAACCACACGTGTTACTTCCCCTTAATGTTCGCTTAGTCGAATTTATTTAATTATTTTAATTTTAAGAAAGTTGTTTTTTCCTACCAGAAATAAAAAAGAATGGCATAATATATATTATATCAATACAAATATTGTGACCTGGGTTTTTAATGCACGATGGTTAACTATATCACCGGTCGAATTTTATTCAATCTCTTCAGACACATTTAGGTGATTATTTACCCCCTCATAACCAGGAATGTTTTTATCCGGAATCACGATGGCTTAATGAAGGACAAGGGAGTGGTCTGACTTTGGCACTACTAACAATCATTTGCGGTCCACATTGAATTAATGCCTTGCTTTTCTTAAAACAGTGCGATTTCATGTATATTTACGGTATTTTGGTGGCATACTTGAGGAATCTCACTATTAATTAATTTTATTGCCTGCCTGTGCAAAATAATTTTGAAAAAAAATGTGTAATAAAAATAACATAATTATGCACCAATTTATTTAATATTAACGTATTATTACAAGCAGTTAATAAATCCTGACATGACAAGTTCCATTGCAGATTCTTTAGGTATTGCGCTAAGTGCATCTGATATAATCACAAGGCCATCTTTAGATTAGGTAAAAATTATAGAATTGCATGAATGCACAACACCGCTCCTTTTTATGTGGAGATAGCTATGGTGGGTAGCTAGATACTGGTGAACCAGTGCCTTCTGAGAACACTATTATACCATCTTTGTCTTTTATATCTCTGAAGTAGGGTTCCGTTGGCATTAAGACATGGCCAGAATGCAAAACATCCACGTCCTCCAGCTTAAAGAGTCTCATTTCGTCAGTTATTGTTCCCAATTTATCCTTTGAAGAGAAAACCAACTTTTGAACGTTGACGTTATTCTCATACGTCATTAAATATTTACGTAAAATAACGTAAAAACGATAATTTTAGAATTGCATTTGTTTGTTCAGTGCCCACTTATTAAACCCCTTAAACTTAATGTAACAGAAATCAATTAAACTTTAAAATCGAATTATTCGAAATTCATGTTTATTTGGACAAAAATATTAAAAAACGTGTTCGTATTACGTGTCTATTTTATCAAAATAAATACATTTTTCTATGTCCGCGAAGTACGCGGGGTAACGGGCTAGCGGTGTGGCGGGCTGGCAGTGTGAATAGGGCGGGCTAGCAGTCTAGCGGGCTAACAGTGTGAACTGAGCGGGCTAACAGTCTAGCGGGCTAACAGTGTGAACTGAGCGGGCTAGCAGGCTAGCGGGCTAACAGTGTGAAATGGGCGGGCTAACAGTGTAGCGGGCTAGCGGTGTGAACTGGGCGGGCTGGCGGGCCAGCGGGCTAAACTTTAACACTTCATTGAATCAACATGAAAACGTTATGAAACATTTCCTAGCAGTGTGAAGTTGGCGGGCTAACAGTGTAGCGGGCTAGCGGTGTGAACTGGGCGGGCTGGCGGACCAGCGGGCTAAACTTTAACACTTCATTGAATCAACATGAAAACGTTATGAAACATTTCCTAGCAGTCTGAAGTTGGCGGGCTAACAGTGTAGCGGGCTAGCAGTGTGAACTGGGCGGGCTGGCGGGCCAGCGGGCTAAACTTTAACACTTGATTTAATCAACATGAAATCGTTATGAAACATTTCCTAGCAGTGTGAAGTGGGCGGGCTAACAGTGTAGCGGGCTAGCGGTGTGAACTAGGCGGGCTGGCGGGCCAGTGGGCTAAACTTTAACACTTATTGGATCAACATGAAAACGTTATGAAACATTTCCTAGCAGTGTGAAGTGGGCGGGCTAACAGTGTAGCGGGCTAGCGGTGTGAATTGGGCGGGCTGGCGGGCCAGCCGGCTAAACTTTAACACTTCATTGAATCAACATGAAAACGTTATGAAAAATTTCCTAGCAGTGTGAATTGGGCGGGCTAACAGTGTCGCGGGCTAGCAGTGTGAACTGGTCGGGCTGGCGGGCCAGAGGGCTAAATTTTAACACTTCATTGAATTAACATGAAAACGTTATGAAACATTTCCTAGCAGTGTGAAGTGGGCGGGCTAACAGTGTAGCGGGCTAGCAGTGTGAACTGGGCGCGCTGGCGGGCCAGCGGGCTAAACTTTAACACTTATTGGATCAACATGAAAACATTATGAAACATTTCCTAGCAGTGTGAAGTGGGCGGGCTAACAGTGTAGCGGGCTAGCGGTGTGAACTGGGCGGGCTGGCGGGCCAGCGGGCTAAACTGTAACACTTCATTGAATCAACATGAAAACGTTATGAAACATTTCCTAGCAGTGTGAAGTGGGCGGGCTAACAGTGTCGCGGGCTAGCGGTGTGAACAGGGCGGGCTGGCGGGTCAGCGGGCTAAACTTTAACACTTCATTCAATCAACATGAAAACGTTTTGAAACATTTCATAGCAGAATGAAGTGGGCGGGCTAACAGTGTAGCGGGCTAGCGGTGTGAACTGGGCGGGCTTGCGGGCCAGGGGGCTAAACTTTAACACTTCATTGAATCAACATGAAAACGTTATGAAACATTTCCCAGCAGTGTGAAGTGGGCGGGCTAACAGTGTAGCGGGCTAGCAGTGTGAACTGGGCGGGCTGGCGGGCCAGCGGGCTAAACTTTAACACTTATTGGATCAACATGTAAACATTATGAAACATTTCCTATCAGTGTGAAGTGGGCGGGCTAACAGTGTCGCGGGCTAGCGGTGTGATCAGGGCGGGCTGGCGGGCCAGCGGGCTAAACTTTAACACTTCATTCAATCAACATGAAAACGTTTTGAAACATTTCATAGCAGAATGAAGTGGGCGGGCTAACAGTGTAACGGGCTAGCGGTGTGAACTGGGCGAGCTGGCGGGCCAGCGGGCTAAACTGTAACACTTCATTGAATCAACATGAAAACGTTATGAAACATTTCCTAGCAGTGTGAAGTGGGCGGGCTAACAGTGAAGCGGGCTAGCGGTGTGAACTGGGCGGGTTTGCGGGCCAGCGGGCTAAACTGTAACACTTCATTGAATCAACATGAAAACGTTATGAAACATTTCCTAGAAGTGTGAAGTGGGCGGGCTAACAGCGTCGCGGGCTAGCGGTGTGATCAGGGCGGGCTGGCGGGCCAGCGGGCTAAACTTTAACACTTCATTCAATCAACATGAAAACGTTTTGAAACATTTCATAGCAGAATGAAGTGGGCGGGCTAACAGTGTAGCGGGCTAGCGGTGTGAACTGGGCGGGCTTGCGGGCCAGGGGGCTAAACTTTAACACTTCATTGAATCAACATGAAAACGTTATGAAACATTTCCCAGCAGTGTGAAGTGGGCGGGCTAACAGTGTAGCGGGCTAGCGATGTGAACTTGGTGGGCTGGCGGGCCAGCGGGCTAAACTTTAACACTTCATTGAATCAACATGAAAACGTTATGAAACATTTCCTAGCAGTGTGAAGTGGGCGGGCTAACAGTGTAGCGGGCTAGCGGTGTAAACTTGGCGGGCTGGCGGGCCA
The DNA here is from genome assembly GCA_038501625.1 of Corbicula japonica. Lineage (NCBI taxonomy): Eukaryota > Metazoa > Mollusca > Bivalvia > Venerida > Cyrenidae > Corbicula > Corbicula japonica. Next base: position 6,956,285 of record JAZAYU010000017.1, on the reverse strand, counting down.
GCGGGCTAAACTTTAACACTTCATTGAATCAACATGAAAACGTTATGAAACATTTCCTAGCAGTGTAAAGTGGGCGGGCTAACAGTGTAGCGGGCTAGCGGTGTCAACTTGGCGGGCAGTCGGGCCAGCGGGCTAAACTTTAACACTTCATTGAATCAACATGAAAACGTTATGAAACATTTCCTAGCAGTGTGAAGTGGGCGGGCTAACAGTGTCGCGGGCTAGCGGGGTGAACTTGGCGGGCTGGCGGGCCAGCTGTCTAAACTTTAACACTTCATTGAATCAACATCAAAACGTTATGAAACATTTCCTAGAAGTGTGAAGTGGGCGGGCTAACAGTGTATCAGGCTAGCGGTGTGAACTGGGCGGGCTGGCGGGCCAGCGGGCTAAACTTTAACACTTCATTGAATCAACATGAAAACGATATGAAACATTTCCTAGCAGTGTGAAGTGGGCGGGCTAACAGTGTAGCGGGCTAGCGGTGTAAACTTGGCGGCTGGCGGGCTAGCGGGCTAAACTTTAACACTTCATAGAATAAACATGAAAACGTTATGAAACATTTCCTAGCAGTGTAAAGTGGGCGGGCTAACAATGTAGCGGGCTAGCGGTGTCAACTTGGCGGGCAAGCGGGCCAGCGGGCTAAACTTCAACACTTCATTGAATCAACATGAAAACATTATGAAACATTTCCTAGCAGTGTGAAGTGGGCGGGCTAACAGTGTCGCGGGCTAGCGGGGTGAACTTGGCGGGCTGGCGGGCCAGCTGTCTAAACTTTAACACTTCATTGAATCAACATCAAAACGTTATGAAACATTTCCTAGCAGTGTGAAGTGGGCGGGCTAACAGTGTAACCGGCTAGCGGTGTGAACTGGGCGGGCTGGCGGGCCAGCGTGCTAAACTTTAACACTTCATTGAATCAACATGAAAACGTTATGAAACATTTCCTAGCAGTGTGAAGTTGGCGGGCTAACAGTGTCGCGGGCTAGCGGGGTGAACTTGGCGGGCTGGCGGGCCAGCTGTCTAAACTTCAACACTTCATTGAATCAACATCAAAACGTTATGAAACATTTCCTAGCAGTGTGAAGTGGGCGGTCTAACAGTGTAGAGGGCTAGCGGTGTGAACTGGGCGTGCTGGCGGGCCAGCGTGCTAAACTTTAACACTTCATTGAATCAACATGAAAACGTTATGAAACATTTCCTAGCAGTGTGAATTTGGCGGGCTAACAGTGTAGCGGGCTAGCGGTGTGAACTTGGCGGGCCAGCGGGCTAAACTTTAACACTTCATTGAATCAACATGAAAACGTTATGAAACATTTCCTAGCAGTGTGAAGTGGGCGGGCTAACAGTGTAGCGGGCTAGCGGTGTGAACTGGACGGGCTGGCGGGCCAGCGGGCTAAACTGTAACACTTCATTGAATCAACATGAATAACGTTATGAAACATTTCCTAGCAGTGTGAATTGGGCGGGATAACAGTGTAGCGGCCTAGCAGTGTGAACTGCGCGGGCTGGCGGACCAGCGGGGTAAACTTTAACACTTCAATGAATCAACATGAAAACGTTATGAAACATTTCCTAGCAGTGTGAAGTGGGCGGGCTAACAGTGTAGCGGGCTAGCAGCGTGAACTGGGCGGGCTGGCGGGCCAGCGGGCTAAACTTTAACACTTCATTGAATCAATATGAAAACGTTATGAAATATTTCCTAGCAGTGTGAAGTGGGCGGGCTAACAGTGTAGCGGGCTAGCGGTGTGAATTGGGCGGGCTGGCGGGCCATCGGGCTAAACTTTAACACTTATTGGATCAACATGAAAACGTTATGAAACATTTCCTAGCAGTTTGAAATGGGCGGGCTAACAGTGTAGCGGGCTAGCGGTATGAATAGGGCGGGCTGCTGGGCCTGCGGGCTAAACTTTAACACTTCATTGAATCAACATGAAAACGTTATGAAACATTTCCTAGCAGTGTGAAGTGGGCGGACTAACAGTGTAGCGGGCAAGCGATGTGAAATGGGCGGGCTGGCGGGCCAGCGGGCTAAACTGTAACACTTCATTGAATCAACATGAAAACGTTATGAAACATTTCCTAGCAGTGTGAAGTGGGCGGGCTAACAGTGTAGCGGGCTAGCGGTGTGAACTGGGCGGGCTAGCGGGCCAGCGGGCTAAACTTAAACAATTCATTGAATCAACATGAAAACGTTATGAAACATTTCCTAGCAGTGTGAAGTGGGCGGGCTAACAGTGTAGCGGGCTAGCGATGTGAACTGGGCCGGCTGGCGGGCCAGCGGGCTAATATTTAACACTTCATTGAATCAACATGGAAACGTTATGAAACATTTCCTAGCAGTGTGAAGTGGGCGAGGTAAAAGTGTAGCGGGCTAGCGGTGTGAACTGGACGGGCTGGCGGGCCAGCGGGCTAAACTGTAACACTTCATTGAATCAACATGAATAACGTTATGAAACATTTCCTAGCAGTGTGAAGTGGGCGGGCTAACAGTGTAGCGGGCTAGCGGTGTGAACTTGGCGGGCTGGCGGGCCAGCGGGCTTAACTTTAACACTTCATTGAATAAACATGAAAACGTTATGAAACATTTCCTAGCAGTGTGAAGTTGTCGGGCTAACAGTGTAGCGGGCTAGCGGTGTGAACTGGGCGGGCTGGCGGTCCAGCGGGCTAAACTTTAACACTTCATTGAATCAACATGAAAACGTTATGAAACATTTCCTAGCAGTGTGAAGTGGGCGGGCCAACAGTGTAGCGGGCTAGCAGTGTGAACTGGGCGGGCTGGCGGGCCAGCGGGCTAAACTTTAACACTTAATTGAATCAGCATGAAACGTTATGATACATTTCCTAGCAGTGTAAGCTCAGCGAGCTAACAGTGTAGTGGCCTGGCAGTACAAATTCAGCGTGCTAGCAATCAAGCGGTCTAAATTCCATACTTAATTATTTTAACACTAAAACGTAATGATGCATTTGCTAGCAGTGTGAACTCGGCGGGCTAACAATGCGTGTTTCCTATAGTATACACGATACTGTATTCCTTGAGAACTGTCACAAATATGTACACTAAATGTTTTAAAATCAGTATTGATATTCAAATGATGTATTATATACAGAAAAAACTATAAGATTTTAGTTGGGCAATGAAATGTAGTACCTCATGTAGTGAAGCAGAAGATGAACCAGAGGTACATACAAAGCTGTATAGTTTGTACAATGACACAAGCTTGTCCATAAATATAAGGACATCTAGGAATCTAGCGATTTATTTAGGAGCGGATCTATGGTCTGGTAGTTAATACATTGAACTGTCAATCCAGGGGTCTTGACTTCGATCCCCCGCTCCTCCCTAACGTTACCAACAGTCTTTCGGATGGGACTTTAAACCGAGGTCCCGTGTATCGGTGCTTTACACCGGGCACATAAAAGATCCAGGTATGCTTCTGAAATGGGCCATCTTCTGTACTTCCTGCACTATCGTCACAAATCTAATTAAGAATGTCAAATTGTGAAAAACCACAAAGCGACGGCATATCGATACCGACAGATGTACCATCTGAGTGTCCTCACTATATGGGGATTTTACGTGGAATTGGCTGGGCTTGAAGTATAACAGTTTTGGTTTCAGTACTTCATGGAGCAAGTGCTGTGATATTTTATAGATTTATTTTGCGAGTAAATACAAGCCGCTGCGTATCGCTCAATAAAAATCGTATGCAAAACTTCTGATATGTGGTATGTTGAACCTCATTTTTCACAAAACGTGTTTTTCACACGGTGTGAAAAATGCGTGCGAGTACGTCACACTATGTGAAAATTTCGCACGCATTTTTTAAAAAGGTGTGAAAAATACGTGCGAGTTGGTCACAAATCGGCAATGTGAATAATACGTTTTACTTTTTTGTCGAATTTTAGTCTGAACGTAATTTTCACATGAAGTGTCCAAATCACTGTACATCCTATGGTATAAGATAAACAAAACTTTTTTCACCCTGGTGGTATTTTATCAGAGAGAGTATGTCTTTATTGGTTGCTTTTTTTTAAATGAAATACACTTCTATTATTTAAATGTTATTTAAATGTTTAAAAGTTCAAAGTTACCACCCCAACACCCTTTAAAACCTCTTTTAGTTTTATTTCCTGTTTTCATAAACATGTACACTAACACGGCATGATGTATATTTCGCAAAAGTATTACAATTTCAGATTACAAAATTACATATTTGCCATGCATACAATGTGCACTCAAATTTTCGTTGATTATTCTCAAAATGTTTTAATGAAAACATTTCAAAGTCCGCTTACTACATACTATAGTTTGCATTGAATTTCTTAAACTGTGTGAATATGTAATTATTTAATACAGTTTGTTTGTAAGATCTGTTGGGGATGGCTCTCTCACGGTAGGTACCGAGATAATGAGAATCGCGGAAAACGACATATTGTGAGTATAATGATAAATCGCCAGCTCGGAGAAAACCGCATGGAGAGGTTAGTCCTTGTATGAATTTCCTGTTACTGTGATTTACTACTTATCGTTTGCGATATATCTGATAACAATCATGCGATGTCCTACCCTTCCTCTGATACCCATACATTTGCAATAGGCCATCAGATAAAGAGGAAAACAGGAAAATGACCATGCAAGATCCCAGATTTTTACAAAAACCGACATATTATTCCGATTTAAAATATATTGAAACATGTTTTTTTGTACACGACACTGCTGTTATCAAAGCCCAAACTTTGACAATCAATGTACCACCCCGCTTGAGCCAGTAGCACGAGTATTTTCCTTAACAAACATCGTTTTGAGGCACTAGAAGCAAATTGGATAACGGAAATTCGCTCGGTTGTTAATTGGAAATTCAAATATTTATGAAATGGATAATGGTGGAGGTTTTGTCTTGCCCTTAATTTAAATGATCATATACTTTTTAAAAATAATTCTTGTATACAGTCCTTTTTTGATATCCACTATAATCATTATAAAACATCTGTATCTTTTTTATTATATTTTCGACCTTTCGGTCGTAGCTTTAATAAAATTAAAACGTTACCATGACAAATAGTATTGGACGTTGTTCCGTTCAGGCCATCGTTGTTTAGCCCTGTCGACATCTTCGGCGAGAACACGAAACAACGATGCGGGATCGCGAAAACACGATGCAAAGTCGCGAAAGTACGATGCGAGAACGCGATATTAAATTCGGGTCTTAGCAGCTCACTTTCGCGACTTAGCATTGATGTTTCGCGTTCTCGCCTCCTGTTTTCACGTTTTCGATGTCAAGCCCTTAGGCCAGCAAGACCACGAAAAAAAGATATTATATTATTATCGCGCCCTCGCAACGTACCTTAGCGGCCTCGCATCGTACTTTCGCGAACTCACATCGCCAAAGCGATCTAGCATTTTTGTTTCGCGATACTTTAACAGCACTTTCATGTGTATTGTCTTCTAAAACAATTTTCAAATATCCGAGTCTCATTTATACAGAATACTTACTTTTGCATGTTTTATATACATTTGTATATCGCAGAATTTGTCTAAAAGATAATATGAAGGAGTCGTGTTACTGTAGAAGAAAAGAATAAAACATGTAATGTTCTAACACAATCAATGCATGAGTAAATTTACATTTAAATCAATAGTTGTTAAGCCTTACTCACGCAATAAATTTCTCTCACACCAGATCATGACATGTACTTATCAGACTAAAATTTCTGCATAATTCGATCTTTTTCAGCCAATTATAAATTTTGCATATTGGCACAATTAATATAAACCACAACTAAACTATGCAACTTAATTGATACAGTTTTTTAAAAACAGTAACTACTCAATTTGCAAAGGTCACCACTCTCAAAATCGTTCTTATGAATAAGGTTGGGCTCCAATTACGTAAATCCTTATCTTAGACCATAATAGTTGTAGTAATTAATGTAAGTTCCTAACAGCATAACATATGAACAAACGGACGACAAATGACAAAAAGGTGTTACACTGTCGTGGATCCAGTATTTCAGTTAGAGGGAGGTGTAAACGGGGGCGAAAACTCAAAATTATGAAAAAATGATTATCTAAAGCACGAAAATAGCCCAAAGTCAGTAATATTTAACGAAATTATTAGTATTATTAACAGTGTTAAATGGACTAAAAATCGCTTCTTGGTAGAGGGGTAGGGGGCGTACTCCGCTTCCGCCCCAAGTTTACCAAGTTTATTTCTACACTCAGTACATGAATACATGTAAACGTGAGGCAAAAACATACATCATACATTTATTTATACGAGGCTCATAGTTGTGAAAAATTAATAGAGGTATCGTGACATACAATGACCCAACTAAATCCCCCGCTTGTTATATACAAGGAGAGAGGGCAAAAAAGAGTGCCGAATCTTGAGACAATGGTGAGAGACTAAACCTGTGCTCGCAACTCAAAATGTGCAGGTGTGAAATACACGTTCGTACAAAAAAACTTACATTTTAAAAAACCTTTTTTTCACAAGATTTTAACTTGTGAAAAATGCGTTTCCATGTTCGTACGAAATTTGTATCCGAACGTAATTTTCACACGATTTGTGAAATACTCGCACGCATTTTCACACCGTGTGAAAATATACATTTTGTGAAAATGAGGTTCAACAGTGGTACGACTATTAACACCTCTGGTGTCAATAGATATATTGAATTATCTTATTTTTAAAACTGCATTTAGCAATAGCACACGTTTGCTGATTTGTTCTAATATTCATCATGGATCCGCTAAAAACTTTAATACAGCCCTTTCATTGTAATTTAAGCAGTTCGTGTCTTTTCAATGTGATTACTGGAATGTTTTTCAAAATTTCATAAAAATTTTAAGAACATAACAATAAACAGTTTTATGCTCAAAGAGACCAGACAACCAGTGCATCACACTCAACACCGACAGGTCAATGTAGTACATCCCATCCACCTAGCAATGTTTACCAGATGGACATCAACATGCATACAAACACCACTTAATCAAAGACAGAAACACACAGCCACACTCATACCAATAAGCACTCCGCCACAATCCAATAAACAGATCACGGAAAAGAAAGAGGCGATGGCATTATCAATTCGATACCGCCAACGGTGTTTCGGTCCTTTAACTCGTAGACATCCAGATGTTCACGGCGGGTCGGCAGCTATTGTTAACTAGCCACGTTTCAATGCCTTCAAAAAGAAACAAAGAAAACTGACAAATCGCCCAAAGGCAACACACATAAACGAACCACAAAACACCAGAGACATACAAGCATGGGGACAAACGAGCAAAACTATAGGCGCAAGCCCTGGCTAAGAAGTGTAAACTAAGCATGCCTTCGGTCGAGACAACCACAAACTCCATTTTCCCATCGAGTCCGAACAAACATAATGTAAAACAAAAGACTAAAACCCTGATTTATTTAGGTGTGTGAAGTTGGCAGTGAGTAATGAGTAGGGAATTTGGATATTCAATATCCCTTAAATTGAATCCACTGCCAGCAGTGAGTTGGGTATTTGCTTGACACTAACAGCGAATACCCTAATGAGATCGAATCCACAGCCAACTGTGAGTTGGGTATTCGTTCTTCACTGACAGCGAATACCCTAATGAGATCGAATCCACATCCAGCGGTGAGTTGGGTATTCGCTTTACACTAACAGCGAATACCCTAATGAGATCGAATCCACAGCCAGCTGTGAGTTGGGTATTCGTTCTACACTGACAGCGAATACCCTAATGAGATCGAATCCACTGCCAGCAGTGAGTTGGGTATTCGCTTTACACACACAGCGATTACCCTAATGAGATCAAATCCACTGCCAGCGGTGAGTTGGGTATTCGCTTTACACACACAGCGAATACGCTAATGAGATCGCATCCACTGCAAGCTGTGAGTTGGGTATTAGTACTTCACTGACAGCGAATACCCTAATGAAATCGAATCCACTGCCAGCAGTGAGTTGGGTATTTGCTGTACACAATCAGCGAATACCCAAATAAGATCGAATCCTCTGCCAGCTTTGGGTCAACATTACGTCGTATTTTATTTCCTCCAATTAATGATCAGTTATCATGTTTAACCGTTCAACTCGCGATAGCGAGATCTTAATATTGTTCTGCAGGTCTGTGGAAATTTAACTAAAGCGATGTAAATAAATAAAAAAATGTGGGGCTCTAAACCGAGTCTTATATTTGCGAGGGTTTAGATTCTGGTTTCAACCATGTATGGATTGTTTGGCCAGCTTAGAAGACTGTACAGATCCGAGCCTCCGTAACTGCGATTATATGCAGAATATGGATTTGTTCAATTATTAAACGTTACGTCGTCCTAAATCTCCGCCATTTTATGAACAGTTTTTATGTTTTATATACCATTTCAATCGCAAGAACGAGATCTACAAATTATTCTGCATTCCTGAAGAGATCGCACCAAAGCAATCCAGGTTCAAGCGAAAATAGGAGGGCTTTAATCCGAGGTTGGTTTCGGTTTCTGATTTTTTTTTCTTAAAAATAGGGACATATCGTAAAGGTAAACAAACATATTTTCGAAGGTTTAAATTCAGGTTCCCACCATGTATAGATTGTTTGGCCAGCTTTGAAGACTGTACAGATCGGAACCTCCGTAAATGCGTTTATATGCAGAATATGGCATTTTTTCTATGGGTAAACATTACGTCGTCCTAAATCTCCGCCATTTCATGAACAGTTTTCATGTTTTATATACCATTTTACTCACAATAAAGAAATCTGAAAACTATTCTACAGGGCTGAAGAGACCGCACTTATTCAATCCAGGCTAAAGCGAAAGAAGTAGGGCTTTAATACGAGGTTGGTCTCTGTTTCTGGTATCTTTTTTTCCTTAAAATTTGGACATATCGTAAAGGTAAACATACATATATTCGAAGGTTTAAATTACGGTTCCCAGGTTAAAATTACGGTTCCCACCATGTATGGATTATTTGGTCAGCTTGGAAGACTGTACAGATCCGAGCCTCCTTAATTGCGATTATATGCAGAATATGGCATTTTTTCTATGGGTAAACATTACGTCGTCCTAAATCTCCGCCATTTCATGAACAGTTTTCATGTTTTGTATACCATTTTACTCGCAATAAAGAAATCTGAAAACTATTCTACAGGACTGAAGAGACCGCACTTATTCAAACCAGGTTGAAGCGAAAGAAGTAGGGCTCGAATTCGAGGCTGGTATTGGTTTCTGATATTTATTTTATGGAAAGAGGGACATATCGTACGGTAAACATACATGTTTGTGAGGGTTTATATTCTGGTTCCAACCATATATATTGTAGATTGTTTGGCCAGCTTAGAAGACTGTACAGATCTGAGCCTCCGTAATTGCGATTATATGCAGGATATGGATTTGTTCTATTGTTTAACTTTGCGTCGTCCTAAAACTCCGCAATTTTATGAACAGTTGTAATGTTTATATACAATTTGAATCGCAAGAAGGAGATCTGAAAATTATTCTGCATGCCGAAAGAGATCGCACTAAAGCAATCCAGGCTAAAGCGAAAGAAGTAGGGCTTTAATCCGAGGTTGGTCTCTGTCTCTGGTATCTTTTTTCTTTTAAATTTGGACATATCGTAAAAGTAAACATACATATATTCGAAGGTTTAAATTACGGTTCCCGCCATGTATGGATTGTTTGGCCAGCTTTGAAGACTTTTCAGATCCGAGCCTCCGTAATTGCGATTATATGCAGAATATGGCATTCTTTGTACAGGTAAACATTACGTCGTCCTAAATCTCCGCCAGTTAATGAACAGTTTTCATGTTTTATATACCATTTTACTCGCAATAAAGAGATCTGAAAATTATTCTACAGGACTGAAGAGACTGCACCAAAGCAATCCAGGTTAAAGCGAAAGACGTCAGGCTCCAATCCGTGGCTGGTCTCGGTTTCTGATATTTATTTCATAAAAGAGGGGCATATTTTAAATGTAAACATAAATTAGCCCGCTACACTTTAAGACCGCCCACTTCACACTACTAGGAAATGTTTCATAACGTTTTCATGTTGATTCAATGAAGTTTTAAAGTTTAGCCTGCTGGCCCGCCAGCCCGCCCAATTCACACCGCTAGCACGCTACACTGTTAGCCCGCCCACTTCACACTGCTAGGAAATGTTTCATAACGTTTTCATGTTGATTCAATGAAGTGTTAAAGTAAAGCCCACTGCCCGCACTTCACACTGCTAGGAAATGTTTCATAACGTTTTCATGTTGATTCAATGAAGTGTTAAAGTAAAGCCCACTGGCCCGCCAGCCCGCGCAGTTCACACTGCTAGCCCGCTACACTGTTAGCCCGCCCACTTCACACTGCTAGAAAATGTTTCATAACGTTTTCATGTTGATTCAATGAAGTGTTAAAGTTTAGCCCACTGGCCCGCCAGCACGCCAACCCGCCCAGTTCACACTGATAGCCCGCTACACTGTTAGACCGCCCACTTCACACTGCTAGGAAATGTTTCATAACGTTTTCATATTGATTCAATGAAGTGTTAAAGTTTAACCCGCTGGCCCGCAAGCCCGCCAAGTTCACACCGCTAGCCCGCTACACTGTAAGCCCGCCCATTTCACACTTCTAGGAAATGTTTCATAACTTTTTCATGTCATTCAATGAAGTGGCCCACCAGCCCACCCAGTTCACACTGCTAGCCCGCTACACTGTTAGCCCGCTTACTTCACACTGCTAGGAAATGTTTCATAACGTTTCCATGTTGACTCAATGAAGTGTTAAAGTTTAGCCCGCTGGCCCGCCAACCCGCCCAGTTCACACCGCTAGCCCGCTACACTGTTAGCCCGCCCACTTCACACTGCTAGGAAATGTTTCATAACGTTTTCATGTTGATTCAATGAAAAGTTAAAGTTTAGCCCGCTGGCCCGCCAGCCCGCCCAGTTCACACTGCTAGCCCTCTACACTGTAAGCCCGCCCACTTCACACTGCTAGGAAATGTTTCATAACGTTTTCATGTTGATTCAATGAAGTGTTAAAGTTTAACCCGCTGGCCCGCAAGCCCGCCAAGTTCACACCGCTAGCCCGCTACACTGTAAGCCCGCCCATTTCACACTTCTAGGAAATGTTTCATAACTTTTTCATGTCATTCAATGAAGTGTTAAAGTTTAGCCCGCTGGCCCACCAGCCCACCCAGTTCACACTGCTAGCCCGCTACACTGTTAGCCCGCTTACTTCACACTGCTAGGAAATGTTTCATAACGTTTCCATGTTGACTCAATGAAGTGTTAAAGTTTAGCCCGCTGGCCCGCCAACCCGCCCAGTTCACACCGCTAGCCCGCTACACTGTTAGCCCGCCCACTTCACACTGCTAGGAAATGTTTCATAACGTTTTCATGTTGATTCAATGAAAAGTTAAAGTTTAGCCCGCTGGCCCGCCATCCCGCCCAGTTCACACTGCTAGCCCTCTACACTGTAAGCCCGCCCACTTCACACTGCTAGGAAATGTTTCATAACGTTTTCATGTTGATTCAATGAAGTGTTAAAGTTTAGCCCGCTGGCCCGCCAACCCGCCCAGTTCACACTGCTAGCCCGCTACACTGTTAGCCCGCCCACTTCACACTGCTAGGAAATGTTTCATAACGTTTTCATGTTGATTCAATGAAGTGTTAAAGTTTAGCCCGCTGGCCCGCCAGCCCGCCCAGTTCACACTGCTAGCCCGCTACACTGTTAGCCCGCCCACTTCACACAAACTGCTAGGAAATGTTTAATACCGTTTTCATGTTGATTCAATGTGTTAAAGTTTAGCCCGCTGGCCCACCAGCCCGCCCACTTCACACTGATAGCCCGCTACACTTTTAACCCGCTCACTTCACACAGCTAGGAAATGTTTCATAACGTTTTCATGTTGATTCAATGAAGTGTTAATGTTTTGCCCGCTGGCCCGCCAGCCCGCCCAGTTCACACCGCTGGCCCGCTACACTGTTAGCCCGCCCACTTCACACTGCTAGGAAATGTTTCATAACGTTTCCATGTTGATTCAATGAAGAGTTAAAGTTTAACCCGCTAGCCCGCCAGCCCGCCCAGTTCACACCGCTAGCCCGCTACACTGTAAGCCCGCCCACTTCACACTTCTAGGAAATGTTTCATAACGTTTTCATGATGTTTCAATGAAGTGTAAAAGTTTAGCCCGCCGGCCCGCCAGCCCACCCAGTTCACACTGCTAGCCCGCTACACTGTTAGCCGGCTTACTTCACACTGCTAGGAAATGTTTCATAACGTTTTCATGTTGACTCAATGAAGTGTTAAAGTTTAGCCCGCTGGCCCGCCAGCCCGCCCAGTTCACACCGCTAGCCCGCTACACTGTTAGCCCGCCCACTTCACACTGCTTTGAAATGTTTCATTACGTTTTCATGTTGATTCAAAGAAAAGTTAAAGTTAAGCCCCCTGGCCCGCCAGCCCTCCCAGTTCACACTGCTAGCCCTCTACACTGTAAGCCCGCCCACTTTACACTGCTAGGAAATGTTTCATAACTTGTTCATGTTGATTCAATGAAGTGTTAAAGTTTAGCCCGCTGGCCCGCCAGCCCGCCCAGTTTACACTGCTAACCCACTACACTGTAAGCTCGCCCACTTCACACTGCTAGGAAATGTTTCATAACGTTTTCATGTTGATTCAATGAAGTGTTAAAGTTTAGCCCGCTGGCCCGCCAACCCGCCCAGTTCACACCGCTAGCCCGCTACATTGTTAGCCCGCCCACTTCACACTGCTAGGAAATGTTTCATAACGTTTTCATGTTGATTCAATGAAGTGTTAAAGTTTAGCCCGCTGGCCCGCCAGCCCGCCCAGTTCGCACTGCTAGCCCGCTACTCTGTTAGCCCGCCCACTTCGCACAAACTGCTAGGAAATGTTTCATACCGTTTTCATGTTGATTCAATGTGTTAAAGTTTAGCCCGCTGGCCCGCCAGCCCGCCCAGTTCACACTGATAGCCCGCTACACTTTTAGCTCGCCCACTTCACACTGCTAGGAAATGTTTCATACCGTTTTCATGTTGATTCAATGAAGTGTTACAGTTTAGCCCGCTGGCCCGCCAGCCCGCCCAGTTCACACCGCTAGCCCGCTACACTGTTAGCCCGCCCACTTCACACTGCTAGGAAATGTATCATAACGTTTTCATGTTGATTCAATGAAGCGTTCAAGTTTTGCCCGCTGGCCCGCCAGCCCGCCCAGTTCACACCGCTGGCCCGCTACACTGTTAGCCCGCCCACTTCACACTGCTTGGAAATGTTTCATAACGTTTTCATGTTGATTCAATGAAGTGTTAAAGTTTAGCCCGCTGGCCCGCTGGCCCGCCAGCCCGCCCAGTTCACACTGCTAGCCCGCTACACTGTTAGCCCGCCCACTTCACACTGCTAGGAAATGTTTCATAACGTTTTCATGTTGATTCAATGAAGTGTTAAAGTTTAGCCCGCTGGCCCGCCAGCCCGCCCAGTTCACACTGCTAGCCCGTTACACTGTTATCCCGCCCACTTCACACTGCTAGGAAATGTTTCATAACGTTTTCATGTTGATTCAATGAAGTGTTAAAGTTTAGCCCGCTGGCCCGCCAGCCCACCCAGTTCACACCGCTAGCCTGATACACTGTAAACCCGCCCACTTCACACTGCTTGGAAATGTTTCATAACGTTTTCATGTTGATTCATTGAAATGTTAAAGTTTAGCCCGCTGGCCCGCCAGCCCGCCCAGTTCACAGTGCTAGCCCGCTACACTGTTAGCCCGCCCACTTCACACTGGTAGGAAGTGTTTCATAACGTTTTCATGTTGATTCAATGAAGTGTTAAAGTTTAACCCGCTGGCCCGCCAGCCCGCCCAGTTTACACTGCTAGCCCGCTACACTGTTAGCCCACCCACATCACACTGCTAGGAAATGTGTCATAATGTTTTCATGTTGATTCAATGAAGTGTTAAAGTTTAGCCCGCTGGCCCGCCAGAACGCCCAGTTCACACCGCTAGCCCGCTAACCTGTTAGCCCGCCCACTTCACACTGCTTGGAAATGTTTCATACCGTTTTCATGATGATTCAATGAAGTGTTAACGTTTAGCCCGCTGGCCCGCCAGCCCGCCCAGTTCACACTGCTAGCTCGCTACACTGTTAGCCCGCCCACTTCAAACTGCTAGGAAATGTTTCATAACGTTTTCATGTTGATTCAATGAAGTGTTAAAGTTAAGCCCGCTGGCCCGCCAGCCCACCCAGTTCACACCGCTAGCCCGCTACACTGTTAGCCCGCCCACTTCACACTGCTTAAAAATGTTTCATAACGTTTAACGTTTTCATGTTGATTCAATGAAGTGTTAAAGTTTTGCCCGCTAGCCCGCCAGCCCGCCCAGTTCATACCGCTAGCCCGCTACACTGTTAGCCCGCCCACTTCACACTGCTAGGAAATGTTTCATAACGTTTTCATGTTGATTCAATGAAGTGTTAAAGTTTAGCCCGCTGGCCCACCAGCCCGCCCAGTTCTCATCGCTAGCCCGCTACACTGTTAGCCCGCCCACTTCACACTGCTAGGAAATGTTTCATAACGTCTTCATGTTGATTCAATGAAGTGTTAAAGTTTAGCCCGCTGGCCCGCCAGCCCGCCCAGTTCACACCGCTAGCCCGCTACACTGTTAGCCCGCCCACTTCACACTGTTAGCCCGCTAGCCTGCTAGCCCGCTCAGTTCACACTGTTAGCCCGCTAAACTGTTAGCCCGCTCAGTTCACACTGTTAGCCCGCTAGACTGCTAGACCGTCCAGTTCACACTGCCAGCCCGCCACACCGCTAGCCCGTTACCCCGCGTACTTCATGGACATTATTTTTCTTCATAGAGACCACTCAAAAACATTTTGGCACAAACCAATGTGACATATACGTTAACATGTTATGGATAAAATATAGAAGATTATGTTGGCTCATCGTGCCCAGCAGACCATTACGAAGCTACATGAAGTTACTTTATTGCAATGGAATGACAAACCACAACATTTCCTTTAGATTTACAACAAATGTTAATGATACAAAAATGAGAAAATATTCACAACTGATAGCGGATACAATGATTATTTACTTGAGAATTGCTTTCTGTGTACCTGTGAGCTAAACATGTTGTTTTATTTTTATTGCGCCAAGCAGATTCACATTTTTCGTGTGGGTTAATAGGATATTGATACTCCTTCATTGTAATTTACAATAGTTTGAAAGATTCAATCAAATAGTTCGGAAAATCACATTTATTCAGTAAACACTTGGAACTTTTGAGTTGTGTATATCCATACTAGTCACTAGTTTCAACTTTGCTTCAATCAGTTCTATAATAAAAATGATTAAGATTCATTTTAGTATTGTACTATTTAATTAATATATTCAATAACGTTCACTCCATACCTTCATCTTGTAATTTGTGTTTTTCCAGAGACGTTTTACGTAACTATCGCTGAATATAGCTACCCTGTAGTTTGGTGTCATGTTGCTGGATAGTAAGCCTGGCACCAGCTAGATGGTTTAGTGAGAAACAAGAAATATCTTTAAAAAAGATAAACGGCGTTGATGGAAAAGATTTGTATATATAAGAAAGAAAGAAATAAAGAGCGTGCAAAAATTCCGTCTGGTGATAATACGTCGATTAAAGAAGAATGTCTAACATTAACTGTACATTTATTCAGTTCCAATAAAATACCTCTTGTAGAGTTAGTACTAATAATGAATAAATGTCATTAAAATACAATAAATGAAAATAATAACAACTTGTTACAAGAGCGAAATTTACCAACTTTTACGTAAATCAACTTTAAAAAAAAGTGTCCCTCCCGAGTATTGAACGCGGGGCCTCAGCTTGAGAGGCGAGTGTGATAACCACTACACCAAGGCGATTTGAATTTGTGGTCTTGAAATTAACAATCAGTATCAAAGGAACTAGAAAGGAACCAGTAAGAACCAGAAATATCTGCACTTCTCTCGTTTTACACAGTGTATTGTACTCGAGTGTTTACCTGACACCCATGAATATTCCATATAAAATCGTATTTAAGCCATCAATTGACTTAACTGGTTACTTATACCGTAAATATCCTTTTCTCCAATACAATTATCGCTTTTAAAAACGAAAATGCCCGAACATATAAGTGCCAGGTAAATACTAACACACAATATAAAAATCGTTACGGTAATCATTAACGAGACCCACTAATAACCAATCAAAATAATCTATTTGATTTTCCCGCTGCATAATAAGTTTTATTTACAATATTTCATTGGTCGAAAAACTAGGTCAAAAGTGAGCTTAGACAGCTAACGCCGAAAAAAAAACACTGAAATACTTATTATCTTTTTTCGGCGTTAGCTGTCTAGGCTCACTTTTGACCTAGTTTTTCGACCAATGAAATGTTGTAAATAATACTCGTATTCTCTTATTATGCAGAGGGAAAATGAAATAAACCATTTCGATTGGTAGCTATTTACACCAGAGAGGCATCTAGCAGGGTGGAGAGGTATCTAGTGGGATTTTTATTATTATGCAGCGGAAAAATCAAATAGATTAATTCGATTGGTTGTTAGTGGGTGTTGTATTGGAGGAAAAACATATTTACGATTTAAGTAACCAGTTAAGTCAATATTGATGGCTTAAATACAATATTATATGGAATATTCTTGGGTGTCAGGTAAACACTTGCATACAATACACCGTGTAAAACGAAAGAGTAGTGTAGATATTTCTAGTTCTTACTGACCCTTTCTAGTTCCTTTGATACTGATTGTTAATTTCAAGTACGAAATACAAGATCATTGTAGTGTAGTGGCTAACACTCTCCCCTCTCAAGCGGAGGCCCCGGGTTCAATACTCAGGTTGGACACTGTTTTTTAAAGTTAATATACGTAAAAGTTGGTAGATTTCGCTCTTGTAACAGGCTGTTATTATTTATATTTATTAAATTTCAAGGACATTTATTCATCTTGAATTCTCACTCTACACGAGGTATTTTATTGAAACTGAATAAATTGCTTCTTTAATCGACTTGTTATCACTGTATGAAATTGTTGCAACAGCTTCAACATTTTTTTTGAAAGACACTTACAATAAACTTATGAGTTGTCATGATTCGGTCGCTTAATCTCTAAGTCATACTAAGAAGGCAGGGAGGGTTCGTCAACAGCTATAACAAATAAAATAAAATAACTAAACTGTGTCTGCTTTGCCTCTCTGTATTTCTTTCTTTCTTATATATATAAATCTTTTCCATCAAGGCCGTTTATCTTTTTTAAAGATATTTCTTGTTTTATTTTATTTTATTTCTTCTTTCTGATATGCTGAACTATCTATGTTCTGGGAGATAAGGGAAGAAAAATGCATATCAGTAAGTTACCTGCAGTAGTTGCTTTTCTTGGAGGTATTGACGATTATTGTATAAGTGACATAAGAATATATAACAAAAGAAAGGGACGGAAGCCAGTCTACTGGATAGTGGATTATAATGAACCCCACGAAATTATCAGTCTTCCAGCAGGAACCCCTATGACTTGACTGGTGTCGATCTCAAAAGAATTTGTACTGCTAAACAAAGTTATCAACCCTACAGCAGGAACCCTTATGACTCGACTGGTGTCGATATCAAAAGAATTTGTACTGCTAAACACAGTTATCAACCCTACAGCAGGAACCCCTATGACTCGACTGGTGTCGATCTCAAAAGAATTTGTACTGCTAAACAAAGTTATCAACCCTACAGCAGGAACCCTTATGACTCGACTGGTGTCGATCTCAAAAGAATTTGTACTGCCAACACAGTTATCAACCCTACATTGAGTACAGAAATGAAGTCATCAAATTTCCATGATTTAAGAGAAGGAGTTTTATAAACGTCTCATAAATACGGGGCCTTACCTCGTTAAACCCATCCTCGTGTCACAGTGAAGTTCGTTTTTGATAAACCTCCATCATGCCATCGGTCATCTGATGCACACTTATTGTTGAAAGTTTGTGATAACGTACAACTTGATATATTCTCATGAATATTTATAGATTTTTCAGAACGAGGCTAACTAAGCGAGAGCAGAAGATGATAGCGAATACACTTTGCATGTATAACTTTTCCAGAATAATATCAAGGCTGAAACATATTTTTATATTTATTACCCTTCATAATATTTTCCTTTGTTGAAATCTATATCAAACTAGAAATGTGTCCATAGGACACGGATGCCCCCGCTATGCATCGTTTTCAGATACTGAAGTGCAAATGATGGGAATAATAGCATTTCAAAGACAGTGATGTTCGAGTAATTATAAGAATATGCATAAACTTGATGATCAAGTAAATTATTTGTATTTGTGGCACAGTTGTCTTCTCATTAAGGAAATGTCTGTGAAGAAGTTGGTGGTAATGCAATGCAATGTCATAGTGAACATTTGTGCCAAGATATTTTGAAATCCCTTCATTCATAAAGAAGTTATAGCCTGAACAAGTAAATTCAAGTTTTAATAACTGTGACCTTGACCTTGGACTTACAGGCATGGGTAATGTACGCAACACACCGCCTTGTCATGGTGAACATTTGTGCCAAGTTATTTTGAAAACCCTCCATTCAAAACAAAGTTATAGCCCGGACAAGAAAATTCTATTTTTAGTAACAGTGACCTTGACCTTGGACCTACAGGCATGGACATGGTACACGACTCACCACCTTGTCATGGTGAACATTTCTGCCAAGTTATTTTGAAATTACCCTATTCCTAACGTAGTTACAACCCTGACAAGAAAATTCTATTTTAGTAACAGTGACCTTGACCTTGGACCTACAGGCATTGGCATGGTACGGGACACACCATCTTGTCATGATGAACATTTGTGTCAAGTTATTTTGAAATCAATCTATTCCTAACAAAGTTACAGCCTGGACAAGAGAATTCTATTTTTAGTAACAGTGACCTTGACCTACATGCATGGGCATGGTACGCGATACACCGCCCTGTCATGGTGAACATTTGTGTCAAGTTATTTTTAAATCCCTCCATTTATAATGAAGTTGAAGCCCGGACAAGAGAATTCTATTTTTAGTAACAGTGACCTTGACCTTGGACCTTCAGGCTTGGGTATTGTGCGGACACACTGCCTTATCATAGTGAACATTTGTGCAAAGTTATTTTGAAATCCCTCCATTCATAACAAAGTAACAGCCCGGACAAGAGAATTCTATTTTTAGTAACAGTGACCTTGACCTTTGACCTACAGGCATGGGCATGGTACTCGACACATCGCCCTGTCATGGTGAACATTTGTGCCAAGTTATTTTGAAATCCCTCCATTCATAACAAAGTAACAGCCCGGACAAAGCAATTCTATTTTTAGTAACAGTGACCTTGACCTTACACCTGAAGGCTTGGGCATGTACGTGACATACCGTCTTGATATGGTGAACAATTATACCAATTTATTTAAAAATCCAATAAGAAATAACAAAGTTACAGAGCGGACAAGATTTTGCATGAAAATTTTAATTTTAGTAACAGTGACCTTGACCTTGGACCTACAGGCATGGATATTGTCACGACACACCGCCTTGTTATGGTGAACATTTGTGCCAAGTAATTTTGAAATCCCTCCATTCCAAACGAAGTTAAGGGCAAAGTGTATATTTTTCTTAACACAAAATGTAAGTGAAAAAGGGGCATAATTTGACAAAATATTGGAAGCAGGGTTATGGGTCTTGTTGGTTATGATGTATATTTTGATGGTGAAAATATATTTCAAGTTTCAAGGCAGTATCTCAAGTAGTTTTAAAGTTATGGGCAAAATGCATATTTTGCTTAACACAAAATATAAGAAACAAGATATATTCCTATTACAACTAATGTAAATGGAAGTATCAAAGGGCCATAACTTCTGAACGGAACATGTAAGAGCAAAACCCCACCTTCATGCGCAACAACATATCAGGCCAAGCATTGTGGTAAAGTTTCATCAAATTCCCAGCAGAGGTGTAGGGGGAGTTGCGTTCACAAGATATATTCCTATTAAAACTAATGTAAATGGAATTATCAAAGAGCCATAACTTCTGAACGGAACATGTAAGAGCGAAACCCCACCTTTATGCACAACAACATATCAGACCAAGCATTGTGGTCAAGTTTCATTAAATTCCCACCAGTAATGTAGGAGGAGTTGCGTTCACGAGATATACTCCTATTAAAACTAATGTAAATGGAAGTATCAAAGGGCCATAACTTCTGAACGGAACATGTAAGAGCGAAACCCCACCTTTATGCACAACAACATATCAGGCCAAGCATTCTGGTCAAGTTTCATTAAATTCCCACCAGTAGTGTAGGAGGAGTTGCGTTCACGAGAATATCGGACGGACGGACAGACGGACGGACGGACGGACGGACGGACGGACGAACGGACGGACAGGAGCAACTCTTAATGCCCGTCGCCATTTCATGGCGGGGGCATAAAAATCATCTGGAGAAAAATCATTAGTAAGGGGTCTTTTTATTACAGCGAGGTCGATATACAGACCATTTCATATAATTAATATAAACTATTGTATTTGAAGTCTGGTCAGGAAATAGGTAAATCATCTACACCAATTGTCCAACTGATATTGCTATCAATAAATAAACTGTTTGTGCATTCCATTGTATAGATGGTCGAGATGGTGTATTAAATGCCGTATTTTCTCCTAAGTTACTGAAAATACGGGAGGTAATTCAAGTAGGATTGGTATTGGTAATTATTTGCAGTATCTCCCCTTAGTACTAAACGGCAATTTTACAGTCTTGTCTGATTCGGCAATGTTACAGTCTCGTCGGATCAAGAAATCTTACATTGCTATGATCCGTCAACCATACAGTCTCGTCTGATCCGGCAGTGTTACGATCTGTTGATCCGGCAAGTTTACAATCTCGTCGGATCCGATATTGTAACAGTCTCGTCGGATCCGGCAATGTATCAGTCTCGTTGGATCAGGCAATGTAATAATCTTGACGGACCCGGCAATGTTACAGTCTCGCCTGATCCGGCAATATAACAGTCTCGTTTGATTCGGCAATGATACAGTTTCGTCTAATCCGGAAATCTTACAGTCTCTTCTTATCCGGCAATGTCACAGTCTCGTCTGATCCGTCAATCTTACAGTCTTCTGATCCAGTCTTGTCTTATCCGGCAGTTAAAGTCTCTTCTGATCCGGTAATGTTGCAGTCTCGTCATATCCGGCAATGTCACAGTCTCGTCTTATCCGGCGATGATACAGTCTCGTCTTATCCGGCAATGATACAGTCTCGTCTTATCCGGGAATGATACAGTCTCGTCTTATCCGGCAATGATACAGTCTCGTCTTATCCGGCAATGATACAGTCTCGTCTTATCCGGCAATGATACAGTCTCGTCTTATCCGGCAATGATACAGTCTCGTCTTATCCGGCAATGATACAGTCTCGTCTTATCCGGGAATGATACAGTCTCGTCTTATCCGGCAATGATACAGTCTCGTCTTATCCGGCAATGATACAGTCTCGTCTTATCCGGCAATGATACAGTCTCGTCTTATCCGACAATGATACAGTCTCGTCTTATCCGGCAATGATACAGTCTCGTCTTATCCGGCAATGATACAGTCTCGTCTTATCCGGCAATGATACAGTCTCGTCTTATCCGGCAATGATACAGTCTCGTCTTATCCGGCAATGATACAGTCTCGTCTGACTCAGCTTAAGTCAAAGAGTCTTTCGATTTCAATATTTGTCCGAATAATTTCTTATTCGGTCATCAATGATAATGAGTATATACGTCAAATTGAAATAAGATAAAAGTCGACAATAAATTATCAATTTATTTATAAAATCAAACAAATCAACATTTTTCATAATCAGCACTTTAATACTAATAAATACATGAATAGTATAATGCTGCTGTACATCAGTTTAAATGTTCGAAACGATTTTAGAAAAAAAAGATTATTTATTCACTGATCATTTAATTTCAAAGACAATTTTCGTCAAGATATAGTGAAAACCTGCGCCCGTTACTGGCACAATATCCAGACTTCGTACACACTGAAATACGTTGAATATGTTATCAGAATCTTACGTTGAAAACAGAATTTATACGATACTTAATTGTATATTATTTCATAATCTTCATCTGTTGGGTATACTGGACTTACTCCTGCAAGGCATTAATGTTGTGCCAATGTTGTGTCAGCAGGGTACCAACCTTTCTAATTGCGTGATTGTGAAGTAAACAGATAATCATATAACACATCGACTAGTACATATCCGAACTTAACAAAAATAGCACCAGTGCGTTAAAGGCACATTTTCTATCTACAACCCGCTTTATTAAATACATGTATCGAAAATACATTAAAATAGCTTTCGTTTAAACTCTAATTAAATATTTATCAAAACAGTTTTATTACAAAAAACTTAAGTAAACTCGTTCTACAAATATATAAGAACGGCGGAAAATTGGATGTATGAGTAAAAACAAAAAAAATCTAAATTTAAAGTAGTTTCGGAAACTTTTAACTTAAATAATTATGAATGATATCGCGTACACTAAGGAACTCTTTAGGTTAGATGAGTAACTGTCGGTCCTTTTTATTATGCTCTTAATTTTCATGAATCCATTACACAAAAATAGCAGTGCTGAAATGTGTCGTACGATACATTTTATTAAATCTAACGATTAAGCAAATTATATGGAATCGTTCGAAATACAATTGTTCAAAATGTAAGAATTCGTTTCTTTACCTCTGTCATTTAGTTCGTGAAACTATATACTCGCATAGTGAAATAAGTTTATACGCCTGTCGGCAAAAATACCTAAGAAGTTTAGAATCTTGCAATACGCAAGGGAAGTCCGGAATTGTCAATTTTCAAAAAAATGTAAACTAGAACCAAATCACCGGGAAATTCAGAGCTACAAAACATCATGCAAACAACATGTGAGAAGTGTATATTATAATATGGTTTTACACGATGCATGCACTCAATCATCACACCCAACGAGGCTCTTTATTTTTTGCTGATAAGCCCTTGTCACCAAAGTCTCTTCTCGTGATTTCCATTTCAACATGAATAGATCATCAATTCATCTCATAATGAAAATATTTGTCGTCTGTCATTGTACATTTGACTTTGTTCTCTCGTGACAATGACAGATGGAATCCGACTGGACGAACTAACAACTTCTCGGTAAGGCGGCGGTCTGATGATGTAACCATTTATTGTTGCGCGAGATCCAGTTTCATCAGTCCGCAACAACTGAGCAGTCCTTGGCAAAGTTTGCGTCATATAAGCACCACTGTTTAAATCATGAGTGACTATTGGTGTCTGTACACTTTGGTTGATATTTCTCATATTAGTTTGTGGATTTCTTCGGTCACTTTCAAGAACAGTTTGTCCTGTCGTGTCCTGAATTGATTGTGGCGTTTCTGTGACGGCCACTTCACATCTCGGAACTAAATCGGCGGTATCACGTGACTGAGACCTAGGTGTAGAGCTAGCACTAATTCTCCTCCCGCCGATTCGAATTTCTATACCGTTGCTATTTATTGGGAATGGCATCGGGTCTCTGTAGGAGAAAAGAAAAACGATTACTTTATTTTTAATGTGTTACTATTGAATATATTCAAACAGAAGATAACTTATCAACTAGCGTGGATAGTCGTTATCAAACGCGAGACATAACTAATAATGAGCTAGCTATGTTCGTAAACTCAAGAATGAGATAACTTATCATAAACTAGTGAAATTCGTTGACAATAGCCGAGTGTGAATTTGCTAGATTCAATAACAAACGCATGATATTTCTAGTATTCAACTATCAACATTCGTTACCGAAAATCATAAACTGGCTATATTAGTTACCGAAAGTAATTAACAAGGTTCATTCCTTACCAAATGTCATAAACTTGCTAAATTCGTTATCGAAAATCATAAACTAGCTGCATTCGTTACCGAAAATTTATAAACTAACTTCATTCGTATTCGAAAGTCATAAATTAACTATATTCCCTACCGAAAGTCATTAACTAATTGCATTCGTTGCCGAAATTCATAAACGAATTACATTCGTTACCGAAAGTCATAAACTGGCTACTTTTGCTATCGAAAGTCTTAACCAACCACATTCGCATACTCTTCCGTATTATTATATAATTTAAAATAAGAATTTTGGTTAATGAAATTAATAAACCCATGACATTACAAAAATAACGCTATCTGTTATTGGTGTAACTGATAGTATATAATTGTGTATTTATCTCAAACCAATTTATTTGTTATAGATATTTTATCAAAATTTGAAAATTTATTATGCTCACACAGATGTGTTTTTTCCAGTGACATAAATTATGAAAGGGGAAAACAAAGTTTACTGCAAGTGGATGTTTGGTCAATAAATTCAACGTTTGCTCACAGGACCAGTTAAAAATATGATCACAACGTCACTTGACGTCATGATCACATTTTAAATATTAAAATTATTTACAGATACACCGAATATCTCGATATATCACACTAGTTTATGGCTTACTTACATGTAATCGAATTGTCGAAATGGATGTTTCTTCTTCGCCAGAATAATTCTTCCCAGCAGCGATAACAGCGAGATAAGGAGGACCCCGCCGATGCACCATACAATGATAGTCAGTGTTTCTACGCTCTCTTCTTCAACAATGATAACCTCCGTAACATTGCCAGTGGTATGTGTGGCTGTACTCACTGAAAATTATAAAACTAAAACTGGAGACCAGTCTCAAATCTCAAGCATCTGATTGGCTGAATTGGAGACCAGTGCCCAAGATCATAAAACTAAATCTGGAGATCAGTCTCAAATCTCAAGCATCTGATTGGCTGAAATGGCGACAAGTCGCCATTTCAGCCAATCAGATCCTTGAGATTTGAGACTGATCTCAAAATTTAGTTTTATGATCTTGGGCCCAGTTGAGATTATGACATTGGTCCCTGGGATTGTGATACATGTTATGTACAAAATGAATCCTGTTTCAGAATAAAAAGGTAACCGTCAAAGGGTTCCAAAGGGTTCCAACGGTAACATATTTTCCGTATTTGTATTACTTACGCAACTCTCAATAAATGTCGAACGCAAGTGGGTTTTGAGGTTATCATTTTAACATTATAATAAAGCAAATTTCATTAATCACATCATGTACGTTGACCCTTATTTTATCCAGTCCATAAATCGCATATTGACCGGCTATCCGGTCCATAATTCTTATATTGACCGTTTTTGACGTCATCCTGTTTTTTTACTGTTGACTGTTTCAATGCGTTTTTTACAACGTGAAAAGTTTACGACAACACAAACAGACGAACTGTCAAAATGGCTCAGCGATTCGCCTCTTTATCGGAGACAGAGTAAAAATGACAGCAACAAAAGATATGAAAGAATTTAGATTCGGTATAATATAACAAATAAAACATGGCATTGTGGGCAATATGCAAGTTTACGGACTGGTTGGTCAGACTGAGGAAGGTATATGGCCCGAAGCTGCGCTTGCATATTGCCCTCAATGCCATGTTTTATTTGTTAAATATATATATATATACTAAGAAATGTGGTAAGTTACGGGTCTAATTTCGATATTACACCTTTATGTGAGGTGCTATAAAGTAATGGGGTATATATGGTGCCCCGTAATTTTCAATGCCATTTCTATGCATATTCGGACTTCTTAAGTACGATAAACTTTATTCCCGTAACACGGTTTATTATCGAAATTTATTTTCGGTCTATAAAAAAAAACCCGAATTTTTTTTTTTATCATAAACCAAATTTTTATATTACAGCTTATAGTACTTACAAGGTCAGATAGTGCATAGAAATGACATTTAATTAGCGGGGTACCATATATACCCCGTAACTTTTATAGAACCACACATATAGGTATAATATCGAAGTAAGACCCGTAACTTACCACATTTCTTAGTATATATATACAACCCCTGATTAAGGTTTATTACAGAGACCCCATATCTGACGATATTTCTGTATATATATATATATATATATATATATATATATATATATATATATATATATATATATATATATATATATATATATATACGAGTATTGTGATTTGGTTGTATATAAACCAAAATTTACCTTTTATGTCATGAAACGTGTGAAACGCAGTTTTCATAATTTCACTTTTTGAAGAATCAACATAAAGCCTATATGCATAATAATGTAAAGAAACAAGTTGTAACGTTAAACTGTTCTTTCCGAAACGAATAGGTTACACTGCTTCTAACTTCCTATTACACGTCTTATATATAACTTACTCTGGGAGTACTGACCGCTCTAAATAGTATGTCCATTCGGTCAATGTACGACAAAGAAAATAATGTTATTAAAATTTCAATTATGTCGATATTGAAAGGTAGATAAGCTGGACTGGTCCAGCTATATAGATGTTACCCCTAGCGAATGTCGGATATGGTTTAATACTCGACAAAATCGAGTAGCTTTCTAAAACACACGATACGGGGGATTGGATGGTGGCGGAGATATCCAGTTTAAGAAAGGCTGTTGTATATTTAAATAAATCTGTATCTACCTACTTTTGTTAGGACGTTTAAATATATTGGTGATACAAACACATTAACGTAGATCTACTGCGTTATTTCAAACAAGGGTAGCATACATAATTGTGATTAAACGATATATCAAAACACCGGAGAGTATATTGAACTTAAATAAAGTCGTTATTAGGTGAATGTGTGATTGCTCTCGATGTTATCATTACCCACTCCGGAGTTCAGTTTAATGCCCATTTTACAGCATTTATGCAATAAATGAATGGGACGCAGGTAAGAAATAAAAACCAATTATCTTTCCCGGTCATTTGTGGTCTTTTAAGACCATTGCACTCCTCCGAAAATCTTTACTGCCAATTTCATAAAAGTTTAATAGCATATATGCTTCACCAAAATTGATGGGTAGAGTTGTAGATAGCATTTGAATTAAGGGCACAAAATCATAAAGCTGATATTGGAGACCAGTCTCATCTGGTCTCTAAGTTTAGTTTAATGATCTCGGGCACAGGTGTTATAGCACTATCTGTGGAAAACTGATTTGTTTCTTGATTGATGGTGTTGATGATGCTGATACCGATGATCGATGTAATCAGCTAAGGATGATAATGGTAGATAACAATATATTCGGTGGCGCATTTCCAGAAACGAGCTGTTTTAACGAGCTCCTTAATGTGGATTTTTATTATGATCCCCACCCGTTATATGAAAACGGGGGCATACAGATTTGCTATTGTATACAATATTAAATTCAAAACTTAAACAAAAACAAACGTTTTGTTCACAATTCTTGGTTTTAGCGCTTGTATATAAAGATGGACATTTTCGCGTCAAAGTAAAGCTCAAAATATTGTAAGCAACCGAATTAGAAAACTCCAGAGAAAAATAATTTAGATTAAAAAATCGTTTTTATTGATAATACTGTGGCACTATTGAACGAATTCGATTGTTTTAGAACAAAATTTAATAAAGCCATATCTATGATTATCAAAAAAGTGATTATCTGGAAATTATTATTATATTCATCTATATAATTAGCCCTTCAACGAAACTTATGTTCGTGCATGGCTTAAATAATGAACAACAACCTGCTGTTGCTATCGGCGTCGTTACTTAAAAAAGTCAGTGATGTTATGTCAAAACTTTAACAAAATCACTGTTTAAGTCTTCAATCTTCCGCCTGAGGTAAACATTTTACCATGTAGGATAAAGATGTATCATCCACAAGTTTTTCAAAACGTACCATATCAATAGTCACAAATACCAGAGACAAGATTCTGTGAGTCTGTCATTATTATCATTATTATTTATTATTATTATTTATATGCAATGAAACAAATCATTAGCTTGTCATTTAGAAATGCACACTGACAGTTTCATACACAGGGATGTACAGTTATATTACATAATAAGCTACCCATTCAAATGATAATAACATCCGATTGTTCATAATATTGACATGGCCCCTCCGGATATTTACACAACAGTAGTGCCATAAATCACGTGATCGATGTATTGGGTTGATTCCCTAATGTACGGAATTAGTTTTTACGTCCTGTTGATTCTCAGTAAGTTCTTTAAATATATAACTCGGTTTTATCAGCAGTTAAACGAAGACACTCCATTAACTTATGAATTTAAACTCTTATTTCATTTTACAGCTTGGAACAGTATACCAAATGGTGATTTTAGCAAACTGAAATTATTAAAAACTTCTACAGAAATATCTTGTTTTACGTCAAAGATACTTCTACGTACACACCCACACACATACACCGACTGAAAGATTGTAGAAAAACTGGGAGTGCCGCTGCCATCTCAAGCAGTTGTTTGGTCGAAATTAACGCATTCTCTAAACCAACCAATCAAGGACTAGAGATTCAAGAGTGGTCTTCAAGTTTTGTCGTATTACCGTATTGCGAAACAGAAAATATTATCCCTCTATAACTGGCAGTCTTACAAAAACTCTTATAGTAGATAAAAACTAGTTTAATTTTGTTCTAGTAACTGTTATTAGTAATCATAAAAACCAAATTTATAAACTGCTTAGTTAATAATATTTATAATGGATATTTTTGTTTGTCACGTGACAGTCTAATTATAGGTAACATACTGTAACTACTATATTCTCATCCATACTGTTTTGGGGAAAGCAGATGATGTTATCATTGCACTCAAGCACAGACAATATGTTTAATGAATTGAACAAAAAGATCCGTGAGCTGCTTGCGACTTTACTACACTTAACGAAAATGTTCTTAGAATTAATGAAGAGCATATTAAATAGTCGGTTTATTAATGAGCTCCCTCGGGGTGAAGAAATGCATGTAACACCGTGTAAGAAAAATGACTGCCCTCTAGGTACACAACATTGCTTTTTAATAAATGACAATATTAATTATGTATCGTAAAATTTAGTTCACTGACCATTTAAACCATACTGAAAAAAAAACGTGTGAACGATATTTTCTATTTCAGAAGGCACGTGATTATTCAGTAAATATAATAATAGAATAAGCGCTTATCCGATATTGCAGTGCTACACCGGCTAGATATTATTTCCGCTATATAAACCGCTATTTAACTCAAAATTCGAGTGAAAAGTGCACTTTTCAAAAAAAATCTAATGCATAACTGAATATTTTAGTGATCAAATTATTTCTATAAAACATGTATGATATAACTTACTTGTGCATGAGCAGTATCATAAGATGCTGAGAATCTTAAAGCAAACCATCTTTACTTGTAATTATTTTTTCCCTAAAATATTTCATCAGTAAAATTCCAAGCAAAAATTATAGTTCATTATATATCAAATACTGTAATGATAGACTATACTGTGCTCAAATTATATGAGATATTGATTGGAATTTTTCTGTCTTTTTCCGTGACAATACCGTATTTTCTGTTCCCTAGGTAACTGAACACATCTAACTACAATATATATCGAAGAAATATTCGTGACAGATATGTGAGTAAAGGCTCCCTAGTCGATAACGACATACGAGTCGACAAATTTGAAATCGTTAGACGACCAGATTGAGTCAAGATGTTACACTTTATGTTTACTGTAGAACCAACGTCGTTCGTGCAATTACTTTTTTCGTCGATTTCAAAAACTTAAGTGGAAATGTACCAAGCGTTTTTTGTTGTTTTGATGTTGTTGTTGATTGGCATGATTTTTTTTTCAAATGAAACGGTCATTTGCGTTCTATGCGTGTAAAATTACTTCCACAGCATATCTCGAATAACTTTATCAACTAGGAGACTGTCCGTCCGTGCACTATAGGGTGTGAAGCAGGACGTTAACGCGGGAAATGCTGCCTGTTTGAAATTTTTCAAGCGTTGTTATTACCTTCCGTCCGTCCCTCGCTGCCCCCCCCCCCCTTACACACACACCCAGGTCTTGAACATTGTTTCTTATCTCACACACAGGTCTTGATCATTCTGACTAAGTTAAATGCCAAATACAGACATGTCTAACAAGAACCATTTAGTTCATGTGGTGCTGACAAATCATCAATGTGTCTAAACCACGTGTGATTACTTATAGCCGAAATACAACGTTCAATAATGAAGAAAGCCTCTCAACATCTCATGTCACCAAGTCTCATGACTGAACAATTTTGTATCTGGCCATGTAACACAATATCTGTTTACTTCAATTGTAAATATAATCCATGTTTGATGTCTGCTTGTGACTTTCCCGAACAATTTAAGTATCGGATCATGTTGACATTGTATAGGTGATACGTTGATACTTCAAAGAACAAAGGCAATGTTAAAAGTTGGTTTATCTACATACGACCATTTATAAAGAATGATTTGTTTTTCTTTGTTTAAATTAAGCATGGAAATTCGATGTAAACAATGCTGTGAAACGGCTCAAGAAACAATGGATTCAGTCACCACAGTCAATAAAGCTTTGGGGAGCAAGGGAAAGTTACACCAAATGTAACGACCGGTGTCCGGAATAATCCCTTGGCCATTCCTGGTATGCATTTTTCACATTTTTCCTATCATCTTCCCCACCCTACCAGGAAAAAATCCCCAACATAAAATTTTCACAAAATCACACCTCTTCAAAAATAGAACCAGATCTTGGACATAGTGCTGCTACGCTTCCAATTATAAACAAGTAAGTTGATGAGACAATAGCGGTGACAAAATCCTGCAATCGTAAGTTAACTGAGTGCAAGTTTTAATACAGAAACTTTATACGATCGTGGTATGATTCCTTCTAGTAAAACGTTACAGTGGGGTAACGGAAAACTATACGCACAAGTCACATGTTGTTGTAAATGGTTTAGCTTAATAAAAATAATGAAACATAATACACGCAAATTTTAAAACAAAACCTTGTTTTTTCCTTATCACTCTAATATGATGAAAATGACACGACATATAATGTTACATTGGAAGAAGAAATTTACTACCTTCCTTCATTCATTTGGACAGGAATGTAAAAAAATCGTGATAGTACTGATGTTCCTGGTTCAAGCATTTAATACTAAGCGGTAACATGTTATTCGCAACATCTTCTTTGTTGTGTTTTTTATTCGGTGTGGTTGGAAGGAGAGTGGGTGGGGGCGATGCTTTGCAGACTTCCCGAAAGTTGAAAAAAGTGTCAGACATTTGGTCAGACAAGATTTGAAAATCTGTCTGACCGAACCAAATCCTGTCTGACCGAAACATGTTAAAAATGAATTTTCATTTCAAATTTTGTCTGACACTCGGTCTGATAACAAAAGCAGCCCATTTTTTACCGGACAGGTCCTTCGGTCTGGCAACTTTCGGGAAGTCTGCAGATCTTATCAGTCTAGACTTTTCGCTGCACAATAAAATTGAAGAAAGCCGAGCCAAGATAAGCAGGTTAAGAGCATCTTGACTGTCGGAATGGCCACCGACAGTGATATACAACTGGGCTGAAGGTTATAAAACTGAGATTTGAAACCAGTCTCAAATCTCAAGCATCTGATTGGCTGAAATGGCGATTGGTCGCCATTTGAGCCAATCAGATGCTTGATATTTTAGACTAGTTTCCATGCTCAGTTTTATAACCTTGGGCACTGTATCTGACTACGGGGATTATGATGTAATTGAAACACTCACGGGC
Source organism: Corbicula japonica (assembly GCA_038501625.1). NCBI lineage: Eukaryota > Metazoa > Mollusca > Bivalvia > Venerida > Cyrenidae > Corbicula > Corbicula japonica. The sequence goes on along the minus strand of JAZAYU010000017.1, from coordinate 6,924,590 downwards.
GAGATAGAGAATGGTTGTAACACTTAAAGTCAATTGAGTAAAGCGGAAAATCAAATACACATAGATGATAGCGACTGATAATATTATTGTTATTATCTATAACTTGTCTACGGTTCCATAGGGTTCGCCGAGTGCATTTTCTGTTGATGCAATATTTAATATTGATATTGGTCATTAAATGAACAGAGATTTATTTTGAAATTTGTTTCGACTTAAGCATATAAGCTCATTGTCATACAAGAAAAAGTTAAAACTACATGCAGTGATAAGCCCGATGCTAATTGTTTGCAGAAAGGTCAAGTCAGCTACTGAAGCTGTCCATTCAAAGAGTCTAATGATTTTTTGTAACTACAGTCTGAAAAACATCGTAGCTTCTGCGGGGAACAGAATCAGAGGGAAAAGCAAGTAAAATAAATATAAATAAAAATATGCATTCTCATATGTTGGCCATGAAAATCGGCTGTTGACGAATATTTAATGCCTTTGCCATACTTATCCAGATTATTATTTAAGATCATGTGCACCGGACGAGCAGTTTATGGGAGTCCTACATTTTTTGTTTCAACAACCACTAAGAAGCAAAGAGACTCGGTTCAATTATTCAATTTATGATTTCAGTTACATGCAGTTATTTACCTCAGCCACATTCTTATGAATTAACGCCCACCCATACCAAGGAACGAGAGAGAGAGAGAGATTTCTATCAAATATTTGCAATCTTCTTCATCCCTTTTTTGGAGAAGAAGCAACATTTTCTTCAACGGTATTCAAATTTCAAACTTTTTATCTAGTTCTTAAACTTCTACTAATTTTACAGTTTTTCTATCTTACCGAATATAACATTTAAAATGTCTACATGAAAACGTCCACAACTTAATTTTTCAAATAGATCTAATTAAAACTTTTTTTCTAAACAAATAAACGTGAAATAAAAAAATTACCAATCGTTGTTCTGTCCATATTTTCCATTCAATCAGATATTCCGTTGTTATCAATTATATCATCAGATCATTTTGATAAAAGTCATTTCTTTTATTTCTATTTCCGCGTTAAAAAGATGCGGAAACATAAGATAAAATGTTACAGACGATTTACATGTTGTTCAAACGCTTGTTAAAGTTGAAATAAACTGACAAGCGAGCGTTTGAAATGGACTGAATTATGACTAGGCGCGTGGTCAAATTAAGATAAGATGGCCGCAGGATAGTTTATGCACAACATTTAAACAAAGCCAATTAAAAAGCATGTAATTAGCCGTTATATTCTTATGATCTTATATGATCATTTCGCACCTTTTTTTATTGAGAATGGACTTGATTTTAATTGTTTATCTAACGCGATAAATACGAAATCATAAACCTTGATGTTTTTTGTTTCAAAGGGTTGAGATATTCTTTGCTGACAATGGAGCCGAGTAAGAACAAAGTAGTATTATCTAATGCAGAAAACTGAATAGTGGCCAGTTTGCAGCAAGTTTACAAGTTTATTTACACCCAGTGTAGTAATACACGTAAACAAGAGGCAAAAAAAAACATTAACATCATGCATAAATATTGCAGATTTAAAAAGAACAAAATAGTATTATCTATTGCAGAAAAATTAATAGTGGCCAGTTTGCAGCCAGTAAGGGATTCACTTTTAAAATGCATTCAAACATTAGGATTGTACTTCTGGTAATAAAATATTACAGCGAGCGATACACTGGGTAATACGATATATCCGAACTTCCGTTTTCAGCACATAAAATTATACAATATTCGTCCTCAGGTTTCCTAAGGAATTGCCTTTTTATCCTGTATTCAAGACGCTAGAGGAAAATATTATACACGACGTCGAAAAGTCTTTTAATCTCTTCATTTTCTCATCTTTTAGGGGACTGGTCTACATGTGGTTCGGTAGGGTTGCTCGAATCTCTTTTTGGACAACAATATTAAATTTATGCTATTTTGGCCAGAAAATTGGAGATTATCTTGTACAGTTATTATCATTAGACTGTCCCAAACGAAACCCGCCTTGAAATCTTGCATCCGATCCTGTCTTCAAATACAGAAATAATACATCAAAAACGAAACAATATAGAGATATCTCGAACTTCGTTATAAATGCATTGGATACTCTCGTAAAATGAAGTTGGGTTACTTCGTAACTAAATTTAAGTGACATGTCATGATGGCACTGGATGAGTCGGACAAGATATTTAACAAGAAATATCTTTAAAAAAGATAAACGGCGTTGATGGAAAAGATTTATATATACAAGAAAGAAAGAAATACAGAGAGGCAAAGCAGACACAGTTTAGTTATTTTATTTTATTTGTTATAGCTGTTGACGAACCCTCCCTGCCTTCTTAGTATGACTTAGAGATTAAGCGACCGAATCATGACAACTCATAAGTTTATTGTAAGTGTCTTTCAAAAAAAATGTTGAAGCTGTTGCAACAATTTCATACAGTGATAACAAGTCGATTAAAGAAGCAATTTATTCAGTTTCAATAAAATACCTCGTGTAGAGTGAGAATTCAAGATGAATAAATGTCCTTGAAATTTAATAAATATAAATAATAACAGCCTGTTACAAGAGCGAAATCTACCGACTTTTACGTATATTAACTTTAAAAAAAAAGTGTCCATCCTGAGTATTGAACCCGGGGCCTCCGCTTGAGAGGTGAGTGTTAGCCACTACACTACAGTAAATTTGTATTTCGTATTTGAAATTAACAATCAGTATCTAAGGAACTAGAAAGTAACCAGTAAGAACTAGAAATATCTACACTTCTCTTTCGTTTTACACGGTGTATTGTATGCAAGTGTTTACCTGACACCCAAGAATATTCCATATAATATTGTATTTAAGCCATCAATATTGACTTAACTGGTTACTTAAATCGTAAATATGTTTTTCCTCCAATACAACACCCACTAACAACCAGTCGAATTAATCTATTTGATTTTTCCGCTGCAAAATAATAAAAATCCCACTAGATACCTCTCCACCCTGCTAGATGCCTCTCTGGTGTAAATAGCTACCAATCGAAATAGTTTATTTCATTTTCCCTCTGCATAATAAGAGAATACGAGTATTATTTACAACATTTCATTGGTCGAAAAACTAGGTCAAAAGTGAGCTTAGACAACTAACGCCGAAAAAATAGGCCCTAATCACTTATAAACAGTCATAGTATAAAATAAACCGGTTAATACGTGTACAAATCGGGTCAGAATTGTAATTCTTCAACAGTATCCAGAATACATTTCTAATAGTTCAAAAGAATTTTGTGGTTTCTTTCTAGTCTTATAATCAAGAAAATTCATGTTCATCTTTTTATGTATAAAAGGGACATAAGAGTACGTCGCGAAGGCGTGGTGACACTGGCTAGAAGTACGAGGACGCGAAGAGGCTAAGTTACGACAATGCCGAATGGGGCAGTGAGGAACAAGTTGCGTCGCATCAGTATTATCAGACGCTTTATGATAGGATAAATATGAACATTCCGTGACTTAATTTTAATGTTTCGAAAAACATATCGTGATAGGAATTTAAAGAAATAATCTATATATTTCTAAAGCAGTACTCTTCAATTAAAATGCATTGACTGTAAGGTGTAATAAAGAGTTAAGATGAATATTTATCTAACTATTTAACTTTCGAAACAAAAATTATAATATACATTAACACTAAGAAAAATCTCAACTCACCAAACCAACCAAACATTCCTTAACCATTGTTTCAAGCATTTAATCAATCGACACAACCAAAATACTATTAATTCATTAATGGATAAATATCTATGGACGACAGCCCAGTTATTAATCTATTGATGAAATGTTTTATTTAATCGTGATGCGGCACTTTTATGCCCTTTTTTTTAGAACAGAAACACGTAGAAAAACGGAGAAAACACATGGATATAATTTTGTAAAACCGTCGTGAATATTTAGACTTTTACACTTTTGGACAAATCAGTATAACTTGAAGACAACCGATTGTATAGAAAAATAGTGTTTTGAAGTTGAGACTTTTAATTGAGGAACTAAATGTCTAGACCTTTACAATATATTAATCTAATAAATGTATACAGGGAGGTAGCCAGAAAGGAAATCTTTGCCAGGCAGCTGTTTGCTAGGGAGTCCAAGATGTTTTTCTTAAAGAAGCGATTTCGTGGCAGTTGTCGTATATCCTAGTGAATTTTGGATTGGGATGCGTATAAACTTAATGTGTGAAGACCATCGTTTAAAATAAATAAGAGATTAACTTCGGCAATATCTTTATCTGATATGTGCATTATCAAAGAAATGCGATACGGTGACGCGATTCTCTAGATGCGTTTGTTTGGAGGGGTCGGGAGGGGGTGGGCGGGGGTTATTAATCTAGTTTCCTGATGTACATTACACGGCGGTTAGGCAGTCTTACAGGATGGTAATGATAATATATATCGGCGAAAAACGCAAACATCGTATCTAAAAATGCCCACGTTTCAACATGTTCACATTTGAGTGACAAAACGCAGCTAGAGTTTTGAAACAATTTTGTGGTGGCGATCTATCGAGAAATATATTTTTAATGTCATATTTGACATCTGAAGTGGCTTTAATACAAAAATTTAAGATACGATAACAATGGATAATTTCGAATTTAAATGTGTCAAAATGTCAGATACGAATATTACAATTTTCAATAATTTCATGCAAAACAGCATTTTCTTAGAGCTCAAAAACAAATGAAATGTTACTGTTAAATAAAGTTTTGTTGAGGTGTAAAATTATATCTTAAAATTATGCTTAAATAATCAACACATTTTTTTCACATTAGAAGTCTCAATATAAAAACAATACAGTTTGTCTGAGTACGACAGAATTGAAATCCATACGATTTTGTTAGAAAAGACCCCCGCCCACAGTAGGGGGGACCGGGGATAGTTATTACACGGGGCAAGTTGATACACTTGATTTTGCGAAAACATTGCATCACTGATGAAGTTGGTATGGATACTAAATAAACTCTCTCAGTTTTCCCTATGTTTAGTGAAAATTTCATTGAAATTGCCAGCGAAATAATCAGTTTAGCAAGGAAAATCGGATATTGTTAAGATCAAGTAATTTTTAACGAATTTGGAAAATATTTCGGTATTTCCTCCTTATTGTATATACCAGTCTTAAACACAAACAAACTTTAACAATAATATTATGTATTTTCTTTTGAACTAGTAATAAAAATAAATCAGGCTGTATGATTGTTATATTTAGCGACTCTGAAGTGCGACAATGGGTGGGTGGGGTAAGTTATTACATCGGTGATAGGGCATATTGTTACAGATAAATATTTTATCCCTAAATAATACAAAGATGTTTGACCACCATGAAACACCTAAATATTATTTATTTCACAACTTAAGACAATTTTATCGATATTTTATCGGATAAAAATGCTCGTGTAAACGCACAAATAAACCGGAATATTGACATCTTTATCAAACTGCTTTAATCCTGGCGGAGAACTATTGGCACTGACAGCTCAAAGGCGGTAACCTTTCTGGTTCTCTTTTTGTGTTGTCTTTTTTTAATTGATCGAATTATAAACTAACGCCCTGAGTTTCATACAGATCTACGGGTTGTCTCTGTGGTTAAGCCGCTTTTGTATTCTTAGACTGTGGGTGTAGCAGTTCCTGAATGTATATCTGACCAACATTTTACAGGTATCATACTAAACTTTCGCAATGTGGATAGTAAAGTCTTAACCGCACCTTACTGAGGTCTGGTTCTTGACTGCAGATCTCCCTCCATCGTCAGCTTGGTGCCCGCCAGATGTTTCGGCCCTTATCCAAGTACATCTGTAATGGCGGGTGGGCCCACCGTCTTACGGTGTGGAGGTTGATCGCATCCAGCTTGTCTCCTCGCGTCGTAGCCACAGCCAGCTAGACGCCCGCTCTGCAGCCTGGCTCAGCTTCTGGATTGCCCGGCGCCTGTCTCTGCCAGTGGTGCCAACAGCTGTCATCAATCTGCATACAGATTGCGCACAGAACCCTCTAGCGCCTACTTCGATAGGGAAAAGCCATGTCCGCCAACCTCGGTGTCGGCACTGCTCAAGTAGTTCAGTGTACTTGGCCTTCTTCCTCTCATAGGCCTCTTCACATCTCGTCTCCCAAGGTACTGTCAACTCGATGACAACGAGCTTCTTCCCTGTCTCGGACCACAGTACAATGTCTGGTCTCAAGTTGGTCTGGACGATATCTGGGAACACGAGCTTCTTTCCTAGGTCGACTGCCATATTCCATCCTGTGGCGCCGTCAAGGATTGATTTCTTCTGTGAAGCTTCTGTCTTCAAAGTTATAAATGTACATTCTTTTCCTTCGAACACTAGAAAAACACAAATTTATATACGAAATCGATCGGAATTCACAATAAATTAAAACAGTAAATCAATGCCTTATTGAAACGTTTGCGACTTTCCAACTCAACATCCACAGTCACGTATGTTTTTGATCCAGCATCCATGTTTATGTCAACATTCATATTCTAAACAATGTTCACGTGTTTGAATGAAACCGTTATCAAAAAAAAAAGTCAATTTTAGGTATCTGTATATGGTAATACTTGTACATGGAGCTATTGTAACAATTTACCCCGAGACCTGTAACAACATGCCCCATGACCGGGGGTTGTTACACTTTGGTCTACTTGCTAATCTTTGATTTTTTTACGTATTCAATTTATAGACTCTATTCAGTCAAATTTTGTATTAAACTTAACTTCCTATGGTTTTGAGACCGGGCCCGGTCTAGGTGAATATACAGAAAGAACTGTCTCCTCGACCGGTTCCAGAATAAATAATAGATAATAAATTGTGTTTAAACATGAACATCGGACGCAACAATCGGGAAAAATTAATTAAAAGTTTGGTAAAAATTTGTTTCTTTCTTTTATGTAGGTGCTTTCATGTGAAATGATAATGGTAGTAATAGTGGCACCAATTGCTTGCCCTCTGATGTTTCGGCAATTAAAACTTGTTAAAACTATCAATACTATCTACTCAGTTTGCAGTAAAATATGTCGCAGCAGCTTTGTTAAATGCCGCCGTTCAAAGGGTTGGTGATTGGACTATTGTTTGTTGTTACTCAATAAAATACAACAGATATGTCTCTATCATTTGGTCCTTATTAAAATTAAAGAACAATTTTATGTTGGCACAATTATTCTGGGTTGATTCTAAATTCTTATTTTTAAGTGGAATAATAAACACGGATGTCGGAATATATTATCTGTGCTAAAGTTTTTTCCCCAGAATTTTCATTCACCAGTTTCAAATGTCTATCAAATTTCAAATTGGAGAAACTTTTCCGGATTATGATAGATTGAAAGTAAAAATTGTAAAAATACCAAAAACAAGACAATACGCAGTCGTACAAAAGAGATTTAAGATCAGTTGCTGACGCCAAAGCGCGGGCACCAAAAAAATCTTTAATGAGGAAATTAAGTTTAGCAAATTGACTTTCAGGTGTATTCACGGGGGAAGGAAGTTTAAATCATACGGCGATGAAAAAAAACAAATGAGGTATGTATCTTAAAAAATTTGTCATATGCGTCGCGGGGACCACGCACGGCTATTAAAATGCTCAATTGCAAGCCGAAATTTTATCATAGTTTTGCACTTTATAATACAATCAAAACACGTTAATTTATTTATTACTCACATGAGGAGTTACTTACATTAGGAAAAAAAGGATCCCCATAAAAATGATTTTCGTTTACAATTTGTTACGGACTGAGTGCCGGGAAATCAGTCGTTTTAGGTATCAAAACTGTTAAAGTATTCATGTGTCACATTTTTAGTTTCTTAAAAGAAGTTTAAGTGTTATACTCACATTTGTATGTCACGTGTTCATCCTTTTCTCGAAATAAAAGAGTTTCATTCAAGTTTGACGCGTTGTTAAACATGTTTATAAGTACATTCAAGAGACAACTCAAAAGTGGTCTTTGAAGTCTTTGTTCACAGGTAAATTTGTGCTTAAAACCAGTCAATGGGATAAATACAAGTCAACCTACGCTGACAACCAACCGAAATTTAAGACAACATGTGGATAAAGACCCTTTATATTTGTGCCACCGACTAATTTAAAAAACATATTCGCCTGTGAATGAAGGCCACGAGCCTACAATTACCATTTTTCTGGACGAATTATGGGTCATGTATTATATTTATTATTTAACTATTAATAGATGATGTTTAATACGTCCATCTAGTTTGACCCAAGAGAGATAAGAGGGTTACTAAAAAGGTTCAGAAAAGATGTTGTTTTGGTAAATACGTGATTTTTGTTACTTATGCATTCAAAATTATTGTTTTAGAAATAAAATGTATTGTTATGAACGTTTTTTTTTAATAGAAACCTTAGTTTTTGAAGTGAAATTGTTGAGTGATTTTGACGGGGTAGAAGAACTTTTTGAACTTCCCTTTCAATAGCAAGTTATGTTTAATTGCTCTCCCTTTGCATGTAAATATTGTATTGAAAGGTTCTTGTTAACCTTTAACAATTTCATTGTGATCAAAGATTTCTTACCACTAATGTGGATTGCATAAACACCTTTTTACTTTGTATCATTTAATTGCAACATCTATTTATGTCAGAAAAATTTACCACTTATATAACTACTTATTCTTGATCTCTATTTCATATCATAGGTGACCCAGGCCCGGACGCAGCCCTATGGCTGTGGGGCTGCAGCCCCCCCAGCCCGGCCGCTTTTTTTAGTTGCCTTTAAAATCTGCCTGATTAAGTGTTGTGTATTGAAACATTTCACTGGCCAGCAATTAATTACCATGGAAACATGTAGCTCGGGGGCATATAACAGTGTAGTAAACATGTGTGATTTAAATACAATTTTTCATTGGTTGCTCGCTCTGCCATTGCCCAGTCAAAACAGGTGGAACAATAGCGTTCTGAGTGCAGTAAACGATTGGAAAATTGTTACAAACACTAGGAGCAATTAGCAGTTTATGAGGAAATCGAAGAGATTCTTTCATTTTCTTTTCTGTGAAACTACAAAAATGTAAGACTGTTTAACTCAATATCTGTCCACAATTTTAAGAGTGAAATGTTTTTTTGACCAGATAATGGGAACATTCTGAAAATGAAAAATTCTCAAAATAGATGAAAAGGGAACTTTGAAAGCCACCAAACACGACAAATATTAAAATACTGCAGGCTCGGTTTGATTGAGCCTGTTCATGGGCAGTAATGGGAATGCTTATTACTGCCCACGCCGCCTAGCCCCGGGTTGTGCGCAACTCAGTAATTACACCATTAAATAGTACAATTTCGATCCATCCCAAACGATGGTATGCATATGGCGGTGAACATGGAACCTTCAATGAGGTATTTTCAGATTAATACCATTCCATGTTCAGCGGCGTATGGTCCCCAGATAAAAGAATGGGTTTGCCCTAAACGAGAAAACAATGGGCGGAACTAAACAGAATAGAATTTTGACAGGGGATCTTAGAATATAAATCCTGCATATCACAGACTACGCCAAAGGCAAAATTTAAAAAGCAGGAAGTATATCCTTGGGGGTGATTGGACAAGATCCAAGTACACTTCATTCATTAGATTTCGGATTTAGTAAAAAACAAAAGTTGGATAATTTATGTTCATCCTCAGTTCGGGAGAACTGTTAATTTATTGCACACTGAATAAGTATAGATATAGTTTAGGTATACTTAAAATTGCACCATTTGAGCACACTGCATAAAAAATCGAATGCGGGAGGGGATACCCCTCCCGCACCCACCCTGTCATCAGCCCCCCCCCCCCCCCCAGCATGTATCATTCTGGATCCGGGCCTGCAGGTCAAACAACTATTCACTTCATATCTACAATCAAATGGATCCAACCACAACTTGACTCAGGGACATTATATCATTAGCATGAATGTCGTCCACATATAACACGTGTGTGTTATAATTTTCTTGTTATTTCCACTCTCGGAGTAATGCGCTAATAATCCAGATGTATGTTGAGGCATTTTGTGGCAGACGCTTGTTAAAAGATTTTAAGCGTACATCTAATGCAAGCAAACAGACGCTAAAATATATCAGATTGGAATGACTGAAGATTTCTCGCTCACAATCTTTTTGAGTGTCACTTACAGTGAAGTCTGTAGTTAGTTGGAAGATATTTGAATTTAAGTTTTGACATGATTAAACAATGTGCCAGCCTAAAGTCCCTTCCTGCCGGGATGTGTGAAATCAGCCCGAATAATCGTGAATATACATGTTGCTGTCAAAAAGTACGTGTATTGAGAAAAAAATTGTTTTACAACGGTAAAAGTTGAAATAAGCGAAAACTTTTTATTTTTTATTTCATTTAAAAACTTGTAAGTTATCATAAAAATTATCTAATGGTAGTACTTATATGTGATTTTTTTATTCTTTATCAACCTTTCAAATGTAAGCTAACGCCGCAACCCCAATGTTAAACTGACAAAATTGATAAAGTAACATAAAACAACATTATTATGATGTAGTTTTGTATATTTTAACACATAAAGTAACTGAATATTGAAAAGTTTGTTTATTTCAAAAAACATTTTAAACGCGATAAAATTATCGATTGTACGGAAGTACCCACTTCCGTTGTTGAGACCGGAGCCGGTCGAGGAGACAGTCCTGCATGTATATTCTCCTCGACCGGCAGCCGGTCGAGGAGACTCTTCCTTTTTTTTCGATGATGCACTTGGAATTACCGTCTAATCATTATACGTTGTTTTGTCATATGATGTTTTCGAAGGTTTCTGATGGGATTTTTTGTCCAGTATTTCTGCATTTTATAGGGGTTATATACGACTTTTGATAGCTGAAGAGAAAAAAATATTGAAATTTTCAGAGATACGATGATAACGGTTTGCGTTTTCAGCGACTTCTGGCAGAGATCTCCATGAAAATTTAATACAAAAGGGTTTTTAACATTCCTTCCGAATCCCCACGAAAACCGCACAGTTGTGTCGGTTTAACTTTGTCATAACCAATGACCTATCACAATGTGACATTTTTATTTCCAAGTTTTGAATACCAGCGGACTTCAAATAAGGAACGGTGTGTACCAGACTTTAGCTGTGAGCGTCAAACGGTGATATCATACCAGTTGGGGAAGTAAAGTTGTAAAGCGTAAGTACCGGAAATTTATGTTAAAAGTTCATTAAATTTATAGTTTATTTAAAGTAAAGAAATGCAGGGAGACCATCTTAAGAATTAATTTTTATCATCATGATGCAATTTTAAACTCCACATGACTTTTTACTAGAAAATATTTTGAATTAAATTGCAACATGGGATCAATTTGCCGAGATGAGGTTTTGTCAGCTGACTGTGTGACCCTGTGTGATAAGGTGGCCATGTGATTATCACGGGACACTTGTAATTCAGAGTGACTTATTTATAAGACATCAAAGTGACGTTTTCATACTTAGTTCTTTGTGAAAGGTTAGTCAATATTTTATCAATAATTTAAATTATACAGTTGTTCAGGCAGTAATGGATTTCAGGGTATAGCGGATAGCGTGTCCGTTTTCTTGCTCATTTCCATTTTATTTTATATTTAGAAAAATAAACAATAACCCCGTCATGAAGAGCGAACTATTCCCTTTACGTAATGTTTATTGTCTGGATTTTGACTTTTGCATCGAGTGTATATAATACAACAAATGGAACGGGTAAACCGGTAATTTACAACAACACGATGCTTTTACACGGTTAACAAAAGAAGAAAGACAAAGTTTCACAACAATAGCTGGTAAAGTATCATTTTTGGGGATTTGGTTTATGTATAAATAAACCTTCTATCACTATCATAAAGCATTTGTTTACAATTCCTACAGTGTCAGCGAACAGAGGTATAAATTATCACCATGTGCTTCAGGTAGTAACAGATTGCGTACATGTACATAAGGGGGGGGGGGGGGTCATCTCAAAGTAGACATGATCTGTCAAATTGCTGTCAAAGTTAGGTTTAAAAGGGAGATATGATATTTTGTAATGATAAATGTGTGTTAAAATGTAGATATGATACCTTGAGTAATTTATTAGTTTATTAATACTGATACGGGGGCGGATCCAGATTGGGTTCTGTGGTGTTGCTCAAATTTCCTTTTGGGCACCAATATTTAATTTTCACATGGATTTTGGCCAGAAAGTTGTCAAATAAAATGTAACTACCCTAAGACTGCTCCAAATAAACCTCTTTATGGAAAAATTGCACTGGACTATGTGCAATCATAGAATGTGATAAATAGAATTCAGGGTTGGATGAAAGATTTCTAGAAAGGGGGTTTGGACGGGCACTCCCAGGGAAGTTTCAACTTTTTGGACAACATCTTCATGATAATTTTGTCTGCCCCAAAAGGGGTTCAAGCGAACCCACTGAACCCCTTCTGGATTCACCCCTGTTATTTATCAGCTAATGAGTAGGACCTAAGTCTCGGGTAAACACTAGCAATGCTTTTGAATAGATTACTCATTAGATAGTCGTTGACTTTTGCCTTTCTTTTAAAGCAGAATTTGTTAATTCTTATATAAAAATGCTCTCTCTCTCTCTCTCCTCTCTCCTCTCTCTCTTGATCTCTTCTTTTTCGTTGCATGGGGAGGCTATGTTTTTTGAGAGTGGCGATTCCTGATATGCATACATTGCTTTTTTAATGCATTTGTTGTTTTTGTTTTATTTTAGAACTGACGGTTACACAATGGGCAGGCCAGAAGGAGTGAAATGAACATAAAGAACCAGTAATTATTATAATATGTGAATGGTCATGTTATGTGTTCAAAGTACATGATCTAGTCAGAGTAGTTTTCATTAACATTTAGCATTAAGTCTTCAGTGTGTTAGAAGAATGTTATCTTTACCTACACATAGTTCCAGTTAAAATTTTATTTTTTTATTTTACATGATCTCGTCAGAAGATCCTTATTACATGTACTCATTACTATTTCTCAGGTTAACATTTTTATAATCTTAATTCAAACATATCTCAGTTTTTTGCATATGTGCTGTTATATGTTGTTTTGCTATTGCCCACCATGTTCAGTTTTTTTATTATGATCAGTATATAGGCAACTTTTATATGAAAGCAAATTAACTAAATGTTTATACTGTTTGATGTGATCACACTGTTAATTCCATTTAATTTCTCTGTGATTTGTTTGATTTTAAAATGCCAATAATTTTTCTTAATAAAAAATTTAATGACCTATTGTGTTAGGATTTTCTTCTGTTACTGTTAACAAAATGTTTTGGGTTTAATTTAGATCAGAAGGGAATTTTTTTTAATTTTATAAACCTTTGAATGTGTTTCAATACATGTTCATCAACAATACAAACATCACACAATGTTTGAGCTGGTTTGAGACGCCCTGCAGTGAGCTTCATTTACCTATCCCATACTGCCCTAAGCTATCTGCTACTGGCTTATTCGATGAGGTAATATAAACAAAGATTAGTGCGTGACAGATCTCGAAGAATGTTTAAAAATGACCTGTTTTGAAGTGTGTACACTTTTCTCTGTCGGACAATCTCGATTTGTTTGTGAAATTTCTACCTTTAAAGATCTGTTCAGCGGTAATCTGCTTAGCTATCCATTACTGCCTTAACAACTGTATAAAGCTTTATTCACAAATTGTGCAGAGGTGCACTTTCTTGGCCAAATATGAGACAAAATCCACCAGGTACAATCAATCAGTTCTGGTATTTTATCAGTTCCAGCACATTTCTCTGTGATCTAATTTCCTAGGGTTTTATGTTTTAGTGCATTATGCGCCTGTTGCTGTTGGCCCTTTGTGGTGTGGTCAGTGTGCTTGCTGACACTCCAGCAAACTGCACCTATCAAGATGTGCAGGGAAAATGGCTGTTCCAGATTGGGAAAACAGGACATGATAACACAGTTAACTGTACAGATTTTCCATCAGTTTTCAGTGAGTACACTTAACAACAGTCTGTTTTTGTTTTTTAACATTTTGGTGGAATTGCGTTTGTACACAGTTTAATACTTTACTTCATGGATATATTATTATCCCATATGCTACTAGTGTAGATCTTGATTAGCCTGCAAATCTTTTCAGCCTGATCAAGATCTACTCTTTTGGCTTTTAGAATGATTGGTTTATTTCTGACCAGGAAAAGTGAAGATCCTGATCAGAAAGCGTGGATGTGCAGTCTGATCTGGATGTACACTCATTGCCTATTGGAGATGAGCTGTATCCCATGGAATGAAGGGAAAAATACAAGTAAATCGTTTTCTAAAAATGTAGTGGGAAGATCTAGATGTAAGTAGTCAGAATCTGAATGTCAATCATGCATGAAACAGATTCAGATTATTTCCATATGGATATTTTCTTGTTAATGTAGATTCAAAATAATTGTTTGACATTGGTGTATCTCATTAGAACATTGTCTCAGGTCAAGTCATATATTAAGGTAGTCTAACTGTAATGCTTTCCCGCGCATAAATTTGCGACGTCGTCAAACATCGGCTCGCTTTCGGTGACTTCCGACGCTACTCGTCAGAGCCGATAGTAACCGAAGCGACATCGATTATTGTCGACTGTTAGTGACAGTTAACCGAGTATTCCCGACATTCGAGAAAAAAGCGCGGGAAATCATTACAGTTAGACTACCTTAAGTGAATATTTTAGTAAAAATGAAATTCATAAATCAAACAACTTTTTTGAAAATAAACAAACAGTTTATTTATGAAAATTCAGTTTGTTTATTGAGCAACTGCAAGTAATGTTTGTTTAAAAACAACAACAACAACAACTTACCCACATGGTCATTGATGTCTTTCCTTTACTTCAGATCCTGTAGAGAGCAAATATGAAGTTACATTGTATTTCCCAGATCTTGCTGTGGACCAGTTTGGTAATGAGGGATTTTGGACTCTCATATACAATCAGGTAGGTTCATGAAAATATGTTCGGGTCAAAATATGCTGTGAATGCATTTAAGGAATGATTCTTATTTTGGTGCGGTTCATGCAGATTGGACGTGCACGCGAGAGCTGGCAAATCCATAAAGCGCGCTAGCGCTTTATGGTGAATTTGCCAGCTCTCGGGTGCACGTCCAATCTGCATGAACTGCACCAAAATAAGAATCATTACTTATATTTACATTTTATTCATTTTTTTCTTTAAATAAACTTAAGTCGAACACTTTCAAAAATTAGTATTTAGTGAAAAGGGGGAGTAATACGTGGGAGTTTTCAATAGTAACAGCCATGACGTTACTGACGTCATTACGCGTCATGCGGTTCATGCAAAATGAACCGATTTTTTTTAAACGAAGAAATCAATAGGAATGTAAATATTTATATTTGAAGGCAGAACATTTTGTGGTTTTTCTGTTAATAAAATTCTATGGGATTTGAAATTAAATTTTCAGTTAATTAAAATTACATTTATTTCTAATGGGTTTTAAATTCCTGGATCAGTATGCCCATGTAATGTAAAAACAATAAGTACAACAAGAGCAGAAACCAATTTAACCCTTAGGTAGGCTTTACTCCATTCATAAACCCTTAATTACATGTGAAACAATTGTAGATCCAGATCAGCCTGCACATCCATACTCAATCAAAAGTAAAAATGAAAATATAGAGGTCAAAGAAATTATTAATAATCTGCTACATCTTCTTCCATCTTGAAAGGCTAATAATTCAGAAAAATTAAATATTTTGCTTTAAAAGCCTACTTCTGTTCTAGGGTTTTGAGGTTGTTATTGCTGGTAGAAAATATTTCGCCTTCTCCAAGTACACTGGTACAGGACCAAGTGCTGTGAGTATCTGCGATCAGACGTTGCCAGGCTGGTCACATGATGTGATGGGGAGGAACTGGGCGTGCTATTCTGGAATGAAGCCAGACTCCAAACAGGCTCCAAAACATAGTAGAAATACTATGTCAGCTACGTAAGTGTGTAATACTGTGTATTGTTAGAATAAGTTTTTGAAATTATGATGTATTTATCAATAAACATTTAAAATTTCATTCTATTCCATATTATTATATGGCCGTTTTAGATTCACATTTACATGTACTTTTAAAAGGATGATTTGCGTAAATATTTTCAGTATCTATACAGAATTCAGCTGGTAAAACTATTCAGTATTCTTTAAGAAAATGCTTTCAATGCATGATTTGCATAGTTTTCACAGAAATATCACAGGAACTGGAACAAAACCATTAATCATTGAATAAAGGGTTTAACTTTCTGATTCTGCTCATTATGCTTAAGGGTTATTTGAATGAATTTCCAGTATCAGTACCAGCATAAAAAAAGCTATGAAAAACATAAATTCTAATCTACTGTTTCTTAACAGTGGATTATTGTGTTTATTTTGCTTAAATAATTCTGTTATTCATGAAAAGGAGAAGTAAAACAACATTTTATCTACCAAATTTCAATTTTTTTATGAGCTGCTTGACTGTGTATGCATTTTCTAAGTGTGTATGAAAAACATGAATAATCTTTATGCGGAAATATGTATAATTTAGAAGTACACACAAATTGAGTATTTGACGTTTAACACTTTATAATTATGATACCAAAAATGACGAAGATTTGTAAGGTAATTCAACCTGAAATTGTTGAAATGATTTCTTTTTCTATATACAGATATGCAGGTATAAAGTACAAGTCTAATTCTGACTTTGTGACAGAGATTAACAAGAAGCAGAAATCGTGGACGGCTGTCAGATATCAGGAGTACGAGGGTATGCAGATTGAGGGCATGATACGTATGGCTGGAGGCAGGAAATCGGTTATCCCAAAGTAAGATATTCTATTAATTTTTTCTTGTATACATCCCTGATTCATTCCCATGTGAAAAGAAAAAGTTTATCTGTTATTGAGTTTCTAATTTACAACCTACATGAGTTTCAAATTAACAACATATACTTTGATTTAAAAGTGGGCATCTTAGCACATGCATTTTTTATTGTAAATATGAATATAAAGTTGGATACTTGAATGAGGCAATATTTATGGTTGATGAGCCTGTCCTCAACTAAGTAATTTTGAATGTGCAAAACAGCTAACTTCAGTTTTCTAAGCAAATTATATTTTGTCTCTTAACATTTCAGCAAATTTTTTGCAAAACAGAAACTGTAATCCAGACATGTTCTGTGCCAAAGGTTATAAAACTGAGACTGGAAACCAGTCTCAAATCTCAAGCATCTGATTGGCTGAAATGGCAACCAGTCGCCATTTCAGCCAATCAGATGCTTGAGATTTGAGACTGGTTTCCAATCTCAGTTTTATAACCTTCAACTCGGGAGCCAAGCTCTGTGTTTAACACACATCAATGGTTAGGTGTATTTCAGCATTCCCAAACCAGCCCCAGTAACGGATGAGCATGTCCGTCTTGCAGCAAACTTGCCAGAGGCCTTTGATTGGAGGAATGTTGATGGCATTAATTATGTTTCACCAATTCGAAATCAAGGTTTGCTATCTTCATTTAATCTCCAAAGGAAATATGTTCTAAAAATTATAAAAAATCCAGTCAGGAACCATTCTCTGACATTCATAAAATTACCAAAAGTGAAATCTTGGGGTAAATTATACTAGATTTATTTTTCATTAAGGGCCCACTATACTCCTCCCCTGCATGATTATTCATAAAAAGAAAATTATCAAAATCTCAATAATGGCAAACAAATAATGTTCAATGGAACTTTGCACAAATAAGCATTACTAATCTATCATTTTTTTGCATATGGTAAGACACGTTAGAACAGTAAAGAAAAATATCGAGATCTAAGAATTCCCTAAACTTCTATTTACATAAATTCACAAAAACCAAACAACACAAAACATCTTTTTAAATGCCCACATGAGTAATGTGATACTGACAACAATATCTTTTGTCCTCGTGACTTACATATGTAAACTTTGAGATATTAGTAAAAGTGTGTTTGACCTTCAATTTCCTGGTCGCGTAATTTTCTAACAATCATTAATTTCTTTACAAAGTACACAACATTTTCTTGACACTTGAAACCTGTTTTTTTCGCATTGCAGTGTCTTCTTGTGTTCAAGTCAGTTGTCTCAGTTGTCAGAATAAATGTTTTTCATTGAAAATGTATTGTTTGATAAGTCTTTTCCTTTCAAAAAAATCAGTCCATTTGTTTTTAGATTATTTTGGTGAACACTTTCATAAGGTGGTAAGCATAGCATTTGTCATATGCAACCAGTTTAAACCCAGATCAGCCTGCAGATCCATGCTGTCTGATCCAGGTCTACCCTGTTGTGTTCAGTCAATAAATTCAGGCAAAAGAATACTGGAGAACATCTTTATATATAAATAATTGACTGGCCCAAATAGAAATAAGGGTGAGTTCATATCACTTATTCAGTGCCTAAAGGGTTGCTAAAGCTGGGCCCCAGATCATAAAACTAAGATTGGAGACCAATCCCAAATCTTGAGCACTGGTTGACTGAAATGGTTTTCAGCCAATCAGATGCTTGAGATTTGAGACTGGTCTCTTGATATAGTTTTATAATCTTGGGCCCTGTGAAGACCCAAAGGAGACTTCAGTAAGGTTGTTTATATAATCAGCATTGTGTTTTCAGGACAGTGCGGCAGTTGCTTTGCTTTCAGCTCTTTGGCAATGAATGAGGCTCGATGGAGAATCATGTCCAATAACACGGCTACACCTGTGTTTTCTCCGCAGGATATTGTTGAATGTAGTGAATATTCTCAAGGTAAAACACCAATATTTTCAGTGATACCCAGTAATCATACAGTTTCCGGATGAAAATATATCACCTCCTTTGCCCATGACCATGATCACAGGATTATTGTACTCCTTAAGCACATGACCCCTGTTGTTTTTGGAGTCTCATGTCTAATGCCTAAGTTCAAGATCACAGTCACTTCAGCTATTGTCCTACACTTGCTAATTTTTATATCTATATTTGAATTGGGTAAGACATGCACTTTTAAAAAAAAACACTCTCTAGTTTTAAAAGAAGAGTCATAGTTTTAAAAAAGTTGCTTTTAGATTTTTTCGGCTAATATTAAAGAGCCAACAGTAATGATCAAGTTCAGTCTGATAGGTCACTTAACCCTTTCATTGATATATACATACACATTTTTCCTTGATATATACACATTTTTACGCGTGTGCAACCAGTGTTGATCCAGATCAGCCGGCACATCTGTGCCCTCTGATCAGGATCTGTACTGGTCACATTTTGGTCAGAAATAACCTAACGAATCAAAAAGCGAACAGTTTAGATGCTGATCAGACAGCACGGATGTGCTGGCTGATCTGGATCTAAACTGTTCGCCCTAGCAATAAAGGTGTGTCTATACAGGAAAGGGTTACAGGATATCAGACATATCTGTGGAATAATGAGATAATATTCTCACTTAACCTGTAAACCATATAAATCGGTTTTGATGCATGTGCAACCAGTCTAGATCTAAATTAGCTGACACATCTTTGCCATCTGATCTTGATCTGCACTGTTAGGTAGCTTTTTAATCAGAAAATATCCTGTTGAATCTATATGTAAGTCCTAACTGGATGGCACAGCTATGTTGATCTGCATTGTTCGCTCATGAGATAAAAGTATTATATATGGATTATTGGTTAAAAGTTGTTAAAATGTAGTTTGTGTTTGTTATGATTGTGGTGATGTTTTTTTGTTAAACCTTTTAAAAACTTCAAATTCCTAGATGTTCAAAGAAATGCATCAGATAATTGGGAAATAGATCCCCCAGTATGAAAACAAACTGGTGCCCTAAAGTGTACATACTTTTTTGACTGAAAATATCAAAGTTGGAGAGAATCAAGTGCTGAAAAAGTTAAAACCTCCAGATTTTTTTCTTGTTCTATCAAAGGAGCTTGAACCACACTACTGCCATGGAAAAGTGTAAATGTTGTTTTTTCTGTTCCCTTACATGGTGTAAGTGAAAGTGATCTGCAATAAATAATCCTAAATTTAAAAACATGAAAAACAAAGCACTGCATGTTTGTTTCAGGCTGTGATGGTGGTTTCCCATATCTGATTGGTGGTAAATATGCGGAGGATTTTGGCCTTGTGCTGGAAGAGTGTAACAAATATACAGGCCGTGATGGCAAGTGCTCCACCAAGAAAGATTGTACCAGGATGTATTCTACAAAATATGAATATGTTGGTGGTTTCTATGGAGCGTAAGTTAATTTGAAGTTTGTTTTTTGAGCATTTGTATAACAATGTTGGTGCCAGGTGATGTCACCAAGCTTTACAGATATACATGCATTGATGTTCTTGGTCAAACAGCAGAATGTAAATATCTTTCATGTATGGGCTTGATAAAGAAAAGATAATCTTAACCTAGTCCTCCATATATACACATTTTTACGCATGTGTGACCTATGTTGATCCAGATCAGCCGGCACAACCGTGCCATCTGACCAGGATAAGCACTGGTCACATTTTGATCAGAAATAATCTAATGAATCAAAAAGCGAACAGTTTAGGTCCTGATCAGATGGCATGGATGTGCTGGCTGATCTGGATCTAAACTGTTTGCCCAATGAAGGTGTATCAATGAAGGAGAGGGTTAAGAAACTGGTTTAGGGTGGTAATGAGGCTCTGCCAATAACTGGTTTAGCTTGATGATGAAGCTCATCCGTGATAAACTTTTCTTAACAGTTATCCCAGGGGAGGGTCATATTTTATTATTACCTGATACCTTATATAAATGTAATTTGGTATTTCTTACTGTTTTCTGAAATTCGTAAAACTGTTAACAGACGACTTATATACAGTGATCATTGGTTAAATATGTTCTGTAATTTCATTACTATAAACCAATACCTTTACCTTTAACCAAACAAAGCTAATATTGTATTGAGAAATATTTATTTCATGCCTAAATTGATATGGTTCAGTGTCCAGCCATCTTTCCTTTGTTTTGTTGAAAATTTATATGTATAATGCTAAAAGATGCATGTCAAATGCGGTGCCAATCCGCTAATATATAGCGCAGTTATTATGTACATAGTAACAAATCAACTTCAGGATTAACATTTGCTATACTTTTCAGGTGTAATGAGGCCCTGATGAGAATTAACCTGGTCAAGAATGGTCCAATGGCAGTTGCATTTGAGGTATATGACGACTTTTTCAACTACAAATCTGGTGTTTACCATCATACAGAGCTTCAGGACAAATTTAATCCATTTGAGATTACAAACCATGCAGTGTTGCTGGTGGGGTATGGCACAGATATGACCAATCCATCAGCGCCAGAGGATTTCTGGATTGTTAAAAATAGCTGGGGAGAGGCGTGGGGAGAGCAGGGCTATTTCCGCATCCGGAGAGGAACTGATGAATGCAGCATTGAAAGCATTGCCGTTCAGTCATTCCCAATGATGTAATGTCGGACAGTTGAATGATTTTTAGTGCATCCTGCATGAATTATGTGTTCATTCATTTCATGTTATGTTAATTAGCAATCTTCAAGTGCTTGGTAGTATAGGCATTGGTTAAGAGGAAACTGACTAAAGAACTTAATTTACTAAATAAAAAGTGCAATTACGACATTCCAGGTTGAATATACTAATTTCTTGTATTTATGAATATTTCTATATTTAGAAATTTTCCGTTACTTTGATTAGAAGTTTATCATATACATATATGTTTACAAAAAGGTTGACTTAACACTGCTTTTAAAACTTGACATACAGATTGATTCAGAGATTCTTTTGTTTGAATGTTTGTAAAGATGAAAAATTATTTTGATATAAAATCTCTGGACTCAACAGGGTGAACCTTGTTTACTGTTTATCTATTTTGTCCTATTATGTGATTTTGATATAGAAGTGCTTATCAGTCAAGTGCTTTTAACACTTTTGTTTGAAAAAAGTTATATTTTTTACTAATGAATTAATAAATTTTCTAAATATGTATAGATGTGTTGTTTTTGTAGAGATACTTGCAGCCTTAACCAAGCACATGTTGGTATAATTTTATAAAAAAAACTGTAGCAAGTTGGACTTTATCAACAAACCATGTCCATCATCATTTATTGGCTTGGTACAATAAGTGTTATTAACCCTTTCCTTGATATCTGTGCCATCTGATCTGGATCTGCACTGGTAACATTTTGGTCAGAAATAATCTAATGAATCAAAAAGTGAACAGTTTAGATACTGATCAGACGGCACAATTGCGCCGGCTGATCTGGATCTAAACTGTTCGCCCTGGCAATAAAGGTGTATATATACAGGAAAGGGTTAAATAAGTTATTTGATATTAGCTCTGTTATTTTTCTTCAGGGCAGTCTTATTAATTCGAGGCTTTACACTGAGAGCCAGTAAGAATGCTCGAGGATAAATAATGGGACTAATGGCAAATCACTTCTGAAAATTTAATTACTGAATGCATTTGTGTTTGTATGCATGAAATTTTGTGGTTTTCAACAAGTCTGGAGAAGTTTTTCTACAATTTAAGGACAGGTGGTGCTTATTTGGTCCAATTTTAGCATTTAAACGGCAATAATTCAAAATGACAGTAGCAATCAGGCACATTATTCTTTATGGCAAAAAACATTCTGTTGAAGTAAGGTGATAATTAGGTAAATATGACTGAAGTGAAAGAGCAGACAACTTTTGTAGCCACCACTGCCTGCCTCCACAGGTGTTCCTGTAACAAGTCCTGTTTTTAAACAGACTTATATAAGGGGCATAGCTCTGTGTATGTATATAAAAGGGCATAGCACTATGTGTATATATGAAGGGACATTGCTGTGTATTTATATACAAGGCCATAGCTCTAACATTCTATGGCAGCAAAAGCAACACATGTACTTCTTCGTACATAAAAAGGGAAGTTTGCATTTGAAATAGATGAAAAGGGAATTTAATCCACTGAACAGAAAATATAAACAGGCATTGAGCCTGTTTATGTCCAGTAACGGAAATTCATATTACTGCCCACGCTGCCTAGCCCTGGGTTAAGTGCATTTCTATATTTACACCAACAAACAGTACAATTTCGATCCATCCCAAACGATGGTATACATATGGCTTGAAAATGGAACCTGGAATGCAGCATTTTCAGATTAATAACATTCCATGTTCAGCGGCGTATGGTCCCCAGATAAAAGATGGTCAACATAACTACATTGGAGACCAAATCATAGCCCTAGCCAACTGAACTAGAATAGTCTTCATAACAAAAAGTTTGACGATGAAAGGTCCAAATGGCCTTTATGTATTGATACAAATCTAATTTTCATTAAAGGTCACAGAATTCTACCTTGTAGAAATATTCTCACAATCAAGGTCATCTTCATTGTTCGCACATGCAATAAGCCTTGTAATGGGTTAAACTTGAAATATTTCCATAAATGAAATGCTTTTTAGTTATTGATCCAATACCACAGAAGTTTGTAAACAGACAACATCTCAACATAATACCAGTACATCTCTATTTTTTCAATGGTTGCATAATATAAGGCAGGGCCTAAAGAAAATAACATGACAGCAGAAAGCTGTAAGAGTTTAATCAATGTCACAATAAATATATAAAATTGTACACAGTATAAAATAAGTAAACAGTACACTATAAAAAGTAAAAAAAATGAACACAGTATACTATACATTAAACTGAGACGGACCTATAGCAGTTAGGACATGGAGCAACCATCTTATATGTTGCTACACTGTCCAGCATACTATCACAACACGTGCATTTTATGCTATTTATTTACAAACATGTATAAGAACTGAAGAAAGAAAAAAGCAACTTCATTGTTTAATATCAGGGATTAAAATTTTGAATTAATTTTATTTATTTACAGCATTTACACAACAGCAGTTCCAGCTAATTCTTACTTATCACTTTATGTGGTTCCTTAAGTTGTCTTAACTTACTGGTATGTTGAATTTCCTGTATATTAGCTCATGATAACTAGGAAACTAAATGCACCTTCAACTTTGCAGGTCATTCTGTGACTGAAATTATCCTGGAATAAGTAGAATTCTTTGTTTTACTTTGATATATTAAAAGAATTCTTTAATCAAAAATTAATTAACATGACATGTTGCTTCAGTAGCACTCCACCAGTTTCTGACACCTATCAAAGGAAATAGTGCTGGGAGATTTATGAGTGGTTTGAAATTCCTTAAAATCATAAACTGATATTAAATTACAGTGAAATGCTGGGCCAATACAGGAATAGCTGGGCCAATATGAGAATTGCTGGGCCAATATTGGATAGTTAATTAATAATATTTAGTATAAGTTGTTGCAAATCAAGATATTTTTACCTTTACTCGATGGGATAAGCCTTTTATCACATGTATGACCAATGTAGACATGTACTATGTAGTCAGATCAGCCGGCTATATGCCCCATATGATTTGGATCTATTCTGTTTGTTTCTTGATCAGAAATAACCTAGAGAATCATAAAGTGAGCAGTGTAGATCCTGATCACACCTCACCGAAGTGCATATAATATGATATGAGCCATATTCCATGTAGAAAAGGGTTAATCAATCATTTCTTGAACAACAGATAAATGCCGCCTTGTAAGGCACAAAACAAATTCAGCAGTACAAATTCAATGCATATAAAACATAACATAAAATAATAAAAATGTAGCACCGATAAAAAGAACAAAAATCACATACAGGTAAAGAACATTGTTGAAAATACTTCAATCAAACATAGCATTAATTTATTAACAGTAAATGATACAGAAAACTCCGAGGTGGTGTGTTTCATTGAATGGTGATTGAAACACTTAGCAGAACATAGCACAATGTGACCTGAATTTTACTGATAGTACACCTGCAAAATCAACAGAGATTTCTCTATCTTAATTCTAATAATTTAGTCGGAGAACTTTCTAAATGTTGAAATTGTTGCCTATTACCTCATTTACAGGTCTGCTAATTTAACCCTTTCCTCCATAGAAACACCTTTATTGCATGGGCGAACAGTTTAGATCCAGATCAGCCGGCACATCCGTGTCGTCTGATCAGGATCTAAACTGTTCGCTTTTTGATACATTAGGTTATTTCTGACCAAAATGCAAACAGTGCAGATCCTGATCAGACGGCACGAATGTTCCTGCTGATCTGGATCTACACTGGTGGCACATGCTTAAAAATGCGTATCTATGGAGGAAAGGGTTAAATCCTTGACTACTACTAATGTATTACCTTGTCTTGCCCACTTTACTAATTTGGCACTTTTTTACTTTAACAAGCACACAAAAACTCACAACACAAGAAGACACTTGTAAAACATGCTTTATAAAAACATTGCTCAATACCTTAAAAGCACTTAACCAAAAACAGCTGCGAATCAAACTGCTATCGTAAGTTACCATTAATGGATCTTAACACTTTACTCCATAGATATGGCTTTTACAGCATGGACAAACATTTTAGATCCAGATCAGCCTGCACATCTGCATCATCTGATCAGGATCTAAACTGTTCACATTTAGATTCATCAGGTTATTTCTGACCAAGAAGCACAGTGTAGATCCAGATTATATATGACAGACATGCTGGCTGATCTGGATCGACACTGCTAGCCCGTATGATAAAAGGCATATATATGGAGTAAAGGGTTAAATGAAACAAAAATGTAAGAAAATGTAACTCCTGGGAACTTTTTAAAAAGTGTTAAAAATACAGATTTGAAAACAATTAAAATGAACTTTTATGACGAGTGCAGACAAACACTGCACATGCCAAGTTTAATTGTGTGGTTCAATTTTCTTTCATTCTAAAGCCATACAAATTTTCACTGATTGATAAGTACCTTTAGATGACTTGTATTTCTTAGTTCTGAAAATCCTACGAAAAGAGGATTATAATCAACATATACATTATTACCCTTAATATAAAAAACAACAACATGAAAATACAGCTTAAAACTCACTTTCTTACATATTGATGCTTAAGGCAAATTGAAATATGCAATATTCCGTCTTGGAAGATATAAGGCCTCTCATACAGAAATAAGTGATAAGTGATAACATTGACATTTATTAACTGTTGCCATTTTTGAAAAGATCACACAGTTATCTATCACTTTACATGAAGATGACTAACTTCTAACTACTAGAAATTTGGATAACATTGTAATTTCTTTTCCTCAAAACTAATCCTTTACTCCACTGATACACCTTTGCAAAGACGCAACAGTGTAGATCTTAAATAGACAGCACGGAAAAGGTGGGCTGATCTGGATCTAAACTGGTCACGCACGGGATAAAATGTGTATATAGGGAGTAATGGGTGAATAGTAAGCAATGTCAGATGCACAACTTTATCACGTCACTTCATGCCATAACATTCACTTCCTGAAAACAAATTTCTGCTACAAGCAGCTCGTATAATCTCAAGTAAATCAAGATATACACACATACTAGCTAACATGCATTGAACAAAATATAAACCTGACTTGAAATTCTGAAAATTTAGAGCGATTATGAAAGATGCAAACTGAATTTGAGCTGGTGTATTATGAAAAGATCTACCTTTAAATACTTATCTTAAGTCTTTAACCTTTACTCTCTATGTATACATCATACTGCATGTTGGACCAGTGTAGATCCAGATCAACTGGCACATCTGTGCTGTCTGATCAGGGTCTGCATTGTTAGCCTTTTTGCTACCTAATTGATAAAAAATCTAACAGTGCAAATCCTGATCAGATGGCAAAGATGTGCCTGCTGATCTGGATCTACACTGGTTGCACATGCAATAAAATGCATATATATGGAGTAAAGGGGTTAAAATAAACCAATGTTTTGGAAACTCAAAAGATTTCTTCATCATTACAGGTTTAAAAAAAAAACTGTAAAAAAAGTTTTACACACATGGCACTATTTTGAATTTGATCCCTTTAATTTAAAATCCTAAAAAGAAGACAAACTCTATAAAAATCACACTTTGAAGTTAACATTTATGTACATTCTTTACTGTTTCTGACCAATTAAAATGAAAACATGGTCAAATCAGTCCAATCTCCTGTTGGATTTTCAAGTAAAGTCATCTTTATTTAACCCTTTCCTCCATAGATACACCTTTATTGCATGGGCGAACAGTTTAGATCCAGACCAGCCGGCACATCCGTGCCGTTTGATCAGGATCTAATCTGTTCGCTTTTTGATTTATTAGGTTATTTCTGACCAAAATGTGACCAGTGCAGATCCTGATCTGACGGCATGGATGTGCCGGCTGATCTGGATCCACACTGGTCGCACATGCGTAAAAATTCATATATATGGAGGAAAAGGTTAAGAAAGTTACAATCACCGAGTATTGCATTTGTCTTTTTGTTCATTATTTGCAGATGTCCTTGACCTCACACCATATTATCACCAGCAACAACATTATTCTGTAACGGAGTTGACTCCCCTGGATTCTGTTCTTCAACATTTGCCGACGTTAACACATGAAGTTCATCAGCTAGCTGTCGGAATGACGGTCTTGAATCACTTTCTATTGTCCAACACTGTAGCATTAGAGCATATCTGAAATAACAAGAATCTTTCCAAGTTTTTTCACTAAAGAAGATTTGAACACTGCTAAGCACTTGAATGCAGTCTGATCACATTAACACTGTTTTTTATTTGCAAGGAATTTATGCACAGCAGCCCTATGAACAGAAAAATGCATCCCCATCCGTAACAGAAAATCAGTTAGTAAAGGATAGAGCAGACATTAAAGAAAGTGCTACCTACCATTCTGTTATACATGTTTTGTCTTATTTCATATTTCACCAGCATATAGCCAGCGCTGGTATGTTTAGAACTAGTTCTTCTTAATAGTCCCTGTTCTGCCTTACAATTTGTCACAGATAATTTATTTGAAACTTAAACTTTAAAGAAACAGAATGAACATTATTAACATTTCCAACTTACACATCTTCAGGGCATTGTTTTGGTTTCTTCATTCTATTTCCATCTTTGACATGTTTAGGCACATCAGAGTTATCTACATCAGGGTATGGAGTTACTCCCCTTGTCAGCAGTTCCCACAATACTACACCATATGACCACTAAAAGAAAGTATGAAAATTTATTAAACCATTTACACTGAAGATGTGGCTTATATCACATATGCCACAAGTGCAGATCCATGCAGTCTGGTCTCAATACAGGCTGATATATACAGGCTGTCAAGTGATCTTTCTTCAAAAAGTAGGAGAAAAATAGGAACCATTTTGACAAAAAAGTAGGAGAAAAGTAGGAAAAAGTAGGAACTTTTTCCTCAAAAGTAGGAATACATAACAGTCTTTCCAGAGTCGGGCTTCAGTCAGTATGGGTTAATGGGGCCTCAACTTGGTGAATATAAACAGCACTTCAGCAATACGATGGGTTTATAGTCTTCCTGCTATTATGAGAGGTGTTCGAAAAGTAATGCAAATGCAGTTTTATTGCAGAAAAATATCGATTTTTAAGTGTTTCAAGTTATACCTGGATCAGACCTCTTAGCAGGCCTGAAAAAAACTAGACTGTATCCTGGGGACACTGTTGACCCACATGCTACAACATCATTTGTAAAACAAAAGGCCATAACTGTGGTTAAACTGGTCGCAGGAAAAAATATTTTCTTTACAATCATCTTCAAATCCTGCTTGATCAATCTTTGCAAGTTTGAAAGAATTCTGCCTGAAGGTTAATGAGGAGTTGATGCCACAAGATTGGGGGACAAGTGGAACTCTCTATGACACCCACTTAGGGAGCATTACGAGTGCAACTCTATATGCCTCACACTTCCTGGGGGCATAAAAAAGGAGTTTTATAAAGTTTCCAGTCCATGAAAAAAGCCTTTTACTGTAAAATATTTCAAAATAACAAATAAATAAAGGATACATTTGTTGGAATTCTCATTGAAAAAGCATAACATTTATCAGTATATAAGTGTAGAGGAAGGGGCCCATGCCCTATAATTTTGGGGAAAAAGTTAATTTACATTTGGAAACCTACTCTAAAACCACATATATCTGAAATATGCATGTTTTATATCTCAATTTTGCTCAAAATGCTTATCTTCACCAGATCTTGCCAACTGTTGCTATCGTTCAAACATTGAATCACCAGACCTGATTTTTTTAAATAATAAACAACCCAGCATTTGTTACAACCACCACAAAAATTCAGACATTCACAAAGCAAGCAGTACTTAATTGCAACAAATGATTCGGCATTTTGACAAATGCTGAGTTATATTATCAATGCTGAATACAAGGTACATCCATGGTCTGGAAAACACTACTGCAAACTTCTATGTGTATATGGTACTGAAAAACTCAAAAAGAAAGGAGGGGGAGAAATACATTAGTACAACCATTACAGTGGCAAGGCAAGGAGTCTACAGATTTAGAGTGAAAACTAAAGGCTTTTTGTTTTTCAATGTCAAGAGATGGGGCCTATGTTATATATTTTGGGGGGAAATAACATTATTTCTTTTATAAGGGGGATAAAATAACTGATGTAAAGTTCTTTTTTGTTGAAAACTGCAAGATTTAAAAGAAATTTTCTGAAGGGAAATCATCTGTAGACTGTCTCTACTAAAGAAGAAAATAAAGCCATGAGAAGATTTAGAAGGTTTTAGGTTTGCTCTGAAATTACAGGTCTTTAAAGGTTTTAAAGGGTATGTTAGGAGGCTTGCTAGATGGATCAAAAATTCCTCTAAATACTCTAAAAATTTGGGCCATTTTCAATAACATGAGAATGACGGTCAGTCCTTTTTTAGCATGTATAAAGATTTCTGAGGTGTATAATGGTGATTTTCTGTTTGAAAAAAAAACTTTATTACAATTAAACAGTTAAATCAGTTTTAAAAACTTGCATTTAAGGTTGTTTTTTTTTAACATTCTCTTGGCATTAATGAAATTTACTGTTATCTATTTTTACACAATGTTATCTATTTTTACTATGAACATTCGAATGCATTTGACGCATCCGAATGTTCGTGAAAATTCAATGATGATAGTTTGAACGTTGTTCTTTTTTTTTAAAACTTTAATCTTAATAATATAAAGAATGACAATCAAAAAGGTAGACATACTGTCAAGATAATTGACGTTCAGAAGCAATTTCAATGCTCACTTGACCAGAAGAGCATTTCGTGCAATCTTAGTAACGTAACATTATCATGCTCCGGAACTACTTGTACATGTAATCTATGTGATCATCTTTAAATAATGATTTGGTTTTTTTTCTTTGGTAGTTTGCTAAATATTTATAAAAAAGTTATAGAGGTAGATTCGTATAGATAGACTCATGCTCTGATAAATTAACACCTAAATATAACTTTGGAACACTCGGACATTATCGGCACAGTTTCTTTGTATGACAATTTCGTTAAATTGGAGATAATGTGGAGCTCTTCTGATAACGACAGCTGGTTTCATGATTTATGTGATTGTTTGTGAATAATTCGAACGTTCGAATGCAAACTGAATCGAACATTCGAATGCTAAAATAGATGAAAAATGACATCCCTAAATTTTACCCTCAAGTGTTGTAATGAATCCCTTTATTTCTATTTTTGAATTGGACAAATGACATTGTCAGGCCTGTTAGACCAAAAGTTATTTTGACAGAAGGAATTCATAGATTTTTTTACATTTATTAATATGAATACAGGAATGACATTTAAATTATTTTCTCAACACTAAAACATATTTTTAAAAAACTCCTTTTAAAAGATATAGATTTTTTTCTTTTGCCCAACTGACAAAAAAGTAGGAATAGTAGGAGGTTTTTGTAAAATAGTAGGAAAAAGTAGGAAACAGACTAAAAAGTAGGAAATACTAGGAAAAAGTAGGGAAAAGTATGACCGCTTGACAGCCTGTATATAGAATACAGAACAAAAAAAAACCCCACCTGTTTTTAATTCAAATATCTAGATCAATGATGCTATATTTCATTTTTAATTTAAGTAATGGTATTTAAACATATCTAACTTTTGAGTCCATCATCTTTTCACAGAGGTCAGGGCTACCTCCATTTTCCTAAAATGTTGTTCGAATCTGATTTAAATTACAGAATGTCTTAAGTAGATATATTTACTGTCAAATTTAGTTTATGCTATGCATACTTGAAAATAACAATAGTTGTTGTTCTCTGATACAAATAAAGAATACACATTTACTTAAATATCTGTTTTTTAAAATTCCCTACCTTTTAACTTCTTCTTGTGACCTGAATGTTGGCCAAATGAAAGCCAAGGAAAACGAAATATTCTACAAATATACATACCACATCTGATTTTGAAGTAAAAGCACTAAAATCCTCTGCATCTATCACCTCTGGGGCAGACCATTTCACCAGACACCTGTTCTTATCTGTCTCTTTGCTATAGTGTTCCTTATTAAACAAGTCTTTATAAAGTCCATAGTCTCCAACCAATACTTGTTTCTGATCATTCAAGCTGAAAAAAAGACAACAACACATTTACAATAAAACAATTACTTTTACACACATGCTTCCCACACTTTAACCCTTTACTCCATAAATACATCTTACAGCATGGGGGAACCCTTTCATTAGGTTATTTCTAATCAAAATGCAACGAGTGCAGATCCATATCAGATGGCACAGATGTGCTGGAAGAATTACACTAAATGCACATGTAAAAATGTGTATATATGGAATAATGAGTTAAGTGCAAATCTCATACGAGGGATGATCAAAAATAACGTAGACTTTTATTATTGCATCTTAATTTGAAACACGTTCAAAATAAATTATATACTAAAATCAATCAAAACACAAACGTAACAAACTGAGCTAAAATATTCATATACAGTGAAACCTGCCTTAGCAGCCACCTGCGAATAGCAACCACCTGTCTTAAACAGCCAGTTTGAATATGACCTAAACTGACAATTTGTTCTAATTTTTTTACTTTCTTTAACAGCCACCTGTCTTCAGCAGCCACTTTTTGTCACTCCCTTAGGTGGCTGCTAAAGACAGGTTGGACTGTATTTAATCAATTTTAAAAGCGTGTCGCTTATTTGAATTACCATGGTAACACGCAGGCGGCGCATGTCATTGATATTGTACTTTATAATGCAAATACCTGTCAATATAAACAAAACTTCTAGTGGGAAAAGAGCCAAACTTGGCAACCTCAAATCACGGTATACGAATGATGTAATGCCAAAATTTTACATCAATCGGACTTTGCGTTTTAAAAACAGCCGATATTTAAAAGAGCTACCACCAACATGAAACCGTCAGAAATGTCGTCGTCAGATCGCCCGGAAATACGCGCTATAATAAAATTGTGTAATGATCTTTGAAAATCACCTTCTTAAAAGCTAAAATAATTTAGCAGACGCAAACGAAAACTTCCATAAGCCGAGCTGTAGTTTTTAAGTGGTACCAGTGGGTTTTTTTACGATCAGGAGAGCCATTACATAGGCCTGGGGTAAGGACAAAAAGACAAAAAATCGGCGTTACAGCAGTGACGTCAATCCGGGAGGCAACTGAAGCGGACAAAAGTTCAACTATTGTGGCGCTTTTTTGAGCTATTCCAGACTGGATGAGGTAGCGTGCACCAGATATTGCCGAACAAATAACATATTTAATGGCATGTTAATAATAAATTAACAAATTTGTTTTTCAAACAATGTTTTTGTTCGGTATTTGAATCATTAAGAATTCATAAATTATCAAAAAAGAATAAATAAGTTGTTTATTTTAATTACACTTGAGTAAACAGCTACAGAGACTGTGTCCGCAATCCAAAGACTTGTTTTATAAAAAATACAAATTTGTAATGAAATATTTTTACAGTGAAACGCCCGTTGCTAAAGAACCACGATAGTGTGGTTATTGCATTCCCGGTCGTTTCTTCGGCGGTACGAGCGAGAAGTGACCAATTTCTTGATCGCCTCATAACCACTTGCGAGGCTTTGACCAGCAATAAAACACTGCTATGTTCAACAAGAGCCATGTTACACATGGTTAAATCCCCCCCTGGAAAAAAGTTACCTGAAGGTTGTACTTTCGTATAATTTACTTGGAGAGGAAATCCTTTTAAGGTTTGGAGTTAAAATTTTTAAACAAAATTTATCAAGTAAATCTGAAAAAGGGGAATAACTCTAAAAATAGGCAAGGTAGAGTTATTGGACTTGCACACTGCACTACCTACTGTGCTCTGTCAGTATATGAAATATGAATAAAATCCCTCAAGTAGTTTTTGAGTTATGCTCCGGACAAAATTTATTAAGTAATTCTGATAAAGTGGATTAACTCTAAAAATAGGCAAGGTAGAGTTATTGTTCTTGCTCACTGCACTACCTACCAATGTGCTCTGTCAGTGTATGAAGTTTGAATAAAATCCCTCAAGTAGTTTTGGAGTTATGCTCCGGACAAAATTTATCAAGTAAATCTGATAAAGAGGAATAACTCTAAAAAATGCAAGGTAGAGTTATTGGACTTGCACACTGCACTACCTACCAATGTGCTCTGTCAGTGTATGAAGTTTGAATAAAATCCCTCAAGTAGTTTTGGAGTTATGCTCCGGACAAAATTTATCAAGTAAATCTGATAAAGAGGAATAACTCTTAAAAATAGGCAAGGTAGAGTTATTGTTCTTGCACACTGCACTACCTACCAATGAGCTCTGTCAGTGTATGAAGTTTGAATAAAATCCCTCAAGTAGTTTTGGAGTTATGCTCCAGACAAAATTTATCAAGTAAATCTGATAAAGGGGAATAACTCTTAAAATAGGCAAGGTACAGTTATTGTTCTTGCACATTGCACTACCTATCAATGTGCTCTGTCAGTGTATGAAGTTTGAATAAAATCTCTCAAGTAGTTTTGGAGTTATGCTCTGGACAAAATTTATCAAGTAAATATGATAAAGAGGAATAACTCTTAAAATAGGCAAGGTAGAGTTATTGTTCTTGCACTCTGCGCTACCTACCAATGTGCTCTGTCAGTGTGTGAAGTTTGAATAAAATCGCTTATGAAGTTTTGGAGTTATGCTCCGGACAAAATTTATCAAGTTAATATGATAAAGGGGAATAACTCTAAAAATAGGCAAGGTAGAGTTATTGTTCTTGCACACTGCACTACCTATCAATGTGCTCTGTCAGTGTTTGAAGTTTGAATAAAATCCCTCCAGTTGTTTTGGAGTTATGCTCCGGACAAAATTTATCAAGTAAATATGATAAAGGGGAATAACTCTAAAAATAGGCAAGGTAGAGTTATTGTTCTTGCACACTGCACTACCTACCAATGAGCTCTGTCAGTGTATGAAGTTTGAATAAAATCCCTCCAGTAGTTTTGGACTTATGCTCCGGACAAAATTGTTTCGGACGGACGCATGGACGCACGGACAAAGGGCATTCCTAATATCCCCCTCGCCTTTAGCGGGGGGATAAATAAATGGGTTCCCCGGCATTGCATTCTGGTGACAGGGTCTATTGTTGTTTTGGAGTTATGCTCCGGACAAAATTTATCAAGTAAATATGATAAAGGGGAATAACTCTAAAAATAGGCAAGGTAGAGTTATTGTTCTTGCACACTGCACTACCTACCAATGAGCTCTGTCAGTGTATGAAGTTTGAATAAAATCCCTCCAGTAGTTTTGGACTTATGCTCCGGACAAAATTGTTTCGGACGGACGCACGGACGCACGGACAAAGGGCATTCCTAATATCCCCCTCGCCTTTAGCGGGGGGATAAATAAATGGGTTCCCCGGCATTGCATTCTGGTGACAGGGTCTATTTAAAACAAGAGGGCCATGATGGCCCTTTATCGCTCACCTGAGTACAACAAAGTTATTTTAAGTAACAGTGACCTAGACCCAGATGACCCATATTCAAACTCGTCCGAGAAATCATTGGGACAAACATCCTGACCAAGTTTCATGACAATTGGAGCAAAAATGTGACCACTAGAGTGTTAACAAGAAAATTCTATTTTTAGTAACAGTGACCTAGTTTTTGGACCCAGATGACCCATATCTGAACTCGTCCGAGAAATCATTGGAAAAAACATCCTGACCAAGTCTCATGACAATCAGAGCAAAAATGTGACGGCTAGAGTGTTAACAAGAAAATTCTATTTTTAGTAACAGTGACCTAGTTTTTGGATGCAGATGACCCATATTCGAACTCATCCAAGAAATCATTGGGACAAACATTCTGACCAAGTTTCATGACAATCGAATCAAAAATGTGACCGCTAGAGTGTTAAATAGAAAATTCTATTTTTAGTAACAGTGACCTTGTTTTTGGACCCACATGACCCATATTCGAACTCGTCCAAGAAATCATTGGGACAAACATCCTGACAAAGTTTCATGACAATCGGAGCAAAAATGTGACCGCTAGAGTGTTAACAAGAAAATTCTATTTTTAAGTAACAGTCACCTAGTTTTTGGACCCAGATGACCCATATTCAAACTCATCCGAGAAATCATTGGGACAAACATTCTGACCAAGTTTCATGACAATCGGAGCAAAAATGTGACCCCTAGAGTGTTACCTAGAAAATTCTATTTTTAGTAACAGTGACCTAGTTTTTGGACCCAGATGACCCATTTTCCAACTTGTCCGAGAAATCATTGGGACAAACATCCTGACAAAGTTTCATGACAATCGGAGCAAAAATGTGACCGCTAGAGTGTTAACAAGAAAATTCTATTTTTAGAAACAGTGACCTAGTTTTTGGACCCACATGACCCATATTCGAACTTGTCCAAGAAATCGTTGGGACAAACATCCTGACCAAGTTTCATGGCAATCGGAGCAAAAATGTGACCGCTAGAGTGTTAACAAGAAAATTCTATTTTTAGTAACAGTGACCTTGTTTTTGGACCCACATGACCCATATTCAAATTCATCCAAGAAATCATTGGGACAAACATTCTGACCAAGTTTCATGACAATCAGAGCAATAATGTGACCGCTAGAGTGTTAACAAGAAAATTCTATTTTTAGTAACAGTGACCTAGTTTTTGGATGCATATGACCCATATTCGAACTCATCCAAGAAATCATTGGGACAAACATCCTGACCAAGTTTCATGACAATCAGATAAAAAAATGTGACCGCTAGAGTGTTAAATAGAAAATTCTATTTTTAGTAACAGTGACCTTGTTTTTGGACCCACATGACCCATATTCAAACTCGTCCAAGAAATCATTGGGACAAACATTCTAACAAAGTTTCATGACAATCGGAGCAAACATGTGACCGCTAGAGTGTTAACAAGAAAATTCTATTTTTAGTAACAGTGACCTAGTTTTTGGACCCAGATGACCCATATTGAAACTCGTCCGAGAAATCATTGGGACAAACATTCTGCCCAAGTTTCATGACAATCGAATCAAAAATGTGACCGCTAGAGTGTTAACAAGAAAATTCTATTTTTAGTAACAGTGACCTAGTTTTAGGACCCACATGACCCATATTCGAACTTGTCCAAGAAATCATTGGGACAAACATCCTGACCAAGTTTCATGACAATCGGAGCAAAAATGTGACGGCTAGAGTGTTAACAAGAAAATTCTATTTTAAGTAACAGTGACCTACTTTTTGGACCCACATGACCCATATCCGAACTCGTCCTAGAAATCATTGGGACAAACATCCTGACCAAGTTTCATGACAATCCGAGCAAAAATGTGACCGCTAGAGTGTTAACAAGAAAATTCTATTTTTAGTAACAGTGACCTAGTTTTTGGACCCACATGACCCATATTAAAATTCATCCAAGAAATCATTGGGACAAACATTCTGACCAAGTTTCATGACAATCAGAGCAATAATGTGACCGCTAGAGTGTTAACAAGAAAATTCTATTTTTAGTAACAGTGACCTAGTTTTTGGACCCACATGACCCATATTCAAACTCGTCCAAGAAATCATTGGGACAAACATCCTGACCAAGTTTCATGACAATCAGAGCAAAAATGTGACCGCTAGAGTGTTAACAAGAAAATTCTATTTTTAGTAACAGTGACCTAGTTTTAGGACCCACATGACCCATATTCAAACTCGTCCGAGAAATCATTGGGACAAACATCCTGACCAAGTTTCATGACAATCGGAGCAAAAATATAATCGCTAGAGTGTTAATAAGAAAATTCTATTTTTAGTAACAGTGACCTAGTTTTTGGACCCAGATGACCCATATTCGAACTCGTCCAAGAAATCATTGGGACAAACATCCTGACCAAGTTTCATGGCAATCGGAGCAAAAATGTGACCGCTAGAGTGTTAACAAGAAAATTCTATTTTTAGTAACAGTGACCTAGTTTTTGGACCCAGATGACCCATATTCGAACTCGTCCGAGAAATCATTGGGACAAACATCCTGACCAAGTTTCATGACAATCGGAGCAAAAATGTGACTGCTAGAGTGTTAACGAACTAAGTGTGGACGGACGACGGACGACGGACATTCATCGATCCTAAAAGCTCACCCTGAGCCAGCTCAGGTGAGCTAAAAAACTTTAATTGATCATACGCCGCTTCACTAACTCTGAGCCCATGAATAAACGTCGTTGACGTTGAGAGATCTAATTTGACGTGCGCCGGATAGCGCTTAGTGTATGGTTTTAATTGTTCATAGTTTTTTTACGGGATGTTGTATTTTGCTGATATTTTGTAAAAATATGCTGAACATATTCCGATTAAAGCTCGTGTAATTTTATTTGTGGTATTTTGAATAATATAAAATCTGTAACAAAAGTCCACGTTTTTTTTTTTATCATCCCTCGTGCTTGGGAAGACCAACATTTCTGTGAATGCAGGGCTTTTTCATCTAGTCTCACAGGGCCGATAATGGGCCCCATTCCCAATGCCAAATAGGGTTCATTTTTCCCAAATTCAAGAAAAAAATTCCCAATTTCAAGAAAAAAATTCCCATTTCAAGAAAAATAACTTTTTTGCCTATAAAATAGAAACAAAAAAGAAAATCCATATAATTAAGGGACTTTTGATCAGTGATCTGTGAAACCTACATTCCTTGAATTTATGTATGCAACCTGTGTAAAACCAGTGTGTATCGTGTAAAAAAAATTACCAATTTGAGCAAGGGCCTTTTTCCCAAACCCCCCTGAAAAAGCCCTGGAATGCAATGCTGTTAAAAAATTTACATAATATTGCAAATTTGATAACTGAAATGAATAAGAATTTGGTGTTCCAAGAAACATGTGTTGTCTGCCTGCAGAAATTTGAAAAGTGAGCCTATGTTTTATAAAATAAATGTATAATAAAACAATGTAATTTAAGTCGCTTTGCAATAATACAATTACTGTTTAAGTTATAAGCTGAAATGAAACTAAATTGTTGATCACAAATTATATTTATTTCACAAAAAAGTACCAATACTTTCATGTTAATTTTTGCTTTACAGAGGCTAAAAACTCATAAACTTCATGACAGAACTACTTACTTGAAAAATTATATGTCACATTAGTTTTCATGCTCATGTCTTATGAAAATCATATGAAAGGGCAACAACTCAAAAATGGAAGTATATTGATTTCGGTATCAAGTAAAAACAAATCAGGTAACTTACAAACAGTTCCGGAGAGCAAGGTTTCCATGAATAACAGATTGATTGCTAAGGTAATCCATGGCTTCTGTGATTTGATGTCCAAACTCCAGCAACTCTGCCACTTTCAAATCCTGTAAACATTTAAGATGGCTATTCGTCAAGTACAAAATTTCTAAAAATAATATCAAGGAGAACTTCAGAGAACGGGTTCCACATGTTGATCAATCATACAAATTAACTTACAGTAGCAGCGTGTTACAGTATGCACAGGAAGGCAACTTTTGAAAGATCCACTGTACTTACTCTTTCAGCAATAATGTACAGCCTGGTCAGAGAAAAAAGACCCCAACTAACATCAACATGGTATTTGTTGATTGCTGGCATTGTCTAAAGGTTGAATTTTTTAAAAATACTAGTTTTACATAAATAATGGAGGATGATGCTTTTTATTTGCTTGTTCACATATAGTTTTAATTTAGTTCCACATGTCTCAGATTTTTAACCCTTTACTCCA
The DNA here is from genome assembly GCA_038501625.1 of Corbicula japonica. Taxonomy (NCBI): domain Eukaryota; kingdom Metazoa; phylum Mollusca; class Bivalvia; order Venerida; family Cyrenidae; genus Corbicula; species Corbicula japonica. The sequence continues at coordinate 6,885,538 of JAZAYU010000017.1, read as the reverse complement.
TATATAGGCCTTTTAACCCATGTGAGACCACCATATATCCAGATCAGCTGGTACATAGGTGCCATCTAATCTGGATCTTCACTGGTAGCATCTTGGTCAGAAAAAAACCTTATGAATCTAAAAGTGAACAGTGTAGATCCTGATCCAATGGCACAAATGTGAAAGCTGATCTGGATCAACAGTGTTCCCCCCATGCTATAAAGGTGTATCTATGTAGTAAAGGGTTAATTTTGCTGCATGACATACCTGATTAGAGTCTCTCACATAAGACTTGAGATCACCAGTTTGTGAATAGGGAACTATAATCATTGGATCGTCAGATACAGTTATACACACTCCTGTGATGGGCACAATGCCAGGGTGACTAAGGTCCCGCAATTGTGAGATAGTCTGTAGAAACCGTGCTATACTCTCACTGTCTGACTGTGATCCTGTCAATTAAGAATGGTCAATTGTTATATTCAGTTGAACCTGCCTTAGCTGCCACCTGCATCTAGCAACCACCTGTCTTAAACAGCAAGTCTGAATATGTCCTAAACTGACATTTTGTTCCATTTTTTACCCGTCTTAAACAGTCACCTGTGTTAAGTAGCCACTTTCTGTCACTGCCTTGGGTGGCTGCTTAATACATGTTTGAATGTATATAACATTTCGTTTTGATTTGTGATTTTTTAACACTTTCCTTCATTTATACTTTTTACCCTTTCCTCAATAGATACACCTTTACTGCATGGGCGAACAGTTTAGATCAAGATCAGCCATGCCATCCAATCACAATCTAAACTGTTCGCTTTTTGATTCGTTCGGTTATTTGTGACCAAAATGCGACCAGTGCAGATCCTGATCAGATGGCACGGAAGTGCCGGCTGATCTGGATCTACACTGGTCACACATGCTTAAAATGCGTATATATGGAGGAAAGGGTTAATTAATGTTAGCCAGACTCTTCAGTAATTTCAATCTAACCATCACTGGCCATTAAAGATATTTGCTAAAAAGAACTATTGAAAACATCTTTAAATAAATATTATTTTAACTTATCCACATACAATACCTTGTAAAGATTTAACAGCTATGTCTTTTGGATTTTCTTCATCCGACTGACTATAGGTGGCTTTGTATGTCACTCCAAAATTTCCTGAAAACAGAAAAGCTTACATCAGCAACTCTGAAGCATATCTAAGAAGGTTTTGATTTACTGTAAAACCTATGTTAGCCAACACTTGTATCAGGAAGCTACTTTGACTAGATATAATTTGTAATTAATTTACCATTTTCAATATATTATAAAAAGCAACTAACCATTAGATTTGCCTTTCACTGAACTTGAATCTCTCTAATTTCTGTTAACAGGGCTTTTCTACACAAGTTTATAAACTGAACTGCCATTGTTGTAGACCCTGATTACTTGATGCAATTTCATTTAAGCTTGGTGTTTAAAATGTTTACTCACCACTCATAGTTTGATGTTGTTTCAAAGATAATATGGTAAATAAAGTCATAATACAGTTTGTGTTGCAATAGTCACATACCTTTACCAAGCATATCTCCTATCGCTAACTTTCGTCTGGATATCAACATAAGCTGGATATTTTGTTTTGTATGTTCATCTTCCACTTTGCTCAGCAGTTCTTCTATATATGAAGCTGTGTCTTAAAAAACAAACAATGTATTTCTTACATTCTATGCAAGTTTGTTTCAGCATTCAACAGGCCTGAAGGTTATAAAGCTGAGATTGGAAACCAGTCTCAAATCTCAAGCATCTGATTGGCTTGAGATTTGAGACTGGTTTCTATGCTCAGTTTCATAACCTTTGGCAGGAAACATTGCTAATATAAAACTTATAAAATGATCATATTAACATTTCTTAGCCTAATTCTGGTACTAAGTGGTAACTTTTACTGGTTGCAGTCAACAATGCAGACTGTCCTGTGATATTTATTCTGATCTGGAAACTACACTGTTCATCCATGTAATAGAAGTTCTATGGAATTTTTTTCCATTATAAAAACAGCTTAATTACATCACAAAAATACATAAATCTTTTGTGCTTCACCTGACAAGGTTACAAAAATTTATGATAAATTCTATTAAAATTCTGTTCTGTTTCCTCATTTGAATATGCAAAAAGAAAATCTAACATGTGCTTGAATAACGTTTGAAACTTGCTTTGTACCTTTATCATCAGGTATAGAACTGTTCATATCAGCTTTCACGGAGACATGGTTGAGCTCCACCTCCTCTTCCTTCTTCTCCTCCTTCCACACATCCGGTATATAGTTCTCACTGGGTTTATGCTTCCGATGTCGTCTAATCACACAAATAGCTAGTAAAGTTACGATGGCGATAATTGGCAACACCACTCCAAGAATTATACCAATAGCGATTGGTTTCTCTTTTTCTTCAGTGTCAAAGTATTTTATGTAGCCCACATCTGTCTTCATGTTGCCAATTTGTAGCTGAAAAAAAAACAACAACAACATACATATATGCACTAATTTTCAATAAATGGCATTTTTTTGGTTTCTCCAGTTTATATTTATTTATCAATATTTCATAGGGGTTTCAAATCCAGTCTGACACATCCAAAAAATCCATGAAAAATATATATATAGAAGGAATATCAATGAATTTGTTGTATAAGTTATAATTACTACGGTGCAATCAGATTACCCTCTCAGTGAGTCAACATATTGTATCCCATTACACAAACATATAGGTCTCAATTTGCATCACACTAAGCAGGTAGGATTAATAATGTAAACAGTATTCAAAAAGCTAATAAAATTCCTCGGGCATTTTCAATGTTTATTTCAGACATTTGATGCAAACCTTTCCTGCAATAGATAAATGTATCACAATATATCAAACAGCTTCAGATCCATGCATTTTCAATATTTATTTCAGACATTTGATGCAAACCTTTTCTGCAATGGATAAATGAATCACAATATATCAAACAGCTTCAGATGAACATGGGTAAAATCATCTTAACCATTTGAATTAAAACTATTCAAAACTAGATGTTTTTTGTGAAAAACGCATGTCTCCCCCCTGCGCCCAGACCCCTCTGACCTTGACCTTTGACCTACTGATCCCATAATCAACAGGGTTCTTCTACTCAATAAGGGCTATTACCCTATTTAGTTTGAATGCTCTGGGTCAAGTGGTACTCCAGTAATTGACAGGATACGGTTTTTACTCTTCGGGGCCCCTGTGACCTTGGCCTTTGACCTACTGACCCCAAAATCAATAGGAGTCCTCTACTCAATAAGGACATCCATCGTATGAAGTTTGAAGGGTCTGGGTAAAATAGAACTCCTGTTATTGAGTGGAAATGGTTTTCACTCTTCAGGCCCCTTTGACCTTGACCTTTGACCTACTGACCCCAAATCAATAGGGTTCTTCTAATCAATAAGGGCTATCACCCTATGAAGTTTGAAGGCTCTGGATCAAACGGTACTCCAGTTATTGAGCGGAATTGGTTTTTACTTTTCAGGCCCCTGTGACCTTGATCTTTGACCTACTGACCCCCTTATAAATAGGGTTCTTCTACTCTATAATGGCTATCACCCTATGAAGTTTGAAGTCCCTGGGTTAAAAGGGTACTCAAGTTATGGAGCAGAAACGGTTTTCACTCTTCGGACCCCTGTGACCTTGACCTTGACCTAACTGATCCCAAAATCAATAGGGTTCTTCTACTCAATAAGGGCTATCACCCTATGAAGTTTGAAGGCTCTGGGTCAAAGGGTACTCGAGTTATTGAGCGGAAAAGGTTTTCACTCTTCGGGCCCCTCTGACCTTGACCTTTGACCTACTGACCCCAAAATCAATAGGGTTCATCTACTCAATAAGGGCTATCATCCTATGAAGTTTGAAGGCTCTTGGTTTAAGGGTACTTGAATTATTGAGCGGAAAGGGTTTTCACTCTTCTGGCCCCTGTGACCTTGACCTTTGACCTACTGACCCCAAAATCAATAGGGTTCTTCTACTCAATAAGGGCTATCATCCTATGAAGTTTGAAGGCTCTGGGTCAAAGGGTACTCGAGTTATTGAGCGGAAACGGTTTTCACTCTTCGGGTCACTGTGACCTTGACCTTTGACCTACTAACAACCAAAATCAATAGGGTTCTTCTACTCAATAAGGGCTATCATCCTATGAAGATTGAAGGCTCTGGGTCAAAGGGTACTTGAATTATTGTGCGGAAACAGTTTTCACTCTTCGGGTCACTGTGACCTTGACCTCTGACCTACTGACCCCAAAATCAATAGGGTTCTTCTACTCAATAAGGGCTATCACCCTATGAAGTTTGAAGGCTCTGGGTCAAAGGGTACTCGAGTTATTGAGTGGAAACGAAGTGTGACAGACGGACAGACAAGTGACGGACAGATGGACAGGGCAAAAACAATATGTCTCCCCCAGAGGGGGGGAGACATAAAAATGATTTCTAAACACATTTTCGATTTAGAACTCAAATGTACCAGAACTGATTGAATGCTGGAACTGAATAATTGACTGTATATATTTTCTTTACAAAATTTCGGCAAAAAACACATTAAATATATCAAATTCATTGTTAATACATGTTAAGAGTGATTTCCCTTTATTTAGAAATTGCAAGCGTTCAGTGACCCTCAATGACGAAAATTTTCTGGACCTTCTTTCCACATTACAACTATAATTTTATATCAGTAAATTTAGAACTATTTTGCATAACATTGCAGAGAGTACCCGGAACTGCAGAAGATGCATTATAATCAGATTCTAGACTCTTCATTCTTTTTGTAATGAACTTTTGCGACTATGATATCTTTGCACAACAATAAGTACTTCAATAGAAACTTGCATTTATCTGGTCTATCTAGATAATACTCTGAATTCACCACTGAATTTACTACAGTTTCACTATTTTATGAAGAATTTCAATTTCATATAATGAATAATTTAAATGAGAAAAATTGGCTAAATATGAAACAATTTTGCATTGTTTGTTTGAATAAAGACAAAATTAAAAGCTGGTACAAGTACATTGTTAATGTAAAAATAAACTGATTTAAGATAAATAAGTGCATGCCAACATTTCCCAAAATGGATCATTTTATCGATGTGAAAATTCCCAAAATGGTCATTATTGGCAACAAAAATTTCCGAAAATGCTCAGACTCCTTTTCCCAAAATAAGCAGAAAAATCCCTGTGTTTCTTCAACAACGGGAAAGATGCAAAACAACAACATAATAGAAATTCATATGCAGTCCAACTGCATTCTGATATTTTCGTGATATAAAAAAAAATAAGAAAACAGAGAAAACTAAAACATTGATTATCTCACTCATCTATAAAAAGTGACACAATTGTATGCTACTGCTGTTTTACTTGAAAAAAAGGTTATGAAGCAAAAGGGCATGTATTAAATTGCAATTGAATCAGTTCTCGTGACAATCTTTGTGTATATTGTTATTGTATGTTTGGAACAAAAACAGTTGATTTAAAGGCCCAATAAACTTGTCAAACAGCATATTTTTTATATTAACCTAAACATTTTAGATTTCACCTGTATGCATAAAAACACAAAAAAAACAAGTGTGACAGACAGACGGACAGACAGACGGACAGACAGGAGCAAATCAAAATGTCTCCCACACCACTACGTGGTGGGAGACCTTTGGTGAAGATACAATGAAAACTATCTGACTTTGAGAGATGAACCAGGTTAGTGACATGTTTAAAAGGCTAATTTCCGATAAATCAAAGGGCCATAAATCTGATATGCCTGGTGCAAAGTGGCTGGTTTTCGAACTTGGCCAAGATATTAAGGCCACACACATCATCATAATGTTTATTGAAAATCAGTTGATGAATATTTCAGTTACATAGCAGACAAGGCTTAAACAGCCAATTTTGGATAATTCAAGGGCCATAAATCCGACATGACTGGGGCAATACGGCTGGTTATCGAACTTGGCCGAGATATTATGGCCACAAACATTTTCATAAAGTATGGTGAAGATCAGATGATAACTGTTCAAGTTACAGAGTGGACAAGCCTCAAACAACTTATTTTTGATAATTCAAGGGCCATAATTCTGAGATTCCTTGGGCAATATGGCTGGTTATCGAACTTGATCGAGATATTATGGCCACTAACATTTTGATGAAGTTTGGTGATGATCCGATGAAAACTGTTTGACTTAGAGAGCGGACAAGTGTGACAGACAGACAGACAGACAGACGGACAGACAGACAGACAGACAGGAGCAAATCAAAATGTCTCCCACACCACTACGTGGTGGGAGACATAATGACAGTTACAGTTCATAGGTGTATGTCATCAAAAAAGAAACCTTTTAGTTTGAAGATCTATGTCTGAATAGTTATCAGGCATTTCAATGAATTAACCACTTGTAAATTTCATGTGAGACAATAGCCATTTACTTAATGACTAACAATTGGATACCTCAGGTAAGTATGAAGATTAAGGAAAAATACTACGGACTCTTTCAATAATTGAGCCAGTCTCTGACAAAATGACCCTTAGGCCACATTAAAATGCACTAATTTACATATCATTAACAGTAAATATTTCACAATTTATATGTTAAGAAAAGAACTTGTTAATATCTCATTAACTTGATCATTTATTTTAATAATCAAAGCAGGTATCATTAAATTAAAATTAACAAGAATTAGACAACTGGTAGGATAGTGGGGACTCAGCACCCAACAATTTTAAGAATAATGGTCATTTTGTCAAAGACGGACTCTAAATATGGTTGTAGGCCATAAAATATATAATTGCAAATTTACACTCTAGCTACAAGAGCATCTAGTTTTTTTTAACACTGCAACATCCCTTAGCATAATGTTCTAAACTTATTTATGATTTCAGGTAACGTACCTTTACAAGGGCATTCCCTTTATTATCAACTTCCAAAGGTGACTCTGGAGCCATGCATGACAATGCATCATCTGATGCATTAGGCTTTGTGCAGAGGGCGCCACCTATAGTGACACGCACATCTTGCATCATGGGATTGATAATCCGGAAGTTACCCTACAAAAGATAAGAGCATTTATTTTCACTTGATGAAACTATGCATGATAATATAATCACTTAGGATTTAACCTTTTCCTCCATATATACGCATTTTTACACATGTGTGACCAGTGTAGATCCATATCAGCTGGCACATCCATGCTGTCTGATCAGGATCTGCACTGGTCGCATTTTGGTCAGAAATAACCTAATGAATCAAAAAGCGAACAGTTCTCCCACACAATAAAGGAGTATCTATGGAGGAAAGGGTTAATACAGATGTGGTGGTTGACTCACTTGTGTAAGATACAACTAAGAATGTGTCTTCCATGTTCAACCTTTATTTGACTCTACTAGTCTACATAACAAACAATATACAACAGAAAAAAACCCATCACTGATTTCCTCGAAGTAGGATTTTATGTTTTGGGAGCTTTATTTGAGCTTTTCAGTGGTATTTCCATCAACCTTATTTATCCTGTCCTATCATAAACCTTTACAGAAGAGCCCCCAACTCATAGTCCTAAAGAAAACCTTATTTCTGTGCACTGCAATCTCCTAGACATATCACTGTTCAGCATTAATGTAAGGAATGCCTATTAAACCATTAAACCTTTTTTACCCATTTAACTAGATGCAAAGTACAGAATCAATAATCCTCAAGTATCACATTGTGATGTCATTGTTATGAGCTAGAGCATATTCAAGAAATAACCAAAGTACAAATTATGGAAGATTCTTCTTTGTGCAGTACAAAATCAGTGCCTGAAATACAAACTGTACCTTGATAACTACTGTATCATCTTTCTGGTACTTTTTCCCACCATTTACAGGTGCAGGCAAACTTTCCGCCTCCGGGTCTGGGTAATACAAAAGGGGTCCAAACTTTGGGTCTGCAGAGATATTTCTGTACGTAGTTACGCCATCTAGATTGAACCCATACTGCAGCTCCTTTGGACTGGTTTCAGTGATGTTTTCACCAGGGAAGCTCAGTCTTGGAGTTTTACATATCAGCCAGCCAGTCAGGGGTTCCAGGGAGCAGTCCTGAAAAACAACAACAACAATACAGCATAAACAGAATATCTGAGTATGAAGTGTTTTGAAGTATAATCTGGTAACTTTATCAAGTCATGTGCATCCATCTGGTTTTCTGAAGTGTCAATTAATTTAACGGTGACAGTTTTTTGTACAGCAGTTGCAAACAGCAGGTCATATGAACATATTTCAACCAGTTTGTTTAAAAATTGTATGTACAAGACAAAAATAATGGATGATTAATTTTTGCTGAGGATTTGGATATGCTCATCAATGGGTGAATTATAAGAAAATTAAACCAGTAGAAAAAGTTAAAAACCCAGTTTGTAGGAAAGAAATTTCACCTCTAGCTGAGTGAGGCATATGAAAGATTCATGGATTCTTAATGATTACAGGCAATTCTATCTCGACTTACCCTGATTCATTCGGTTTGAAAACAGGAGAAATAAGCCCTTTTTATAAATGTATCTTTTAATCACACTTTAAAAAAAATCATGCACATGAAAAATAACACTGTTTTAACCTGATTTTAACTCTTAACAATTTCACCTCTGTTTTTCTTTGACGTCTTCATGTCATTTAAAAACTTTTATTCCTGCACTGACGCTCACCTGCTAGTAATACCCGAAAGTGGCATACAGCAGTATAAATAGATAGGTAGATAAAATAAATGAAATGGCATTATATTTTGCTTCCAACAGAAGCAATCATATCTAATGAGAACCTGATACTTACAGTTGTTGTCTGTCGGAATCCATGGTCCACAAAGAACTGAGGATTTTGAATAAACTGCATCTGACTTCCAATAGCTGTAATGGATGTACCTCCACTGCAACAAAAACAAAAATAAGATTTTCAGTCTCTATGCAGTCCCACATATTGCAGTTCATAATAATGAAATCTCATTCTTCAATTTCATAACATTACATAATTATATAATTTCAAAGATAACAATTTCTTTGAATTAATATGAATTTAATTTCATAAAGGTTTTAATGTAGTTTCAATATAAAATATTACCTCATTTAATAAAATATTTATTGAGTTTAAAACTTGTTATATTTTTTAACCCTTTCTTCCATAAATACACCTTTATTGTATGGGGGAACAGTTTAGATCAAGATCAGCCGGCACATCCTGGCTGTCTGATCAGGATCTAAACTGTTCGCTTTTTGACTCATTAGGTTATTTCTGACCAAAATGTGACCAGTGCAGATCCTGATTTGATGGCACGGATGTGCTTGCTTATCTGGATTTACACTGGTCGAACATCCGTAAAAAGGTGTATAATTTGTCTATTGAAAACCAAAAACCAGCAATTGAATAAAGAAGGCTGATAGCCCCTTCTAGCTTTCAACAGACGATATATGGTGGAAAGAGTTAATGAAGCAATCAGTGCAGAAGCATTTAGAGTTAACTAAGGATGTCCAACATGGTTTCCCTCTTACTTAAGGTAAGAATCATGCTCTTGAAGCCACCTAGAGAATTTAGTTTTCTTGTTAAATAATAAGCAGTTTTTCAAATATTGGGGTTATATATAAGATTTTCAGAATGGGGTTGATCTGGGGCAGTCAGTTTAAGGGTAGAAACATGATAATTATCAATTTTTTGGCCAACATTTTCTTGAAGATTCCATTTTAAGCAACCCCATTGAGCAGACCCCTCTGGATCCACTTCTTCCACACTCTGTTCCAAACTTCTCAAGAATTCACAATCTTTTAACCCTTTCCGGTACCGATACACTTTATTGCTAGGGCGAACAGTTTAGATCCAAATCAGTCAGCACATCTGTGCTATCTGATCAGGATCTAAACTGTTCTCTTTTTTATCCATTAGTTTATTTCTGACCAAAATGTGACCAGTGCAGATCCTGATCAGACGGCACGGATGTGCCAGCTGATCTGGATCTACACTGATCGCACATGCGTAAAAATGCGTATATATCAAGGAAAGGGTTAATTCAATCCTACCTGACAACAGTTATCTTTGGTTCCACCATAGTGATCTCAGGATCCTTTACATATGTGAATTTTTCTGCCACCAGTTTATTGAGTCCACCAAAGTTAACCTCCACATACACTTCATTGTCATTGGCCACCTGCTGGCTGGTTACACAGGACATAGACACGCTGCTTGTGTTTGTACTGAAATATAATGTTATCTGTGAAAATATTTTGTCTATCATTACTGACAGCAATGTAATACACAACTAAGCCAGAAATTATTAAACATGCAACAATGAAAATGTTACATTGCACTAAAATACAAAGGTACAATAATAATGTGCCGGTCATAAATAAATTTATAAATTTCTGCGAATCTCTCTTATTAACAGTGAATAGTGTGGCTTAATTGAAGCAAAAGCTGCTACACACATAAAGCACTTTACAGTTAACCTTTTACTCCATTGATACACACCTTTAATGACACTGGCAAACAGTACAGAACCAGTCATAAATAACCTAATGATTCTAAATGCAAACAGTGCAGACCCTGATCAGACAGCATGATATGGATGTACACTGTTTGCCCATGTGATAAAAACTTGTACATTCAGTGTAAAAAGCCAATCATACACACGCAGTATGTTACACAACACATAGAGTATGGTAGAGTACAGTACCTGATAACCTGACATGGACTGCCTCCTACATCTACAGTGGTCATGGATCCAGCATCCAGATTTTCGCCTGTTACAGTAATTCTTGTCCCTCCACTCATTGGACCCTTCTTAGGGTTCACATCTGATACTGTGGGGTCCTGAAACAGGTTCATTTATATTCTACATCTCATCAAAGCATGTGTGTTACTGTGTCAGAATTAAAAAAATGATAGTTTGAATTAGAAATATCGAGAATGGTAAAAATATAGCCAAGATTAAGTTTTTGTGACAAAATCCAAAAACAAAAATGTGCCCAACTTTGTTGAATGTGAGCATGACCAACAGATTTTGGCTTCATCACAAACAATACTATAGAATGTGGACATTTGACAAATGGCAAAGTTACATCCTGTGTTCATTTTATGTGTTGAACTGATAAAAAAAGCAATCGCTCTATTAAGGAGACACAAACAATAACTAATAATGCCTTTAAATCCATTAGATCATTTCTGACCAAGAAGAGGATATAAGCAAATTGGATATGAGCTGTTTCCATGAAGTCAAAGGTTTAAACAAGAAAAACACTCATGAAAAGTTTCTAAAGGAAATGTGTATGTATGCATCTGCGGTACATAACTATCACAATGTTTTTAATATGTAAAGTCTGAATCAAATACTAACCACGAAACTGAAATGACCATTTGATCTAGCAGTATACTGGCCAGCAACTTTCACTTTGACAATCCCTTCCTTTTCCTTTGCTGGTCCAACAATCTGACACAGAAATCTGAAATAAGATTAAGAGTAATACTCTAAAGCAATCCCAAAAGATACATAACATGATGTGGGCAATGCAAACAGATGTGGATCTTCACAGTTGAGGGGATAGTAACCATTTAACCCTTCACAACATAAATAAGGCTTTTTATGGCATGTGTGTACAGTGCAGATCTGACATCTGATCTGGATCTACACTGTTCCCTGTGCAGGCTTATTTGAATCTACGCTGGTCGCACACTATATAAAATCTGTTTATATGGAGTATAGGGTTAACTGAAGTAATAAACTAATTTACATATTTCATATTTTTAAAAAGCCTTTTTGTTAAAACTTCAATATAAACATAACTGAACTAAATGCAATAATGAATAGATCACTTGACCCTGATGGTTTGTCTGGCATTATGGAGGACATGTGTGATCTCTCTATCAAAAACTAAGCAATAACATAGGAACAAGTTCTTCAGCTAATTGTGATGCACCATGACAAATGAATCTTACAGCCTACACAAATAGTGTAGACCTTGATCAGGCACATCAGTGCCCAAGGTTATAAAACTGAGCACGGAAACCAGTCTCAAATCAAGCATCTGATTGGCTGAAATGGCAACTGGTCGCCATTTCAGCCAATCAGATGTTTGAGATTTGAGACTGGTTTCCATGCTCAGCTTTATAACCATCAGCCCAGCACAGTCTGATTATAAACTTCACTGATAGCCATTCAGTAAGAGAATCATTTTAAATGAATCTTAAGAACAATTTACACATATTGCAGTCAATAAGCTTTATTTTCATATGGTGTGTCATCTATATAGTAATTACCCCTGAGAAGCCTCATAATCGTAGGACTGTACGACACACGGTAAGCCAGCCACAGTGACTTCCAGGTCTTTGGTGGTCCTGCCAAGGTTCAAACCAGTCACAGATATGTTTGTTTTACCTTGGATTGGGCCAGTTAGTGGACTGAACTGAAATATTAAACTAACATTCGAACACTACTGTGATGGTTTAAAGCTTGCAAAAAGAAAGACAGTGATATCTTGATCTTAACACTTAACACCAAAATGTTCTGCAGTTTTTAATTATTCTTAAACAATACAAAACCATATTCATAAGAAACCATTCAAAAGAAGTCTCTTTCAAATTGTCCTTGTGTGGGCAAAAGTCCACAACAGAGTTTCAGATTTATCATTTGAAGTATTCAACATATATTAAAATAAACAAGGTCTTCCAATGTAGATTTTTAGATTTGCTAACAAGTTTAAAAAAAAGAACAAGTTGTTGGCAGTATGAAAAAATTATAAGGACTGTAAGCCAGGATTACAAACACCCAGGTAACTTGTTTTGGCAATCTTCGGCTAGATTTTGAAACTGAGTTTTATTCCTTAATGATTTGGGCTAGTTGCAGTCAAGAATAATCATGGTACAATATTTCGATTCTTGAGTTACGTATCATACAATTATAATCTGTGATGTTAGGCAGATTGCTGCTCTTCCAAGAGAGTTACCAGTACCAACTTATTCAAACATTTTATGTCAGAGTTAAGTCCCTTACCCTTAGAATTTGAGGATTTGGACATGTTGCGGCTCTATCAAGCCAGTCTGCTGTGGGGCAGTCTGTCTGGAGTGAACACTGAGGTATACCAGCAGTACACCAGCCACACTCATACTCCGGGTCCATACTCAAACACTGGCCGCAGTTGGTCACCATTGGTCCACACTTGTATATTCTAACTGAAAACATTGCAGTTATACCTAAGTATGGCTAAACATTGACTTCACATTTCATCCTAATTCTCTCTTCATTTATGTAGTTTGGATAATGTTCTTAATATAGTAGATTTCAACATTTTACTCCATATATCAGTGATCAGTGTAGAGCTGGCACATTTTTGCCATCTGGCCCTGTGATTATAAAACATTTTTCATGTTCAACTAAATTCTGTGCTTAAAATGTCTAAAACATTAACAGTCTTCATAAATAAGGAATAACTATCTGTTCAACAGTTGTTGTTGAGAGCAATTTTTCATATATTCAGTTTAAAATGTTTTATTTTATATTATGAACAGAAATGAAGCCATCGAATGTTCATGCTCAAATTGAGTCGAGCATGAAAAAAGTTTATTATCACGGGGCCTGATCTTGACCTCTGGTCACATCTTGGTCAGAAATAACCTTATAAATCTGAATGTTGATCCCCTGATAAGCTTGCATGATGTGCCAGCTGATCTTGAACTACACTATTTGCCCATGGGATAACAGCCATATCCCATGGAGTACGGGATAAAAGAGGGAGCTGAAATAAGTAAGTTTCTTGCTTGGCATTCTGATGATCATTGATATTTGATAGGTGTACACAATTGTAATCGTTATAACATTATACAATAATATCAAAAGATTAAGTCATCAATGTGTACAATACCTCTTATATTCTGTGGATTATCTAGAGGTAGACTGTTTTTTCCTGCAGTAACAGTAAACACTGCTGTTACTATTGGTAGGTTGGCATCTGAAAATTCAAACTGGAGTGGGTCGCAGATTAGGTTTGACGAGGTTATCTTCCCTGGAATGAACTTAACATCCCCCTCATAGGTAAACAGACACAATACATTGTCCAGCTGATCTGGCTGTAAAAATAAAATAAAATTACTTGATTACATGGCTCATGCATTTGTGTTTTTTTTACTTTGAACAATTGACTAGGTGAAGGGGTTTTGCTTGAAATGTTTAAAGAAGGATTGGATTGATTGTTAACTGACCTTTGTCAACTAAAATGGGCTGAAATCTGTTTCATCATGGGAAGAAAGCAGTCAGTTTTAAATCTAATTATTCTTAAACACAACACTGCACTACAGTGTTATTACAGGACAATATGGCTGTACAGTTGCTCAAATATTTATGTTTATATAACAAGCTACAAGAATTGGGAAAACATAAAAACTGCTCTCTGTCTATATATACTGGAAAAGCAATTCATGAATTTTGTATATAAATGTCATACATTACATTTAACTTGTAGCCTTAATCACTTCTTCAGCAAAGTTGGCCCTATGACTGCTGTATTAAACAAGGTTTAGAAAAAACACTTGCTGTAACAATAAAAATACACAGTCTTACACAAATATGCCATATTTTACGTTGCCATGATCACACGTTCACAAGTGATTGATAAACATGCAATTCGTATGATTCCAAAACACTGGTAAACAAATCTACCTGAAGGTTGGTGACTCGTACAGCTATTTTCTTAGTCTGGCCAGAGTGTACAACAACATCTGTGTCATGAGAGGAGATTTCCAGTCTTGGACATTCACTGGCTGTCTTTATTGCAGCAGCACTCTGTTATAAAACCATACCAATGACATAAAGCCAATAAAAAGAACACTGTTAACAATGATCTTACTGGACTACTGACCAATAACAAACAAACTAAACCTTGCTTAACTGTTAAACAATAACCTTAGAAAAATATTCTCACTTCTATTAGATATTTAGGTGTTTTAATACATCCCATCCATATTGCATATTTACAAATTCACTCTATTTTGCTGTAACTAACTTCTAACAGCTAGTGCTTGATGTCAAATGGAAAACTAAAGCTAGTGTTGCACAGAGTTGTTTTAAACACAAATTTAAGACACACTATGCACATTTTAACAACAAAAATCACTAGGGGGTTTCACATCCTTATGCCAACATCAAAAATGTGTTTGTCACCCAAATATTGTGCCAATATGAAGAGCTAAGATAATACCTGGTTAAGACAGTCGGGCTCTGTGGACTCCACACAATAACCTCGTACATGACACCATTTACATCCAAATTGGCTTTGTGTACAACTTGTGCAGCTGAAATAATGCATAAAATCGAAGATCTATGTAAGCATAATTTTTAGATCAATTCAAGCATTTTTGCTGATTTCTGAATCTACACTGGTCAAAAATTGGGCATATGCCAAATTGCATGAAAAAAAAGGTTTATCAGAATACAATTGATACTTTCTGCAATAATTCATTTCAAATTACATTATTATACAGAATTATTATAAATCAATTCCAAGTTAACCCTGTATTCCATAAATATGGGTTGTCTAGTGTGTGCAGCCAGTGCCATATGATTTGGATCTAAATCAGTTGCCTCTTTTTTAGAAATAACCCAATGAATCTAAAAAGCAAACATCGTAGATTCTGATCAGACGGCAAAGATGTGCCTGTTGAAAAAGATCTACTCTGTTTGCCCATGGATTGTAGCAATATCCGATGGATTAAATGATTCACAATATAAAAGATAAAATTATGCATACATTTTCCCTGAACACCTTAACCCTTTCCAGTATAGATGCACCTTTATTGCTAGGGCAAACAGTTTAGATCCAGATCAGCCGGCACATCTGTGCCGTCTGATCAGGATCTAAACTGTTCGCTTTTTTATTCATTAGGTTATTTCTGACCACAATGCAACCAGTGCAGATCCTGATCAGACGGCAAAGATGTGCCGGCTGATCTGGATCAACACTGGTTGCAAATGCGTAAAAATGCGTATATATCAAGGAAAGGGTTAAAATATCTGAAAATCTTAGCAGAAAGAAAACTGTTTGACGTACTTTGTATTAAGCTGACAGTTGTACAAGGAAACATCTCGCTTCACCACTGTTTTCCCTTGTATCTGAAACTCCACCTGAAGAATTCCATGGTCTGAAATAACAACAACAAGTCTGAGTTCTGTTTGAAATCATTTCCCTTAAATTATTTTGTTTCAACAGTCAACTTATAATTCATCACCTTGGTGCAATAATGGTAAGAGTACCACTGAAATATGAAGGAGATATTACATTATTGCAAAAAGGTGACAAATTTTAACTGTTTTATGGCATGTGCAGAAAGTGAAGATCCAGATCAGTCAGCAAGTCAATGCCATGACTGTTTCCTTCTTTGTCAAAAATAACCAAATGAAACAAAAAGCACACAGTATAGATCCTGATCTGACAGCACAAATGTGCGAGCTGATCTGGATCTACACTGTTTGCCCATGTGATAACAGCCTTATCGTATGGAGTAACAGGTTTAAGCAATTATATGAAAAGATTATAGGTACATTACTTAATTCAATGTTTGTTGTGATATTTTTTATATATCTATATACTGGTTTGCAAACAGCAAGGACCGGTAAATGGCAATCTGGGGTTTTCAGTTAAGTGCATATTAATTTTTTTTTATAATAAAGAAATTTTCTTTCCCTGTCATTTCATATCTAGAAATTTATTGTGCTAAGCTTATTCAAAGGTAATAAATATCAATTAATTACAAATGAAATATTTTCTCATAGAACTAGAAAGAAGCACTGTATAAAATGTTTGTTTTACATTCAATGTACTTTATGCATAAGTACCATAAAACTCCTTTTAAACACCCACAGCGGCATTACATTTTCTAAAAAGGGGGCACTTATAATTTATATTAATCATTTTTATTTTAATATTAGAATCTGAAGAATATTTTATAATTAATATGGATTAACTGGGTTTTCACTAAAAAATAACAAAGGAAGGGGAGCATTTAAAAGGAATTTTATGGTATAGTAAAAAGTGACTAAACATTTGAGTAGCCTATCATTTACTGGTCCTTGTTCTTGGTTAGATCAGGGCTGAAGGTTATAAAACTGAGTTTGGAAACCAGTCTCAAATCTCAAACATCTGATTGGCTGAAATGGCGACCAGTCGCCATTTCAGCCAATCAGATGCTTGAGATTTGAGACTGGTTTCCATGCTCAGCTTTATAACCTTGACACCATTATTCTTCCAAGACTCTACTGACAGGGTTTCCATCTTTACATTATGCAAATAAAGGGCAATAACTTAACAGGAAGGTGAAAGAAACTGAAACAATATAAAACTGCAAAGAAAAAAATTAGAAACAGGAACAAGAAAGTTTACTACACTTACATACTGCAAGATATTTTCAGCTATTTTTCAACAAATAATAGAATCATTTAATATTAACTGTTGTCCTTAAAATACTTTATTTAATATATAGAACTCTGAAAATTAATGTCCAAACATTTCTATATGATGTAAAAGAAACTACACAATCAAGGTTAAACAGAAATATTTTAGATTAGACCACCACCTACCATATTTTATCCACTTGTAAGACGAAGATAATGGGTCGATTGTACATTTAAAAATAATGCATTTTATTTAATAGCAGTGTCAACAGAATTACCACAAAAAATGGAATGTTTCTGCGGTCTGGTTTTTGAAATCTTACGCCTCAATTTTTCGCCATATTGGTCTGGTACACAGAATATGTTTTTGGAGTGTAAAAATAACAAAAATCAGAATTAGCCTATTTTGCAATTTTATTCAATTCCATACATTATGTTTTGTCAAACTGATCCACCTTTTATTCAATTAATAATGGTGATGGTTCGGAAATCATGTATATCCACTATAAAAATACTAACCTATGACTTATTTAATTAGAACACTTCAATTTTGGCTCCACAAAAAGTGGCTGTTTGAAACGCTTGGACTAAATAAAAAAATCTGTCCATTTTTACTTATGGGGCAAAGTCTCGGTGGATTGTCTTACAAATGGATCACATTTACACAGGTGAAATAACGGCAGAATTCCCAAGTTTAAAGAACTATCATGTTCTATTGATTATGTGTGTTAAAGGTTGACTCAATTTTTGATTCTTCATTAATTTATAGAGAATTGTCCTATAAAAAAATTAGCAAATAACTATAACAACAATAAAATTGTGTATTTCCATCCTCTTGCAAGAGCAGAATAAATCTAGGAACATCTACATATAGTAAGAAGTAAGAATCCAGATCTTTTAAGGGTTTTCCCATATCAATACACCAAAAGTGGGTGGGATGTACCAAAAAATGCAGACTGAAAAGCAATTTTACATAACCCCTATATCCAGTACCAACAAAAGTGTGAGATCCAACTTGGTCAAAGACTCATTTGCTGGATTTAGAATCACATAAATTGCCTCAATCAACATTATTTTATACAATTCTGTTCTGAACACTAGAGCCAAAGAACATTTAACCAACATTAGAGACCAGTCTAAAATACGAGGGTTGATCAAAAATAAACCGGATTATTTAAATAGCAAGTAGAATATTTCATTAGGATAAATAAAAATACATATAACAGTTTGTGGAATCAATCCCCTACTGAATACAGAAAACAGTTCTCAAAAACATTTACAAACAATGGAAATAGAGTGATTTGCATGAGCATATGTCTGGTGTCATGGCACACAGTAAGACGACACTGGTGACGTTGTTGATGTTGCGCGTTATTACAGCGTCTCGACTGTGACCGGGTTTCTGGGTCATAGAACCATAGCCAGGTTTTGTCCGTCGTTACGTTGTGACTGAGGAAGTCGTCCCCTTCTCGGTTCACTCTACGCAGGACGGCTAGTGAATCCTGCACGCGACAGACCAACTCTGTGTCTTTCAAGAGACGCGGGAACCAGCGCGCGTTCACCTAGTGTCAGTTATCAGGTATGGTTAAACTTTAAAAAAATGCATTTCCATTTTAGAAACTTATAAAAAATAATATTCAGATAAAAAATAAGAATTTACCATTAACTAAATTGTTAAAACATGTATTTTTCATTTTGAAAATGCATATTTTGCAAGGTTTGGAACGTAGATCGTCGATATCCTAAGTTTCAATTATTCAAGACA
The DNA here is from genome assembly GCA_038501625.1 of Corbicula japonica. Taxonomy (NCBI): domain Eukaryota; kingdom Metazoa; phylum Mollusca; class Bivalvia; order Venerida; family Cyrenidae; genus Corbicula; species Corbicula japonica. The sequence goes on along the minus strand of JAZAYU010000017.1, from coordinate 6,866,378 downwards.
TCGTGTAATTGAAAAAAAATTTAAGTGTTATAATAAAAAAATTCTTATCATTCACATTTTCAAATCCCATGTAAGAATAGTCTGCATGGTCCCGTAGCTTACATCGAATTTTGCCATTAACGCCCTAACCGTTAAACGCCTGTCGTTTTCCAACGCATTCGCCATTAACGTCACGAGCGTCGTTGTTTCATTCTTCTTTCTTCCTCTTCCTTCTTTGTCGGTGATACCTTCTCTAAAATATTTGTGCCAATCAAAACACCACTGTTCGGCTTACTGCATGCTTCCCGTGCATAGCTGCACTTTTTTTCAAAAGTTTTACACGGAGTGTCGCCTTGCTGCTGACAAAAATTAAGTATTGTCCGTATTTCAAGTTTTTCTGTTGACGCCATTTGTAACGCAATTTGCATTCAGCGTACGATATTAAAAATCCGATTGCAACCATATGTGTTTATGCAATTACGTCATATTTTGCGATAACGTCAAAAAATAACGGCATGACGTTTTTATGGATTTTTATGTATGAAACATGATTGGAAACAACAATAAACAATTTTAAACATCGGACGTAAAAGAAAAATGACGCGCTGCGCCGTGATGGCATTACCATGGTTTCTTAATGCGTGATTATGAATAGAAGTAAGTGTTTTTCAAATAAAAAGTTAGATCAACTGTTTGCATTTAAATTGGGATTTCGATTGGTGTAAAGATTTGGTTGTTTGAAAGGAAACTTTTTATTTGAGAGCAAAAATCCGGTTTATTTTTGATCAACCCTCGTATTAAGCACCTGACTGGCTGAAAAAGGCAACTGGTCTTCAGTTTTCTGACCTTGATTCCAGACTGCCAGATCATTAAAATGGTTACGGGACTATTCGTGCCAAAGACTGTTCGTGCCGGGACTTTTCGTCCCAAACGTGATTTTTTACCGGGACTGTTCGTCCGGGACGTTTCGTCCCAATATATATTAAAGAATAAAATCGCAAATTGGGATGTTTGTAATAAATTGGCATTTGTCTCGATATCTATTTAAAAGAAAACTCTAAAATTTAATTAATTTATTTTACAATGCATACATATTTTTTACATTTAAATATTAAAACAAAACACACACAAACGAACGAGGTTGTAAAAGTTATTATAAAATTTAGTATACTAATACACAATTATTTTACGACAAAACCACACAAAATGAACGACTACATTTTTAAAGTTTTATTGTTAACCGACACCGTATTTCTTTTATAAATTTGTGATATTTTTATTTACAATATAAACATATTTCAATAACTTCTGCACTGACGTCCGGACAGTCTTTGGGAAAGGTATATCTCTTAGAATATTTTGTTCCCAACAAACTTATTTTATGATTTCATGTTAATCCTGTATTAGGCAGTTGACTAAGAATTCTTTCAGCTGTTCCTCTTGTTGTGATGTTGTGTCTTTAATAATCCCAAAAATATTGTCACGAGCGCTCAAATGACCTCCAGATTTCGTTATCCTGAAAAATATTAACTCATCCGCATTTATGTAAACCAAATTGATAATATGTTGAAGTACATTTAAACATTAACATGAAAAAGACTTGAACATAAACGTTGTTAAGAAAATTGAGTTCCACTAAAATAAGGAGAAATGAAAATGGTTTCAACAGTAAACAGTTTTCCAAGCTCACACCTGACAATAAATAAATAAAGTTTGAAAGAGTCGTTTTGTTAAAACAAACACGCATTCTTTTTATTTATGAACGTACACTACCATTAAGTAAGATCATGAAAATAATGTGCGTACTGGATGTTTAAAATGGATTCCCTTATTTCCAAAAAAAATACAGTACAGTGTTGAAAGAAGTTGCGTTTCTAATTTCGTGTTTAAAGAAACCGCGTTTCTAATATCTTTAAGTATATGTGTATTTACGGAACTTTGTGTAAAACACATTTTACAATACTACTTATTTATTTATCAAACGTTATTTGAAATAAATTTTAATAAATATCTTTTATAATAAATGAACTTACCGGTCTGGCAGGTACGGTGTTGCCTACGCCCGCAACTATCACATAAAATAGCGTGTTGACGGGGTCTAATATGATTGTGGCATTTCAAACACGGCAAAAATACCATCTTCAGCGTTTGTAAGTTAATCAATCGTTTTAGAACAAATAATCGAGTGAAATAAAAAATATTTTCCACGTTTTTAAACTTTCCGAAATGTCAGCCATCAGCTGAAGATAAAACTATCGGAAATGTCGCCGCGATATACCTAATCTGGTTCTTCTGATACTCCCCGTTGCTAATGAGCATATGATGTTAATTTGTCAAAACTCTGTTATATCTCTGTTATGATTATCTTATCTGATTATCTGTAAATTAATGTAATTAGTTAGACTCGTAAGTCCGTCATTATCAGTACTTTTTCTCAATATCTGTGATGTTTTAAAAACAAGAGCTGTCAGAGGAGACAGCATGCTCGACTATTCGAATCATTTGAAACAAATGCAATTTGAAGATTAAAACAGTAACAACTATGGCCATACATTCATGTGCAATCAGTAAAAATATTAACAAATATTAACAAGTGAATGGTAAGGGAAAAATTCATTTCAAATAACAGAAATAATTTCTTAATGTACCATAAATATTAAACTGAAAAGGGGAATAACTATGAAATATTTCTGAAGTTGTTAGAAAACTTGTTAGAAATTTTTTTATTAGAGATATTTACTTTTAGTCAATTATCAATCACTTCAGTAATGTTACAGAAAAGAACTGACCTAAAGGCATGGAAATGGTACACGACTCACCAGCTTGTCATGGTGAACATTTCTGGCAAGTTACTATATTCCTAATGTATTTAAAACCCTGACAAGAAAATTCTATTTTAGTAGCAGTGACCTTGGACCTACAGGCATGGGCATGGTACGGGACACACCAACTTGTCATGATGACCATTTGTGTCAAGTTATTTTGAAATCACTCTATTCCTAACGAAGTTACAGCCCGGACAAGAGAATTCTATTTTTAGTAACAGTGACCTTGACCTACAGGCATGGTCATGGTATGGGATACAACACCCTGTCATTGTGAACAATTGTGCCAAGTTATTTTGAAATCCGTCCATTTATAATGAAGTTACATCCCGGACAAGAAAATTCTGTTTTAAGTAACAGTGACCTGGACCTTCAGGCTTGGGTATTGTGTGGACACACTGCCTTGTCATAGTGAACGTTTGTGCAAAGTTATTTTGAAATCCCTCCATTCATAACAAAGTAACAGCACGGACAAGAGAATTCTATTTTTTGTAAGATTGACCTTGACCTTTGACCTACAGGCATGGGCATGGTACGCGACACACCACCCTGTCATAGTGAACATTTGTGTCAAGTTATTTCGAAATCCCTCCATTCAAAACAAAGTTACAGCCTGGACAAGAAAATTCTATTTTTAGTAACAGTCACCTTGACCTTGGATCTACAGCCATGGGTATTGTGCGGACACACAGCCTTGTCATTGTGAACATTTGTGTCAAGTTATATTGAAATCCCTCCATTCATAACAAAGTTACAGCCCGGACAAGAAAATTCTATTTTTTGTAACAGTGACCTTGACCTTCGACCTACAGGCATAGGTATTGTACTTGACACACCGCCTTGTCATGGTGAACATTTGTGCCAAGTTATTTTGAAATCCCTCCATTAATAATGAAGTTAAGGGCCAAGTGTATATTTTGCTTAACACAAAATGTAAGTGGAAAAGGGGCATAATTTGAAAAATATTGAAAGCAGGGTTATGGGTCTTGTTGGTTATGATGTAGATTTTGATGGTGAAATTATATTTCAAGTTTCAAGGCAATATCTCAAGTAGTTTTGAAGTTATGGGCAAAATTTTGCTTAACACAAAATATAAGAAAAAAGGGGCATAACTTGAAATATATTGACAGCAGAGTTATGGGTCTTGTTGGTAATGATGTAGAATTTGATGGTGAATATATATTCCAAATTTCAAGTTGATATCTCCAGTAGTTTATAAGTTATGGACCAAAGTGCATATTTTCCTTAACGCAAAATTTAAGTGAAAAAGGGGCATAACTTAAAAAATATTTGTAGCAGAGTTATGGGTCTTGTTGGTAATGATGTAGAATTTGATGGTGAATATATATTTCAAGTTTGAAGTTGATATCATAAGTAGTTTTTAAGTTATGGACCAAAGTGCATATTTTGTTTAACGGACGGAGCCGCCGACGCCGACACCGGGGTGAGTAGGATAGCTCCCCTATTCTTCGAAAAGTCGAGCTAAAAATGACTTTAAATACTCTTAATGATGCGAACAATTATTTTTAAATTAAAAAAAAATAAGACGCAGAAGTTCTGCAAATAAGTTGGTGTTAATTGATGCCGATTATTACTGGTCGTGACCATTATAGAAACATAACTATGTTCTTCTTGTAGAACGGCGAACTTGATATTTTACATTTTATGATAATATGAACATCTACAAGTAAATACCTGTAGGAAATTAATGATTATCACTTCGAGATAACTTATAAAAAAAGAAGTTAATGGGTAATAAGGTGTCTTCATTTAAAAAAACATCAGGAAATTATTGCATAAATAGAAAGTCATATTCAAACTAACTTTACAATGTATTTTAGTGGTCCGATTCTCAATAGTTTTACCTTTTTAGAAAGCCTAGATATTGTTTAAATAGATGCAAAAGGAATTTAAGAGTTATTTGTAAAATAAAAAAAATATGGGCTAACACCGTGTGTTTTGTTACAAAAAGATTTTTTGATATACATGTATCTGTTAAAATAATGAATTTTAAGTTAAGGTGTCGCCGTGTTTACTTTACTTTCTCTAATTAACAATATTTATGAACAAAAACGCCGATTTCTTTCCGATTATAATGGTTATTTGTAAAATAAAAAAAATATGGGCTAACACCGTGTGTTTTGTTACAAAAATATTTTTTGATATACATGTATCTGTTAAAATAATGAATTTTAAGTTAAGGTGTCGCCGTGTTTACTTTACTTTCTCTAATTAACAATATTTACGAACAAAAACGCCGATTTCTTTCCGATTATAATGGTTGAAATTATTTTTGAGCCAATGGCCATGCAGTATTTTTCAAATATTTCGAACCTTAATTCTCATAATGTTGCGCGTCGGAAATGTGTTTATTATAGGACAATTTGCTCATGATTATTGTTAGAAAGTTTAATGACGAACATGTACATGTATTGTTTGCTTACGATCTTTTAAAGCGTGGAAATAGGCGTGACTTACAAAGAAATCATTTAAATATTGATTTGAGCGTTGACTTTTTGGCTGATGAACAACTTCTTAAAATGTTTAACCCTTTAATCCATAGGCACGTTTGTTATCACATAGGGACCAGTGTAGATCCAGATCAGCCATAAAATCAATGCCATCTGATCTGGAGTTACACTTTTCGTTTTTTGTTTTTTGTCAGAAATAACTTAGTGAGTCTAAAAGCGGACAGTGTAGATAATGATCGGAATGCACTGATGTGTCGGCTGATCTGGATTATAACTGTTTTGCCAAGAGATAAATATGTATTTATGTAGTAAAGGGTTAAATGGAACTTTCACTGACGAACCCTTGTTTCTCCACCCGAAATACACTGTCACACAGGTTTCCCCTGAGATCCATTGTGTTTTCAGATAAAAAATTTGCATGATTCGCTTTCTAAAATATTCTTTCAGTACATGTTTACAAGCCACAAAACTACTTGCAGTTTGACAGTTGATTTTGTGTATACCCATATATAATTAATTTAGGCGGAGACTGTTTTGTCAGTAACAAAAATAATTTCAACCATTATATACGTTATAGTTTATTTAGAGGCTTGTATGAAAAATTAAACGGTCGCCCAGCTGCGCTTGGCCTGACCATTTAATTTTCATACAAGCCTCTAAATGAACAATAACCTATACATAATATCGTCAGTGACAGACTGAAGAGTCAAGCATACGATAAAGAAAATTAAAAAAAGTCGACATTCTTGAGATTTGATAAGTTTTACAAGTACATCAAATTAATTCATTACTTTGGGACGAATAGTCCCGTAAAATGGAACGAAATGTCCCAATTAAAAAATTGGGACGAATCGTCCCGCGCGAAACGTCCTAGTACGAACAGTCTTTGGCACGAATAGTCCCGGAACCCATTAAAATTTAATAGAGACTGAAAACGAATCTTAAATCTCAAGCATCTGATTTGTTGAGCCAGCCTGTCTCCAAATGGTCTAACCAACACCTAGAGTTTTAAGACTGGTTTGGGATCACTGTTCAATAGGTCTGTCCTGAACATCATACACTCGAGTGCCAGAACATATAGAGAGCCGGAGGACCAGTCTTATTGCCATAGCATTTACCGGTTATTGGATGAATTAGGTGTCTGTCAACCAATAGACCAATCAAAAGCAAGAGTTTTGAGACTGGTCTCAAATTATGGTCGTAGAGTTCAAAATCAGTATAATGAGAATGAAAACCAGTCTCTAAACTTCAGCATCTGATTGGTTGCAACTGGACAAATCCCCAGTGACCATATCACTGGTCACTTGAAGCTGGTTATATGGCGATTGGCTCGATTTCAGGATCATTCATCCCATCCTGCAGAGGTATATTTGAATGGGAAAACTTCAACAAATTGAAAAAGAACCCATAAATGTAGACAGAATAGCAGACAAAAATAGTAGTCTGAAAATGAACAGAGAGGGAAAACTGTTAAACAAAAGCTTTCTGTACTACATGAACTGGATAATTACCTCGCGGATGATTCACTGAAATGTAAGCAAAACATGCATATTACTACCAAATCTTAAAAAATTATTAAAACTGTGTTTCTTATGGCTTCCTTAAAGTTTACAAGTTTTGTAGTTACCATATAAAATGAAACATATTGAATCATGCAAATTTATAGTTTCATCACTGAATCTCATCCTTCAATACATGTAAATTTATAAAGTTCTCCTAGTAAGAATTTCTGCCAACTAACAAAGGTATGCAGAAAATCAATTTATCTTCCTTTAGGTTGATATTTCAGCCAATAAAAGGTCATTCATACAAAATTTTCACGTTTGTTCTTACCTAAACCAACAGGAAAAGATGGAAGCTTGTACTTTTCTGGCAGCGGACACGAGATCCTGTCTTCTGTAATAGATGCTATGGTTTTATGTCTGGTATCCAGGACAGCAAACCTACAGTGAAGTTCAAGGTCACCTGAATTCTGAACTGTTACTTTGTCCAGTTTGAATGAGATCTGAAACAAAACCACAATAAATACTGATCATAAAATATCCAAGACTTACAATTTTTCCATGCTGCTTGGATTATCTATACAAAAAGACACAGCAATGCCACAAAAACAGGTTTTCTTCTTAAGTTTTAACCCTTTCCTTGATTTATATGCATTTTTATGCATGTGCGACCAGTGTAGATCCAGATCAGCCGGCACATCCGTGCCGTCTGATCAGGATCTGCACTGGTCTCATTTTGGTCAGAAATAACCTAGTGATTCAAAAAGCGAACAGTTTAGATCCTGATCAGACGGCACGGATGTGCCAGCTGATCTGGATCTAAACTGTTCACCCTAGCAATAAAGGTGTTTCTACAGGAAAGGGTTAAGCGAAAAAGGGCATTACTATGACAAAATACAGTCAAGAGTTATGAAACTTGTCCTGATAATTGTTATTGTGATATCAGATTTCAATCATAAATGTCTACCTTTAACGGTCACTGAGAAAAAGACAACTTTCTTGAAAAACTTAATGTAATGTTGCCCAATGACTTACCCCAATCTAATAAACAGGATTTTCAAAAGAAAACCTGGATAAACATCAATTGCCTCATCACAAAATTGTACTTGGAATATACTTGGTACCTCTAAGGAAAGCAAACCCTGGTAGCCAAGCATCCCTTCCCATTATGTGAGGACTCTCTTATCAATTATATCAAATACACAATCTGCTGCACTGAGCATGGTTTCTACGTTCACCAGTCTCAATTCCAAAAAGGGGCTTTTTTTACATAATATAATATTTTAAGTCTTCAGTTATAGATTTCATTGTATGTTGTTTTGTTTCTCACCTTGTTTTCGTTATTCATGGCAGGGACTGACACTGACCCAGGGAAGACATCTCTCATGGAAGCACAAACACCGTTCCTCGAGGGTAACCAGGCTGGGGATATACTCTCAACAGGACACTGGTTCTGCTTCATACATCTGAAATCAATCAAGAGCTCTAAGATAACCCTTTACTCCATATTAATTTTATGGATTTTAACACATGTGCGACCAGTGTAGATCCAGATCAGCTGACACATCTGTGTAATCTGATCTTGATCTATACTGATCATATCAAAGGTTTACTTCATATATATGGGTTTATTCACATATGCACCAGTCACACGTAAAATAAAACCTGCATAATTATATAATAGACATAAAATTTCAGTCAACAAATTTTATTATGTGTTGCTTTGATATCATGATATTAAACTACCCAACATAATTACTTGCACACATCAGCTGAGTAATAAAACAGATAAATTTTAGCTATTTTAGATAAAATTTTGTTCTTGTGATAAAAGGTTCATAACTTGCATAATAAATGATACAATCACATAATAAAATATGGTCTGTAAAATCAGTTATTTCTATAGGTTTATTTTTTAAGACTAGATGGGTGTTCAGTTGAACACTTGTGTCGCCCTCTGGTGCTATGTTGGAAAAAAAATGCAAGTACAAAAAGGGGCATAACTCCATCAAATGTGAGGTTGACCTAAAGAATTTGGCATCATCATGAGCGTGTTGTCATAAGCAATATAATTTGAAAGTTTGTCCTAAAAATATTACGAAATGACAAAGTTATAGCCAACGTCAAGTTTTCATGTAAAAATCCAAGTACAAAAGGGGGCATAACTCCATCAAATGTGACCTTGACCTTGAGAATTTGGCATCATCTCGAGCGTGTTCTCATCAGCAATATAATTTGAAAGTTTGATGAAAAAATTTTAAGAAATGACCAAGTTATAGCCAATGTTAAGTTTTTGTATCTAAATCCAAGTAGAAAAAGGGGCATAACTCCATCAAATGTGACCTTGACCTTGAGAATTTGGCATCATCTCGAGCTTGTTGTCATAAACAATATAATTTGAAAGTTTGATTAAGAAATATTTAGAAATGGCAAAGTTATACCCAACGTTAAGTTTTCACAAAGCGGTCCCTATGTATCACCATTTCTCCAAAAGGGCGACACAAAAAACTTTTTTTTTTTGTTTAAAAAAAACAAAGAACAAAAAAAGTGGAAAATGACATCTTTGCTGGCAATTGAATGATGAAATTCATAAAATTTAATCAAAATTTAATAATAAGAATACTGGTAATAATTTTACAGAAATTATAAAAATATTTAAGTGCCAAGTAGCTGGAAGAGCCAACAAAAGTGTCAGACTGCCAATCAAAGGGCCATGACTCTGAAGTGACTGCAGCAATCTGGATTGTTACTTAACTTAGTTCAGATTGTAAGCCTATCAAAATTCAGACCAAGTTTAGTGAATGGTAGATAAAAGACTTTTCAAGACAGTGGACATAAATTTTGCTAAATTAGTAAAATATTTACAATTAAAGGACCATAACTCCATAGTAACTGGAGCAATCTGGCTGGTTATCTAATTTTGCTGAAATGTTATTTATATAACCATTTATGAGTGGGTTCTTTTGAAATTTTCAGGAAATGTGCTGTAGTTCAAACTGTTTGTTTTTTAAGGGTAGGTGTCTGAATGCAAACAGTTTTCTTCGTGATCTGTTTTAACTTAAATGTTTAAAGAATGCTCCCAAGGTACAGCAGATATGGAATATTTAACTGTACATTTATTTTACATAAGTATTATTCAGAAACACTCAGTAGAGTACTGGTTAGATCATTTGTTAAGTGTATATTGTAATAAATCTTATTGAAATACTAACTTTGCTTTTTCAAAGCCGTTTTATGCTTACAAGAAACAGTCCTAATTACTTTTTTATATAAACACTTTTGAGAGAATCTGTGTGTACATTTTCAGTTACATGCATCCTTAATCTTGTTTACCTCAAGTATTCAACATACTCAGGGGGTCCAACGTATTTGGTTTTTTCGGAAAAGTAAGTGAGCGACATGTTCTCTGCGGAACAAAATGGCGGAAAATTGTGTGATTTGGTGCATTTCAGGAGATATTTTGACCTGGTAAGTAGATTTATATCAATGTTATCGTAATATAAATACGCCTACCCGGAGGCCAGATGTGTAAGCTCCACTCGGTTTTTTAACTTATGTTTCTAGAGGCCTAAACAAAAAAGTTATTGAATGTATAAACTGAAAGATTGTTTGTTTACAAAGTGAAAATGGAAAATTTTGTGACTTAAAACTGTGTATTTAGTCAAAATATAACGTTCTTGGACCTATTTTAGCGAAATTATTATCGAGTTTTTGCATATATTTCTTCACGGCGGCTTTTGCACTTTACATGGGTACTTTATGGCCAATCTTTTTATGTTCAAACACCTTAAATGTTTGGCGTGGAAGTGGTAAGCATGTTTTTGTTCGGTGCAGAATCTGAATAACACTCATACGCGTTTATATAAGTGAAAGTAAGACACTTGCTGACAAATGTTAAAAATCAAACCAAAAGCCAATATTTTACCCAAACACACGGATGTTCCTTTAAATCTTTGCCCGAAAATGGCTTTACCGAAACAAGAACTTCATATGTATTTATAATATCAAGTAGAATATACCTACCCATTCTCGTGTTTGTTTGTGTGTGTGTGCGTGTGTGCGCGTAAGTATAAATCTATACCCCGATATAAATTTCTTACCAGTCCAGTATCTTTTCTTAATTTAGGTGGAATAATAAGTTGTATCTAGGGTTGCACCTGTAGAACCGCAAGTTGATGCGGGATGGGTAAACGTCATTTCATTATGCCCCGTATGATGCTCAAGTCTGATTCCCAGGGCTCTTAAGTTATTAAGGGTAACACGCTTTTGTAGCCTCCTTCAGTAAGCAAAATTACTTCCATAATCGAAAAAAAAGATGCTTTCCTTTTTACGTACACAAATCTCTAAATATTGTAAATATGACACAGAATATACCCAAACAACAATACCGAGCATAGCATTTTGTTATAAGGGTATTCTGAGAAATTTTGACAGGATTATAAGTATCTTGCATGAGTGTGAGGTGACGATGGAAAAATCTGTCACCGAGGGGGAACTGTTTTGCGGGAACGAGGCTCTGTCGAGTTCCCGCCAAAACTGTTCACCCGAGGTGACAGATTTTTCTATCTTTACCGAATGTCCCATGCAAGATACTTTTTCTTGCATACCTTTTACTGTTCATTTGTGTATATGTATACAAAATAATTTTTTTTTCCTTACGCAGAAATATTGACGTAAACGTAAATCTTATTTTTAATGATGTCACTAACTTGAATAAATTACGTCAGATACTTGAAGACTGTAAACTGTAAACTCGCTTCTCGCCAAAAGACAATGGCGCTTGACTGTGTATTCGGCGAGCAAATGCCTTGTGGTCGTAATTAAGGTGTCAAAATAAGTGGCAACTGGGTATATAAGACTGTAGAAAGTGGTCGCATTATGGAATATGGAATAGCGGGGTGGTCGTACAATCGATGCGAGCGACTATTGAATTATATAGGAAAAATCTGTTCTTTCAAAAAGTGCCCGTAACAGCGGGATGGTCTTGAAATTGAGGTGGTCACAAGGCGGGAGTTTACTTATCAAGAGGTAGAATAATATACGAGCATAATATATGTGGTAGATAATTTTGCATAACAAATAAGCGATATTTTCGTATTTGGGTAACAAATCGGCTTTTATTTTGATTAACATTTGCTATCAGCTCATGTCTTACTTTCACTTATATTAACGCATATGAGTGTGTTATTCAGATTCTGCACCGAACAAAAACATGCTTACCACTTCCACGCCAAACATTAAAGGTGTTTGAACATAAAAAAATTGGCCATAAAGTATCCATGTAAAGTGCAAAAGCCGCCGTGAAGAAATATATGCAAAAACTCGATAATAATTTCGCTAAAATAGGTCCAAGAACGTTATATTTTGACTAAAAATACAGTTTTAAGTCAAAAATTTTTCTATTTTCACTTTGTAAACAAACAATCTTTCAGTTTATACATTCAATAACTTTTTTGTTTAGGCCTCTAGAAACATAGGTTAAAAAACCGAGTGGAGCTTACACATCTGGCCTCCGGGTAGGCGTATTTATATTACGATAACATTGATATAAATCTACTTACCAGGTCAAAATATCTCCTGAAATGCACCAAATCACACAATTTTCCGCCATTTTGTTCCGCAGAGAACATGTCGCTCACTTACTTTCCGAAAAAACCAAATACGTTGGACCCCCTGATACTGAGAAAGGGAAATTTTCCCTCTTCATCAATCTGTTGTGATGACAGTTCAGTGACTGCAGCTTCTGCCAACTTTTAGATGGCTTTAACCTTACTCATATATATGCCTTTTATTGCTTAGGTGACCATTTTAGATCCAGATCAGCTTTCACATCTGTCATATGATCTGAATATAAAAGGTTTGCCACTTGGTCAGAAATCAACTAATAAATCAAGAAATGAACAGTAAATTGGATCCAGATAAGATGGCACACATGTGCCAGCTGATCTGGATCTTAAGTCTTGGCCCATGCAATAAAAGCGATATCTAGTGAGTAAAGGGTTAAATCTGCACTGAACATCAGCTAGAAATCTCCATGTCAAAACTCAAAGGCTGCAACACTATGATTGATCACAATGGTACTGATTATTTTTGTCTGACTGACACTGAAATCTTGATACATTTTGATTCTTTCCTGGCTCCAAGGTTATAAAGCTGAGATTGGAAACCAGTCTCAAATCTCAAGCATCTGATTGGCTGAAATGGCAACTGGTCGCCATTTCAGCCAATCAGATGCTTGAGATTTGAGACTGGTTTCCATGCTCAGTTTTATAACCTTCAGCCCTGGATCAGTCTAATATAATCTGCCTAGCTTTCACACCTCTGCTATGAGCAGAAAGGTGCAGCTAGTGGCTGATCTATCTAAGTCTGGAATGCTCCAAAACTTGTGTTTAATTTCAAACTTTTCCTCTAACAAAAGTGCCGCTTCTTTGTGGATCCAATATTGTAACAATATTTTTTCCATGATTTCAAGTAATATGGCAGTCTTCTTTTAAAACTTTAGATGCTTTCCATCAAAATATTTATTATACACAAACAGGGAATAGCTTAGAGTCAGACTTAGAAATAGTCTACAAAAATCTTAGGAACTTCTCCCTCTGCTTTTAACAGAAAACAACATATCAACTTCATGTGTATAGAACCGAACACACAAAAACAGAAACGCTTCAGTTTGAACTGAACTAATGAGGTCTGCTCTTTTTGGGACCAAATAAGATGGACTGCTTTTAACGTCTTTGCGATTAAATCTTATTCCTGTAATGTGAACACCCCTTAGTTTTTAAACCCTAATCATTCCATGCATGAATAACCTATCAGTAGTGTTGCTTTATTTATCAAAACATCAGTATAATGTTCTCAAAATGTTTCCAATATTGTTAAGTGATCATGATGTTAATTTCTGTAACAGTTCTATTTCCATCTAGAAACAGAAGCAGACAGATTTGCAACTTCTATAAAACTCATAAAAACAGTTCCCAAGCTTCTGAAATGCAATTTAGACAAACTGCAAATGCAAAAACTGTTTTTAAAAACAAAAATTTACGGTAGTCCCTCAGTTGTCTGTTTAGTTTTTGTTAATCAAATTTCAAAATGATTCAGCCACATAAATCTCATCAGGCAACAGGAATATGCAGGTTTAAAGTTGTGCATAACTGATGCTGATAGATATTATCATCATTACATGACACTATTTACCCTTTCCTCCATATACACACCTTCATGGCATGGGTGAAGGGTGTAGATCCAGATCAGCCGACATTTCCGTGCCATCATATCAGGATCTGCACTGTTCACTTTTGATTAATTAAGTTATTTCTGATCAAAAAGCAACCAGTGCAGATCCTGATCAGATGGCACAGATGTGCCGGCTGATCTAGATATACCATACATGCCAAGTCTCACGCCGTGAGGTAAAAACTCATGGAATTTCAACCACCCTCACGGTCTAACGGATAAAAACAAAAAACTCACGTATTTTTGATAATTTCTCTTTAAAAAAAAGTCATCTGCAGGGCAATTTTCAATGTCTCCAAAAAGTCTGAGGATCACCAAATTCAAAATGAAAGCGCTTGATTGACAGTGATTATTGGAAATTATGACATTTTGTTTATTTCATCCGCTTCAATTACCCTGGGGCAATGGATTAACATCAATTGTTAGATAAGGTGTTATTCAATTATCTTTTCTCATTTATTGACATGTTTACTCAATCATCTTTTATGTCTTAGTTGGGGTATAATTTCAATGCAAGTGTTACAGTTTTCGGCTACGGATGGGTAAACGTCTAAGGGCATTACTTTGAAGGTGTACCGGTCAGACTAGATTTCTTATGTATCAGACCGAATGTCAGACAAAAATTTGAACTCCTTAACTTGCAAATAGCCTTATAACATCTTTCGGTCTGACAGAATTTGTTTCGGTCAGATAGATTTTCACATCTCATCTGACCAAATGTCTTACACATATTTTCAACTTTCGGGAAGTCTGATTTTAATTGGCATCTTGAAGCATTAATCCAGGATAAATAAAAAAACAAGATTTGTCAACCTTTAGCCCTTCTGTAAAGCTACAAGAATATTTTTTTATGCAAATGCAACACTAGAGTTTCCTGATAATGCCAAGTCACTAATTGCACTTAGTGGATAATTAATGGCTTGAATAGTATGAATTTTCAGAGGACATTTTTAAAATAAATGTGGCATAAAGATTTAAGTCACAAATATTTTATTTTATTTTGAAAAAATGTGTTTAATTGTCTTGTTATTGCATTAAAGTAATATAACTGACTGTAGTTACTCACAGAATAAAAAGGTAAAGGTATATAAGAACATTTAAAAGATACCATGTTTCGACACGCTTTAGAAAATCTCACTTATTTTTGCTCAAATCTCACTTAAAAATGTCACCAGTCTCACTTTATTATTTTTCGATACCTGGCATGTATGAGATATACACTGGTTGCACATATGTAAAATGTGTTCACTGCCATATATACAATTGAGGACTTTTTACAGCTGCCACACAGCACAAGTAAAACTACTGTTGGACTGTTTCGGTGAACAAGTACCTACTTCAGTAGACAAGTTTATTTATAGATAACGAATGGGTAAGAGTCTACACAACTGTTCATTTTAAACAATTCAGACACCTTTCATGCAGAATGAAATTCAGAGGTTTGTTAAGTACCAATTTATTGATGGCACAATTTTAATGCTTAATTAAAAACAACATCTGATGTATTCTTAATCAGGCCATGCCACAGGAAAAGGTGTCTTTGAACAACTGACATCAATCCTTGAAATGATGTCAAGACATTCAATCTTTCCTCCATATATACGCTTTAATGGCATGCGAGAACAGTGTAGATCCTGACCAGCCTGCATATCTGTTCTGTCTTATCAGGATATGCACTGTTTGCTTTTTTGATAAAAACTTTTTTATTTATTAAGTTATTTCTTACCAAAATGCGGACAATGCAAGTTCTGATCAGATTATATGGATGTGCTGGCTGATCTGGATCTACAGTGGTCGCACATGTCTAAAGAGACTTATATATAAAGGACAGGGTTAAGTTGCTTATCTTGCATGTTGCTGTAATAGGAATATTTTTTTAGTCAAAATGTGTAACAAAACCACTTGTTAGTTAAATATAAAGTAACAACTTAAATTACAAAAAGCAATTCCACCAAAGTCACCTTTTCCCATCAGCCATCTATCAAATTAGTGATATACTTATTGTATTTTCAGCAGAGAAAGTATACAGTTCACAAATAAAATATATTTAGATCTTTCTCTATGAACATTATCAACATTAATTTTATATGCCTTTAAAGCAAAGTTTGTATTATTCTGAAAGAAACATCATACATAATGGCGCAAAATGTTTATTTAATATTTACAATGCTATGTCATGACGTCAAATTTGCGAACTTGAACACATTTTTAAAATGTTCCCATTTGAAATATAATATTCATAAGTGTACCGGTGTAAAAAATAAGCACTGAAATTAAAAGTGACTGAAAACTCAGTTATTCTCAGTTATGCAAATGATTTAACATCCCTGCAGTTTACATACACTGAAATGCAGACAGGCTCCAGGTCTGTTACAGTGCATGTTTCAAATTAGTGTGGAATTTCTTACATCTGGGTTCAACCAACATAAATAAATCAAGTAGTTGTTTTTACAGAAAAGATAGTTTTAAACAATGTCTTCTTAAATACCTATTAAAGACAAATACATATTATATTATACATTCAGGTCTGTTCCAGTAAGTTTTCCATTCAATATTGAATCATTATTTTTTCATGGGTCAAAATCATTAAAGCTTTAAGAAATTTATCAAACTGATTGGTAATGTTAAACATATTTTTCAAATTTAACTCTTCTCCCACTAATATTGTTGAACTTTGAACTTTTTGAATAAAGATAGTTCAACCACAATGGTAAAGGATGCTTGGCACAAATTTATAGAACCGCAGTTGATGGTAAAGGGCGCTTGGCACAAATTTATAGAACCGCAGTTGATGGTAAAGGGCGCTTGGCATAAATTTATAGAACCGCAGATGATGGTTAAGGGCGCTTGGCATAAATTTATAGAACCACAGTTGATGGTAAAGGGCGCTTGGCATAAATTTATAGAACTGCAGTTGATGGTAAAGGGCGCTTGGCATAAATTTATAGAACCGCAGTTGATGGTAATGTGCGCTTGGCATAAACTTATAGAACCGCAGTTGATGGTAAAGGGCGCTTGGCATAAATTTATAGAACCACGGTTGATGGAAAGGGTGCTAGTCATATATTTATAGAATGGCGGTTGATGGTAAAGGGCGCTTGGCATAAATTTATAGAACTGAAAAGCAAAAGGTTACTGTATAGACCATGATCAGTACCACTGTAGGCTACACTGACTGTAAAATGTGACTGAGTTAAATTAGACATGTATTTTTTCATACAACTCCAAAACCTTAGAGTGAAATCATTGCCGTATGATTTTCCACTGGCATCTACTTTCTTAAGGATAATTTCATTTGAGTTTATGGGTTAACAAAGTCTTTCAACTCTTGAAATAATGTACTTTATGCCATTTTAATATTATCAACTTCAGATTTTATGTGCTAACAGACTGTACAGGCAGATCTTGTATTAATTCAATTTTAAAGGAAAATATTCAGAAATTTAGCCTGTAGCTATAATTTTCAAAATTTCAGGTGTAGAGCATTTTGGCAAAACACATTTATTATACTAAAGGGATGATAAAGCGCGAATCTGTTTTGTTTTTCTAATAAATTTTAACAACAAACATGTGCATGTATTACTAGAATCACATAAAACTTTGAGCCACAAATCAAGCAATCACAACTGTGTCTTATATGCTGTAATTACTTTTACAGCCGACTGTCTACAGTGACAGGGCCTCTTGGCTCAATACAAATGTCAGGCAGTCAGGACCTGTGTTTTACCATCATAGCACTGAAGGATGTACCCTTCTGTCAGCCAGATTGGACCATCCAACTGAAGCCATGGGCCCTCCTAGCTGAATACGAATGTCAGGCAGTTTGTGCGCTAAAAGCACGAGTTTCTAAGCTCAGTGCAAGGGTATCCATATAGTAGTGCATAATCATGAATAATGTAATGATTAACTCTTTCCTCTATACACATGCCTTTATGGCATGGGCATTCAGAGTATATCCAGATCAGCTGGCTTTTTTATTTATTCTGTTTTTTTTCTGACCAAATGGCGACCAGTATAGATCCAAATTAGACAGCACCTACCTGTTTTGTAGAACACACCAGCCACAAACAGAATCCAGTGTAGATGTACAGTCCTTACAAGATGTCTTCTGCTGACAGTGGTCAACATCTACCTTCATCAACTAAAATCAACAACAAAACTTTCAATATAAGACATATTTAACACAGACCTAGGCCTAAAATCATTAAACTAAAACTGGAGACCAGATCTCAGATCCCAAGCATCTGATTAGTTGAAATGGAGACTAGTTTCAGCCAATCATATGCTTGAGATTTGAGACCATTCTCCAATTTCAGTTTAATGATTTTCGACTCTGTACTCTTTAAATACTATTTGCCCCTGATGTCACATAAGGACCGGGTGTTGACTAGGAACAGCATTAGGGTTGTCTTGTTAGGGTCTACACCAGGGATTCTAAAATCGTCGGCAGGCCGGTCATTGACCGATTTTCGGGAAGAATGTCCGATTGAAATTTCAGAATTGGTTTTAAAAATCGGTCATGAATATTGGCCTACAAACTGTTACAAAATTACCTACATGTACATTTTTTTCACAGCTTAATCAGCTATTAACCTGTCAATTAGCGACTTCACAAGTCTGCTACCATGACTACCACGACTACACGTTCCGTGAATAGCCTGCGGCATAGCTGAAACGGGATGTGGTCGATCTCATTTTAACAACGGGCGGGTTATTTAATTTCCAAAAATGGACTGCGCCAGTCAAAGGCTGTCTGACGTCAGAATTTAAGATAGCAAAATTTACAAATGGTTGTATTAATCTACGTAAACGATAAAATAGTTAGCATTTTATTGACAGACACATTAGTCCGATATGTGCGTAATTCTAAAAGACCGACGACCGAAAATTGCTGTTTATTAAATTTAAAGAAAACTTATATCATGAGAATTTTACTTGAACTGTTAGCATTTCACAACAAATTTGAAATGGCTCAAATAAATGTATACTTAAATGTGAAAAAATTCGAGTGACCGGCTTGGTTACTTACGCATATAACGATTCAAATAAATTTCAAATTTACAACTAGAAATGTGTCCAAAGGACACGGATGCCCCCGCTATAGGTTTTTCATAAAGCTCCCAGCAGTAGTGTAGAACAAGTTGTGTTCACGAGATAATTATATTCCTATTACAAGAAAATTCTATTTTTAGTAACAGTGACCTTGACCTTGGATCTACAGGCATGGGTATTGTGCGGACACACCGCCTTGTCATGGTGAACATTTGTGCCAAGTTATTTTGAAATCCCTCCATTCATAACAAAGTTACAGCCTGGAGAAGAAAATTCTATTTTTAGGAACAGTGACCTTGACCTTGGACCTACAGGCTTGGGAATGTATGTGACACACAGTCTTAATATGGTGATCGATTAAACCAAGTTATTTAAAAATCCAATGACAAATAACAAAGTTACAGAGCCGACACAATTTTGCAAGAAATTTCTATTTTTAGTAACAGTGACCTTGACCTTGGACCTACAGGCATGGGCGTTGTATGCGACACACCACCTTGTCATGATGAACATTTGTGCCAAGTTATTTTGAAATCCCTCCTTTCATAAGAAAGTTAAGGGCCAAGTGTATATTTTGCTTAACACAAAATGTAAGTGAAAAAGGGGCATAATTTGAAAAAATATTGGAAGCAGGGTTATGGATCTTGTTGGTTATGATGTAGATTTTGATGGTGAAAATATATTTCAAGTTTCAAGGCAATATCTCAAGTAGTTTTAAAGTTATGGGCAAAATGCATATTTTGCTTAACACAAAATATAAGAATAAAACTAATGTAAATGAAATTATCAAAGGGCCATAACTTTTGAACAGAACATGTAAGAGCAAAACCCTGCCTTTATGCACAACAACATATCAGGCCAAGCATTGTGGTAAAGTTTTATTAAATTCCCACCAGTAGTTTAGGAGGAGTTGCGTTCACGAGATATATTCCTACTAAAACTAATGTAAATGGAAGTATCAAAGGGCCATAACTTCTGAACAGAACATGTATGAGCGAAACCCCACCTTCATGCACAACTACATATCAAGCCAAGCATTGTGGTAAAGTTTCATTAAATTCCCACCAGTAGTTAAGGAGAAGTTGCGTTCACAAGATATATTCCTATTAAAACTAATGTAAATGGAAGTATCAAAGGGCCATAACTTCTGAACGGAACATGTAAGAGCGAAACCCCACCTTCATGCACAACTACATATCAAGCCAAGCATTGTGGTAAAGTTTCATTAAATTCCCACCAGTAGTTTAGGAGGAGTTGCGTTCACAAGATATATTCCTGTTAAAACTAATGTAAATGGAAGTATCAAAGGGCCATAACTTCTGAACGGAACACGTAAGAGCGAAACCCCACCTTCATGCACAACTACATATCAAGCCAAGCATTGTGGTAAAGTTTCATTAAATTCCCACCAGTAGTTTAGGAGGAGTTGTGTTCACAAGATATATTCCTGTTAAAACTAATGTAAATGGAAGTATCAAAGGGCCATAACTTCTGAACGGAACATGTAAGAGCGAAACCCCACCTTCATGCACAACTACATATCAAGCCAAGCATTGTGGTAAAGTTTCATGAAATTCCCACCAGTAGTTTAGGAGGAGTTGCGTTCACGAGAATTTCGGACGGACGGACGGACGGATGGAAGGACGGACGGACAGGAGCAACTCTTAATGCCCGTCGCCATTTCATGGCGGGGGCATAAAAATCTACGTAATCAACATTTATTTCCGAGTAATGTTGCATACGCTGACTCTTGTAAGTTCGTAGATTCAAAAATTACTACATCCGGTCTTAAAAGAAAAGAATAATATTTCAAACAACTATAATATAGTGTTACAAAACATGGTGTGATCGATGTATATTAACGTAAAGCGAATACTTGCCTCCCGAAATTCCGAGAGAAAACTTTTTTAATAACTAAATAATCCACTTCACAATCGCTATGAACACTGCTGAAGATAACTGTTCTGAACCATTACGTCACGTTTTAAATGCATGGAATGCTTGTGTATTACAACAAAGAAGCCGATCACCGTAAACTTCAAACGTCGCGTGCCGTTTTTATAAATCGATCAAAGAATTTTTCGGTCTACAGCTCGAAAACCATTAATCTCTTGAGAGGTTGTAGGATATCGCCGACGAGAAAATATGCCGGAAAAGAGAAATGGAGTGGGGGTCGGGAGAGTGAAATACGCTGAACCGGGGACCGGAAGTCGCAGTTCGTGCGAACCGGAAGTCGGCGAAATGTCAATTTTGGCGCCAATGTCCGATTGGGATTTTGAAATTTTAGAATCCCTGGTCTACACTGTTTGTTTTTCAGTTAATACATTTGCTTTTGAATAGAACTTTTTCTTGTGTTAATAAATATACATTTTTGTTGTCATAACATCATAAACACTCTTGATTATTTATTCACATAGCTAAGTACACTTCAGCAAATGCAAACAATTAATGTCTCTATTGTACCAGCATTAACAATAATAAATATTTGCATATATAAATAAAGTTTACCTGTATAAATGACGAAAACTGACTTCAGCATTAATTCAGCAAAATATTTCAGAACTTCTTTATTGATTTGATCATGATTTAATGCAAAAACAAAAAATACTAGATGTTTTTTGTGAAAAACGCATGTCTCCCCCCTGCGCCGCCCCCCCCCCCCCCCACCCTGCGCCCAGACCCCTGTGACCTTGACCTTTGACCTACTGATCCCATAATCAATAGGGTTCTTCTAATCAAAAAGGGCTATCACCCTATGAATTTTGAAGGCTGTGGGTCAAACGGTACTCCAGTTATTGAGCGGAAACAGTTTTCACTCTTCAGGCCCCTGTGACATTGACCTTTGACCTACTGACCCCAAAATCAATAGGGTTCTTCTACTCTATAATGGCTATCAACCTATGAAGTTTGAAGTCCCTGGGTCAAAGGGTACTCAAGAAATGGAGCAGAAACGGTTTTCACTTTTCGGGCCCCTGTGACCTTGACCATTGACCTACTGACATCAAAATCAAAAGGGTTCTTCTACTCAAGAAGGGCTGTCATCCTAAGAAGTTTGAAGGCTCTGGGTCAAAGGGTACTCAAATTATTGAGCAGAAACGGTTTTCACTCTTTGGGCCCCTGTGACCTTGACCTTTGACCTACTGACCCCAAAATCAGTAGGGTTCTTCTACTTAATAAGGGCGGTCATCCTATGAAGTTTGAAGGCTCTGGGTCAAAAGGTACTTGAGTTATTGAGCAGAAACGGTTTTCACTCTTCGGGTCACTGTGACCTTGACCTTTGACCTACTGACCCCAAAATCAATAGGGTTCTTCCACTCAATAAGGGCTATCACCCTATGAAGTTTGGAGGCTCTGGGTCAAAGGGTACTCGAGTTATTGAGCGGAAACGGTTTTCACTCTTTGGGTCACTGTGACCTTGACCTTTGACCTACTGACCTCAAAATCAATAGGGTTCTTCTACTCAATAAGGGCTATCACCCTATGAAGTTTGAAGGTTCTGGGTCAAAGGGTACTCGAGTTATTGAGCGGAAACGAAGTGTGACAGACGGAGTGACGGACAGACGGACAGGGCAAAAACAATATGTCTCCCCCAGAGACGGGGAGACATAAATACTTTTAGGTAGTTAAAACATTCAGATGATTAATAATTATTTAAATTTCATGGACAACAGGTGTATTTTGTTTTAACATACACTGGTTACCACAAGAAAATAATACTTACAAAATTTAATGCATGTTATTTAATCATAAACCTGGTGAAAACAGACTCTCTACATGCTGCTGAGCACAGCATTTGCACATTTCATCACCTTTGGTGCAAAAATGGAATAACTCCTTATATCAATGATAGTGTTTTGGAACTATGAAGACAATTTGTGACCAGTGTATACCCAAATCAGCCTGCATATCCATGCAGTCTGATCAGGGTCTGTTTACTATTCAGAAAAAAATTTCAGTTCACAAATTTCCTGTAAAAGAACCATAAAGCATGGACTGACCTATTCTTTATAGGAAGCAAGTCCATTGCATTAATTCAGTGCTTATAAGGTGATTAAAAAAAAGCTAGCGCAGATCCTGATTCAGTTTCTATGCAGGTTGTTTAAGTCTATTTTAACATTAACGTATGATATATAAAAGAACAGATCTGCTTTCTCATGATCATTTTGAAATCAACATTAAGCATCTTTATTCATTTTCTATAAATATTTCATTTCAATGTCCTCATGTAATGAGAATTTCAAAACACATGCTATTGCAGCACCAAATATATGATCATATCTAGGAACAAAGTTATCAGGCAACACATAAAACTTATCGCCTGTTGCAGTAATGACAGTGTCTTCTTTCTGTTTCACAACTTTCTGAAACAGGGCCAGACATGTGCCAACAGGCTTCCAGACACTTCCTGGAGTCTGCTGTAATACATTCTCATAGGGTTACACAATTCCTCAATATATACACATTTTTACACATGTGCAACTCGTTAAGATCCAGATCAGCCTGCACATTAGTGCCGTCTGAGATGGATCTGCACTGGACACATTTTGGTAAAAAATGACCTAATGAATCAAGAAAAGAACTGTGTAAATCCTTATCGGACAGAACGGTTGTGCCATCTGATCTGGATATACACTGTTTGCCCATACAATAAAGGTGTATATATGGAGGAAAGAGTGTGTTAAAATATATACACTGTAATACAGTTATGTAAATTCCATGTCATATCATATATATAAAAATAAAGTCCAACCTTTGACTGAGTCATGACATACAGATAATCTCCTTCCTGGTTCAGGAACATTGGGGTCATGACCTTGTGACCTAGGTCAAGGTCAATGTCACTTGCTACAGTTACCAGGCCGTTTCCAGCAACAGTGACCTTAAAAATAAAGAAAGAGATCAAAAAGTTTAGTCTGACAGGTGTCTCCATTATAATTTATAATGGAAGCTTACACTTTCAATACAGCAATGTTTGTAAGTATTTGCCACTATTTCCCATTCTAACATGACTTGACGTTTTTCCCTATGAATTTGCTGTGAATTATTACACGATAATTCACCGCGCGTGGGCATGGCTATTACTAAATACCTGTCGGTATAAACTTATCACGTGACAATTTTATTTTCCGCTGGGATTTAATTTCGCGCATTTAAGAAAGCACATAATATGCGAAATTTTTACCCGCGAGTAATATGATGATACCACAGTAATAGAATAATGTTTATTTTATATATTTAGATAAAATACTGTAATTATTTTCCGCTATTTTGCGGCAATGTTAAGGTGACGTTAACGCGCCATTTTAACGACGTCACGTCATTTCCGTTGTTTACATGTTATTTCCTGGTGCAGTATTAAACCGTTGGAATGACAAATACGGTTCGAACGATGACTGGAAAGTGCTGGATGCGCAGTTGGATGGAAATGTATTCAAGTTTGTTATTAAATATTTTAATAATTATCAGTTTTTGAATTATAGAGATGTTTAGGGAGTAAACACTAACTGCCGACCTTAAAACCCATTTGCGTTTATTACAACGCGCTAAAATTAAGATATGATTATTTCGTTTATTCAGTCAGATGTGTCGTGTTAGAATTGAAATAATCAATAGTTTCCGGTGAATTATCGCAGGATAATTCACGGGGCGTCGTTCAGCGTGATATATCCTTACGCATCTGAACTCCGCCCCGTGAATTATCCTGCGATAATTTACCGGAAGCTATTGATTATTTCTTAAATAAACACAAGACCAAGTACAACTTATTTGGTAAAGATTTAATCAAAGCAGTTGGTGTCATCTCTGTTTAGAATCATAATGCTCCATGTGGAAACTTGATGTTGAAAAGTTGCAAAATCTTCTTTGCTTCTTCTGTAAAGTACAGAAATATAATTGCTGCACAAATTTACATAAACAAATTTACAATAACCAAAACCTTTTGCTTGCCATCTCAACATTTTGAAAATTTTCAGAAGCATCCAATACATTGTAATATGTCATGCTTTTTGAAGCAGAGCATCCATTTGTCAGTAACAGTGGTTTAAGTTAAAGAACAGAACGATGAAAATATTCAAGAAACTTCATACTTTTCCCTAGTATACAATCTGAACAGCGTTTTTTTTTCCTTCTTTAACTACCTCCGCAAAACGGTACCATTCCCAAAGCTAACCGGAGTCTTCCCAATTTAAAGTACCGGACATTCCCAATCCCCAAAGCTATATTTCCAACAACAAACAGTGCCGTTTCCCAATTGACCAAAGAGTTTTTTGCAAGAAATGTCGTTCCGCGTAAAAAACTGTACCGTTCAAAAGGGGAGTAACTCTTATCAACGCTCCGGTTAGACTCTTACTCAGTTGTTATCATTAAATAAAATAGACATGTGACGTCACTGATCTGGTCCGCGTTTTATACACGTCCTTTTTTCAGACTGGCTTACGGTAAATAATTGCAAGTTGACTGATTCCTATGTATAAAATTGAAGCGCAATGACCAGTCTCCAGAAACTGAAACTTTGAAAGTAGTTAACAAACTTCACAACAACGTTAAGAATGAGCAATTATTCAAAGGAAGCTGTTAAATACGAACACTGGCACTCTTTTGTTGCAAGATTTTGGGTATATATCGACCGATCCCATGCCATTGGCGACGAGTCCCGAGTCTGAGCAATTTGAACCAATGAATGTAGGTACCGGTATCGAGCAACCTCCCGTACTTTCCCCCGAAAATCGGACTGAAACTAAACTTGAATCCAACCTTCCGACATATTTGGATACCAAAGGTCCCACTCAGAAGCTATCCTTGAGCTAGATGTAGCTCAAGACACATTGCCTCAACCTGACACTGACTCCAGCCCCCACTCCTTCCATTATAATTTCAAATGCAGATTCATTTCACATTAATTGCAACCTCAATGAAACTTTTCCTGCCAATGGAAATTATTTTTGCATAGACAGGCAGTCATTGGATTGGCTGTAACTTAGTTCTGGCTTAACAGTTACATCACTTAAGGGTTTCCTGTTAAAAAACCAGAGCTTATGATGCTTGGTGAAGCTGAATAAAATCCCTAGTGTTTATTTACATGAATAAAGAAAAAATCCCAATTTGGCTGATTTGTGACTGATTTTATTCCCAATTCCAAGATTTTACGACGCGAAAATTTCCCAATTGTAGAGGAAGGGGAACCTTTCCCCTTTGGGGAAAAAAAAACGCTGCTGAAGTTCTACACGGTTCTATTTTGAAATTTTCTACAAACTTCAGCATTTAGAGTGAAGCCAGGACATATCTGTGTGGAACAACAGTTCTGATTTGATTTTTTCATGCAAAAGGAACCTCGATTTCTGCTTACTGACACCACAACAACTTTAGCATTTGACATTTCTTACACTTAAGAATGTTGTGGTCACAATGATTACTGGATGTGTTTTTTTAAAATCCCGTCCATATTATTAAATTAAAGAAGAAACATACCTTTTTCAGGGAACCATTTAAAGTTCCAAGGTAGAGAACTGTGTGATGTGCCTCTGTCCATGTTATAATGGATGTGACAATTGATGTAGGAAACATTATGATTGGTCGTTGAAAAAGTGGGGTTTCTCCTTCTATTGCAGAGTAGTCATCTGCAGCTTCTGATTGGCCACACAGGTCCGGCTTGTCAACCTAAGAAAGTGTCAACAAATAATTTGAAAATATTTTTCTTTATTACAAATGCATATCAATATATGCCAAAAATCTTGAAGAGTGCATTTTACCATAGTGACAGTCTAGCAACTATCTTTACTTTGAACAAGAAGCTGTGTTCGGAAAACACATATGCCCCTGGTAGCGAAGTTTGTCATGATACAAATTTATAATGACAGCACAGTGTTAAAACAGCAACTAAAATCACAAGTTAGTTCTAAATAATGAAAACAACTTTCTCGTGCAAGAACCTGTGCATGAAAAGAATTTAACATAAAAATAAAGTAATGTAACCTATAATCTAAGATGATAAAGTACAGATTATGGTACATTTACAGTATTTAATGTAATAAATGCCTCTAGAGGCATTTAGTACAAACACAAATGATGCAAGTATTGGGAAGGTGGGCATTTATTAGAAGCATTATTGAAATTAAGAAAAATCCAACTTGCTGAAACAAGTTAACCATTTCTCTTTATCCATTTCTCTAAGTACAAAATGGGGAGATAACCCCAGAAATAAGGTAGCCAGAGTTATGTTACTTGTCTGGGTCATGACCTGTGCACTATTAAGTAAGTAAACTTTAATGCTACTGTTCTTTGCAGAAATATCCAACTTGAAGAAACAGGTTAACCATTTTTCTAAGTATAAAAAGGGGAGATAACCCTAAAAATAAGGTAGCATGAATTACATAACTTGTCCAGTCATGACCTGCGCACTATAAAGAAAGTGTATAAACTTTCATGCCAATTATCTTTGTGGAAATTGATACTTGCAAAAACAGGTAAACTAGTTCAAAGTACAAAATGGGGAGATAATCCCAGAAAAAGGTACCTAGAGTTATGTTCCTTGTAAGGGTCATGACCTGTGCACGGTTAAGTAAGTGTGTAAACTTTCATGGCAATGCCCTTTGTAAAAATACAGAAAGATCCAACTTGCCAAACAGGTTAACCACTTATCTCTAAGTTCAAAATGGGGAGATAACCCCAGAAATAAGATAGCCAGAGCTATGTAACTTGTCTAGGTCATGATATGTGCAGTGTTAAGTGTGTAAACTTTCATGCCAAATTTCTGAGTAGAAATTGAAAAATATCCAACTTGCCAAAACAGGTTAACGGTTTTCCCCAAGTACAAAATGGGCAGATAAACCCAGAAATAAGATATCTTGAGTTAAATAACTTGTCAGGGTCATGGCCTGTGTTCTGTTTAGTAAGTTTGTAAACTTTCATGCCAATGCTCTTTGTGATAATTGAATACTATCTCACTTGCCAAAACAGGTTATTTTACCATTTATCTCCAAGAACATAATGGGTAGATAATCCCAGAAAAAAGGTAGCCAGAGTTATGTTACTTGTAAGGGTCATCATCTGTGCACTGTTAAGTTTCTCTTTGTGGAAACTGAGAAATGTCCAACTTGCGGAAACACTTTAACCATTTTTCTAAGTACAAAAAGGGGAGATAACCCCAGAAATAATATACCCAGAGTTATGTAACTTGTCAAGGTCATGACCTGTGAACTGTTAAGTAAGTGTGTAAACTTTCATGCCAATGCTCTTTGTAGAAATTGAGAAATATCCAACTTGCTGAAACAAGTTAACCATAAGTACAAAATGGGGAGATAACCCTGAATTAAGATAGCCAGAGTTATGTTACTTGTTAGAGTCATACCCTGTGTACTGTATAGTAAGTTTGTAAACTTTCATGCTAATGCTCTTTGTAGAAATTGAAAAATATCCAACTTGCCAAAACAGGTTAACCATTTATCTCCAAGTACAAAATGGGGAGATAATCCCAGAAAAAAGGTAGCCAGAGTATGTTACTTGTAAGGGTCATCATCTGTGCACTGTTAAGTAAGTGTGTAAACTTTATGCCAATTCTCTTTGTGGATATTGCAAAATATCCAACTTGCTGAAACAGGTTAACCATTTTTCTAAGTACAAAAAGGGGAGATAACACCAGAAATAGGGTACCCAGAGTTATGTTACTTGTCCGGGTCATGACCCGTGAACTGTTAAGTAAGTGTGTAAAATTTCATGCCAATGCTCTTAGTAGAAATTGAGAAATAACAAACTTGTTGAAAAATGTTAACCATTTTTCTAAGTACAAAAAGGGGAGATAACACCAGAAATAGGGTACCCAAAGTTATGTAACTTGTCAGGGTCATGACCTGTGAACTGTTAAGTAAGTGTGTAAACTTTCATGTGAATGCTCTTTGTAGAAATTGAGAAATAACGAACTTGCCGAAAAATGTTAACCATTTTTCTAAGTACAAAAAGGGGAGATAACACCAGAAATAGGGTACCTAGAGTTATGCAACTTGTCAGGGTCATGACCTGTGAACTGTTAAGTAAGCGTGTAAACTTTCATGCCAATGCTCTTTGTAGAAATTGAGAAATAACGAACTTGCCGAAAAATGTTAACGTTAGGACGTACAGACGCACGGACAGATGGACGGACAGACGGTTCAATCACTAGATGGAGGGGGCATAAGAAGCTTCAATATTTTTTAAAACAGAGCAACAGTTTTCTTAACCCCATTACTACGTAGATACTTTATGATGTGGTTGAACAGTGTTGATCCTGATCAGATGATCTGGATCTACACTGGTGAGTGTTCTCTTTTAGTACACTGATTCAGTAGGATTTTTCTGACCAAGATGTAACCAGTGCAGGATCTACAATGGTTGCACACATTGAAAAAAGTAAAATATGCATATCAGGAATCGCCACACTCACAAAACACAGCCTCCCCACGCAGTGAAAAAGAAGAAAGAGTTCTCTGCATATTTTAGAAATGGAGTAAAGGGTTGGCGTATTGATTCAAACAATAACTTTTACAATTACCTAAAGACATTATTGCAAAGCTCTGTAAAAGTGATTAGAGTGGCACACACAGGTGAGCAGCTGTCAGCTAGCTCCAAAGGGAGTTCAGGATGGTATCCAGCAATATAATCTCTCTTTGATTGGTGCAGCCTCCTTCATGCAATAAATGGTTTTTATATCCCTTGAACGCCCAGGTGTGCTGTTTTGTGTTGTTGTTTTTTTCTATTCATCACCCCTGGGTTATCTTTGAAGAGTTCCATATTGTAAAGCTTAAATTATTAACCCTTTACTCCAGAGATACACCTTCACTGTGTGGGTGAACACTGTAGATCCAGATCAGCCAGCAGATCCTTAAAACGGTGCAAAGGATGTGCCAGCTGATCTGGATCTGAACAGTTCATCTTTGGGATAACAGTGAGAGTTGTATCTAACGCGTAAAGGGTTATTTTGTCACTATTATCAGCTTTAACAGAAGAATACTGTGTAAATAATGTCTGTTCAGATCATGCCTACCCCCCCACCCCCCCACCCAGGGTTCGACATTAAGGCCCGACCGAACGACATTTACTAGTTAATCGACGATTCGGTCTTGTCACGTCCTAGTCTAGCTGGACCAATTGGTCGTGTTGCAAAATTGTCATTATCCGCCCAAATATCCGGTATAATAAAGTTTCAAAAGCAAAATTACGATAGATCTCTGACAATGTTTGCCGATTCAATTTCCCTTTTGTAAATGGGAACTTCGCCGTTACTATTTTTAAACAGTCTTGACATGTGTTCAACAGAATGGCTTATGTATCCAGATCGAGGCTGTTTTATCTAAAATAAAACATATAAAATGCCCGTATGTATATGTCATAGTCTGTTTATTTCAACGAGCAACAACGAAACTAATAGACAATGACGTATCCATACATGCATTTTCTAAGTCAAATCGAGGCTTTGTTTCGTGGATTTTACGATGTAGTAATGATAATCATTCATTTTATCGGCGTATTTATGTTTATTTATGGGCTCCGATGATCCCTTATACAATGATTAAACATTATTATTGTCAGATAAAACCAACTAAAAACAAATGCTGCAAACTTACTCGCGACAGTTCCTATTTGATAAATAAATGAATTGATGGAATCCCAAGTAATACGACATCGGACTGTTTCCGGTTTTGTTTTGTTATTAGTTCTGACAGACGACAGTAAAAAGTCAAATACGAATGATCTTCTTAATTTTGGACATTGGCATTGAAGGTCCACCTATTTATTCATACAATGCCCACTTAGCCCTTGAACTTAGGTTGCATGGGGGACATGGGGCCAAACGTCCTGACTGATGTGTGACTATAACCTAGTAACTATGTGTAACTCAGACCTAACATTTTTTGAAGTTCAGTGTTGTCAACAATAAGTCATGATTGACAGTTCAGAGTTGAAGCTATTTTTTATGATACTCACAGTTTCTAATTTTAATTAGTTATATTGTTTGTTCATGGTATATATGCATGTTTAACTTATGTACATATATCAGTGCTGTGCCCTTACAACAAGCCTGTGTACATATTCAGTGTTGTAGTACCGTTTAAATGTTGGTCTAGTTCATGTTAGGTCAGGTCTAGAAGATTTTCAAAGAAACTGGACCACTGGTCCAGTTATTGAAAAAGTTAACGTCGAACCCTGCCACCCACCCACTTCCCTTCAGGGTTCTCAGAGTTCATCCAGGGTCGTATCAAATTCTGACCAGGGGTTGTATGTGTGTTTCAAGATTAGCCCCTGAAATCGGTGTGACCATTACTTTAATAAACATGTACCCAGATCAATCCATCTAGTTCAGCATCACACCTTTACAGTCTTCAATTCCCTCTGTCACTAACTTGCCTCCCCCAACCCAAATCACCAACTATCCAGTTTTTTCAAGAAAGGTTAAAGAAATATAACTGATAAGGAATAATTTATCAAGCATGCTGGTGGTAAGATAAGAAAATCTCAGCTGCTCTGTGCTGTTCAACTAGAAGACTGTATTTCACCGAACATCATGAGCAATTTTGACAGACAGTGCCGACTGTTTGCTACCAGCTGGTGAAATCATAAAACAGAAAAAACATCTTGTTCCCTGTTATTGCCTGCGATAAAAATTGCCGAGCATTTACATTTTTTACCGTCTTTTCCTCTTGAGAAAAATGGCAGATTCAGTGATTTGCTTTTGTCAGACTTTTTTTTGAAGAATTTTGGCTGGAAAAGAACTTTATGGTTTAATGACTTTTTGAAACCTGGTATGTAAGAACCTGGTGTATATAACAATAGGTAAATGTTGAGCATTCTTTATTCTTCAAAACTCACTCACGATGATCAGAAAACTATTGTGAAACCTTGTAAGCAAGCACTTTCTTGTTTTCAATTAATAAATGATTTGAAATACCCAGTAATAATACTGCAATACATTTTAATACCTTGATTTGATAAAAATAGTAATCTATTTGTCACCAAACCAAAAGCTCAGCAGTTGTCACCTTAGAGCAAAAATGGTTCAACTCCTCCTTACTACAATCGTACTTACTGCACTAAGGTGACAATCTATACTGAAAGGAATTTTTACTGTGTTTATTCAACATGCCATTGTGGCAAATTTCCTTTGACAGCATGAATAGAAAACACATCAGAAAACAAGATTTGAAGAGGATCACTTTCAAGAAAGGACCCCAACAACAGTATCAAATGTACATGTAATGCTGAATTACATGCAACCATTTCATTGTCAAAAGCACCATGTTCTCCCCTATTTGAAGCAGACAGTAAATGCGTCAGTCACCAAGAATTTGATGACACCTTAATGTTATTATATGTGACTACACTGCACTAATCAATGATCTAAATATCTTTTTACCCCATTTTATCATTTATGAGTTAGGGGTGCAGGCACATAGGTGAAAGGGCTAATTATATTTTTTTCACAACAATTTTGCCAATTTTATGGCCAAAATGTGTTTACTTTCAGAAAAGATTTCATGATCTTCCAAAATTGGAAGTAAATGGATGAACTGAACTAGGTATTGTTTTTTATGCAGTGCCATCCACAGCTGACCGTATCATTGTTAAAAATAAAATTCCAATAAAGAAAAAAAGTTTTTTGTGTTTTTGATATATTATAATCAAGGTTCCCAAGAAGCGGGTCCCATACACTGATAGGGACCTCAAAGAACTGAAAAATTTTATCATTTAAACAAACAAATCTAGCTGAAACAATACAGCAATATATGAGTCTTGTGTCACGCTAACATGTCGCGAAAACCGATTTGAATTTCCTCAAACCGATTTTTTGCTACAGCTTTTCATACAGGCTCAAACATTGCCTAACACTTTAGTCGACATCGATGAGGTGATCGCAAAAAACCATTTCGGTTACGGCATTACCTAGTGTCTATCCGCTTCTATGAAATATTCACACGGCGCATAGATAAAATACATAGTTTTCAATCATTATCTACCAGTAACTTGTACGTTTTCTCGATCTAACGCTAAAATCTTCGTTGTTTTTGTTTGCGTCATCTCAAATATTTACTTTGACAGCCATGATGCTTCCGAATGACTTCGGTCAGTTTACGGAAATCGCCGATGTCAAATTTTGCAACGATTTCTTCGATTGGCTGGTAGTCTAAAACGCCAGCCAATCGGAAAAACAATTGTATAAAATGACATCGGCGATTTCCGTAAACTGACCGAAGTCATTCGGAAGCATCATGGCTGTCAAAGTAAATATTTGAGATGACGCAAACAAAAACAACGAAGATTTTAGCGTTAGATCGAGAAAACGTACAAGTTACTGGTAGATAATGATTGAAAACTATGTATTTTATCTATGCGCCGTGTGAATATTTCATAGAAGCGGATAGACACTAGGTAATGCCGTAACCGAAATGGTTTTTTGCGATCACCTCATCGATGTCGACTAAAGCGTTAGGCAATGTTTGAGCCTGTATGTAAAGCTGTAGCAAAAAATCGGTTTGAGGAAATTCAAATCGGTTTTCGCGACATGTTAGCATGACACAAGACTCATATATTGCTGTATTGTTTCAGCAAGATTTGTTTGTTTAAATGATAAAATTTTTCAGTTCTTTGAGGTCCCTATCAGTGTATGGGACCCGCTTCTTGGGAACCTTGATTATAATATATCAAAAACACAAAAAACTTTTTTTCTTTATTGGAATTTTATTTTTAACAATGATACGGTCACCTGTGGTGCCATCAGGGATCTAATTAAGTTCATTCATTTTGTCAAAAATTAATTTTTATTGCAATAATATTCATATATTTTGTTCCTAATTTCTTATTATATTTTCAAAGAACTAAGAATCACACTTAGATCATGATCATGTAAATGTTAATGAACATTAACTGACCTATTGTCACTTCTATCTAGCATCAACTTGGATATCAAAAATCTGTGGTTAGTTCTGTCCCAGATTGTCTATAACTAGCAGTCAATTGTCAGATAAGCACTCATCATATTCATTTAGAAATCGCCAATGACTGGCATGCGCATATATCAGCGGCTCCATTTGACCCAGGAGATGACCCTTTGACCTTTGAAATTTTTAAAAAACTAGGATTTTAGCTGATGGGTCGTTTGTTTCCTTAAATTAGGGGTTTTTTTTGGGCTTAAAATTGAGATTATTTCCTAAAAATGGACAAAATGACCCTTGAGATTCAGCAGCTAGTGGAAACCATGTATTTGTTTTAAGCACACTACAAATATTGGGTTACTAAAATACTGTAGAACAATGGTAAATGTCTGGCAAATTTCATCTGATTCATCCAGATTGTGTATTGCTAGCAGTTAATTGTCTGATTATATGTGTCATAATTATTTATTAAAAGTAACACATGTTTATCATATTGCTGACAATCGCCAAGTAGAAATAATCATTTTATAATTCCTTTGGCAAATATTGTCTAACCATAATGTTGTTAAACAGCCGTTTTATACCTGGAATTGTTCGTCTGCCTCATAGCACTTTTTAATGCTCAGTAAAAATTACTTAGAAACAAAAGGACAGCCACTTCCTTTAAAATCACCATAGCCTGTAAACAGAATTTTATGTTTCTTCAAGTTTCATGCTCCAAATGGGGCTGTGGCCTTTCACTCGGGTGTGGCCTGTACAAGAGCGATGTCGGTAAATAGAGAATTTAAAATTTATGATCTATCAGCCTTTTACTAAGTAATCGTGAAGACCAGGCAAGGGAGTTATATTATGAAGTATTTCATTCATTTATCATACCTTTGTATTACACCGGCTTTTTTCATGCAGATGGACCGGTCCTGATGAACCAATGCCTTTGTAGCATTCCCTCACCGTGTTGTCCAGCATCTTATCCACATCACGTAAATCAAAGGCACATACAGCTGAACTTTGCTGGTTTTCATTGGTCAGACTGATTTCTTTGGTGAATGACACATAAAGCTTCTGACTACTTGGATCAAAGTGAGCAGACTGGGCTGAGGAATACTGAGTATTTGCGTCTGCAACACAGTCTAACTGAATTTCTACATATGACACTAATTTCTCATCATCTAAACACAGACGTGAGATTTTACTGGAAATGGCAGTGTTCTGTGAGTTTGTCTGTTGGGAGATGAAATATAAATATTTCTTGTCAGAGAAGGCATATAAATATGTCACAAAGTAATCCAAGGGGAGATTATTCCCAAGCACATATTTAGCAGAAGGGATTTTGGTAGAACTGTCAATGAGATTCAGATTGTCAGATCTTCTTCTGCTGAGAATTGGCACTGTAAAATCAGAATAATCTTTGCTGTTGTGAAAATCATTTGCAAAAATTATCTTCTCCTGTGCTGGAATAGGTAATAACACACTGGTAGAGTTCAATGTTTTTGGCACTAAATGGTCTGGATTAGAATACAGCACTTTTTGCATATCTTTCAATGAACGTATTGCACATTTACCACTATTATATGAACATAATATCACTGACTTTGATTTTGGGAAGATCACTAAGGAGTTTATAACAGAATCATTTTTATCCATGTGGGCAATCTCTTTTAAGTCCAAGTTTTCGTTGAGTTTTGCAACATTTTTGCTGGTTCCCAGTACGATTGTTCCTGATGATTTATCCATATCTATGCTTAACAGCTTGTCACCATAGACATCTCTGTACATCTGTATGACCTTCATTGCATTTGACCTTGATATCATTACCATAGCAACCAAGGTCAACCACACAGCACTTTTACTGGCAGCCATGTTTGTAACCTGAAAATATAAAATTTATCATTCTTTATTCTATAGATGACTGAGAATAGTTACTAATTATTCATTTTAGATGTAAACAAGTTATCTTTCTCACACGTTCTCATCACTTCTGCAATAAATCTGAGAGAAATTTTGAACTGGTATTATATACTCACATAAAATTTTATATTTGGGTTCTTAAATTTGTGGTATTAAATTTTCCACTAATTTAGGTACAAATCAATATTTTATGTTGGGGTTTTAAATTTGCAGAACATGAAATTATATTCCCACAAAATCCACAAAACTTGTTAATCAACTAATAATTACTGAATTTACATTATACCATCAATTCTAAATTCATTATAAACACTGTATCTTTTTAATAAATCAACAATCACACTATGATGGCTAGCCTGGCACCAGCTAGATGGTTTATTAAGAAAACACTGAAATACTTATTATCTCCTTTTTTATTCATTTCATTTTCTCTTTTTTTACTGATTTGCAGAACCACCTATGTTCTGGGAGATAAGGGAAGTAAAATGCATGTCAGTAAGGCACCTGCAGGAGTTGCTGATTATTGTATAATTGACATGAGAATATATAACAGAACATAGGGACGGGAGCCAGTCTATATGATGGCATTACCAAGAAACCTCTTACATCAACTCAAAGAGCACATTTCTTAATGGTGAATGCAATTATTATAAAGCATATTTTTTCAGTATATTTCAAAAAAAAATATTTTTAAAATGTCATTATTTTTAATTATGATATTTCAACATCAAGTTTAGTATCAAAATGTTTCTTGTTCTTCATAGAGTTCAAATATATTAATTAAAGTTTGTTAATTTTAAATTTTAAACAATAATTTAGGGAAAATGAGTTTTTTAGTCATTTTCTGACCTTTATATCTTGGGTTCAGAGTTAATTAAATTTCTGGAATCAATAATCTTAAAGGCCATTTATCTGCCATGTAATTTCTTTGTGGTGGTCTTCACTTGGCTGCGGTTGACAGCAGTCATGCTCTGTCTGCAAGGCATCCTATTAACCGCAATCAAGAGAAATCCAGCAATCCTTGTGGCATGGGAAAGGGAGTTTATGTGGAACCCTTAGGTGAAGTCTGGGCATCATTCAAAGCTCAGCCTTCAAAGAATAAACACTTGAAATTTTAACCAAGGGTTTCTCTTCCCTCTCTAGGTATGTACATTATTTGTTTATTTGAATTTAATTCTATGTAGAACTTTTGATCAATTTTTAAATTAGTTGAAAAGTTAAATTAAATTAAAGTATGAAATTCAGTAAAAATTTATTAAAGTAAAATAGTTAATTTGCATACTATTTTAATGAGTTAGTTCAGTTCGACATTTTAGAAATAACCTTTCACTAAAGCGAGTTTTTCCTTATTTCCCCAATAACACTTAAAGATAATTGTTAATGAAATGTTGATCTGTTGTGAATCTTTTAGTATGTAATTGTATTTGATTTGATATTTACTGAAATGATTTTAATATGTTTTAATTAATGATGATCATTCAAAGCTCAGCCTTCAAAGAATAAACACTTGAAATTTTAACCAAGGGTTTCTCTTCCCTCTCTAGAACTCCGGCATATAGATTCGCCGACTTTGCTAGCCAAGGGGACGTTAACTAACGCATCATAATACAATGGATCAGCAACAAAATGGGTGATTTTGTAAAAACATGTTCATTATAATTATGGGAGGTAAGCACAACAATCATAGTACCTTACCCCTTGTAGAAACAGTTCTGAATCAAGACAACAGCAACAGTCTCTGGCTGTATTAACCCTTTCCTCCATATACGCGCACATTTACACATAACTAACCAGTGTAGATCCAGATTAGCCGGCACGGATTCTGATCAGGATCGGCACTGGTCTCATTTTGGTCAGAAATAACCTAATAAATCAAACAGCAAACAGAGCAGATCCTGATCAGACAGCACGGATGTGCCGGCTGATCTGGATCTACACTGTTCACCCATGCAATCAATGTGTGTCTATGAAGGTTAGGGTTAATCAGCTGGTTATATTACTGACAATAATGGATAAAGACAATGTGTTTACAAATCATCAGGTGTTCTGCACTGGGCAGTTGCATCTATACTGGAGCTGGAGCCTCAGCATACAAGTAATCAAGAACATTCCTGGCAGATTCTTTCTCAATGACCCTTGTATCTAACAGAGATAGTACTTTATATTTCTGGATGATTTAAGATCATTATAGATCTATAAGTTTGTAATTCATTGAAAATGCAATTTAATCAGAAACAAACTTATCTGTAAAGTGAAAACAAAGCAAATATAACTATTACAATTTTCTTCAGGGATAAGACCAAAGCCTCAATGTAACAGCTGCGGTGTTACAAACAATCACACATTAAATCCTAATTATTCCAGATCAAGTTTTGATAAAGTGAAGATGGAAAAAATTAATTTTGTTCACTTCACATTTAGCATTTACACAACATTTTAACCCTTTCCTGTATAGATACACCTTTATTGCTAGGGCGAACAGTTTAGATCCAGATCAGCAGGCACATCCGTGCCATCTGATCAGGATCTAAACTGTTCGCTTTTGATTCATTAGGTTATTTCTGACCAAAATGCTACCAGTGCAGATCCTGATCAGACGGCACGGATGTGCCGGCTGATCTGGATCTACACTGGTTGCACATGTGTAAAAATGCCTATATATCAAGGAAAAGGTTAAAGTCCTCTAGTTGTATTATTCAAACGCCATCTTGATAAAACTCACCAATTTATCCACAAATTATCCACCAATCGTGCCCAAATTTTATAATCGTTTCACAAACTATGGAACAATTAACAACAAGTTAATCACACCATGTCTCAGACATGAAGACCTGGATTTTCTCAGATTTTTGGTGCAAACCGTTTGCATCTTGTTTTACAACTGCTACAACAAAAATCAGCACACATAAAAATTCCTTTGCTTCAAAACTACACAAAAGCGCTAAACTTCTTTCATACTTCTTCTTAGCTGAAAATACAAACAGTACAAAGAAAACAAGCAAATCTTTGTACTGTTTAAAGAAAAATACCTCTGATTTCCACCCTTATTACAGTTTTTATGTTCCATAAACATTATGCTGCAACATTAAATTTTATGTGCAACCTATAAAACATCCTGGGCTAAAAGCATTATTGTATAATTTTCTTCAAGAGCTTTTCTATATCTACTAGCTACTGGAAGATAGATTTCTAAAAAATATCCACGAGACCAAATAAATTTATAGGTTAGTTCCAACCAAACTGATGAATCATTTTTCCGGACATTTTTACTGACATTTTGGTAAATTTAGGGGAATCTGGGGGTGGGTGGAGGGGGGACAACTATATAACAAGAGGGCCATGATGGCCCTATATCGCTCACCTGAGTACAAAAGTACTCTCAGCTTGTGGTTTCAGACAAGAAGATTTTTAAAGTTTTTCCTATACAAGTCTATATAAAATGAAGTGACCCCTGGGGCAGGGCCAATTTTGACCCCTGGGAAATAATTTGAACAATCTTTGTAGAGTTCTACTAGAGGATGCTAAATGCCAAATATCTAAGCTCTAGGCCTTGTGGTTTCAGACAAGAAGATTTTTAAAGTTTTTCCTATATAAGTATGTAAAAAGAAGTGACCCCTGGGGCGGGGCAAATTTTGACCCCAGGGAAATAATTTGAACAAACTTTGTAGAGTTCCACTAGAGGATGCTAAATGCCAAATATCTCAGCTCTAGGCCTTGTGGTTTCAGACAAGAAGATTTTTAAAGTTTTTCCTATATAAGTCTATGTCAAATGAAGTGACCCCTGGGGTGGGGCCAATTTTGACCCCAGGGAAATAATTTGAACAATCTTTGTAGAGTTCCACTAGAGGGTGCTAAATGCCAAATATCTAAGCTCTAGGCCTTGTGGTTTCAGAGAAGAAGATTTTTAAAGTTTTTCTTATATAAGTCTATGCAAAATGAAGTGACCCCTGGGGCAGGGCCAATTTTGACCCCAGGGAAATAATTTGAACAAACTTTGTAGAGTACCACTAGAGGATGCTAAATGCCAAATATCTCAGCTCTAGGCCTTGTGGTTTCAGAGAAGAAGATTTTTAAAGTTTTTCCTATATAAGTCTATGCAAAATGAAGTGACCCCTGGGGCGGGGCCAATTTTGACCCCAGGGAAATAATTTGAACAATCTTTGTAGAGTTCCACTAGAGGGTGCTAAATGCCAAATATCTAAGCTCTAGGCCTTGTGGTTTCAGACAAGAAGACTTTTAAAGTTTTTCTTAATATAGAAGTCTATGCAAAATGAAGTGACCCCTGGGGCGGGGCAAATTTTGACCCCAGGGAAATAATTTGAACAAACTTTGTAGAGTTCCACTAGAGGATGCTAAATGCCAAATATCTCAGCTCTAGGCCTTGTGGTTTCAGACAAGAAGATTTTTAAAGTTTTTCCTATATAAGTCTATGTCAAATGAAGTGACCCCTGGGGCAGGGCCAATTTTGACCCCAGGGAAATAATTTGAACAATCTTTGTAGAGTTCCACTAGAGGGTGCTAAATGCCAAATATCTAAACTCTAGGCCTTGTGGTTTCAGACAAGAAGATTTTTAAAGTTTTTCTTATATAAGTCTATGCAAAATGAAGTGACCCCTGGGGCGGGGCCAATTTTGACCCCAGGGAAATAATTTGAACAAACTTTGTAGAGTTCCACTAGAGGATGCTAAATGCCAAATATCTAAGCTCTAGGCCTTGTGGTTTCAGACAAGAAGACTTTTAAAGTTTTTCTTAATATAGAAGTCTATGCAAAATGAAGTGACCCCTGGGGCGGGGCCAATTTTGACCCCATGGAAATAATTTGAACAAACTTTGTAGAGATCCACTAGAGGATGCTAAATGCCAAATATCTAAGCTCTAGGCCTTGTGGTTTCAGAGAAGAAGATTTTTAAAGTTTTTCCTATATAAGTCTATGTAAAATGAAGTGACCCCTGGGGCGGGGCCAATTTTGACCCCAGGGCTATAATTTGAACAATCTTGGTAGAGGACCACTAGGTGATGCTACACAACAAATATCAAAGTTCTAGGCCTTGCGGTTTCAGAGAAGAAGATTTTTAAAAATTTTATGTTCAAAATCTATTTTTATCCTCTGTGACCTAGATAGGCAATGGACCGGAACCATTTGAACAATTTTGGTAAAGCTTCATGCAAGTAACATTCCTGCCAAGTTTCAGCAAGATTGGCCCAGGAGTTCAGGAGAAGAAGTCGTTTGAAGAAAAAGTTGACGACGCACGGACGCACGCACGCACGCACGGACGACGGACGACGGACATCAGGCGATCACAAAAGCTCACCATGAGCACTTCGTGCTCAGGTGAGCTAAAAATATTTGAAATTCACTGTTAATATGCTTGTAAATA
Organism: Corbicula japonica; assembly: GCA_038501625.1. Taxonomy (NCBI): domain Eukaryota; kingdom Metazoa; phylum Mollusca; class Bivalvia; order Venerida; family Cyrenidae; genus Corbicula; species Corbicula japonica. The sequence continues at coordinate 6,825,133 of JAZAYU010000017.1, read as the reverse complement.
TTTCCCCTGAACTTCGTTCTATAAGAAATTGATCCTGTAATACATGTATAAACTTTTAATTTACTATGAAAAATGCATTTGTGCACGCAAATTGATGATCACTGATCACCTAAAATTGGCTGTCAATGGGGTCAATATTGAGTTGACAATCTTGTTAACCAGTGGACCTATCTTAAAAATATTTTCAATTCTGTGTTAAGTTTCCAAATTCTTCAAATCTGATCAAATCGTTTTTAATTTCGATTTGTGGTTTTGCATGAAAACAGTTTGCCAGACAGCAGTATAATTTTTTCCTTTTAACTGGTCTCAAATCTTACTTTTATGATTTTCTGCCCAGGAATACTGACTTGAGCATGATATTAATGACAACGGTGACGAGATTAAATACATGGTCACATGAATCAACACTAAGTAGAGTTTCAATTATGCAAATGGACAGACATTGTAGCTGAAACAGCATGGAAAATTCCAAGGCAGTGTCTTCATGGATCTTTTAGTTTGGCCAAGAAACAAATGAATACCATGGCAAATATGGATACTAATTGATATTTGTTAGTCGATGGTTCTGATATGACCAACCCCCAACCACGCCCCCAAAAAAGCAAAACCATTACTTTACCATTCTATTGTAAAATAGAACTTGATGTTCAAGCTAACACAGTAACACAATTTTTGTTTTTGTCAGTAAAATAAGAATTCCTGCCCAAAATTGGTTAACTGTATTGTAGTTTGTTTTTAAACTAGAATTTGGTGTTCCACAGAACAAATGGGTTGCCTAAAATTGCATTTGAAAGAGGCGTAACTCAAAAAATAGTATAAGAGGAGTTATCATTCTTGTTTTCACTGATGGCTTTGTTTATGCAGATGATAATATTATATTCTATGATTTAAGTTAATTATAGGACAAGCACTTTGAAACATTAAGTTTCATATTAAAGTTGGGTGACTACTGAACACTGCAGCATTGGACAATAGGATCCCTATGATTGTGTCTACCTGTTATCGCAGACAACACAATAAATGTTATTTATTTTTATACATACAAATGTTACAGACTGCAAAAGATTTGAAACTGTATTGTCTTATGAATTCAAACTTTGACTGGTTCAGATTTAAATTCCAAAGTTGCTATTTTACATGACCAATAAAACAGTCTAATTGAGCAAATAATGGGATTTGATTACGAAGATATGTGCCATGTGGAATAAGAAATTTATGACGCATTTTATTGAACAGTATATTGATTTTTGATTAAGTTGAAGCTTGAAAGAAAATGAAAATCTGTTCAAATATTGTTGCGAATATATTATTTCATTCTGGCCAAGTTGAAAATAATGTTCTGAAATACACAAATTAACTAATTGGGAAATACGGTATCTGAAATAAGCCTGGAAACATCTCAGACCAACTAGGGCCCTTGAAGATCATAACACTACGATTTGAGATCAGTCTCAAATCTCAAGAATCTGATTGGCTGAAATGGCGACCAATCAGATGCTTGAGATTTGAGACTGATCTCCAGCTTTAGTTTTATGATTTTGGGCATAGGTTTGATAATATACTCCAAAACCATGCCTTGATCCAACTATTATAAGGCCACAAGTTTTGAAGGTTTTCCAACAAAATAAAAAAAAACAACTTTTATTAACCCTTCCTCCATAGACACACCTTTATTGCGTGGTTGAAGGTGCACTGTTCGCTTTATGATTCGTTAGGTTTTTTCTGTCTAAAATGCGACCAGTGCAGATCCTGATCAGACAGCATGAATGTGCCGTCTGATCTGGATCTACACTGGTCACACATGCATAAAAAATGCGTATATATAGAGGAAAGGGTTAATCCCCCACTCCTTTTGATTAAAAAGGAGCAACAAAATAATGTTTTGTTCATCTTAGATTGAATCTGGCAGCACACTCTATTAATAACACTCTCCACTGCTACCACATGCACAATGATCAGTGCTAATGTTTTAAAGTCAAAATCTTGCAGTGGAGAACTGCAAAAATGTTTTTAAACTATTAAGTAGAAAAATCATCATGGTTGGACCCCATTTTGTAATCTGAGCTTGGCATTCCTTCCTGTCACTTTCATCTAGAGAGCCGCTGCTAATGTTTTTAGCATAGCCATCACAGGTCATGTGACACTGAAATATTCTGAATGTTTAGATCCAGATCAGTCTGCAAAATTGTGTACCTTGCAATTTATCAAAGCAGTCGGATCAGGACCCTACATTCATTGATCAAGCAGCAAAATATAGATTGTGATCAAACTGCCCAGATGTTTAGGCTGATCTGGATCTAAACTTGTAGCCTATGCAATACTATCTGTACCCTGGAGTAAATGGTTGAATTTTTATTAATAGTCATTAAAAATATTTAAATTCAAAATAGTTGCTATAAAAGATGTTTCTCAAATATTTCATTATAAACTGCTTGTATAACTAACTTTTAAACGCATTTATCAAACTTTTAACCTAAATTTCAAATATATAGCTAACATTTTGAGAAATGAGATGTTATAGAAAAATTATCAGCAGGTGTAAGATGGTATCAAATTCAAATTAGTTTAAAATGATCCACTGATGAAAGGTGTTTTAAAAGCTCTATTTATTAACAGGTCATATGTTGTTTCATAAAAGTCCCCACTTGAACTACCCTAATCTTTAAAATCCATTACTCAGTAATATAAAATTATCTGTTACAGGATGATAACTAACACATTAACCCTTTATTAAAAGGATACGCATGCGACCAGTGTCCAAGGTTATAAAACTGAGCATGGAAACCAGTCTCAAATCTCAAGCATCTGATTGGCTGAAATGGCGACCAGTCGCCATTTCAGCCAATCAGATGCTTGAGATTTGAGACTGGTTTCCATGCTCTCAGTTTTATAACCTTCAGTTCAGTTAAAATCAGTCTGCACATGCATCCTCACTGTCTGATCTGGATCTACAGTAGTTACTTTCAGATTCAAACATTGATGAGTCTGCTAGAACATTCAGGCTGATGATCCTCAGGATCTACACTGGTTGCTTACATGATTAACCCTTTCCTCCAAAGACACATCTTTATTGCGTGGGCAAACAGTGAAGATCCAGATCAGCCAGCACATCCGTGCCATCTGATCTGGATCTATACTGGTCACACATGCGTAAAATGCGTATATTTGGAGGAAATGGTTAAAGGTGTAACACTGAAAAAGGGTTTACAGACTATGACAAGACAAAGGAGATTGGATGAAAAAAAATCTGGTGTCAAGCCAGTCTTTTTTGCAGAGGGATTGAACATGAAGGAGAAGATCACATGTAAGCAGACCCCCACAAGAGAAGATCACAGAAATTAAAATGATATAGGTAGGGATGAAGAGCTGGTATGGAGTTCAGAACTGAAAATGTCGGTAGTCATTTAACCATTCACTTCACAGATACTGTTTATGTCAGTGAGCGAACAGTGCAAATCCAGATCAGCCAGCACATCCATGCAATCTGATCAAGATCTACCCTCTATGAATCTAACAGTAAACAGTGTAGATCCTAATCAGATTGCATGGATGTGCAAGCCAATTCAAATCTACAAAGCCACACATGGGTTATAAGCCATATCTATGAGTTAAAGGGAAAAACAGGTGAAGGTGTGTGTAGGATCATGAGGAAAGACGGTTTAACCCTTTCCTCCATATATTTGCATTTTTATGCATGTGCGACCAGTGTAGATCCAAATTAGCCAGCACATCTGTGCCGTCTGATAAGGATCTTCACTGGTTGCTTTTTGGTCAGAAATAAACTAACAAATCAAAAAGTGAACAGTTCAGATCCTGATCAGACGGCATGGATGTTATGATGTCATTTCAAGGATTGACATCACCTGTTCAAAGACACTTTTTCCAGTGTCAGGCCACAACTTTTGCAACAATATAATTTTTTATTTCCAAGAAATCATTAACAAATCAAACTCAATGACACAGTAACTATTGCTAAACTGCATCTCTTTTACCAGGCTGTCTACACAATCAATGTAGATCCAGATTAGCCAGCATATTTATGCCGTCTGATCAGATCTACACTGTTTCTTTTTTATTTATCAGGTTATTTCTGACCAAGAAGCAAACAGTGTAGATCCTGATCAGATGGCAAGGTTAATTTGGATCTACACTGTTCACACGTGATAAAACCACATAATTATCTTGAGTAAAGGGTTAATGGTCGTCAAAAAGAAGTTTGACATTTTACTTCTCAAAAGATTGTTTCATATGGCGCATGTGTGAATGTGCAGCTTTAATATTATAAAGTACAAAAAGCAAATGAGTCACCACTTTTACCACAATCAACTAGAAGTTAAAAACTTAAATGTTAAATCTGAATAAATTTTATCCAAGATAAATCATGTAAATTTATTATCACATTAATTTTAATCCTAAATACAAACTATTTTTTTGTAAGAGCACTTACCTCTCACTTAAAACTCCTAATAATCAACAAAACTTCCCTGAACAACTGGTGTTAAACATGTGGGAAACAGATCCAAGGCCTATGTTCAAAAGAGAATATTAATATTTCCATCACCAGCATGCACAACTAATGTATGAGCTCATCTGACAAAAATCAATCTACAAAACCAGCGCTCTCTTTTTTCTTTGTGACTGAGCACTGTAAATATCCAGTACAGCTTGTGCAGTAAAACTTGCTGTGTGATTTAAAATAAAACATTTTGGTGGGCATGCAGTTGAACTACTGTAACAAAAAACATCAAAGAGACTACTTGAGGTTTTAAGGGTGACCTTTATTCACAGTTTTTGATGAATAGTTCATTGTTAAAGTTGTAGTGGATGGAGACGGGTAGAGGAAGGGGGGGGCTGGGTTGGGGGTGCAATATTGGGTTAAACATTATCTTATCCTTCGGTCTCTCTTTGAAGAGTTATGTTATGCTGATAGTTATTACTTTTTTTCGTTTTTAATTATCTTTTTAAACATTTACACTGCCCTCAAAAACTTCTTGGACAACCAGCTATATTACAAGGGTCATTTGAGAAGGAGTGGCAACATTGCTATTATATCTCGATTTTTTCGCACCCACATGTTGTTGGAAAGAGCTATCCTTTGTCTATAATTATAACAGTAAATTACCTCGTGATATTCATGTACATTACTGAAATATTTTAAAATAAACACAATTCAGTCATTTATAGCGCTGTCACCATGGCAAAGTACACTGCTAATGATCTGAAACAGGAACAAAAGGCGTATTGTGAAACTCGCGGAAAATAAGGAATAAGTGCTTTAGAAATACAACCCAATTTAGAAATTGTATATTGAGAACAGGCCCTTCCATATCGCACAGTTGTTAGATGGTATTCACTGTTTAACGATGGAAGATATCGCATCGAAGATGAACTGCTTCCTGGCAGGCTGCTGTCTACAGTGTCATAACGTGACGTTGCTACTGTAAAGCGTACAAAGACGAAAGGTGGTTACGAGAGATTGTTACAGGTGATTAAACTTGGATGTTGTTTTTTTTTCAGCAGAGTAATAAAGAAAATAATAAAATGTGAATAGGTGAAGACGACGAAAGACCCAAAATAGCCCGCAGTAGCAATTGTTGACAAATACCAGACGAAGACCAGTCACAATAGCTCACCATGAGTCTTTGGCTCAAGTCAGCTAAAAAATGCAGCCTGTTTTGTGATTCCATTCAACCTTATATTGAAAAAAGATGACTCAGTTTCAAAGTTGTGGAAGAATAGTGGTCTAGGGATAAAGCGTCGGACTCCATATCCTTAGACAGGGGTGAAATTCATTTGCAGTCTCCCCAATCCACATTGGGATTGTTCTTTATTACAAAGATATTTTTATCAATATATAACAACTCACAAACAATGTTTCAATTGAGTGTTTGAGTACTGTTTGAGCAAATGTTGCGTCTATACAATCCATTGACAATAACGATGACTGATAAATGTTTGTAATTATTTTACGCCATCTGTATTGTGAAATAGATTATCTCGGACATGGCAATTCTGGTGATTGTAGTTTGAAAGAAAATGAGTTAATTATTTGCGATACATTGTTTGCGGAATTTTTTTCAGCTGGAAATATTTCTGTGATTTCATCCAATGACCATAGAAATGCACAAATACTGCACCTCCGGAAAAAATTTCTTTACGGTACCTAACTTTGGCAAATCAGTTTTTGGTTTCTAATACAAGTTTTATGATCAAGGAGACTGCAACATAAAAAAACTTGATTAAGCATGACTTTCTGCAGGTGTACACTCTTATTGGAGGGTTATATGCAGGTCATATATTTCTCAACATTTTCATTCTTAACCCTTCACTCCACATATTCACGGTTTAACATAATTGTGACCAGTGTTGATCCAGATCAGCTGACACATCCATGCTGTCTGATCTGGACCTGCACTATTTTCAATTTGGTTGGAAATAACCTAATTAATCAAAAAGTAAACAGTGTAGATCCTGATCAGACAGCACAGATTTACTGTCTGATTTGGAGATGCACTGTTAACTCATTCAATAAAGGTGTATCTATGTAGTAAAAGGTTAACTGGATACATCTGGAGGGTTACAGTCTAACATTTTCTTAAAGGTCATATATTTCTCAACATTTTCTTACATAATGAAGCAGTCTAAGACATTAGGCAATACTATATTATTCTGATGCCTATTTTACACGCCTAAATTATATATTCTGCCAAAAATAACAATACAAAGTAATTTTAATGCTTTTTAGATTACTAGGTATGCCATCTCCATCATAAAAACAAGAATTTATAGCTGCATAAAGCACCCTGGTTTATTAATTTCTCTAGCTTTATTAGTTACCTCTCCATTATTATCTAAAATAAACATAGGGGTCTATGATAAGGTTTCAATGTTTAAGCTTCAAAGAAGAATTTCAAATTCTGCACATAAAAGTCATGGAACTCTTAAAAGGACGCTCACCTCCAATCAGAAAATTTCAAATGTCCTTTACATACGAATTAATAGCCTGACTTCATTCTATTCAAGACTATAAAATGTGGGGAAAAAGAACTTGCACAAAAATAACTGCATCTGTTACGTGAAAAGCTTGTCATTTTCAAGTCAAAGGAGGCATTTGATAGAAAAAAATCAGCATATATTACAATGAATAGTCATTCTTTTTGTTAAATGACCCAATGAAATAAAAAATTAAAATTAAGTAAAAATTTGAAGATTATAAAAAAATAATGTTCAGTTACCTAAGAAACAAAATTATTGAGTCATGTGAAAACTGCGAAGTTAACATCATTCTTTAGCAATATAATAATGTCATAAAGCTCAGCAGTCTTAAGGTTTTTTTTATCAATTCTACTAATCAAACTAGAATTCTGTCCAAAGGACACTGATGCCACTCCCATCAACCAAAGGGATGAAAGTAAGAAATTCTAAAAATCCTGAAATCCTAACAATTTGTCATTTTATATTGGGGAAATAAAGAAATCAACCATTTTTTAGACACACTGAATCCGGAATTCAGGAATAATCCTGACAACTTTGACCCATACGTGCCCCTATGATCTCAGTAATTGGTCACCCCAAATACATTGCCAAGCAAGATCTCAACATAGCGTAAGTTTGGTGAGGATATCCCAATCTAAAGTTATTGTTTAGACAAGGAATATCTATATAGTAACATGACCCCAGTGACCCCCAAAATACAATCCCAAGCAATGTATCAACACAGTCTAATTGCACACAAAGTTTTGTTAAAATAGCTCAAACCTGTGTTAACTTCCTTTGCGGACCTGGAGTTTTTATTTTAAGTAACAGTGTCCCTGACCTTGTTCCAAGTGAATTCAAATAAGATTGATGAAAAATTATAAAGAAATGGCCATGAAAAGCCTACAGACAAGTTTTTCGCAACAAAATCTAGTACAAAGGGGACAAGACTCAGTCAAATGTGAACCTGATTAAAAGCTTTTGGCTACACCATAACTAAAGTAACGTAAAAGCAGCATAGATGAAAAGGGACGTAGTAAGCAAAAGTAAAAAGTAGCAATACCCGTGATTGTATTAATTTAGGAAAAAAATAAAGCAGTTTGCATTTCATTGAAGGAAGTGCTCAATTCAAAATTACCGACGACCGAATAAAACGAAGTACATTTAAATTGCTTTTTTTCAAATAAAAAAAAAGTATATAATGCGGATTTTACATTTTTTTTTTTTTTTTGCTTTTCAAAGCAAAGTTGAAATGGCTCAAATGAATATAATACTAATGTTTAAAAAATCAACTCGAAAATAAATGTTGCATTACGTAGATTTGTGTAATTTTATATAGATTCAAGAATAACTACATCCAGTAAAGAATCAAATAATATTTCAAATCAATAAAAAACTATTATATTGTGTTTCAAAGTACGATCAACGTATACTTAATTTACACAAAGCAAATACTTGCCTCCCAAAATTCTAACAGTTAATACGTTCCAATTGGAGTCGGGGAAAAGTCATTTTTGGCACCAATGTCTGATTGGGATTTCCAAATTTTAGAAACACTGGTCTGGAGTCACGTATAAAATATATTAAAGGATTCATTAATAACATTTAAACAGGCTATGAAATATGTCTTAAGCCTACATTCCAAAAACAAAGTTCACTGAGATGAGATCCCTAGTTGAGAGTTACTAGATGATGGGGTAATCTTTTGGCTTTGCCTGGGCCAACAATGCAAGGTCAATTATAACGATATTAAATTGCAGAAGCAACAGGGATACACAATTTAATCCTACCAGAAGAGAATGGTAGCCTACCAATTATTCTGATTTCCTCAAAAGGCCTTTACTTAAGGTCTTGAAAGACAGAATGCTCCAGAATGATATTGGAAGAAACATCAACCAAAATAGCGAGGTGTGAAACAAGATTTATTTCATTTTTTATAAATTCACTTTCTAACAAATGTGTATTATTATGAAGAAATGAATATCCATAAGTTGTTTCAGTATTTGCTTTGTTAAATGTTTTTCAATATAATCGTTTTTTTTTTTAAGAAACTAACTTTCAGTCATTTTGAAACCATGCATTCCTTCAACTTGTTTTAAAAGGGACACAAGACAAGCCTTCTAATTAAACTGAATGTTTTCTTAATCCCCGAAAGAGTTAAATTGTGTACGCCTTGCGGTAGGTGCAATGATGTCATACACAGCACAAACTCTGGTTACTTTTTTCATTAAATGAATCTCTAATGTTACTTTTCAAATAATCTCTATTAATAATAATGCAGTCTCCACTTTTCAATTAAAACATCAAAGAAATATTTCAGAACAAGCCATATTCATATTCATACAATTATTACATAATAGGGCTCTTGACAGCAACAATCAATACCCTGAGATTAAGCCCCAACAACCCTTGTTTCAAGATAAAATGGAGGACCCTTGTGAGTGGAATGGCTGAATATCGGCATATTAATGTGCAACATGTGTTTTATGATCAAATATCAAAAGAATATAGCTCTGTTTTATTTGCACAAAAATATGAACAGTAGAAGCATCAATCAAACTTTCTCTTTGTAAATGAGTAGGAAATTGATTCAATTATCCCAGGGGTGTAGCAAGATATGTCTTTTTCCACTGGTCTTTCCCAATAATACTGCACCTGCTAATCAACGACTTAATGGCATGGGCAAACCCTGTAGATCAGCATATTCGTGCTGTCAGATCAGCACTGTTTGCTTTGTGATGTAATAGCTTATTTCTGACCAATATGCGAACAGTGCAGATCCTGTGCCGGCTGATCTGGATCTATACTTGTTGCCATCTCCTCAGAAATTTTTTTTTAAAACCACTGCAGTCTCCCCCCACCCCCCACCCCCAAAGTAACTTTACAAGAGGTTTTTCATCATTTCCCTCAGGAAAAGGAAACATGCTTCTTTCCCCAAAATTATTGGGCATGGGCCCCTTCTCCTGGCAGTGAAAAAGCCCTGGACTCAAATATGCAAGTTGAGTCTGAAACATCCTGGTTGTGAAAGCTAAGTGAATTTTCTCCCCCCCCCCCCCCCCCCCCCCCCCCCACCCCCCAGTTTAAAGCCACATTTATGTAAATAACTGATGAATAAAATTTCAAAAAAATAAATAAATCAAGTGATCATACAATTTTGTGTCTGGAGTCAAGTTACCATGCAGTTAAGTAATAATTGAGCCATAATTATGCTTTCTGATGTTATATCCCTGGGTAAAGATCTAGCCTGACAAAAATCTAGACAGGAATATACTCATTGGACAGCAATTCCTATAAATGACAACTCTGCTTACAAAAAACAACTACATATTGTACCCTTGTATCTTTTGCATTCTGCAACAAATAAAAATGCTTGCAATGTTACTGATCTCTCAAGTTTTTTTCGAGAAACAAATGATTTCTCTTGGATGTCTGCAAGAAAAAAAACAAACAAAACAGAATGAAAAATTGTAGAGATATCTAATAATAATTTTGATGGATATTTCCAATGCAGCATGACTTCAAACTAAATTTTCTAAAGACTAAACTCTGCGATGTTCTAGGGCAATGTTTTCAAATAATCTGTTCTACCCTCCCAGCAATTTCTTCAATGTGTTCTTGATTTTGTGATTTATTAATTTCTTACTTTTTTCCCCTCGTGTATTTATCATTTACTTTAAATCTGCAGACTTCTGGAAAAGCAATAGCCTCCAGCCTTTTTTGCATAATTTACTTACAGTTGGGTACTAAAACTGCACCAAAATGTTAATTTCCATGGCAACATGGATTTTTCAGCCATAATTCTTGATATATGGCATTTTAAGCTTTCCTGGAACTAGAGGCCAAACAATGATGAAAAGCAACTGTTTCTCAAATCATGAGAGACTTTTTTTTAAATAAATATTTTTAAAGGCAGGGCTCATGGTATTTTGCAGCTATTTTTAATTGCAGCAGCAACTGGTAAACCATAATATACAAAATGTAAAAAATAAAACAAATAAAATGGCAAAAAATTTATAAAAACAAAATTGTTATCAATTGTTAATAGCAGCGTTTTAGTGCAAAAAGAAAAAAAACTCGCAGTATGTATCACTAAACCAAAATCTTGTTCAACATTATTTCAATGAATGAAAATCATTCAGTCTGCCTGATGCTGTTTGATAAAAATCTATCTACAGCAATTTTAAATGGATGGGACACATCTATGTACAGAAGATTGAAGGTTAATCTAAATTTCCACTTCAATTTTTGAAGTGAATATATATAGCAGTCAGGACAGAACCCTCCTACCTGCATATTTACTTAAGTTGCAGAGACAGAAGTCTAAAACATTATTAATCTCAAGTGTAATTAATTTCTCACCAATCAAAGCTCTCAGGAAAATAGCTATGCATCAATGAAAATCATTTCAGCTAGACGATTTATTAAGGTATAGATAAGCATTTTTTCTGACAAATTGCAGCTACAGCAGTCAGATTTCAGAATCCTTTCAGAAACAAGAGATGTTTGTAAAAGAAGTTTGCCCCCAAACACCACTTGAATAGTAATCTGCTGTTATTTGATTGAAGGTCACTGTGACCTTTGACTTTCTGATCACAAAATCAATCGGGGCCATGTATGTTGCCCTTAAGGGAGCAACTACATCAGCATAATGTGGTAAGCGCACAATTTAAAATTAACACATCATGTAACAACATCCTCTAACCAACAAAGGATAATAATTTAATATGAGATCATAAGTGTTACACAGAAATTGATAAATTTTCTTGAAATTTACCTCCAAATTAAACAAACTTCACTTAAAGTTATCACATAAATTTATATAAAACTTTGAACAAACACAATTTACATTGGCTCCTGTCACCCACAACCCTTAGTAGTTTGACTTTCTGTAACATATGCACTTGTTGTTTTGACAATGTAACATTATATATAATGCCTTTGTCTTTTTTGGCTGTCGGCTATTAGCAATCGCCTTTCTCCTGTTATATTACAAACTTGTTTTTCTTACATTGTATGCACAAATTTGGTTTTTGCTACCTATGCCATCCTCCTTTTTCGACTATCACCTACTTTGTTGTTAAGCTATTGTATTTTGACTTTCTGTCACATATGCAGTTCTATTTGACTATCAAATTATGCCCTTTTCTATCACTTTCTGTCAGACTGGATTACTTGGGAGAAAGCTTTAATACTCTTCTCTAATTGTGATGACAGTAAAGAACATTCTTACTTCTTAAAACTATTTTAAAGATCATTGTAGCATTAAACAGCTCTTTGCATTTCTATTTATGTGACAGGTTTTAATGTTTTGTAACTGTTGTTTTGCCAAATCAGCTGTTGGTTGAAAGTAGGCCCTTGATTTCTGTGGCTACCTCAATATGAATCAAAGCGCTGAAAGCGTTGAAAGACTGGCGTGCTGGTTCAAAGCGTAGTTCCAAGGAAGTAAACAAAATGTCTTGAACGGCGAAATGCACATTAAGGAAATGGATAGATTGCTGTTGATGGTCTTAAAATGGCTGTCATAGAGGAGCAATGTTTTTCATATATGAATTTAATGTAATAACACTTTGAAAAACATTTAAAGATTAACACAAGAGAGGTGGAGAAGAAGAAAAGAATCAAACTTTTCCTGCACATATATCATTACTTTAAACATATGGAACTATGTGTATGTTTTTTTTCGTTTGTAAGTGACAGTCACTATTAACAACATTAGCAAATACTTCAGTATTTTCAGGGATTACAAAAGATGCAGATACTTGCATTTTGTAGCAAGGAAATTTGAGGTTTTCCACTTTTGACCTCAGCTTAATCTTAGGTTGGGGGTCATTTTGATGCAGGAGCGTAGGATAAGTGGTCAAATTTTGCAAGAATAACGATAAATGGTGTATGTATACAATTCCAAATATGAAGTAAATACTAATTGGACCCTTGTAAATATATGAAAATGAAGTTGAAGCACTTTCACAAGTAGTAAAGTTTTGTGAACACATGATATGGCTTGTGTCAATCTGATCATGATCCCTTGAAAATTGTCAAAAAATTCTCAACAAAAGTAAAATCTATTGAAATCCCTGAGTATATAGTACCGTGGTGATAACCATTAACCTGGCTGTTGTAATTGGTTCAAGCAGCAGAAGTATAGTGCCATTAGTGGTTGAAGTCGATCTCAAATTGTTGCTGACAAATTTATCTTCAATCTAATACCTATGATGCATTGTTTGCATAACAAATCTGAAATTTGCAGCAATAATATCGAGCGTGTGCCGGAACTGATTAATGAACTGTAGTAACATCTTCAACATTGATTCTGATTTACCAAAGTTTTTCTGCTTTTCATTAATTTTAGAAGGTTTTTTAATTGTGCATTTAAAGAGTATTCCTAACAATAATAATGCTAGAAGGAGGAGTCAGTTTAAGCCAGGACATTTTATTTTTCAAGTGAAAAAATGAAAACATACTAGAAAACTGCATGCCACCGAGTGATGATACAGCAACCTTAATTGCAAAATCTCAATCCACGCAAGCTAACAAAAATTGCGACCAACGCTAGATTTCCCCACAATTTTGGTCACGTAACTGATTTGTTTATAATTGTAGCCTCCTGTATTTTGGTCTAGATTTCAAGACCAAAAAAAATCTGCCGAAGTTTGTTAGCTTATTAAACTAACACAACATCACACACGTCACAAAAATGCATTACCTAAAGTACACAATAAAAAGCCTTCTAATGCAATTATGATCGAAAGCAAGACATTTCAACCCCTCGATATTTCAACCCCTCTGTAATTTGTAAAATCAAAAATTTTTCAACCCCTCTAGCATTTCAACCCTGAGCAAAATCTCGATCCACAGCTACTCCAACCTAGCCAAAATGGCGACCCATGTTATCTCCCGCTTGTCACATGATTGATTTGTTTTTAATCTTTCTTTTAATATCCTTTCATATTTGTTCGAACAACAAAATTAAATTGTTTTCTCGTTTTTTTTTGTTGCATTTTCTTACAAACGTTCGCATTCCTTCGTAATATTTGTGTTTTCTTAAAATGCACTACTTTTTTATGCCGTACAACTACGAAATCTTTTAGGCGTAACTAAACTACTCATGCATATCCAGTTGCTTGTTCAAAGCCGTAGCTTGTCGTGATTTCACTCTACATTTGTTCGATGGAGCTTTTGGCATGGACGCTCCAAAATTACACAGAAATTTACTATCAATCGCTCAGCATTCGTGGAATGGTGTGCTCGGTTGTGCTTGAAACGTGTGCAGAACATTTCGACCTGCTCTCGCGATGACCACAAAACCCTGCTAACTTGTATACGCTCTCGTGGTCGCAATGATACATTTGAAGTTAACGACCGCGTGTCGCCGTGTTCACGGCATGGTTAGTTAAGACTGGCGCATGCGCACCAGTCTAAAAATGAGATAATTGGAGATCAGTCTCAATTGTCAAGTATCTGATTGGCTGAAATGAAGACAAGACTACATTTCAGCCAATCAGATGCTTAAGATTTGTGACTGGTCTTCAATCTAAGATGTCTAATCTATGATTTGGGCCTGGCCCAAGATCATAAAACTAAATCAGGAGACCAGTTTCAAATCTCAAGCACCTGATTGGCTGAAATGGTGACTGGGAGCCATTTCAGCCAATTAGATGCTTGAGATTTGAGACTGGTCTCCACCCTCACTTTCATGATCTTGGGACCTGGTTAATTCCTACACTGGACTTGTACTTCAGCTTAAACAGATGGCTTCAATCTGTGTAAATGACTGTAGACTTAAGACAAACATATCACACTGGAAACAAAAACTCCCCCAGCCTTGTTTATTTTCTTTGTCAGCCATTTGCTCTCTGTGTTGTGTCTATGCTAAGATCTGAGAAGTACATGCAGTTATTTACAATCAAACTGTTGTGTTTGTAATAGAAGCAGGCAAATGCTGCTTTGATGAACATCTCATAATCTAGCTTAATGCTTGTAACATTCTGTTATCAAAGAGATGGGTATCTTGTAGTTTATTCTAAGAGCTGCAAAAACCCTGGAAACAGTTCACAAACATTATAACAAGAAGCTCTTTAAGATCAACCTCATTAATTATTTTGTTTGATTACTTTTTTCCAGTTCCCAGGTGTTCCTCGGGGCATATTTTGGGCACAATTTGGCATCCATTCTAAAAGCTGGCTTGTTAGTAACCTGCTGCTTTATAACTTTGACAGGAGGGCTGATCTATATTGCAGCTAAACCCTCTGACAAGAAAAACAAAACAAAATATTGATGGAACTGATGGAAGCTGCCCAAGGTATTGCTTGGAAAAAGGAGTGGTGCTAAAAGATACTTAATGTAACTAAATCAAAGGGCCATTCTTGTATTTATATATATATTTATAAATATCTGTTGCAATTCTTTTATTACATGATAGCACAGACAATTATGGTGCAATTGTAAACATTCAAAGGGCTATAACTCTGCCAAATATCAAATCAAAAGATTTTGACAATATGCACAGTTCCTCTTATCAGTGCAAGTTCCAGTAAAGTAATTTTAAAAATTTTAACTGGTGGATGATGGTGTATAATTGTGTAAATGACCCAAATGTGACAGGTAATATTTTTACATTTTAATCCCTTATACACCAAATATCAACCACACAACCAATCCATGACTACATGCCACCTGAGTAGTCTGTAGCTTGGATGAAATGAGATATATAAAGGTCTCATTTAAATAACAGACTGGTTTATGTCATTAACCTTTTCCTCCATATATATGCATATGACATGGGCAATCAGTGTAGAGATCAGCCAGCAGATCTGTGCTGTCTGATCAGGAGCTAGACTGTTCACTTTTTTATTTATTAAGTTATTTCTGACCAAAAAGCAAACCATGGGTTGAGAAATAATCTGACACTTGATAAATATCATATGTTGTAAAAATGTAAGTGAAAATGTATACTCAAACCTTGTATTATCGATGGATCTCTATTACCAACGTAATCGTTATTTGATAGTTTTGACATAGATATGCTAAAATCTGTCATTTCTTGGTAAATATTACGTTGATATGTTAGTTAATTTTCACCAAAATACTGAAGTAATGAACTAATAATGAACTGCATTAGAATCATGTATAATTTTTACAAGTACGTCGATAATAAGGCGTTCCAGGCTACAATTTTAAATATTTCTAGGAATGATCTAGTAATCATTGGAAATATTGCAGATTATGATGGCAAACATTTGTTCCAAGTTAGAATGAGACATTCAGTAGTTTTAAAACTTTTAGACCAAGTGCATATCAAACCTGCAGAAATAACAGTGTAAACATCAAGTCTTTAAATTATCAACATAAGTGGATGTATGCATTACAAGTCATCGGTCAAGTTTAGAATACCCAGTAATTGTGTAATTATTATTCTAATAAAAAAATTGTTTACCGGATAAGAACTTCATGAACATCACTCAACATAACTTTCAGGTCATTGTTTACTGTGTTTCAAACTTTTTGAGTGATGTGGAGACAGGACACAGTTAACTATCACTTGTAGCATTTTAACAAACAGAATTGTAAGGAATAATTATTACATAATTGTAAACATTTTAGCCATTTGGCAAACTAATCAAGTTAAATCACAGTCGAGATTAAAGGCATTGCATGAGAAGAAAACAATATATACCAATCGTTAAATATTTTCCACAAAAAGAAAGTAAAAAAATTACCTGTACCTTGTCTTCAATTATATGCAGCTGCACTGTAGGTTGTCTGATAACAGACTGGTTAAATGATTTCACAGCCTATCACTTTAATCACTGCAACCAGTCAACCAAGAAGCAGACTGCCAGACTGGTTCCAACATGGAATTCTGAAATAAATATCAAAGAATAATGGTGCAAAGAATTAAACAAATATATCTGAAGGCTTGGCAGCTCTGTATTATCTTCTTGAAGTTTTTGAGGACCCAGTTATAAAGAAACTAAAAGGTGGGTGGGGGAAGGGGAATATCAACCAGAAGGTTGGTTTTTCAATCTCAGGTAATATTCTTTAATGGTGTGGTAAGAATTTTATTATGAATAATCAGTTCTAGATTTTTTGTAATTATATTTCTTTTGTTTAGTGGACCCTTGAATGTACAGACCTTGTCTTAAATATAAATCAACAGCTTGTCTTTAATATAAATCAACAAGAGCTGTCCGATACGACAGCACACTGGACTATTCAATTCTATTAAAACAAATGCAATATAAGAATAAAAGAACAACAAGTATGGCCAAACATTCATTTTTAATCAGAAAGAGTATTAACAAGGGAATGGGAAAGGCGGAAAGATGTTTTAAAATAACGGAAATAATTACTTAATGTAAACGATAAACCATTAATATTGAACTGAAAAGGGGAATAACTATGAAATATTTTTGGAAGACTTGGAAAACTTGTTAGTAATTTATTATTGGGGATTTATGATTGTTATCTCATGTAGTTTCAAAGTCATGGACCCAGTGCATATTTTGGTTAATGCAAAAACTAAGTGCAAAAGGGGCAAACTAACAGAAATACACTGCAGCTCCGTTACATCACGATATCCAATATATCGCGCTCGGTCCGTGGATCCTAATTTTTTGTACATTTACAATTTATATAATGTTTGTTTATTCTTCGTGGGTGGTAAAAAAGACCAAATGATTAAATCGACGTTGGTGACAAATTCACGAAATGCACGCTTTTTTCGTGTTGTATTACGTCATTATCGGCGAAGGTTGTTTATTGCATTTTGCATGTAGGGATTTAAGACGTGATTCAAAAGATCACCAACAGATACAATTTAACAATGCTGTTGCTTCTGATTTGACATGAAACCCCCTTTGTGTCTAACAATAGGTGCGAAAAATATCAAGCCGATACAGTACTGGCAGAATTTCGTTTGCGAGATAAACAGCAAATTAGCGGCAATTAATTCAAGCTGGTAACCATAACAGACATTGAGCAGGAAACGTCAAAACAGTTTGTTTTTTGACATTACCTGCTCATGGTCAACGACATCAATTTATTTCTTTTTATTAAAAATAAATCTTAATATAATAAATTATATAAATAGCTGTTTTAAAACATTTTTCCAGCTTGGAATGTACTCCCTGATGAACCCATAGATTTCACGGCGTTTTAATTACACAACACCGCGATAAACATGCATCTGACGACAAAAACAAACGGATTCGCATTGTTTTACCGTGATTATTGGCGGCTTGGACCCCGAGGTCCGCGATATAATGGAGTTGCAGTGTATTTTGGTAGAGTTATGGATCTTGTTGATAATGATGTAGATTATAACTGTTGGTTCACAAATATTCCAACTTTGAAAGCAATTAGTCAAGTGGTTTTAAAAATATGAGACAATTGCACAAGCCAAAAGGGGGCATAACTTGAAAAATATTGGAAGAAGAGTTTTGATATTGTTGGTTAGGACATAGATTTTGATGGTGAATATAATTACATTTTAAGTTTCAATGTTATATCTCAACTGGTTTCAAAGTTATGGGCCAAGTTTATATTTTGCTTAACATAAAAATTCAAGTGAAAAAGAGGCATAACTTGAAAAATATTGGAAGCACAGTTGCGGGTCTTTTTGGCTAAGATGAAGATTTTGATTGTGAATATACATTTCATGTTTCAAGATGTCTTTAGTAGTTCCAAAGTAAAAGGCCAAGTGCATTTTTTATTAATGCAAAATTTAACTGAAAAAGGGGCATAACTTAAAAATATTTGAAGCTCAGTTATGGTTCTATTTGGTTATGATGTAAATTTTGATGGTGAATATATATTTCAAGTTTCAAATTGATGACTAAAATAGTTTCAAAGTTGTAGGCCAAGTGCATTATTATTTGATTAACACAAAATTTCAGTGAACAAGGGGAAGAACTTGAAAATATTGGAAGCAGAGTTATGCATCTTGTTGGTAAAAATGTAGATTATAATGGTAAATCTATATTTCATGTTGATATCTCAAGTAGTTTCGAAGTTATTGACCAAAGTGCATACAGTCCAATTGCGATAACTCGAAGTCCCAAGGGACCGACGATTTACTTCGAATTTTCACGACCTTTGAGTTATCGCGACTTTGACTTTTTCAGAATACCATGTGAGTTTTAAAAAGTAACGACGTGCAATTATAACGTCACCATACGGTACGTACGTAACAAATGTTTTTTTGTAAGGTTTGCTCAATAAAACAAGATAATTATGTTTTAAATTATTTTATTTCTTAGTTTTATTTTCATGATTATATACAAAAAGAACGACGAAGAAACAACATTTTAACAATTTTAACAAATATCACTGTACCAAAACGAGACATATATGTATACAGCGCATCATAATTCAATTACACACAATGGCGTTACAACATACATGCAGATATATTCACAATAAATTATGAATTAAAACAGATGTTCTCAAACAACTAGTGCACATTATTTACGAACAACAACAACAGATCATGACATGTTACAAATACAATATTACAAAGCAACACGGGAGTCACAGAATTCAACTAGAGAACTTATACAAATACAGAAATCGGAAAATTTAAGGATGTTTTATAGAAAGGAAAATTAACAACTCCCACTCATTTGAGACAAATCACTCTTATTGTTTGCTTCACACTCATATCATTACAATGATGTGCCACTAACAACTCTAGACTTGTTGACAAGTTGGCGATGAACAAAAGACTCCGAACATTCTCGCGGGAGGTGTGAAAAACTGTATCAATAAATGTACTTCGAGTTATCGCGATTAAATTGTGCTTAATTCTTATTCAAGGGACTTATTAATATGTTAGAGATATTGCAAATTTCGAATTATCGCATTTCGAATTATCGCAACTTATTTTAGGTGAATATATAAGGAAAATTGACAGGACCGGCGGCCGACTTCGAATTTAACCGTCATTTCGAGTTATTGGGTTTCGAGTTATCGCAATTTCACTGTATTTTAAAGTTATGTGCCAAAGTGCATATTTTATCTAACAGATGCCGATGCCAATGACAACACTGGGGTGAGTAGGATAGCTCCCCTATTCTTAAATGGTCAAGCTAAAAACAAGACCAGCAGGAACAAAACATTCTCAGTGCAGTTGGTGGGATTGTTTTCCCATTTTACTGTACTTTGAGTCATTGCCAGAAACATGCACACCAAGTTTAGTGTCATTTGAACCCATCATGACAAAGTTACGATACGGACAAGAAATGCTCTATAAAAATCAATCAAAGGGGAATAATTAAAAAACGGAAGAAGGTAGTGTTACGGTTCTTGTGCACTGCACTTCGAGTCATTGCCAGAAACATGCATACGAAGTTTGAAATGCTCTATAAAAATGAATCAAAGGGGAATAATTAAAAAAAGGAAGAAGATAGAGTTACCCTTCTTGTGCGCTGCACTTTGAGTCATTGCCAGAAACATGCATACCAAGTTTGGAGTCATTTGAACCTATGGTGACAAAGTAACGCTCCCAGGGCTCCCCAAAAAGTGACTTTTCATCAGGTTTTTTCATTCCCCTTTAGAGAAATAACATGCTATTTTCCCCAAAATTATAGGGCACGGCTCCTTCCCCAGGAAGCCCTGCGTTCCGGACAAGAAATGCTGTATAAAAATCAAAGGGGAATAATTCAAAAACAGAACAAGGTAGAGTTATGGTTCATGTGCATTGCACCTCAAGTCCTTACGGACGCTGTTGACACCGCCGCCGACAAAGTAATACCTATATGTCGCCTAGTCAGGCGACACAACAAAAGTTGCTGATTGGGGAAGGGGCAGATAAGAATGGTCACAAGGGTATAGCAAATAACAATGAAGTTAAATATTATTGCACAACAAGACCTTACACTATGGAAGGGTCTCACACTTGATATAATATTCATCACGAGTTCTTATTTATTTCAACATTCCTCCATGACAGTTAAATGTAAGGGCACAAAATTAAGAACATCTATTGTCAATATAGTTGTTATACAAAAAATATGCACAAAAGTTCATTCATTAACTGCGAGCTTGATTTATTCTTGAGGTGTAGCATTTCACCTTTCTATTGTCATCATTTGCACCAATTTATATTTAAATACCTAAATAAATCCAGAAAAGAATAAGCATCTTAATAGGTATATATTAAAATATATGCATGAAGATTAATAATGCAATGTGACAATGACCTTAAAACTAAGGGTGTGACTCTTGCATGCAACAAATATTAGGAAATGGAAAAGTTATAGCCAACATTAATTTTTGTGATGGAGGGACTGATGGACTGCTGGACGAACAAAAAGATTCCTATGTTCTTCTAAAGGGCAACACAAAAGGTGACTTAGTAACAGCAAACATAGCAATATTCAGAAAGGGCTCTAAAACTGCTCTTGTTTAAGCACTTCATAACCAGGGTATGCTTTGCCCCCTGATCCCTAAATTCCAGATGCTTCCATCAGCCATGTTTAGCAGTCCTCATGACCCCTTACCTTTCAATTGCAATGGTGTTGTGCAATGTCACATACATATAAATGATTGTTGGCACAACAATACTTTCTAATTATTATCTGTTTACTCTATGGATACAGCTTGCATGTATATTCCAATATTCCATGTGTGATTAATGTAGATCCTGATCAGCCTGCACATCTGTTAAGATTTACTAGGTTATTTCAGATCATGAAGTTAACAGTGTAGATCCTGAGCATAATGATTTGAGTCTAGACTAGTGGCCCTTTTAGTTCAAGCAATTTTAATGCAAGGGAGAAAATCCTGTTGACCAACCATGAAGTAAGGGAGGTAAAACCTATAAAGATTTTGGACGTGCCAAGCAGAGTTACTGTCTCCTTAAACTACACTAGTATTAACTTTCAAGTTAATTTTTCAACAATATATGTTTGTGAAATGTGCTTCTATATGAAAAGAAATAAAGCTAAACAGAATATGAGTTATAAAGCATTGTTTCTTTAAACAAAGAACTGAAATATTTAATAAAAATACCATATTCTATAAATCGGCGCCAATGAAATAGTAACAAAATAAAAGAAAAGAACATAAATTTTATAAATAAAAAACTTACTATAATTGATGCAAACATGCTGTCACTTACTCCAACAATTGCTTATTTTTATCAGATAATATCTTATCACACCTGTCTAAAATAAGCTCTGATGATAATCTGTTAACAATAGACATGTTTGCATTTGCTTTAAAAAGTAAGGTGAGGGACGAGAAAAATAATATGAAAAGGTCCTTTTCAGCTCAGTTAATTATTAGAAAGTAACTGAAACTATTAAGGAAGGCTTCCCCTAATGAGCTTCGGTCGATAACGCCACAGTCGCGGCCGTAGTTATCGTTTTTGCCCGTTGAAAAATGTAATTTTACCAAATAACACAAAATAAATTGTTAATGTTTAGGTTAAAAGTTAAAATGATTCAAAATATGTTATAGAGGCTAAACTTTTCGACATATATCATGTTTAGATAGAAAATAATTTAAAAAACCCAAGTTCTTGTCACGTGACGTACTGGGAATACCCTCCATGCAAAACGAAAGTACAAAACCTTATGCAGGTAGAAACGTGATTTTCGAGTGAGATTTAATGCTCGTAAGCGTCAAACAATACGGAAACAACTCAGTTAAGCGTTACTGACAGAACACAACTATGCCAACTTGTATTTGTGCGACAGAATTGCCTGTAAAAATCCGAGTTTCAAATACGGACAGGTTTAAAATACGTCGTAAAAGTAAAGTACGGCCCAAAAAGGAAAAAAACGTTCTCCATTTAACTTTTTGATTTCCTAAGATATCATCAAAATTCTGTTTGCATCTTAAAGATAACATTCGTGGCTATAATAGAATCATTTATTTTGAAAAGTTTTCAACTAGAAGATAAATATTTCTTTTTCTTAAAGATGGGCCGTCTTTTGACTAAAATTTAGTCGGAAACGGAAAACACGGTCCTACCATTTAATTTTTTTATCTTAAAAATACATCTTCAAAATTCTTTTTGCATATTAACTAGTACCCTACAAGCTATGTTAGGAGCATTTTATGTTGAAAATATCTTAATTAGAAATTAAATTAAGAGGTAGGACTGTGTTTTCCGTTTCACAAGGTACTTTGAACTCTCTTTAAATCTGCAATCTTTTGCTCTGTGTTATGGTGAACAGTACTTGTATAATTGCAGACATCACTGCAGTGTTATAGTATATTCATCTATTAAAATAAACATCTTTTAGATGTATTTCCTGTTTAGGAAAAAGATAAAATTTCATTTTATATTCTGTCTTTTTTGCTCTCTGGTCATATCTCAAAACTGTGGGTAGTCATTTTCAAATCTTAATTTCTGAAGTTAACTACGGTAAAAATATTTCAAATTGTTATATGATACTCAGTTATGATTATAGATGATATTTATGTAATTTTTATTGATGTACCTACTTCGATTTTTTGATAAAATTAGGATAAAGTGACTTCGGCAATTTTGTTTTTTCGAGAATTCAAAGGAATTCCTGTATACTGTCAGTGAGGTTTTCACCGATATAATAGCTATTATATTAAAATCACTCTTAATATGAACTTTTATAATAAGAACAATTATATCTGTAGTGAATTAATGCTTTTTTGCATAGAAATTTGTCCAAAAACTTCAAAAAATAAACTTTTTTGGAATCATGGACCGTTGTATTTTTTCCCATACACAAAAAAGAAGTCCGGGAATTATAAAATGTGAAAATGCAAAAAGCACACGGTAAAAAATTGTTTAAATGTGTATTTAAATTAGATAATGCAAATACATCACAAATATTGCAAGTTTGAGTTAGTATGAAATTTTTACCATTAGGGGAAGACTTCCTTAATAGATCTTAACAAGCCCACATTCAATGATGTTTTTTAACAGTTTATAATGGTCAGAATAAAATACAAATGATAATACCATCATTTCATTAAATCAATTCATTTTCAAACTATATACTACAAATTTCAATCTCAGTTAGATTTTGGATTGTGACCAAAACATTAAATGCAGGGCATGGCGAAAGCTATTTCCCTTGAAAAGTAGTGGGAAAGTTTAATTGACATAACAGTTAATCACACCTTCAGGTCCCTTTACTTTTAGCCACACCTTTTTGTTATTCATTCAGTCCTAAAAGTACCATTCATATCATTTGAAAACGAAATTCAGTGACAAATATCTGATTAACAGCAAAACTTATTTGGAAAAAGAATGCAGTGTCTTCTGATTGGAGCATCAGTTCTAACACTTCGCATGACAAAAAGCATGTCGGCATCTTGTGAAGTGTTGCTGTTCAACAGCTGTTGAAGAACATAGCTTGCTGGGTAAAGCCCCAGTCACGTTCGCGGCGTTTTTAGGTCGTACGTGGCAAGAGCAGAGAGGAAGCACGTCACACTCAGGTTGCACAAGGTGTGTGTATGTGGCCCGCACGCCATGTCTAGGGGTAAGCGGTTGCATGCATGCATGTTGCGAAGCTGGTAAGTGAGTTGTACCTGCTGACAACGTGCTTACAACGCATGATCTCCGTGCGATTTCTATGTTAACGTACGGAAGCAGTACTTACATGCACTGCTCTAGTAAGATGTTTTTACCTGCCTGCCCGTTGTAATTGTGTTCAAGTGTGGTAAACGTGAGTTTATTTCGGTCGCTGTTGGGTGATATATACAGGCTGTCAACCAGGTCATCTCCAAAATATAGGAAAAATATAGGAATATTTTTGCAACAAATATAGGAGTTTTCGGATGATTTTGAGGCAAAATATAGGAGTTTGGAACTGATAATAATTTACTTGCACTTATACAGATGATTTTTACCTGTGCATTTACTGTTTCTACAATTATCAAGGTCCAAAATGTCCACTGTAAAAATGATGGAAACCATTTACTTTAACATCAGCACCATCAAGCACATCACCAGCATCTGAATGACCATTCAAACAAGGGGGAAATGCAGAAAATGCATAAATAAAGCCGGATTTTTCAGTTTTTGTTTGTCTTCTATGTTATATAGTACTGTACACCGCATCGACCCATCCACTCATAGTCATAATGCTTGGTGTAAAAATCTGGGTTACAATGACCAAAAGGGTTCAGTCAAAAGTGACCCCAATGCCTTACTTTGGACAAACTCTATTGAGAACTTGTAGGCAATACATCATACAAAATTATATGCCCTTCACTACTCTAGAAGTTCCGAAATAAACGATTTTTAACGTGATTCCATTTATTTATTTAATCTGCATGGAACAGTACTACAGTCAAATAAGTTAGTTAACCTTAATAAAAAGAATATTGCTACAAGTTTCAAGAGAAATGATAAAAACATATTAATTTATAACCATAACTGAACTTTAATTCAAACTGCCATTAAATTTCTTTACAAACGCAATAATTTTCAAAAACCAAAGCCTTCTTGGGAATAGGACATTATACCTGTTCTGGCTCATTGAAGTTTAACATTAATTAAACTTAATTTATCCATTAAGTGGTTCATAAAACAAGAGGGTCCATAGGACATTGGGTCGCTCACCTGTCAACAACTGCTCAATGGTTGCAAGAGTTGTGTGCAAGTTTGGTAAAATCAAGTCAAAAATTTAAAACAAGAGGGCCATGATGGCCCTGTATCGCTCACCTGAGTACAAAAGTACTTTCAGCTTTACCCCAGGGCCAACATTTAAATAATGCTGGTAAAGGGTCTCTTTACAATACTCAACACGAAATATCTAAGGTCTAGTCGCATTAGTTTCAGAGAACAAGGGGTGTAGTTTGACACTAGCAAACATTCCAGGGCTTTTTCAGGAGTTTTTGGGAAAAAGGCCCCTGCCCAAATTGGGAATTTTTGACGCGGTAAATAGTCAGATTTGGGAAAAAAGTATCAACAAATCAAAGCAAATTGGGAAATTTCAACATTCATTTATCTGCACTATAGCTTGATTTGCCTTGCTTTAGTGTCCCTGGAAATGTTACAAATCTCTTCCAGGGTTTGTTCTGACAGCTTTACAGATGTATCACTTATACAGTAGAATGGCTATCATCTGATCCTTAGAAACTTGGCAAGTTTCAACTGAGTGGGAAAGAACTTTTGAAACATTTGATGTTTTGTTCCACAGAGATTTTAGTTTTGGAGTACCCTTGGCATCTTTTTTTCGTGGCCTTTTTGCATAGTTTTTACTTTTATACGACATTTTTAAATTTTCGTCACTAGTTTTCGCGGGTCAGTATAAAAGCCGGTACTGCACATACCATTTTTTATTCATCCTTTCTGTTTTGTACGCAGTCGAACGATTATCGCGAAAAAAACATTTGTTAACGAAATAAAAATATAATTTCTGTTAATATTCAAACCATAATTTGACCATAATATAAGTTATCTGGAATCATTGGCGCCGCGCTCCATCTTCAACTTGCGTTACAGTAAATACCGGTTTTTACACCAGTACATACATTTTTCACGGAAAGAAGTTTTCACAGATCGCCGATAAACAAACGATTTGCGCTTGAAAAGTCTCGATATTATAGTTTCTCGTTTATCGTTTTTTAAGGCAAATGCGTTTCGGTTCAAAAGGGGAATAAATTTACGAGATTGGGAATTTTTTTCTTGAAATTGGGAATAATGGTCCCTATTTTGCATTGGGAACGGGGCCGAATATCGGCCCCGTGAGATAGGCTGAAAAAGCCCTGCATTCTACATGTCTTCAGTTCTTACTATTTAGCTCTATGTAAAAATTGATAAGCCCCTGGGTGGGGCCAATTCGAGCCTGGGGTCATGATATGTATAAACGTGGTAAAGGTCCACAAAGTGATGTTACATGTAAAAATTCTAAGCTCTATGTGTTATGGTTCTAGAGAAGAAGACTTTTACAAGATTTTTCCTATATAATTCTATGTAAAATGGGCGACCCCTGTGGCGGGGCCAATTTTGACCCCAGGGCCATAATTTGAACAACTTTGTTAGAGGTCCATTAGACAATGTTTCATGCCAAATATCTAACCTCTAGCCATTGCAATTTTGGAGAAGAAGATTTTTTAAGTTTTTGCTATATATTGATATAAGGAAAACCCATGACCTCTGGGGTGGGGCAAATTTTGACCCCAGGGCCATAATTTGAACAACTTTTGTAAGAGGTCTATTAGACAATGTTTCATGCCAAATATCTAACCTCTGGCCATTGCGGTTTCGGAGAAGATTTTTTAAGTTTTTGCTATATATTGATATAAGGAAAACCCATGACCTCTGGGGCGGAGCAAATTTTGACCCCAGGGCCATAATTTGAATAACTTTGTTAGAGGTCCATTAGACAATGTTTCATGCCAAATATCTAACCTCTGGCCATTGCGGTTTCGGAGAAGAAGATTTTTTAAGTTTTTGCAATATATTGATATAAGGAAAACCCATGACCTCTGGGGCGGGGCAAATTTTGACCCCAGGGCCATAATTTGAACAACTTTGTTAGAGGTCTATCAGACAATGTTTCATGCCAAATATCTAACCTCTGGCCATTGCGGTTTCGGAGAAGATTTTTTAAGTTTTTGCTATATATTGATATAAGGAAAACCCATGACCTCTGGGGCGGAGCAAATTTTGACCCCAGGGCCATAATTTGAACAACTTTGTTAGAGGTCCATTAGGCAATGTTTCATGCCAAATATCTAACCTCTGGCCATTGCGGTTTCGGAAAAGAAGATGTTTTAAGTTTTTGCTATATACTGATATAAGGAAAACCCATGACCTCTGGGGCGGGGCAAATTTTGAACCCAGGGCTATAATTTTAACAATCTTGGTAGAGGACCACGAGGTGATGCAACACACCAAATATCAAAGTTCTAGGCCTTACGGTTTCAGAGAAGATTTTTAAAAATTTCATGTTCAAAATCTATTTTTATCCTCTGTGACCTAGATAGGCAATGGACTGGAACCATTTGAACAATTTTGGTTAAGCTTCATGCAAGTAACATTCCTGCCAAGTTTCAGCAAGATTGGCCCAGGAGTTCAGGAGAAGAAGTTGTTTGAAGAAAAAGTTGACGACGCACGGACGAACGACGGACATCAGGCGATCACAAAAGCTCGCCATGAGCACTTTGTGCTCAGGTGAGCTAAAAATTAAGCTGCTATTGTGGAGAAAATGTAACTAGATGATGCTCTATACCTAAGCTCTAGGCCTTAAAGTTTCAGAGAAGATTTTTAAAGATTTACTATATAACACTATGCAATAAAACTAGTGACCCCCGGGGCGGAGCCATTTTTGACCCCAGGAGAATAATTTGAACAACTTTTGTAGAGGACCACTACATGATGACACATACCAAATACCAAGGTATTTGTGGTACCTTGTGGTTTTAGAGAAGAAGATCCCTATATTAAGTCTATGTAAAACAAGTGACCCCTGGGGTGGGGCCATTTTTGACCCCAGGGGTATAGTTTGAACAGTTTTGGTAGAGGACCACTAGATGATGCTGTATATCAAATATTAAGGCTCTAGGCCTTGTGGTTTTAAAAAAGATTTTCATGTTTTTCCTATACAACTATATGTAAACCAAGAGAACCATAGGGCATGGCCGATTTTGGCCCAGGGGACATAATTTGAACAAATTTAGTAGACATCCATTAGACAACGCTTCTTACCAAATATCTAAGCTGTATGCATTGTGGTTTGTGAGAAGAAGATTTTTAAAGATTTCCTATTTAAGTATATGTAAAATGAAGTGACCCCTGGGGCGGGGCCAATTTTGACCCCAGGGAAATAATTTGAACAATCTTTGTAGAGTTCCACTAGAGGGTGCTAAATGCCAAATATCTAAGCTCTAGGCCTTGTGGTTTCACACAAGAAGATTTTTAAAGTTTTTCCTTTAGGTTGCCATGGCAACCAGAGTTCTGCATGGAATTGATTTCTTTGAACAACTTTGGAAGAGCTTCATGCAAGGAACATCCATGGCAAGTTTCATCAACTTTGGCCCAGGGGTTTAAGAGGAGATGTCGTTTTAATTAAAAGTTTACGGACGGACGGACGACAGATTCCGGACAAATTGCGATCACAAAAGCTCACCTTGTCACTACGTGACAGGTGCGCTACAAACACAATAATTTTAGGAAACTGTGCAAATATTTTGCAGATTACCCTAATCAAAACATTTTAAAGTTATCTCAATTTATTGAACAAATACCAGTAGTTGTTGCAAATTTTAAAACAATATTGTTTTTATTACCTCCCTTTATTTGACTTTGCCTTTTGAATCGTATTGTTTTTTTGTAAAGACGCCTTCTTTTGCATACACTCTTTTCCAATAGAGTTTGATAACACTCTTTTCAAACTGGAAAACTGGACACAAAAGTCAGCTTTAGAATTCTTGTTCACAGTCAAGCATGTTTTTCCAAGGGGTCCATCTTGACATTTTAGACGACCATATACACTATACCAAATATAAGCTCTCTTGTCCTTGCAGTTGGAGAATAAAATTTAATGATCTTTAACATATTTTGCATTTGGTTGCAACTGCAACAAGAATTCTGCATAGAAGTGAAAACTTGTTTTGTTAGGTAAGCCTTAATACACAGAAACCTGCTACAAAGTTGTTAGAGAATCAGATTAAAACTTAAGTAAATGCCACCTGCCAAGTTTTCACCAATCAAAAAGTTGAGTTTTGTTCTAGAAATAAAAAGAAGAAAGCAAAAGCAGTATCAAAGCAATATTTACTCTCTTCATTAATCGGCAAAACAAATACTAAAAAATATAGGAATATACATAAAAATATAGGAGAAATATAGGAATATAGGAGGCTTTTCAGAATATAGGATTCTGATCCAAAATATAGGAGATATATAGGAATATAGGAATCAGTTGACAGCCTGTATATATAAGGACGAACAATCGATGCTCTATAAATATTTTATATACAGCAGAGATCTGTGCGCAAACCGTGCGTTGTAAGTGCAGGTACTTGCTCTGTAAGGTCTGCCCGAGTTCTGTGAGCGTTTTGGAGAGTAGAACTGAGGAAGCATGGACAACGCAAAGACTCGCAGAGGCAGTGTGTTATGCGCTCATGGACATACAGGGCATGCACGTCACCTGTACTGGGGGTGAATCCGTAGCCCGCACACAGAGAAAGTTTTGCATGCACTAAAAATGCTACGGCATCTATGCATGCTCCCAAATCCGTATGGAGGCGGTACTCACCACGTACAGATTCCTGAATTTGGCCTATTTTTGCATGTAGACAGCACACACTTGCATGTACGGAGGGTTGTGACCGGGGCTTTAATTTCTAATCGAAATCTGCATTAAATCTCTAATGAACAATTTGACAACATTGAGATTTGTGATTGTTTCATTAAATACACCCTATTCCAGCAGGAGGGTTAACAAATAGTGGCTGTTTTTTTTTAGTTAATTAAGTTAATACAATGATGGTATACAGGACTTTTTTGGGGAAAAAGGCATCTGCCCATATTGGGAATTTTTACAGGGTAAAAAAATCAAAAATCACAACCAATTGGGAAATTTCAACTCATTTATTACATTGGTGTTCTGCTGTGACGCTTAATTATTCCTGCGTCATGTATATTACAGAGCTCTTAAAGAGTTTTTTTTTCACAGATCACCAATCAAAAGATTGAAAAGTAAACAAACGATTCAGGTACATTGAAAAGTATCTTGTTATATGGTTTATTTGTTTCTATTTTTTCTTGATACGGGATTTTTTTTTAAATTGGGAAAAATAGTCACGTTTTGGATTGGGAATGGGGCCCATATTCGGCCTGTGAAAGAGGCTGAAAAAGACCTGTACTATATGTGCACCAGCAATTCTTAGCGCTTATTGGGAGATAAAAATGTGCGTGTTATACACAACCAATTAATTGTTTTATTTCAATATCATGAAGAGTGATTGTATAGATATTAGAATATTCAACACCAGCCAATAAAATTCACTGTAACATTTAATTTCCCTTAAGACTGATTTTTAAAAGCTAAATTCATGCACACCAAAAGTTCCCTAAATGAACCATTTTATCAACAATGCAAATAAATTCCCAAAATAGTCATTATTTGTTACATCAGTATTTCCCCAAAATTTGCCAAAAGTGATAATTTCCTCGAAAACTGGAAAAACATGTCAATTTTCCTCTTTCAACAAGCAAGGCTGCATTGCCAAACCCTGAAAAACCTGAAAAGTATTTCAAGTTGGAAGTCAAAATACTTGAAGAACATATTCACCAATTTTTTGTGAGTTCTAAACTATCACTACAATCTTCAGAAGTAATCTATTCTATACTCTGTCCTTGAAATTGCTTCTGCATCTATAACAAACATTGGTTAGTTTGGACGATCTTCTGCATCAAGACAAATGGACTTCTTTTCATTCGTTGTAATTGATCGTCTAGTTACAAAATTGACAGAAAGCAATGTTGCTTACCGCTGGCTTCTGCAGCCATTCTATCCATTTTTCGCTGTGAGAATCATGTTCACTTAGCCATTCCCATCTCCATTTATTCCTAAATCCCCCCCCCCCCCCAAAAAAATGTTCAGATTTACATGATTTGTAAAAACAGTCCACGGCAAGGTTGAAAATAGGGAGTTCCATCATAATACGGAAAACTTTCAGCCATGTTATAAACATTTAAGCCAGAAAATCAGGCTACTGCTTGCCTACATACAGGTCCAGCAGATCTATTGAACATATCAATATGCAACAACAAGGCTCAACTGTTTGAGAAAAGGCAAATAAATGATGAAGATGTGTGTTCACTTCCATTCATATTAAGAGCAAACAAAACATCTTCAACATGCCATCAGCATAGTATGTGCACTGTGAAGTGGTATGTATGCAGTGGCAGGGCCACGAGAACTCAAAGTCAAGCCAACTCCAAAGGAACACGATACAATTCCATGGGAGCTCTGTAGCAAGGCTTTGGTTGCTGTGAGGACATAACTCCATCTTCAAGAAAAATATCGTGTTTTTATTGCGGACTGATGGCGCTCTGGAAAATTTAACAAGGCTGTAAAAATGTGGAATTGTATGCAGGGGGTCCAACGTTTTTGGTTTTTTCGGAAAAGTAAGTGAGCCACATGTTCTCTGCGGAACAAAATGGCGGAAAATTGTGTGATTTGGTGCATTTCAGGAGATATTTTGACCTGGTAAGTATATTTATATCAATGTTATCGTAATATAAATACGCCTACCCGGAGGCCAGATGTGTAAGCTCCACTCGGTTTTTTAACTTATGTTTCTAGAGGCCTAAACAAAAAAGTTATTGAATGTATAAACTGAAAGATTGTTTGTTTACAAAGTGAAAATAGAAAATTTTGTGACTTAAAACTGTGTTTTTAGTCAAAATATAACGTTCTTGGACCTATTTTAGCGAAATTATTATCGAGTTTTTGGATATATTTCTTCACGGCAGCTTTTGCACTTTACATGGGTACTTTATGGCCAATTTTTTTATGTTCAAACATCTTTAATGTTTGGCGTGGAAGTGGTAAGCATGTTTTGTTCGGTGCAGAATCTGAATAACACTCATACGCGTTTATATAAGTGAAAGTAACTACACTAGCTGACAAATGTTTAAAATCAAACCAAAAGCCAATATTTTACCCAAACACACGGATGTTCCTTTATATCTTTGCCCGAAAATGGCTTTACCGAAACAAGAAATTAAATTTATACCCCGATATAAATGTCTTACCAGTCCAGTCTCTTTTCTTATTTTAGGTGGAATAATAAGTTGTATCTAGGGTTGCACCTGTAGAACCGCAAGTTGATGCGGGATGGGTAAACGTCATTTAAGGAATGATTCTTATTTTGGTGCGGTTCATGTAAATTTGCCAGCTCTTGCGTGCACGTCCAATCTGCATGAACCGCACCAAAACAAGAATCATTACTTATATTTACATTTTATTCATTTTTTTTCTTTAAATAAACCTAAGTCGAACGCTTTCAAAAATTAGTATTAAGTGAAAAGGGTGAGTAATACGTGGGAGTTTTCAATAGGAACAGCCATGACGTTACTGACGTCATTACGGGTCATGCGATTCATGCAAAATGAACCGAATTTTTTTAAACGAAGAAATCAATAGGAATGTAAATATTTCACTATGCCCCGTATGACGCTCAAGTCTGATTCCCAGGGCTCTTAACTTATTAAGGGTAGCACGCTTTTGTAGCCTCCTTCAGTAAGCAAAATTACTTCCATAATCGTTTTTATAAAAAAAAAATAAGATGCTTTCCTTTTTACGTACACAAATCTCTAAATATTGTAAATATGACACAGAATATACCCAAACAGCAATACCGAGCATAGCATTTTGTTATAAGGGTATTCCGAGAAATTTTGACAGGATTATAAGTATCTTGCATGAGTGTGAGGTGAAGATGGAAAAATCTGTCACCGAAGGGGAACTGTTTTGCGAGAACAAGGCTCTGTCGAGTTCCCGCCAAAACTGTTCACCCGAGGTGACAGATTTTTCTATCTTTACCGAATGTCCAATGCAATATACTTTTTCTTGCATACCTTTTACTGTTCATTTGTGTATATGTATACAAAATAAATTTTGTTTCCTTACGCTGAAATATTGACGTAAACGTAAATCTTATTTTTAATGAAGTCACTAACTTGAATAAATTAGGTCAGATACTTGAAGACTGTAAACTGTAAACTCACTTCTCGCCAAAAGACAATGGCACTTGACTGTGTATTCGGCGAGCAAATGCCGTGTGGTCGTAATTAAGGTGTTAAAATAAGTGGCAACTGGGTATATAAGACTGTAGAAAGTGGTCGCATTATGGAATATGGAATAGCGGGGTGGTCGTATAATCGATGCGAGCGACCATTGAATTACATAGGAAAAATCTGTTCTTTCAAAAAGTGCCCGTAACAGCGGGATGGTCTTGACATTGAGGTAGTCACAAGGCGGGAGTTTACTTATCAAGAGGTAGAATAATATACAAGTATAATATGTGGTAGATAATTTTGCATAACAAATACGCGATATGTTCGTATTTGGGTAACAAATCGGCTTTTATTTTGATTATTAACATTTGTTATCAGCTCGTGTCTTACTTTCACTTATATTAACGCATACGAGTGTGTTATTCAGATTCTGCACCGAACAAAAACATGCTTACCACTTCCACCCCAAACATTAAAGGTGTTTGAACATAAAAAAATTGGCCATAAAGTACCCATGTAAAGTGCAAAAGCCGCCGTGAAGAAATATATGCAAAAACTCGATAATAGTTTCGCTAAAATAGGTCCAAGAACGTTATATTTTGACTAAAAACACAGTTTTAAGTCACAATTTTTTCTATTTTCACTTTGTAAACAAACAATCTAAGTTTATACATTCAATAACGTTTTTGTTTAGGCCTCTAGAAACATAAGTTAAAAACCGAGTGGAGCTTACACATCTGGCCTCCGGGTAGGCGTATTTATATTATGATAAAATTGATATAAATCTACTTACCAGGTCAAAATATCTCCTGAAATGCACCAAATCACACAATTTTCCGCCATTTTGTTCCGCGGAGAACATGTCGCTCACTTACTTTTCCGAAAAAACCAAATACAGTCCACACTCGTTGTGTCGAAGTCGCCGGGACCGTTCATTTTAATTCGAGATATCCGAAGTTCGACACATCCGAATTGGCGCCAATGCACAAATATCATACCTATATATTTCTAATGCTGACATGATTGTGATCGCTAGTAATCGTTTATGAACATTTCAATGGATCAATAAGTTTATCAAAACAGAACAGAAAAAAATAAATATTCACTTGATTATATTTATTACATGTTAAAAAACCATCATCGTTAAGTTTCGGTGTTGGTGTAAATTTATCATCTTCGTCGTCTTCACTCTGAGTGTTAGTCGTCTTTCGAATTTTTTATTACGTAAACTAATTCAAATTAATATTCACCCCATAATCGTTAATTTGAAGCCTTTTACTGCTTCAGTCTTGTTGGGGGAGAATTGATTACGTTTGGATCATGTTTTTGCATGTGTTGTCCTAAACGGATGAACTCATATTTTATTGGCCTGGTTGTCACAATGTCATGATTATTGTAATGTTTTTTGAAAACTGAAATTTATTGCATTTACAAATCCGAATATTTACATCCGAATGCTTTAAATACCGGTAAGCGAATATTTTACTGAACAGGTGATAATCGTTAATTATTATTAAATAATGGTATCTTGTTTGCCGACAAGTCCTCTCTTTGAAGAAGCCGCGCGCATTGTTCGACAGCGGCAAGTTTCACACTTCGACTTATCCGATGATTTTATATAGCATATTTTAGCCGGCGGGTTCTAAATTTACTTCGACTTATGAAAACATTGTTTAAGTTGAATTCGAGTTAAGCGGCGTAATATTATATGTAATAAGAACACATTTTGACGGGACCATAAAATTAATTCGAGATAACCGATGTTTCGACTTAAGCGAGTTTGACACAACGAGTGTGGACTGTACGTTGGACCCCCTGGTATGACAGGCAGGGGTGTTTTCCTTATATAACAGATGCCGAAATACGGTGTCATCCCCAGGCAAAATAGGTAACTTTTTTCCCCTTTCCAAGATGAAAATTTCCCCACTTTAATCGAATTTCCCCATCAAAAACAGACAAAAATGTGTGAAAAAGACAATTTTAATACAAAAACAATCCATTTTGGATCTCAGAAACTTTACTGGTGTAAATGAATTGTTAAAATCGTGTCATTCTCTATTTTGTTTAAACTGTAAAAATTTGATGAGCAAGTTTTTAACATTACACTGGTATCGTCAGTACCAGACCAGAACGAATTCAAGTTAACTGTAGTGATGATAGACTCTTGCACAGCAAAGTCTTGACTCTTTGCACACCAGTCTGGTCAGTTAGATGGTCTGGTCTGGTGCAGACTTTACCGGTGAAAAGTTAAAAACCTGCCAGGTATTTTGTACACAGGTAAACAATATTTAGAATCCATTGAAACTGAAATACCAATAGTTCATTGGCAATTACTGGCATTGGCAATAACTGGCATTAGAATCCCCAATGACACTGTTAGGTAAATTGTTAGGCCATTTGACAAGCAATGTCATTACTAGTAAAAAAATATTACATGCATTTGGAACTATAGGCACAAATTTGCAGCATTAGTTCGTGCTAATAAAATTTTAATTTACTAAAATAAATTTGGTCCGCGCGACTAAAAGCGAAAGTAGGATTTCCGAAACGTCACAGAAATCGAGATCGCGAATGAAGTGGTCTCTTCGTCGTTGCTAAATATAGCTCCATAATATTTAGCTTCTTAAAACTTTGTTAACTAAATTTAACAATATCATTGAAAATCCTGTCTAAAAGAAAGAATTCAATCAGACCCTTTGTGTTCTGTTAGAGAGTTTATATATTACAGTCTATATGGACAAATATGATTTTTCAATAGTATATTCTTTCTCAGGTTTAGGGCTTTAATGAACTTTTTTATGTCTCAACAAATATGTCAACTTAAATTTAATCAGAGGTGTAGAATTCCACTCGACCGCTCGCCATGGCGAGTAAATGATCCGTTGGGTCGAGTGAAGCGGCCGAAACACTCGACAGACCGGGTGACTAAATTTTTCAGCAAAGCATGTGTTTTCTTCAGAAAAATGCAGTAGTGTCACATTGTTTACAAAATACAATTCAATTTCCGGTAATTTGGTCGATTTCCGGTGTATTCGGAACGTTCACGCTATATGTCAAAATGTCGAAACAAATGAAGATAACGTTTTTTTACACAAAGAAGGGATGAAAAGCGAGAGAGCGAGCGAGACAGTAAGAAAGAGATAGAACGAATAGAAAAACGAAAATTGCAACAGAAAGAGTATTTTATTTAAAATGTAAGGGTGAGTGTACTTTCTGTAAGGGCAAGTGCACTTACTCATTCACTCGACCTGCATGGCGAGTGGGTCAAAGAAAATTTCTACACCTCTGTTGATTCCATTCTATTTCTTCAGTGAACACTATCTGTCTTTTTTACATTGAATATATATAATGAAGATTTTTTATTATGTTATGAGCATGTTTAAACTCAACTGTCAGTTTCAACGGGCTTCAAAAAAATTCTTCAAAATAGTTGTTAAAATATTGAGCTTGCACACTTAAAGGCCAAAATCAAAGTAAAAAGATAGTGTCTTTTCGTTTGGCTTCACCGTGAAACAGTGCTTTTATTAAAGTAATGGTATGGTGCACGAACTTAACACAGTTTATTCCCTATTCCTGTATTTCCATCCCCCTTACCGAATTTTCGTCAAAATTTACTTTATAATAGATAATATTAATGTCAAATTAGCATGGTGATCAAAAGAGCATTCTTTGTTCAATGAAACAGAACATTATATCTAAAAATCAATGCTGAAATATGCTTGTTAGGTTGTTTGGCAGAAACACACCGTCTGTGAAATAAATGGCAGCCACATTCCTATAAACACGTCCTTAGCTGTAAGAACCTGTATGAGGAATTCGTTTTCACTATTTCAGACTTGTTGTTGTGTTCAAACCATGCAGACAATCAAGGGACAAACATATTTTGATGCATTTTTATCGATTTTGCAAGATTATCTAAATAAAAGCTATTTTGGTGTGTTTTTGGATAAGTGATTTTTAGATAAATATGTTTTCTAATCATTTTAATTTCAATTTTAATTAATTTAATATTTTAACAACTGCAATTTGAAAATATCATGATTACTCTCTTGAACAGTGCAAAAGTCCATGCATCCTATTATTAATTGTTGTTTATTAAAGGGGGACGGGATTATAGGAAGGGACGGAAATATAGGAAAGTAGGATAACACTTTGAACAAACTGATCGTCTTTAAATTTATCATCTGAAACCCCTAAAATATGAAATTGATAACTTTCATTTTGAAAGAAAAACATTTTTTTCAAGATGGGCCGTATCGTCGTAATTCTTGACCGTATCATCTTTAAATCTAAACAGTATCGTCGGTATATCATAATGAACGGTCGAAACTTCTTGGGACGAACCGGGGAGTAAGAAGCAAAGCATTAAAAACCAGGTTTGCGGTAAACAACTCTCCTTTTGAGCGTAAAACTTCTATATGATTTAAAAATACATTAATTATTTTCTATTTTGACTTGTCATTGCTTGTTGTTTTCAAGATTTACAGAAGTTCTTATACCTTTGTTTATAGATCAGCCGGCGCGTTTATTCACCCTCCGGTTCCGGTCTCATAACGCATGCGTAATTGGTGAGTGTGGTACTCGGAGATTGGAATTTGACTAGAGAGGTTGTGTTGTGAAAACTGTGATTACACGAAGAATTGTACCTGTGTTTTATGTGTGATTAATTAAATAAAGGATTTGTTTATTTTAATACATTATTGTAAGTATCAGTAAAGGCTTCCGGTTTGGTTAATTCTTCTACTGGGGTTGACAAGGGTATCCAGTCGTTTCCCCCACAATCAAGTTCCTCACCTGGATGTTTCCCCCACACTGCAGTTTCCTCCAGGATGTTTCCTCCCCTATATATATATACTATTTAAAAAGTAGTTGTGAAAGATTGGAAAGGTTTATATTTTTACTTAAAATACATACATAATTTTGAGGTACCATTGGACTGTTGCATCTACAATAGTTTAATTATTGATATAGAAATATAGAAATAATAATCACATTTCAATCATATGATAATTAAAATAATCCAGATTACCATTAATTAATTTTACAAATAACATAACATTTATATAGTTTTCAATTCTATATGAAAATTAAATTGTAAATTATTTTATTGATTTTGTTAATAAATTAATGAGATTTATGTTTTTGAAATATATATATCACTAGATTTACCAAGCATTTCATGGATTGAAATGTGTGAACTGTTTGAGATGGTTACACTACAAAAATTTACAAAGGCTATACCTAACAGGATATGGCAGGTGTGAAATACACTGCATGTGTATTTGACACATTTTAAACAGCCTAGTATATAAGTATCATGCATGAGTGTGAGGTGAAGATGGAAAAATCTGTCACCGAGGGTAAACTGTTTTGCGGGAACGAGGCTCTGCCGAGTTCCCGCCAAAACAGTTCACCCGAGGTGACAGATTTTTCTATCTTTACCGAATGTCCCATGCAAGATACTTTTTCTTGCATACCTTTTATTATTTATAACATTTCTATGTATGTATACAAACTTTTCTATTTCCTTATGCTGAAATATTGACATTAACGCTAACCTTTTTTATAAATGACGTCAATAACTTTAATATATGACGTCACTCACGTGACTCATTCTACACGGGGGGTGTAGGATCGAAATTTCCTACACGGGTGAAATCACCGGATGACCTGATCTGGTATGCAAGAATCAATGTTTCTGTACAAATGACAAGATTTATATCAATGAAGAAATAACAAAGCCAACTGGTTAAAAGTAATTTTATATGATATCTGCATAAATATATATACCATCATCTTAACCACAAATCATGTTTTATATTGGCTGTTAAAAAAAATGGCTGGAAAAGTTAAAAAAAAGTGAAATATTAAAAGTTCATAAAACTTCCAAACTTGATATTTTGTATTTTTTGCTGAGAACAGAACTGAGAAGATTTTTGAAATTGGTCAACTGGTTGCTGAGATATTGTCATTTGGGCTATTTCAAAAAAAGGCAAGTGAAGTGAAAAAAATGTAAAGAATTTAAGTTCATAAAAAATCCAAACTGGTTGCTCCTTATGTTTGTACAGTCTTTACAGTGATCAACATCAATCAAATAATACTCAAATGTGGCAGAATAAAAAATTTATGGAGCTTTATTGACCAATATTAAATAATTCACAAGAATTTTAATTAACTTGCTTAAAATAAAATTATTACTGTTTCTTATTATTTAAATGTGCATTTCTGTTAAAATACATGTTGAAGTATCAAATAGAAGTGCTTTGGAGCTTGTGGTATGGTATAAAGATAAAAAATTCATATTTTTAAGAAAGTGTGTCACACTCCTGACAAACACATAAGTGCAATGTACTCAAAACTGTTTCAATAAGGCCATTCCTGTTTGTCAGAATTTAACAAAACATGACATAGACTTCTAGGAAAATTCATGATCTTGTTTTCATGTAAAGGATATGTTGACAGAATATTGCAATATGTGCATAATGTCACCATCCTGACAAATTTAGCTGATATTTTCTGAAGGGAGCTGCAGACAAATAATATTTCAATAGAGGTGATAATTTTATAATTATTGCATCTAGAAACATTAAACTTAATGATACACAAAACATTTCTTTTGTTCTATTAATCTTTAATGTCCTATAAATTTATAAAGCAAAGATGTTTTGATTATCTGGAGTTATTTTATCTACCATGCTTGACTAATTAGCATAAATTTTGATTACTTTAAGTATAATATGCTTAATTTTATCATTAGTTGATGTCTAATAAATGCACATTTTACTAAAACAACACTAAAACGTGTCTTTATTCAAGCTTTTTGTAAAATGATGGTCTGAACAAATGCGATTTCTAAAAGTGTCACATTTTTTGTCACACTCCTGACATTTTTTGCTCATATTTTTTTAACGGATGGTGCTATTTTGATGAAACTTCACAAATCTTGAAACGGCATGACAATTATATGGATTTAAAATAATGATTCAAATTTGATTGAATAATTTTTCCAACACCTTTAACACATTATTTTATCCCAACATAAATTAACACAAACTTTGAAAAACTGTTTCCACACAATTTAAGCTAAATGACTAATTGTTTAATATTTTATATTATCAATGCATACATAATTATATCTAGTTATAATTTTATCTACCATAAACAATTACAACAAACATTTTGAGTAAACTGTAAAAATTTAATTTAAAACCTAATACCTGATATCCAATAGATACATATTGTTTTTAACTACCTAACTCCAACTTTCTTTTTATATTTTAAGTAAAAGGATGATTTTGGCATGTTTATGTTAACTATCAATGATACTAAATATTTCATAAAGAACAATATCATCATTATATAGTATATCTTCACATTACTATATAATATATATATAGGGGAGGAAACATCCTGGAGGAAACATCCAGGAGGAAATGTCAGTGTGGGGGAAACGACTGGAAACCGTTGACAAGACCGAAACCTCAAACCTGTTTACTTTCTTATTTATTTTCGTTTCGTCTTGTTTATGTTGTGCACATGGTCATATCAGCGTATTTACACTGCACAGGGGATTGTCATCATAGCATTTAACATGGATTGTGATCTGTCATTTGGTACAGGTGACTGGTAGTTATAAAAATACAGTACTAGAAAGCAAGGTTATATAACGGTTCGCCCCACTCTCGATTCGCCCCATCACGATTCGCCCCATTTTAATAACGACTCGCCCCACGTTTAATAACGAATCACCCCAAATAAATTAATAAATACCTTAATGACCGATAATATTGCAAATCATTGAATATTTAACATTTATAAAGCCTAAATAGTTAATTGTGTGTATATTGATATTCATGAAAAGTACTTTGTTGTTTACGTTCAATGTAAAATATTTTAATTGCCAGGTATTTTAACTGGCGGTTAATCTAGTGAGATTGAAGTAAACAAGTGTTCACTTCTTTCATTAGTTAATCACTTTCCCGGGCGACGTGACCTTACAACATCACAACTACTGTGGCATTATATGGTCCTGTGTGAAAACGTGCTGTTGTTTTACATGTGCTGTGTTTAACGTTGTTAATGGTTGTTGTTATATACAGTGGAGCTCCGCTATTGTAACGTGCCCCGAGCGGAAGGCACATAAAACCGACTACTTGTCTCAGCCTATATAAATAATTTTTCTCTCAGAAACGATTTCAACATATATGGCTGAGCAATGTATTTTGGTTAAACAATATAATGAATTTTTCTAAGCTACTTTGCTTCAAAATGATTACAATGATTTCTGAAATGATTGGGTGAAACACAATAATCAGGATTAGAATCAGCTGAACATATAACAATATTCCCAGGGCAATGAACCTCCTGGACAAGAGTAACTGATTCTAAAGTTTTAACCACTCACCCAAACAAAAATCACAGTCCGAAAAAAAACTATCACACACGAACTTCAAACACGATCTCAGCGCATATGCTGAGCAATAAAACTATATGGAACACAATGATGTTCCAACTACTTTCAACAGATCCTCAAACAATAACACACTTACATCAAGCAAACCTGAGCAACTAAAACTTTCAAACAGTGCTCAACAAAATCATGAACAATCACCTTTCAAACAAAACCCTAATCAAACAACCTTCAACACTAAATCTAAACTAGCCTGTTGAACAATAGTGTTTCAGACGTATGTGTTTCCAGCAATTGTCTGAAGACACTATTTAAAACCCTATTCTCAACTACAAGTGGCTGGGACGCATGTGTTTCCAGCAATTGTCCGAGGTCACTATCTAACCCTATCCTCAAACTACAAGTGGCTCAGACGCATGTGTTTCCAGCAATTGTCTGCGGTCACTATCTAACCCTATCCTCAAACTACAAGTGGCTCAGACGCATGTGTTTCCAGCAATTGTCTGAGGTCACTATCTAACCCTATCTTCAAACTACAAGTGGCTCATACGCATGTGTTTCCAGCAATTGTCTGAGGTCACTATCTAACCCTATCTTCAAACTACAAGTGGCTCATACGCATGTGTTTCCAGCAATTGTCTGAGGACACTATCTAAAATCCCTATCCTGAAACTTACTCTGAAGCTACCTTACAAGTGTCTCAAACGCATGTGTTTCCAGCAATTGTCTGAGGACACTGTCTAAATCAACCCTAGCTTCAACCAATACTTTCACACTGAAACAGCCCGGTCAATATGCCCTAGTACAGAGTTGTACTATATTGGACCTATAATGCAGACCAATGCTGAATCCAATTTCAACGATGTGAACACCTCGACTCTCAGAAACAGACTGCCTAGTGTCAATGAACGGCACTTGCTTATATACCATTTGAAGGAATCCCTCGGACTTTACCGTTCAACTACACTAATTTAACACAAAGAATTAAAACAACCAAAAAGAGTTTAAATAACCACAAAGATTTAGCAGTTAGACTCGGCCCAAGCTAAATCTTCAAATAATTTTCCTCACATTACCCACGCCTCCGACTACATGCGTCCCGCATGAACACAATTTAACTAAAAAAACACAATAATATAACTTGAAAATTCATCATCTGACCTACTCATCTCTGGCTGAACAAAATACTTATGGATCAAGCTTGCGTGGTTTGACAATTGTTTGATTGTCGATCGCTTGATCCCACCGCTGCCACCAATTTTTGTAACGTGCCCCGAGCGGAAGGCACATAAAACCGACTACTTGTCTCAGCCTATATAAATAATTTTTCTCTCAGAAACGATTTCAACATATATGGCTGAGCAATGTATTTTGGTTAAACAATATAATGAATTTTTCTAAGCTACTTTGCTTCAAAATGATTACAATGATTTCTGAAATGATTGGGTGAAACACAATAATCAGGATTAGAATCAGCTGAACATATAACAATATTCCCAGGGCAATGAACCTCCTGGACAAGAGTAACTGATTCTAAAGTTTTAACCACTCACCCAAACAAAAATCACAGTCCGAAAAAAAACTATCACACACGAACTTCAAACACGATCTCAGCGCATATGCTGAGCAATAAAACTATATGGAACACAATGATGTTCCAACTACTTTCAACAGATCCTCAAACAATAACACACTTACATCAAGCAAACCTGAGCAACTAAAACTTTCAAACAGTGCTCAACAAAATCATGAACAATCACCTTTCAAACAAAACCCTAATCAAACAACCTTCAACACTAAATCTAAACTAGCCTGTTGAACAATAGTGTTTCAGACGTATGTGTTTCCAGCAATTGTCTGAAGACACTATTTAAAACCCTATTCTCAACTACAAGTGGCTGGGACGCATGTGTTTCCAGCAATTGTCCGAGGTCACTATCTAACCCTATCCTCAAACTACAAGTGGCTCAGACGCATGTGTTTCCAGCAATTGTCTGCGGTCACTATCTAACCCTATCCTCAAACTACAAGTGGCTCAGACGCATGTGTTTCCAGCAATT
The DNA here is from genome assembly GCA_038501625.1 of Corbicula japonica. Lineage (NCBI taxonomy): Eukaryota > Metazoa > Mollusca > Bivalvia > Venerida > Cyrenidae > Corbicula > Corbicula japonica. Next base: position 6,780,999 of record JAZAYU010000017.1, on the reverse strand, counting down.
GTCTGAGGTCACTATCTAACCCTATCTTCAAACTACAAGTGGCTCATACGCATGTGTTTCCAGCAATTGTCTGAGGTCACTATCTAACCCTATCTTCAAACTACAAGTGGCTCATACGCATGTGTTTCCAGCAATTGTCTGAGGACACTATCTAAAATCCCTATCCTGAAACTTACTCTGAAGCTACCTTACAAGTGTCTCAAACGCATGTGTTTCCAGCAATTGTCTGAGGACACTGTCTAAATCAACCCTAGCTTCAACCAATACTTTCACACTGAAACAGCCCGGTCAATATGCCCTAGTACAGAGTTGTACTATATTGGACCTATAATGCAGACCAATGCTGAATCCAATTTCAACGATGTGAACACCTCGACTCTCAGAAACAGACTGCCTAGTGTCAATGAACGGCACTTGCTTATATACCATTTGAAGGAATCCCTCGGACTTTACCGTTCAACTACACTAATTTAACACAAAGAATTAAAACAACCAAAAAGAGTTTAAATAACCACAAAGATTTAGCAGTTAGACTCGGCCCAAGCTAAATCTTCAAATAATTTTCCTCACACTATATCGCGATCCGCTATATCGCGAAATCCAATATAACGCGGCCGACCCTTGGACCCCGTTTTTTATTCATAAAAGATAGTAAAATTCTATCAACGGCCATTTTTGTATATTTGGAAAGGGAAAAAAAAGGGAAGTAACAACGTAAATACCGCGTTAATCGATAAAGACAATGACGCTCGTTCATTAACGTATTGAGAAACATTGAAAAAATTGTGAAATGTTCCTTTATGATCTGTTGATTGTTTCCTACGTTTATTAAAATATCAAACTGTCATAAAATTGTTAAGTAATAAATTGTTGCACAAACACTGGGGCACCTAATCACGTACGCGAAATGGTTACTGAATGGTTGTTTTTCGCACCTAATGCAGATAAAATGACAAAGGTGTCTGATGTTGTTAATTGGCTTCTAATTTGAGAAGCTCATGCCTACATTTGACATGTGTTGAGAACCTGTTGACATTTTGCGTAGCTTTACCATGTTCTTATATAAACTTAAGTTCAAAGTTTTCACGCGTATTGTTTTCCTTCAAAACAGCGTTCAGGTCAAACAAATACATGAGTTCCGCATATGACAAACGCCCGCAGAATAAACTTTTGTGAGTTAATTTCACAAAGTAATAATTTTATAGCACCTGTTAGATAATAACAAAACAACATGGAAACAAAGGATTTTATTTCAAATAACGATAAAATGATACGAGTAATACATGTATGGACCTAGCATAGCGTAAGTTCTATGTCCCGCGAATATCGCGAATCCGATAATAACGCGATTTGATGGGATGGACCCCACAGACCGCGATATATTGGATCTCCACTGTATATAGTGTTTCATTGATGTTAATATATGTTGTTGTTTTACATGTACAGCGTTATTTTCTTATTGTTGATTTTTTGTCAGTATCATTTGGGTGCATTTAGTTTCTGCAAGGTTAACCAATTTCTATCATCATCATAATTATCACAATTATCATATTCTGTAACTATCGGTAATGAATTGATTGAAACATTGTATAACCTTGTTTGTTTATATTACAATAATGAAACATGTTTTGAAATAATTTCTTTTTATTTCAATTTAATATTGTCCCCTCTCCTCCACTCAAATTGCATATGCCAATTATGTTTTTCGCACCTTTTTAATCATGTCACCACCTTCTTCCGGGCAAACTGGCTAGTGAGAATAATGTGTCAATTAGTGACAATAAACAGTAATACGGTCGTTGCATGCGCCGCAAGAGCTCTAGATCGCTGTACTTGAACATGATAGAGGGTAATCGTGTCTCCATTTCGCAAATAAAACACTTTTTGGTCCGAAAATCGGCTAAAAAGATTTTAAAAAAAAGAAAATCAAAAAGTAAGATAAAACGCCATTAAAACTTTGTTTTGCCCTATTTTCTAACACAAAAACTATAACATAGGTTTTAAAAAATGTGCGTCAAAACTGTGGACTTTGTGGCAATTGATAATGCATATTTCCTTTTTTATACGAGTGATGCCGGTCTAAAATATATATATTTAAGATCACTTATGTTTTTAACGGTTTTTTTTATTTTGTTCACTCGACTTAATGTATCCCCATACTTATAATAATGATAATAATTAACTTGGGGCGAATGGTTATTGAGTGGGGCGAGTCGTTATTAAAATGGGGCGAATCGAGAGTGGGGCGAACCGTTATATTACAGAAAGCAACACAACATTGTGGTCTCGAATCACTAAACAGCATTTATACACCTCAAGTCTAGATTCCTTAAACAGGTCTAGGAAACGGCTGTTTTTATGGACTGTCTGTAAATTTACAGAATGTCAGTTTATTTATAGATAAATGTGTCTGTAAATTAATGGACAATGGATAAAGTCATTATCAAGGTAGTCAAAATTTTGGACCAGATCCTGAAATACAGTATTATGATATCATGGCACATTTGATAGAAAAGAGATTCCAACATACTGGTGAATTAAAATAAGAATGAAGAATATAATGAGTTGGCGTTTAAGCCATTTTGTTTTAAACTAGGATGACCTTTGACTCTTGAAATTTCAATAAAGCCTCATTTTGACCCTTGTGATTTTAGTTGAGGGGTCAGTTTTTGCTTAAATTGGCAGTTAATTGGCAGACTTCCATAAAATGATCAAAATGATGCCTGAGAGTCAGCCACCAGTGGAACCCCTCTTAAATATTTTAATAATTTAAATAGTTTGTATGATTGCTCATTCTCCTAAATATTTATCAGGAGTTCCATTTGACCCGGGAGATGATCTTTAGGCTCATTTTTTCTTTAAAATTAGGGGTATTTTTGGCTAACTATTGATAGAATCCCTTAAAAATGGACAAAATGACCCTTGAGATTCAGCAACTAGTGGAACCCCTGTTTATTGAGAAAAAATGTTATTGCATTTCAATTTTATCCATCTAATAATGAACATTTACTTGTTCTGAAAATGAATGTAAGTACTCTGTCTCAAGTACTTGTTTTTTAGGGATAACAAAATATAGATACTGGTGTAGATTAAATCATAAACTTTTGATAAACTTTTGATAATTTGTGTGATCGGGCAATTTAAATGATTGAAGTCCATAAATATAAATGTGCCTTTTAAATTAAACAAAGTTTGTTTTCGAGTTTGTTTTTACTGTTTAAAATCTTTATTATGCCCAGTTTTACTGGTCATTAGAGGTCATTATGGAAATGATGGGCACCTTGTTAAGGCTTTTGATGGATGATCACATGTAAATAGCCCAAAGACAGTCATAATAGAGTCATTGCAAATTTTATCTGACACCTTAAAATATCACCTGATGCAATTTCGCACATTGAGGTAAGCTTAACCTATATTTAACCTGTGTTTTATAAATAGGGTAGTTGGTGTAGGTGATACAGGAAATTCACACAATCTTGGTGTTTTTTTAATGGTCATAAAAATCCAGATAAGGTTACAGACTGACATAGTTTTGATTTAATCAGCATTTTCACTCTGATTGATCATCAGGACAGACCATAAATACAGTTTATAGCCTAATTCCCTCAGGGCATGAGAAGTGTGATAGCAAGGAACTAGTGACAGACAAGAAAAAGCAGCAAGACTTGCCAAGTTCACTTTAACCCATTACAGACATGGATATGACTTCTTTCCCCGTGTCCAACAAATGTAGATCTAAATCAGTCTGCACATAATATGCAGTATGATCAGGATCTACACTTTCCATTTAGAAATAGCTGGTTGGAAATAATCTAAAAAAAAAAATTAAAAAGCAAACAATGTAGATCCAAATTTGAAATGATTGTCAAACATTTCGTAGTAGGAGGGGGAGAATGAAGAAGAAAGGGATTCTGCGCTCAAATATAATCAAAATAACAGCTGTTCACCCACTTCATGAGGCCACTGTTAAAGAGTTAGTGTTGGGTAAGGTCAATATTTAGGATATTAAAAAAGTAACGTTCATAATGCAACAGCAAATATTGAACGACACTGCAATCACTGATCCATAAATTTTACATGTTTTGCCAATCCTTGGTTGATTTTCATTAAAATAAAAGCAGTGTTAAAATAATGACCATAATACGCTGATCATATCATGAGAAATTTAATGCAAGACTAAATCTCTCAACCAGATTTAAAGAAATCAAGTAAACAGCTTAGATAAGATTTACACAACATACAAATAGATAGAAAAATTCGTTTGGAATACCTTTTGTGAATGGAATACCTGCATGTATTTATTTTTGTGAGACAGATAATACAGGATATTAAATTTTTGGTTTCGCTGAGGTATCATAAGGTTGGTATGCATAAATCACATGTAAAATAGTCATTGAAGTGTGGTAGTGTTTCTACTTAAGAAGTCATAAATATGTTGAGTGTTTTTCATTATACAAATTTGTAATACCTTGGAATATTAAAAATTCTATCGGTATAATAATATATAACTTTTTTGGCATTGGTATGTTAATGATTTAGTTATTCCTCTATAGAAACACCTAAATTGCTAGGGCGAACAGTTTAGATCCAGATAAGCCAGCACATCCTTGCCGTCTGATCAGGATCTAAACTGTTTGCTTTTTGATTCGTAAGGTTATTTCTGACCAAAATGCGACCAGTGCAGATCCTGATCAGATGGCACGGATGTTCCAGCTGATCTGGATCTACACTGGTTGCACATGCGTAAAAATACGTGTATATGGAGGAAACCGAAAATTATAGCTTGTCAGTATATTGTGTTAACCCTTTACTCCATATATATGCACATGATAATATAATAATTTAAATTTCAAACTATAATTTATACACTCAGATTAATTTCAATTAAATGAAGTTATCAGATATATACTTTTTGACTAGAGTATGATGACAAAACATACAATTTAAATAGCGTTTTCTCTTTAACCCCTTCCTCCATAGACACACCTTTTATGCGTAGGCGAACAGTGTAGATCCAGATCAGCCAGCACATCCGTGCCATCTGATCAGGATCTGCACTGTTCACTTTTTCATTATTGGGTTATTTCTGACCAAAATGCGACCAGTGCAGATCCTGATCAGACAGCACACAGCACGGATGTGCCGACTGTTCTGGATCTACACTGATCGCACATGTGTAAAATGTGAATATATAAAGGAAAGGTTAAGCTGCCATGTGCACATGATTATATTTCAATAAAATTGTATAATTATGTACTTCTCATGCTTAAAAGGTTTGTTATGTAACAAAAAGAAAAATAATGTGAATAAACTTGAAACTTGCATTGTATAACATGTGAACATTGTAGATCCTGATCAATTGGCACAACCATTACATCATGATCAGGATCTGTGCCCAAGGTTATAAAACTGAGCATGGAAACCAGTCTCAAATCTGAAGCATCTGATTGGCTGAAATGGCGACTGGTCGCCATTTCAGCCAATCAGATGCTTGAGATCAAGAGACTGGTTTCCAAACTCAGTTTTATAACCTTCAACCCTGCACTGTTCAGAAATATTATATATTATAGTTATACTTCAAAAAGCAAACAAATAATAAACATGTACTTATGGAGTAAAGGGTTAAAAAAATTCCATTATCAGAAGAAAGCATTAGAAAAAGTTGTCTCTTGAATTTCGAGATGAATCACCAGTCAATAGAAATTTCTGTTTCTGAAATTTTCTAAATGTCAAAAGGCATGCACTGACTGAGGCTTTCCACATAACACCTTTTCTGTGTTATGACAGTGCATTAAATTTTAGAATAAAATTCATCACTGTGGACTATTTTTCTGCCAGGTGTTGGTGTACATTTCACTGAAGGTGTCATATTTTAATAATGCTAAGTTATTTACATTAATTGCCAAATAATAAAGAGTTATAATTTGCACTTATTTGTTTGCATCAAATAATAAAGAAATGTTTAAATTTCTATTAGGATGAGAGGCCATTACATATTTTATCTAGTTAATGCAAAATGTTTTTAGAAGTTGACAACCTGAAAAAAACTTTAAAAATTTAAGCAGATGACACTTCTTATTTTGCATTTCATAGGATTAATCATAATTTGTACATTGTATTTTTTGTACATCAGGTGCTTTTGTTTATTTTTTTCAGATTTTAACCCTTAAAAGCCAGATCCCCCAGTATGGCTGATTGTCTACAAAACATATAAGAATGCGGTGGAGTGTTTGTCTGGTGCTGTTAGCAGTGGTTGTGATAGCAACAGCGAAGTCATTTATAGAGGACAGCTATGAAATAGACCTGGCCTCAATAGGTGTTTTTGAAAATGCTGTCATTAATACAGATGATCAAAGAATTTTTGTTGGTGCTGTAAATAAATTATATGAATTTGACAGCAATTTAAATGTACTGACGGAATTAAAAACTGGTCCAGAGCCTGACAATACTCAGTGCCCAATAAGAAAGCTTTCATGTGACCTTGATAAGGTTCTGACTGATAGCCACAGCAAAGCGGTTTTGATTGATTATGACAATGGATATCTCATCTACTGCACAAGCCTCTACCAGGGTATATGTTACAAGCACAATTTAACCAACATTAAACAGCGAGAGGAGCCCATCTACACATCCATAGTTGCCAACAACGCTACCGCTACCACGTTTGCTTTCATAGCCCCGGGGGTCATTGAAGACGATGATGACCATGAAGTGCATTATACCAAGGTTTTGAACATTGGCGTACAGTATACGAAAGATGGTAACAGAAGGGATCGAGTGCCGTGTTTTGCCAGCCGAAGATTGGATAACTTTGAAATTGCACGTAAAAGTATTTCACTTTTTAAGACCGAAACAATGCTTGACTCATCCCAGCGACTACTGTTTCCTATTAAGTATGTCTATGGATTTAGTTCAGAAGGATTTAGTTACATGATAACTGTTCAAAAGATTTCAACCAGTTCTGAATATTTTATAAGTAAAATCTTCCGAGTTTGCCAAAAGGACAAACATTTTTACTCGTATGCGGAGTTGCAGCTACAGTGCAGATATAACGGAGCTCTTTACAATCTTGCGCAAGCAGCCTTTCTCGGGAAAGCAGGGCACCAACTTGCAAAAACTTTAAGCATACCTGACAATGAAGATGTTCTCTATGTTTCATTTTCAATCGGGGAACCAAGACAGCTTGAGCCAGCCAGTGACTCTGCTCTGTGTATTTATCCTATGAGAAAAGTGCGTAGTATGTTCACATACAATATACAGGAATGTTTTAAGGGAAACGGAAATACTGGACCTGCCCATTTCTTTGGCTCATCTGGTTGCAAATCTACCCCGGTGAGTATTCTTACTGTGCTCTTGTTATGTTTTTGTCCAGTTGATGGGTTTCAGTTATTTCGCCAAGACAATTTGTTCTTGTTTGTTCATATGAGAACCTGTTTGGCCAAGTGTTAGGTTGTTTGATCCAGGTTAGTCTCAATAATTTGATTCCAAGCACAGACCCATTTTACACACTGCTTTTTATCAGGTCTGTCCTTTATGTCTTAATCAGTTACAATCAGAAGTGTGGTGGAAATCGCCCAAATTTGAATTCCTTTTTATGCTCCCTGAAGAAATTACGGGGAGCATATAGTGGCCGGGTTGTCCATCTGTCTGCATTCGTGTCTGGCCCATAACTTTATTTGAAGTCAGATTTTAAAATTATTTTTCAGAAATGTTCACCATAATAAGATGACTTCTAACAAGTGACATTTGGGTCACTACCTTGAAGGTCAAGGTCACAGCATGACCTGGAAGCAATATCGTGTTAATTCATAACGTCATTTTTTATTTCTTGTTGTTATATGTTATGTTTATTTTTCTCCAAATAAACAACTCTAAAAAATACAAGGCACGAGTTGAAAGTTAGATAGATTTTGGTACAATGCTGCACAACTTTTGAATTATTTCCCTTTTTTGTTGTTCTTGCCCAAAGTATAATTTAACTATAACAGAGACTTACAGATACAGGGGCATGGTCATCGACCAGGATATACTTCGGGGGAGCATCCATCATTTCTAATGCTATCTTGTTTTCACTGCCACATGAAAATTTCAACCCGGGAACAAATGTTGTTATCAAGCATCATAGATATTGTTAAAGTTTTTTGAAGCTGTCAAACTTGGCATCACTGATTTTTTTCGCTGGCATATAGACAAAGAAGACAACTTTTCCACATAGTTTTCAAAGTTTTGTATGTTAAGGGGTTGTGCGTTAAGGGCTTCCATCTTATATATAAAGAAAAGCCCTTGTTGCAAACATTTAGTTGGGCTATATCCGCGTCTACACTGTTTTCATTTCAATCAATATATTTCTACAGAACCTACCTTTAAAAATCAGATGCTCAAATTGGTGAGTTCATTATATTAATTTAGAAATAGAATGTTATTAGTTGTGTATAATTTCAGAATTTAAAAGTGAACGACAGCTACTGTGGTGAATATGAAGAAGTGAACTCTCCGATAGACGGTATTGTGCCGGTGGAAGCTGATGCTGCCACAATCATCAGCAAGACTGTTACAGCTCTCACAGTAGATATTGTGACGGATTACACTGTTGCTTTTGCTGGAACGAAGAATGGCCACATAATCAAGGTATGGTTGAAGAAATTGGCTGTGTATGTCTATGGTAGTGTAATGACTGCATACATCAAGTAATTTGTTAGAGAATTCAAATTTGTCAAATAAATATAATTCCAATGGGGGCCTACCGATATACAGAGTTACCTCCCATTGAGAGTGGTTTCCCTGTCTGATTGGGAAGTTCCGGTTTAGAGGCGTTAATAAAGAGTATCGTTAAAAGTGTAGATAAAAAGTCTCAAAGTGCTTTTGAAGTTTAAATGCATTGTAGAATTAACAAACAAAAATGAAACAGGCATATAAAGAATAACCATCATCTTTGTAAATTGATTTTAAGTTAATAACTAAATGCAACTTTACCTATTTACGTAACTGTACGTATCCTTTATGAAAATTTATTTATTGGCTGGCATGGAAATTATAGCTTTGTTAAACATTCACTTAAGTATTCGGCCAATCACCGTTAAGTAATGCAAACACCGCTTTTTAAGAAAAGGGCCTGGTGTTTTATTACTATGTTACGTAATCTAATTAGCAAGACTGGGTTTTACCACCCGGAGGTGTGATAAAGGCCTTTTGAAGTTTAGTTGTAGATTTGTAAGAGGTTGAAAACGTTGCTTCTTGTGGGTAAACGTTGCTTCTTGGGGGTAAACGTGTTGTTTTGAGAAACTGACTACAGATTAAATATTCTAATAAATTGTCACAATGTTGTTTAAGACCCGAGACATTGATTATTTGATATTGACAACTTAAAGCGCTCAGAAAAGAGTAAAATAAAATAGCCATCGGGAAAGTTTTACCAAAACATATATTTATTTAATGAATTAAAATTGATTGTAAAACTAAATGAACTAAAAATTTTCAGAAATAAAGAGAAAAAATGAAAACATTATGAAACAATTTTGAATATGTTCTTAACTGTATAAGAATAAGAAAAACTTTTTGGTATATATTGAAAATACGTCAATACGAAAATGGCACAATTCTATGACCCGAATGGTGTGCATTCAATTTGTAGGAAAAGGTTCAGTTATTTAAAAAATCTAATAAATTTCTGGCAAAAAAATGTTGCATGCGCATGAAAGAACGTGTATAAATTAAAAGTGAACGGGCGTTTCATCAGTGGACGTAGAACCTTATTGTTGTGAATTTTTCTACCGCTTTAAATGTTTTCTTTGTGTTCTTTTCCTCAAATCTGCCATTTTTGAGCGTAGGAAATGCGTATTTTTTACTCTTTATTAGTTACCGAAGGGGTTGAACAAAACGAAGTTAAACATAAACCTCTCTAAAAACTATCAATTTTTCCAATAAATGATAAAAACCAAACGTTTTTATGCATTATGCTGATCTCTGACCAACCAGACCATATTAAAACATATTTGAAAGGACCACGGATGACTACTGCATGCCTGTTTTAATTGTCAACCTCAGACTGGAACTGCCCAGTGACAGGTGCGCGTTACAAAGGGAGGTAACTTAAGGCAGAATATCGAGATAACTCTGTATATCGGTGGGACCCCATTTGTAAATGGAGCTTGAAATTTCGACACCTTAGTGCAATAATGGTATAACTCCTTCTTATTTCAATGGTACTTCTACCTTTTTTGCACTATGGAGATAAACTGGTTCTGGTTTCAGAATGTATTAAAGTAAAGCATTACTTGTCTTTATAATTCAGGATATAAAATGCAAGCTAGTTACTGCCAAACTTAAGTGTAAATTTAGGCGTGATAGAACTTGGGAAATAAACTTTCCTATTGCTCATAAGTGACCTTTTATCACGTATGTCAGGCAGATCTGGATCAACGCTATTTACTTTTTGGTCAGAAATAGTCATATGAATGAGAACAATTTAGATCCAAATCAGACTTGTGCTTATTGTGCAGAATGGTGTGGACCTACGGTAAATCTGCCCAGTTGCACATTGCATTAGTTGTATTAAATTCAATGAAGTATTAGGTTTAAATATGTTCCTTGATTACTGTAACTGGATAATTATGTTGTATTGAAAATTAGGGGTTATCTTATTTGGGGGTGGGGGGGGGTAATGTAGCAGTACCTCTAAGTATATTCCAAGAGGTAAAAATATTTAAATCAAATACTTTTTCTGAAATGAATGTGGATATGATTAATGTCTGAAAATATGTTTACTTTGCTGGCATGAATTTGCATTTCTCTATTTTCTTGTAAGATTTCTCACTACCGTTAAAGTCTTAATGGCCTTGGAGATTTGAATCTGTACAAAGTGCATTGTTTACTTCCAAAAGGTTTGCCTGCTACCATTTAATCTCAGAGGAATTTTAACCAACACTTTCATTCATAGGCAAGTAAAATCCAGAGTGGGACATTGATTATTCTCATGATAACATTGTGCAGAGTAAAGGTTTAAATGTTTTAGGTTGTTCCCCTCTAACAAAACAGTGCATGAATAATTAATGAAATGTATTTCATTTATAGATTGAAAAAAACTTAAGTCAGCATTTTTAAGTAGTTTTGATGTCCTGTAATTGCAATATAAGCATGACTGTAAACAGTTTACCCTGACAAAGTTAAAAAGTTCAAAATGACTCTTCAGAGTGATCCAGCAGCTAAGGAACCACTGGAAATAAGCGATCTACATAGGGCTGTAGATATACTGTAATATCATACGGTTATTGCAAGTGCAACACAGTGCAAAGGCATTAGAAAATGGCACTTGAATATTTCTCAGAATACAAACATGTACTCAGTATCTCCATGCATCTGTTTTTAAACAAATTCTCTTCAAGTGCTTGATTGCTCTCAGAATGCAGATGTTCCTTCAAATTACATTTCAGACTGTAAATATTCTGACAAATTAGCCTGGAAAGTATTTTCTTTGGAGTTTATTGCATGTTGCATTTTCTCAGATTACATCAATGAGGAAGACTTCATGTAGATTCCTGGCGAGGTTGTAGCATAGCTGGTGCCTTTCTTTTTAAGTTAGAATTAGGGGAGTGGTGTGGTGTTTGGATCTTTCGGCAAGGGAAACTTGTATTGTGATGGTAGGGTCATGGTGTTGGGAAATTTGAGTAGGGGAAGTTCCATTGTAATAGTAGGGGACATTGCATTGGGAACAATCATAGGTTTTCAGTGTGGAAAAATTTTCAACATCTAAATTCAACTAATGCTAAGTTAATTATTCAAGAATAACACTAAAAAATAAGATGGTTTTAAAAGAAACATGTCTGTTACAAACAAAGAAGAAAAATGAAGCCCAAAATGAATGGAATTTAAAAGTATAGACCTAACAGGAAGTTATGTCTTAAGAAGGTTGCATAAATTGCCATCTTGGTAACTGTAGGATGATGTTTATTCCCATGTCATTTTCCTATTTACATATTCGAAATACAATGCTCTTGTTTGCATAACTTGAATGGTGAAATAGGTGAAAAACTTTGTGTGTTTATACCATGAACTGTTTAACCCTTTACTCCATATATAGGCTTTTATGGAATGGACAAACAGTGTAGATCCAGATCATCCATCACATCAGTGCCATCTGATCATGATCTGCTCTGTTTGCTCTTGGATTTAATTTATTTTTGACCAAAAAGCGAACAGTGCAGATCCTGATCAGATGACATGGATGTTTCGGCTGATCTGTATCTACACTGTTCGCACATGTGATAAAATGCCTACATATGGAAGAAAGGGTTAAAAGTTTTCAGTTTGGATCATTGTTGAGTGCCTGCCATAATAAGGCAGTTGATTTTATGCCATTAATGCAGTATCCTAACAAAAACAATCAATTATGCCATTAAAAGAACATTCTTAAAATTGTTCTTTAACGCATTTCCAACCATTTAATGAAATTGTACTTTTGCCAATCTAAGTGCTTTCACTTGATTTTTCTTTGAAACAAAGAGAAAGAGAGGAATAGTTGTTTCTGCAGTTTGTATAGGGCTGGATGTTTTGCAGTGAGAATATTTAAGTCTTTCCTCCATAATTATATACACATTTTTACGCATGTGTGACCAGTGTAAATCCAGATCAGCCATTACATCCATGCCGTCTGATCAGGATCTGCACTGGTCGCATTTTGGTCAGAAATAACCTAACAAATCATCAAGCAAACAGTGCAGATCCTGATCAGACGGCACAGATGTGCCGGCTGATCTGGATCTACACTGTTTGCCCACACGATAAAGGTGTGTCTATGGAGGAAAGGGTTGGTAAGCATGAATTTTAGTGCTTTAGCCAGAAGTCAAATGCTGAAAAGCATCAATACCACAGCTGGTCTTTAAAAAAACAGGTTGTCAGTTCTTAGAGCCAGGGAGAAGAGGGGGTGCTCAGGGAGGGGGCTGAGAGTGGCTGGGAATCAACAGCCTGATTGTATGGTATTGTAGTTACACTGTTTGCTCTTTGTCCCTGCAGTCAATGTAATGTATCTCCTTTTTGTCTGTTTGATTAGTGAGAAATTGACATGGTCAATTAATACCATGATTAATGATTAACCTTATCATATGCTTATCTAAGAAGCCATCTTAATGAAGTCTTTAATGTAGAAAGAGTTCTCCTTGCTAGCTATTATAAGGACCTCTTGGATGGATAGAATGTTAATTGATTATGTCAGCTGATGGGAGAGAGAGCTGCATGTGTTTTTTATGATAAAATAATGAGTATGATTTTTGTAATAAAAATACATCAAATGTCTTGCTAAATTGTCACATCACCATAGATTGTGAAAATTGGTTGGAAGGTTTTGTCTTTGTGTTAGCTTATGTCACATACCACCACTATAGACCCAGTTCAGTTTGCACATCCTCACAGTCTGATCATTGCCCAAGGTTATAATACTGAGATTGGAAACCAGTCTCAAATCTCAAGCATCTGATTGGCTGAAATGGCGACCAATCAGATGCTCGAGATTTGAGACTGGTTTCCAATCTCAGCTTTATAACCTTCAGCCCAGGGTCTACACAGTTTATTATTCTCTGAGAATAAATGTTTGCCTAACACCCCAGAACCAGCCTGCACATTCATTCAGTCACTTATTTATCTACACTAGTCACTTCTTGGTCAGAAATATGTTAAAACGGATGTGTAGGCTGGTTTGGAATCTGCACTGTTGGCCACTATCCCTGTAGGAACAGCTTTAGACTGTCAACTAACGGGGCTTTTGATAAGTAATGGGGTAGGTTAGATGCCAATGGTGATTTGGATGACTGCTGGCAACCTTGCACTTTTCCTTTGTCTCTTAAGTTAGAGATGGACTCTGGATACTGATTATCAGGGGTTTTTCTGCCTATTTTGGGAGAAGGAGTCTGGACAGTTTGGGAATTTTTTATCGACAAAAATGCCCATTTTGGGAATTTTCACATCGATAAAATAGTCCATTTTGGGAAATTTCAATATGCATTTATTTAGCTTAAATCAGTCAATTTTTACATTACCAATATACTTTTACCAGCTTTTTGGTCTTTATTCAAACAAACATTTCAAAACTGGTAACTTGTTAGCCAACTGTTATCAGAAATAATTTTCTCATTTAAATTATTCATTATATGAAATTAAAATTCTTTATAAAATAGTGAAACTGTGCCAAATTTAATGGTTAGAGTATTAACTAAAAAGACCAGATAAATGTAAGTTTTTATTGTAGAACTTATTGTTGTGCAAAGCCATCATAGTCGCGAAAATACATTACAAAAAATTAAGTGTCTAACAAGTCATATTATGAAAGTTTTGCAAAATAGATCTAAATTTATTGATATATTCAATAGCTATAATGTTGAAAGAAGTTCCAGGAAATATTCATGCTTACAGTTAAAACAGGGTCACTGAACGCTTGCAATTTCTAGATAAAGGGAAGTCACTCTTCTATTACCTGTGTACATGTGTAAAATAGTAAAAAAGTTATTATTTACCGAACGCTAACATATTCCATCATTTAAAATATATCCTAATCTTTAATTTATCGCTTTTATCAGATTTCAGTAATTATTGCATCAGACAAGCTTACAATGACACGCGCACACTACCAGGTAGATCAAACGTTTTTATAGTAAAGCCGAAATAAACACGGATGGTTGTTTCGAGCCGACGTCGTCTTTTGAAGTCAAACGTTTCAGATTAAACGTTTTTATAGCAAAGCCGAAATAAACACGGATGGATGTTTCGTGCCGACGACGTCTTTTGAAGTCGCGTTTGATGTTCGGCGGTATCGAGTTTTTGCCTCCATACCAAATACACAGCATGGTCCTGTTTTTTTTGTGAGGGGTACATGCGTTTTTTATGTTAACGCATGTTTTTCAAATTATGCGGTTTAAAAATGTTATAATTAAAGATAAATGGAATAAAATGCGGATTTCGTAAAAACCGACATCACCATCAACGTTATTATTTTAACTTATTTAAATCATGCAAATTGGCTTTTACCAGTGTTTAACGTTTAAAGGAAAAAGTGGGGTCCACAAGTCGATTGCGTTTTATTTAATTACACGTTATATCAGATTGAGTACTTCAAGAAAAACGTGTATCGGTAAAATCACAGCGACCGTAATGTGTGAAAAACTCTGAAAGCCAGGTGACATGTTTAAGATTCCCTTGGTAAAATCAGTGTCACCCTTAATTGGCAGCTTGGTCTCACCTGCCAAAGAGGATATGTCACTTGACTAAGGTGTGAAAACTGAAAGCATGATGCCATGTTTGAGATTCTTATGGAATGTTTGACAAGATATTGAGATGACACGGTCGACTCAAATTTTATTTAAAGCTCGCACATTTTGGTCTGAAGTCATTCCCACGTAATTTCATGTAAATAAATTGGTGCATGAATGTGCGTCCGCGTTGGTTCGCGGAACGTCACTGGGAATCCCCCGCGATGTCACGCTGATAAATTTTTACTACCCCCTGCAAAGCTGTGTTCGCGCCGATACGCGGACAAAATTATAATTCTGGTGGAATCGCGATGACCTCCAAGAGCTTGGCCGCGGTGACCCCCCCCCCCCCCCCCCCAAAAACGAAATACCGTCCGCGGTGGTAGCGCGGAATCTGTTGAATCCGCGCTGCGTGTACTGTATTTTGATATACACACCTAATGATTTAACAGTGTGTACTGTCTTAATTTCAGTTATTCAATATCTTTTTGTAATCTTAAGAAGTTGACTGATGTCCTGGTAAATCTAATACATTAAAATCATGTTTAATTTAGCATCACAGAACATGCAATTCCTTGTGGCAAAGAGGGCATGAAATTATTTGATCTTGGGCTGTTACCAGCTTTTCCATAACATGTTTTAGGTCATACATCATAAATTGAGAGATGAAATATCAAACAAGTATTCTAGAATAGGAACATCTGTCATATCTACCTTAGAAACACAGCAATGAAGATCATGAATGGCTTAGAACTGTTCAGGCATTACTGAGCACCTGTTTCTTCACAGGATTTTAAGTTCTTAAGTGAATTATGTATTTTTGGTTATGCTTTATTGTTTATTTCTTTTGATAGGTAAATATAAATGTTTAAATATGGAAAGATAATGCGTTTGTAATGCGCTGCAGGCAACATAAGTATTATTGTGTATTCTATATGAAATGCAGAGGGATTATTCATGACAAATTTGTATATCTAATTTCTGTGCTGATCACAAAAAAAAACTGTAAAAAAAAAATCAGAGTTTAGCACCAAAATTTAAGCAACAGGTGAAGTTCAGGTAAGTGAATTGTTGAGGTTCCAAAGTTATGCAGTAAAAAATTGGACATCCAAAACTGAGTTAAAATTGTCAGTTTTTCTAAGCTTTTATGAATGAAGTACACAGTGGTTGAAAATGTTTGTACCTTATTATTTTAAGCTTTTAAACATTTAGTGTCAATTTTAACCTTTTCCTCCATATAATCATTTTTATGGCATTTGCGAACAGTGCAGATCCAGATCAGCCAGCCCATCTGTGCTGTCTGATCAGGATCTGCACTGTGTGCTTTTGAATTTATTAGGCAATTTCTGACCAAAAGGCGAACAGTGTTAATCTAGATCAGATGTCATGAATGTCATCTGCCATCTGCAATGGTGGCACATGCGATAAAATGTGTAAAGGAGGAGTAAAGGGTTAAAACTTTTTAAATTTTAACCATTGATGTAGCAGACTGCGGTGACATGTATGGTCCAGGATGTTTCCAAATCAGGTATTCTTCCCTGTAACTAAGCCTGCTAATTGTTCCGTGCAGCCCAGACAGCTGTTTTATTCATTGTTACCTAGAATACCTGCATAATTCTCAGGCTGGCATGACAAAGTGCTTCATGCTTCACAGTTGAGAACAATGACTGTTGTATGTTGTTGTTAGCTCAGTTCAGACACAGCTTGCAGCTGATTTCAAATATAATATTAATTAAAGGGAGACATTGTTGGGAATTATGTTTGAAAGATGGCACTTTTATTTTCCAAAATAGATTAACGAGCCTCAGGGAAATTGGTTAATTTTCAGGTGATAGATGGCTTGAATTGTTATGAGTTTTGTTGTGCTTCCTGAAACTCACAACTCCCAGATGTTGCATCATAAAATGGAACAGAACAGAACAGCAGCTGTATGGGACTTAAATATATGATTTATAAAAGTTTGCTTATTATTTAAAGTTGATGGGCAACAATATTTTTCCAAGCACAAATGAGTTATTGGAAGGCTAATGTAAAGGAGGTCATGCCAGATTAGTGAACAGTGGACTTCAACCAGTCAATAGCTTATGATGGTGTACTTGGTGAACCTGTTGCTAGATAAGGAAGCTTTTTATATCATTTTAATTAATTGTTTGGTGCCATTGTCAATATCAGATTTGTTCACGACTTTGTGGCAGTACATGTTGGTATCATGCTGCCTGTTTCAAGATGATCTTGTTCTGTATTTGACATCAGCTCACTTTTCTGGCTCACAAAACCATGTTACATGATTGTCAATGAATGATTGCAAAAACAGGTTGAAACTATGTGCGGAGTTTACATTATTTCTGGATTCTGACAAATTTCAGTTTTTTATGGGTGTTAGCAGCTACAACTGTCTAAAATCATTTCAACACAAATTTATGGGAAGCTTAGATTTTTGTTCTTTTTCATCGAATTAACGAACACGAAGATTCTATTTCACACTTCTGTCCATATATAAACACCTTTATGGTATTGGTGAACAGTGTGGATCCATTTGGATATAGATCAGCAGGCACATCTGGTGCCACCAGATCAGGATCTGCAGTTTTCAATTTTAGATTCATAAGATTATTTCTGACCAAAAAGCAAACAGTGCAGAATCTGATCAGATGACATTGATGTGCTTGCTGATCTGGATCTAAATATTCGCACATGAAATAAAAGGCATATATATGGAGTAAAGGGTTAACAAATAACATGAATCTGGTTAAACTGGTTGAAAAACTACCAAATTACTCAACAGAATAGAAAACTCAAATAGAAGATTTTGAAGCAAGATTCTGCAAGGAAACCCCTATGGGAGAAAAACGTAATGTTACTTTTTAGAACAAAATGGTTAAAAAATAAGAGAACTCTTTTTCTGGCTATCAGATTAGTTAGCAACTCATTTCGTACTCTTGAATTCTGCCCCTCAGAGAATTTAAAGGTGGATAATAATGAACAATAATGGTTGAAATTATTTTTGAGCCAATGACAATGCAGTATTTTTCAAATATTTTGAACCTTAATTCTCATAAAGTTGCGCGTCTGAAATGTGTTTATTATAGGTAGATTTCCTTCATAATATTGTTCGAACATAAACATGATCTTCTAGAGTGTTCAAGGAGGTGTGACCTAGAAAGTTTGACGAAACAAAATCATTTAATTATTTTAGCTCTTACTTTTTTGGCTTATGATAATCTTCTTAAATTGCTTAATCCTTTATTTCATAGATACATCTGTTATCACTTAGGCGGCCAGTTTAGATCCAGATCACCCATAAAATCAATGTCATCTGATCAGTATTTGCACTTTCCCTTTTTTGTCACAAATAACCTAGTGTATCTAACTGCGAGAAGTGTCACTCATGCTCAGACTACACGGATGAGCCCGTTAATCTGGATATAAACTACTTTGCCATACTATAAAACATTTATTTATGAAGTAGTGGATAAAATGGAACTTCCACAGATGAACCATTGTTGCTCAACCCAAGAAAAGACTGTTACACAGGTTTTTTTTCTGAGGGTCAATTGTGTTCACATGGTGTTTTTAGAAAAAGAAATGGCATAATTGACTTTCTTAAATATTCTCTCAGTACATGTTTACTGGCTAGTGAATGACAAAGCTACTTTCAGTTTGACTATTGATTTGTGCATACCCGTATATATATTATGGTAATTTAGGCAGTAACTGTTTTGTAAGTTACAAAAATAATTTTGACCATTATATGTTATAGTTTATTTGGAGGCTTGTAAAAAAACGAAACGGTCGCCCAGCTGTGCTGGGCCTGACCGGGCACACCGATAGGCACTTGTTGGGTACCAAGATACCCAATAAGTGCCCAATCAACACATTCATATTCATTCCGTTGTGTCTTACTGGGTAGTTTATTTGCTTGTTGGGTAGTTTTAAACAAAAGAAATACCCAACAAATGTCCATCTGTAGGAGCGTCCGTTTAATTTTAATACAAGCCTCCAAATAAACTATAACCTATACTTACTTGAACATTACTTAAATAGGAAACCAGTAAATAATGTGCATGCATTATGTCCAGCTTTGGAAATTCCTTACTTGTTAGTTGTTTTAAACCATCCTTGTGAAGAATATAATAATTGGTGCACACAATAAAATATTATTTGAAGATAATGATAAATAATAGGCTTTTTGGTCAAATACTGATTTACCTTTTGAAAATTTGTTGTTAATAACTATTTTGATGTTTAGTGCTATGGTTGGCTATTTTTCTTTCAGTATGAAAACTCATGGGGCCAACTTGATTTGCCAAGACGGCTTATGCCGGTGATGCCGATTCCTAAACGGCAAATCACTTTTTTGTTCCGGATCACTAACCGGCACATGCCAAATATGCCAGTTACATTTGAGCAGTGAGCATGTAACAACCACAGCTGTAGATATTGACGCAATATAAGTTTAGCCGGAACACTTGATTCATATTTCACACCAGTGCGAGCTGATCAGTGATCGGTTAGTGCCGGATTGTAAGCCTTCTTGGCAAATCAAGTTGGCCCATTATGATTTTATCATACGTTTTTGTATCAAAAGAAAATTTTAGGTATTATGAATAATTTTCTTACAAGCTTATGGTCGGTTACAGTAAATAAGCAGACTCCATTGTATAATAGGTTTGATTGTTTTGTTATGCTGAGATTATCTGTTAATGCTTTTTGGAGAGATGGATTCTAGCCTAAATATTTATGCTAAGTCTGGCACAATGTGTCTGATGTTATCATGGATGTTTTCAAACAGATCAACGCCTTATCTGCCCCTGAGATCAAAGGATACCTGCTGGCCTGACAATGATTGGTTTTACTACAAGTTAAAGCTTTCCTCCATATATATGCATTTTATCACGAGTTGTGCGAACAGTGTAGATTCAGATCAGCTGGCATGTTTGTGCCATCTGATCTGGATCTTCACTGTTCCCTTTCTGGTCAAAAATAACCTAATAAAGCAAAACACTAACAGTGCAGGTCCTAACTAGACTTCACTGATGTGCCTCCTGATCCTGATCTACACTGTTAGCCCATCGGATAAAAGGAAAGAGTTAAAAATGTACAATCACCTGATCATTGCAATAAAGATCATGATTTTGACATATAAAATGGGTGTAATGATGATTTATATGGGAAGAGTGTTTTTAAAATGGTTTTTGGTTGATTAGTATCTCCGTATTTGTAATATATTGATATTCAACAAATCATTTCGATCAGTGAGTAACCTTTAAGATGTAATCGAGTCTTGAGTGTTTTATTTGCTTCTCAAGGAATATGAATCAGGAGAAATTATTTTTTCTGAATATTGAAGCACTGAGATAATAAATTGATGGTTTGTTTGATTGTAGAATTTTCTTGGAGGTTTTAGCCTTTTACGAAAACAAGTGTAAAGACAGGTTTTGATCGTGTTTTGGATTGCAGTTGTTTGATTCAATATGGCCTTGGTAATCGATGCAGTTGCACTAAACGTTCAGAGCTGATAATGATCTCTTTTCTACATAAATACAACTTTTATAACATGGGCAACTGAGTATATCCAGATCAGCCAGCACATCCCTGCCGTCTAATCAGGATCTTCCCTTTAGGTAGTAGATTAGGTAGTAGGTTATTTCTGACATACAAGTGAACAGTGTAGATCCTGATCAGATTCGGATGGCACTGATCTGCTGGTGGATCGTCACTGTTTGCACTCAACATGAAGAATTTAAAATAGATTTAAGGTTAAGTTGACGGTGATTATATAACAGTTTGCCATTATACTGTCCATGATTTTGAAAGAAAGTGCAGTCTGTCCTATGGCAGGATTAAAGGAGATCAGTTTAAAGTTATTTTAGTCCATTCAGGACAGGTCCTGACTTTCAAAGAGATGTTTTTCCCAGCACTCATGATGGATCAGTACTTGCATTGCTTGCAACAGTGTAATAGGTTTAACACAGTCAAAATGTAGCAATTTTCATTAAACAATGAAATTCTTGGAAAATGTGTTGATGCACCTAGATGCTTATCTTATAAATAGTATTTAATTAAAAGATAAGTACTTCTGAATTTGGGAACTACAAACATTTTGAGGAGCTTCTAGAGATTTGATTGCCAGTATAGACTGATCAGCATCAGAAAGCTGACTTCACAGAAAAGCATTAATGTAGATTTATGTATGAATCACCTGCATTTTACAGCCAATTTTATGAATTCAGATTATCAAAAAGACCCAGCAGGTGGCGCTGTTGGAGATGTTCCAGAAGGGGTAATGGCACTTTATTAATGGTCAATAGTTTCATGTTAATGACATTTGTCAGAATCAGCTGTCATGTTTGCTGTGAAATATGTTCCAGTGGTTAGTACCTGATGACTGCTCCATTGCAGGATTTGCAGAATTTTCAAATTCATGGGATGTTTTTCACACCAGGGGCCAATGATCATAAAACAAAGATTGGAGACCATTCACCATTTCAGCCAATCATAGGCTTGAGATTTGAGACTGGTCTCCAGATTTAGTTTTATGATCTTGGTTTGGGGATGCATTTATACTGTAGACTGAAGTGCCATTATTTGATATGTGCTGTGTGATACTCCAACATACCCACCTCTGACAATACTAACTTGGCTGAAAAATTAACATCCTTGAAAATGCATTTTAGTTTTAATATTCAAAATATAAGTTGGATATAAATTTCTTGTATATTGCTTTAAAGCTGCCTTTTCACAGTTCTTATGAGAGGACTTCAATGTCTTTGTTGAAATTGACATTAATTGTATCACTTTATGCCTATAAATAAGTGAAAAGAATGAAATTCACCAAAATAACAGACTAACCAAAACATTTTAGGATTAGTAACTATACTGAGATAGTGCTCTCTGAGTTAGCAACTTCATATATAATCACCAGTATGTCGATTGAAAGAATTTACTTTGTTTACAGGTTTTGTACAATGTATATTATTATTGTTTTAGTTAGCTAACTGTATACCTTTAGTTGAGCAAGGCTGAAGTGTGTCTACATTGGGGTATGGTTAACCACAGAAACACAGCAGGAGCCATCTAGCTGGCTCTTATCTGGCAGCTTGATGGAAACACTTGAAAAATGACCCCTCCCAACAGGCTTATCTGACAGTTATCTTGGCTAATTTTATGAATGGCCCCTTTCACAACTCCTACTATCTATTTTATCTGAGGTTACCAGTTGCAAGCTGTTATTTATATTTGTCATAGGCAACATATTTATCATTCTGAGAAGGACTGTACATATTATACAGATGTTTCTTGTTCCTGCAATGGCAGATGTTGAGGTCCTTGCAGTAGATTCTAATGGAACATTGATGTTGCTACTTGTTTTCATATGATATAAGATAATAGCCAAAGATCATGAAACAAAGATTGGAAACCAGTCTCAAATCTCAAGCATCTGATTGGCTGAAATGGGGACTGGTCGCCATTTCAGCCAATCAGATGCTTGAGTTTTGAGACTGGTCTCCAGATTACGTTTTAGATCTTGGGCAAAGATAACAGATTCTGTGACTCTATCTCATGACTAGCAATGATATAAATAGGCAGGTTTGAGTCATTTCTGAAACTGATAATTATCACATGCCCGAATACTTGGTTTTCACATGATAAGAATTGTGACCTCATGGTGATACAAGATAAGTATTGTAAACATGTACAAAATACCATGTTGATCTGTAGGTGAATGTATCATTAACCCTCATAAAATACAATTTATCATACTGTAGATCATTTTTGCATATTTTAGGATCTACACTGTTTGCCATAACCCTTTAATACATAGGCACAGATGTGAGGACTGATCTACACTAAAAGTCTTGTTGCGCATGCCATCAAACCTGTATATGTTCTCAGGGTTGCCAGCGGACTTGAAAAGTCAGGGAAATTTGATTTTTTTTCAAGGTCAGGGAATTGTCAGGGAATTTTGAAAATTGGTCAGTGAAAAATAAAAATCCTGAGAAGTCAGTGAAAAGTCAGGGAAAAATAAATTTGAAAGAAAAAAATTGTTTTATTTTATTAATGATTAAAGATTGCATTTACAAATTTTCTGTTATGAACCTTTTTTATAATTGTTTATTATAATAAAAGTTATATATAATATAAGTTCTTATATTAAAAAATGCCTGAAGACTGAAAGGCTCTGCAACCCTTGCCTCCAGAAATTATAATAACAAGGTTCTACACACAAAACCCAAATTCTTCCCTCCAAGATCCAGCTCTAAGCAACACTCTGAACTTCAACATTTCTGCTATATAGGCCTTACTGATGATAGTTTGTGTCTTTGCCCATATATTTTCATCTATGGTTGGAATTTAAAATAATTGGCAGAAGTGACTGGTATAGTGAGAACATGTGTCTTGTACAAAATCTGTTTTCCAACATTCAGTTCACAGCAACCTAGTTTTTTGTAGAACGGTAGGATTTAAAAAAAAAATATTACAGCACAAACTACTGCTACAGTTTTCAAGATACTGACTTGAAACTTTAAACAAGTGAGGTAGTTTGTATCATGTGTAGATGTGCCTGACATATTTTTTATGTGGCTCAGTCCATCATTTTTATCACAGGTGCATGATTTTTTAATCTTGTGACAAAAACTTCAAAAATTTTCTCTAGAATAATTTGAAAATTTAAGCATACATTCTGCATCAATTTTCCATTAGGCCCAGTGTATATGTGATTGACATATTTTCATTTGGGTCAGACAATTAATTATTAATATTTATTGGATTGGAACAGGGATCTTCAAAACCTACATGCATTTTTTTCTAAGTTTATCCAAGCACTGAACAGGCTAAATTGTGTGTTTTTGTTTCACTTGTATGGTATAAACAGCATTTTATTTGAGTTATGTATAAAATATTTTATTTTACAATGTGAAGGAAACATTTATGGGCATTCTGTCTGAGGGGTTGTTTTACTTTTGTAAAATGGTATGTTGTTTGGCCCATTTTACAGATTATGTATATTTCTTTACTCTGCATTCGATGATTATTCCAGTCATTAGTGAATAATGGATACTTAAGCTTCAGTTGTGATAATCTCTTTCTTTATACTATGTTGTTTATTCATTTAGTTTCTGTATGAAGAATAAGAATACATTATTTACCAATTATCTTAGAAGTATTGGTTAAATTGTGTAAGAGTACATAGTTTAATATTTCACTAAACATAAATCTATCACACTTTATACTTGATATATATAAATGATGCTTTAATTGTTAAATAATGTAATATTATATTGTTAAAATAATAAAAATGTACTTATGGGTGGATTGGGCAGCAGTAGGGGTGTTAGCGGCCGTTTACGTTTGTGTTATTGGTCTGTGAAAAACCTGATTTGGTCAGTGAAAAGTCAGGGAAAAGTCAGGGAATTTTTTTCATCCTTGGTGCTGGCAACCCTGGTTCTTAAAGGTTAATGCAAAAGATCCCTTGGAACTATGAGTGATCTAGTCAATTTTTAACTTTTTGCTCTGGATATGGCTTTAAATCCAAGGTGCAATAAGTAAAGATCCAGATCAGACTGTAGGACATAAACTAATGATTGAAAAAGCAAACAGTGTATAATTTCATAATGTGCACTTACTATACTAATTTCTTTTTATTGATGTTATTGTTAAAACCTCATTGAATTCCTTTGACATTTATTGACAGTACTACTAAATTGAGACCTTAAATTTTATATGTTATAATGTAGTACAATCAATTATGATGTCGTCAGAAATGTTAATATTGTTAAACAAAAAAGATATATGACCATCTGTTTTGTATGTGGAGTAATTATAAACAATGAATGTCTGAACATGATCATATATGTCAGTTTGTGTGTTAGCTGACGAATAGAACGAGCTGACTGACACATTCTTGTGCTAGTGACGGAGACCTTCACTGTCATTGCTACTGTCTGCATCCGGGCACAGCAATGCTGCAACAATGCTTGATAGTAATAAATAGCAACTGCAGTTTCCGTCATATATTCTGTTGAGGTGGTAGTTTCATGGTAGTTTCTAATTTGAAACATTTTTAACCCTTTCCTCCATATATACGCCTTTTTATGTGTGTACAACTGGTGTAGATCCAGATCAGCTGGCTCATCCATGCTGTCTGATCAGGATCTGCACTGTTCAAGTTTTGGTCAGAAATAATCTAATAAATCGAAAAGTGAACAGTCCAGATCCTGATCAGATGGCACAAATGTGACGGCTGATCTGGATCTACACTGTTCGCCCATGCCATAAAGGCATATATATGGAGGAAAAGATATACTGCAATTTTAAGTTTTAGATACAGTCATAGAGACTTTTGATGGCCTGACTATTTCGTAATAGATAATCATCATGAACAATCTATCCAGCACCAAACACCCAGGAATTGTTTGGTTTGGTTTTCATATATTTTGCAAATCAAATCAATTTTATTGTTTATAATCCAAACAAACAGGATTGTTACCACAACAGTACAAAGACAATACAAAGTTTACACACAATGCATATTAATGTTGTTATAATCAACATAATTATAGTAAATAGAGAACTTACAACAACATTAATGGAGATCATTAATCCAGTGAATTTCCATTCCATGTCAGTGCTTGCTTGTTACATGTTAACTTTGACAGTCTAAATTGATACAGATTATGAATAATGTAATTTTGCAGGCTGAAAAGTTTGCTAAATCCAAAGCCCCAGCAAAATTTAACCATAATGTCTTACAAAAACTGTACATGAAATATGTACAGATATTTTTCCCTGAGAATTGAAATGCTACCACAGTAAGTTTTTTTATGCCCCCACAAAGTTGCATGGAAATAGAGTTGTATGTACATCACATAATCTTGTGACATTAACTCTTCATTAACTATTGTGCTGATTTCTTTTAAACTTACACAGAAGATAGATGATGATTAAGAAAAGATTTTTTCCTGCGACCATTTTTACCAGAGTTATAGACCCTTTATTATTATTGTTACAAATGTTGAAGCAGTGGGGGCATCATTATGCTGAGGAACCAGTCTAGTTTTCAGAACAGTTGCTGACAGTTTCTGTGTTGGTGTATATTTTCAGGTGGCGTTGGAGACACAGACAATGAGCCCAATCTTTGAGGATCTTGCGGTAGCAGAGGGTTCTGAAATTAAGCCAAGTCTGTTTGTTCTACCAGACCAGCAGCATCTCTTTGTCCTTACAGATCGCAAGGTAAAGTTGTAGTCAAGCACTCCACTCCATATACACCTTTATTGTGTGGGGGAACAGTGTAGATCCAGATCAGCTGGCACATCTGTTCCATCTGATCAGGATCTACACTGTTCACTTGTAGATTATTAAGGTTATTTCTGACCAAGAATTAACCAATGTAGATCCAGACCAGATGACACAAATGTGTCAGCTGATATGGAACTACAATGGTCTCACATGCATTAACATGCATACATATGGAGTGAAGGGATAGATAAGGCTATGGAACTCTGGAATAAAAGATTGACAGTTTTATTTTCAATTATTTATAGGCTCTGCTGGTACAATATTATTTCTTAGCCCTGCTATTGTTTTCTATATGATTTTCTTGCTAAATACTCCATCTGGAATTTTTGAAAGTGACTAAATCCACACAAGCTCCAATCTGTGTTTTTAACAAAGGAATCGTCCCTATGGGAGTTGTCCTCGACTGTCAAACAAGAAGTAATGCTCTGTAACAAAGAGGTGGAATGCTCATGTAAAATTTAGATTTATCCTTTTCTTTCATATTACATGCCTTTACGGTATGGGCAAATAGTGCAGATCCAGATCATGATTTGCACCGTTCGCTTTTTGATTTATTAAGCTATTTCTGACCAAAAAGAGAACAGTGCAGATTCTGATCAGGTGGCACAAATTCACCAGCTGATCCAGTTAGGCTGTTGCCACATGCGATAAAATGCTTATATTTTTTAATGGAGTAAAGGGTTTAACTAGATGTAGTGAAAGAACATACAATTTATTCATCTGTTAGTAGTTTACTCATTAATACAACATGATGACACTCCAGAAATAGCCATTTAACCATTGCTAAGTTACTAGCATTATAAAGAACATTGGTTATTAGCTCATCAAAGAAGGCATTATGTGTTTTTATTGTTTTCGACAGATATTATCAGGTATAATCACAGAGGCTGGCTGTATCTATTGCTATCAAGCTATGCCTCATAAACTGGTGAAAACAATGATAATTATCTGCCTATAGCCATGAACAAGTGCATATCTTCCAAATCATGTCTGGTATTTTCATACCTGTGTTGTTTGCAAGTGTCTTTCATTGAGTTGGTAACTACCTTGTATAATGAAAATTAATGCATGGGGGTAACCGTGCAAATTAATGCATTGAGGAAACTGTGCAGTGTCTTAATTAATATTATATCATGGGTTGATGTTTTTTTTAGGAACAGTGGGGCTTAATTTATGATTCTCAGTAATGCTTTACTCCATAGATATGACTCTTTGGCAGGGGCCAGTAGTGTAAATCTATCCATATCAGACAGCACATCGAGCTGTGAGATCAGGATCTACACTGTATTCATTAGGTTATTTCTGAATTATCTCACCTATGTTTCTAAACAACAAACAATTTTAAACAAGAAGGTTTTGCACCAGAGATGATGGATTGTTTAGGTAGAGGTGTACATCAGCACATGAGGTGATTATGTGAAAACAGTATCGGTATTACTTCAACATACCACCTACATAATTACACCAGCAGAATTTCGTAATCTGTTTCAAGGACTGATTTTTTTTTCTGAGTATTTATTTTCCATATGTATTTGTGCAATCAAATTTACTGCTCTGCTGCTGGTGATGATGCTGCTGTTGGAATTGCTCTTGATTGTGTAAAGCCCTTAATTGGTGTGACACCAACTTGCAAGTGCCCTCACAACTCTCAGTCACTACTTGCCTTCACTTTCTTTTTTTGTAAAACTTCCATTTGAATCTTTAATGTTTTCTCTACATTTTAAAAGATTATGAAAAAGAATATTTCATTAACCCTTTCCTCTATATATTATACCCATTTTATCCTAGGTGTGCACTGTGCAAACAGTGTTGATCCAGATCAGCCAGCACATCAGTTCCATCTGATCAGGATCTATACTGTTTGCTCTTTATTTATTTGGTTATTACTGACCAAATAGTGAACAGTGCAGATCGTGATCAGCTAGAACATCTAGATCAACACTGTTTGCACACATGATACATGCTTATAAATGGATGAAAGGGTTAAATTCTAATTCAAGCCATAAGGAAATAGACTTATCTGTAATTCATTTGCTTGATTAAGCAATCTTTTTTCAACATTGCAGCAATAATCAACTCAGCAAGCATGGTTCATTGGATTCTATTCTAAATGATTACCTACAAAATTCCTTTAATTGTTACAATACATGCAATAAATGAAGGATTGTTTTTACCACTTGGTAAGAGGTGACTGCAGGTTATTGTAGATCTGCGTAAGAATACCAATAAGATAAGTACTGGATTGTTATGGTTTGTTTAATAATTGATACTTTAAACGGTGGTTTTTCTGCTTGTGCTACTTGATCCGTCTTGTGATTTTGCACTTAGATGTGGCGTCGTGCTGGTCAAGTGGCACGACTTGCACACTGTCTTCAAAGAAAAACAAAGCATTTTTGAATGATTTGGTAACAAAAGCAAGTCATTGTAATACTTAAGGTGCTTTTATGGTATGCTTGTATTATGTAATGATATATACATTTAATCTTGGTTCTTTAAAAAAAACCTTCCTGTGTCCAGGTTCAAAAGCCTTGTTTAGATAGTAAATAATGGATGAAATAAGTGTCAAAAACATTTAAAAAATGTTTCAAATCTTTTGTAAAACACTACAGTATTAGATCATCAAAATTAAACTGTATTTATAGAAATTTGCACAAATGTAGAATTGTACTCTACTATCAAATGACATAAACCTTAATTTTGGAAACACTTGAATTTTCTGATGTAATTGTGGAAAAAACGCTTAAGCTTTTGGTACAAAATCCCATTTGCATAAATTCCCCTGTCAAACACAGTTTCAATCTCTAATAACCATTTATCCACTAAGTTTGCATAATGGACACTGTGTTCTTTAATTTAAATATGGGCTGGGACATTTCATTGTTTTATATGGGTGTTTTGCAGATATATGTGGACTTAATTGCAAATAGTGTAGATATTGTTTATACTGTGCTAATTTGAAGCTGATCTGAATATGAACTTATCGAGACTCAAAATATAAAGTGTTTAAATGGTTAAAGCACATATTAAATACAAAAAACAAGGTTGAGTAACCATATAACAAGTGTAGCAAACATAGTTACAAAATTTTTGTGTGAAATAAATTGTTGGGTTGGACATCAGTAATTGAATCTTGCAGTGTTTTTCTTCTAAAAATCATCCCCTAAATTATGAAAAGTATCAATTATGATGTCTGTCTTGCAGATATGAGTTATTGAGATTTTTGATAGCCATTATTTTCAATTTTCTTGTTGAACAAACTCTTTGAAACATTTGTTTTATGCAGTAAAAAGATTTTGAATGCTGTTCCCTGTCAAGCTATGTCTAAGTGTTGAGCAAACAATTTATTTTACTTCATGCTGTTTTGGTTTTAAATCCTGTCACAATGATGAATTCTTTATCTTTTTATCAGCAGAAGATAATCTGTGTCTTTGAAAGGTTTGAAAATCTGAGTCATATATGAAAGCTTGTCATCTTGGTGCCCTAAAAGCTTGTTCAGAGCTGACATGAGATCCACTTGAGGACAGGAAGTGTATGCTCAAGAGATGGATTGACAAATGCACTGTAATTACTCAAATACATTGTTACCAGGATTGCATACAAGAGAGTTCTGTCCTAGATCCGAAATGCTTCTCTTGAACTTTATAGTTGTCTGGGTTATCAGAATGAGAGGGTTCCAAAAAGAAGTCAAACAATAAAGGTCTCATAGGTTAGATTGTGTTGTTTTAAGTGTTATGCAAGTATGCCCCAATCACAATAACTACTGCTTTTGTAACCCATTACCCAATACGATATGGCAGATCAGGGTCTACACTGTTTGTTTTAAGATTCATTTGGTTATTTCTTACTAAGAAGCAACTAATGCAGATCCAGATCAGATGGCATGAATGTTGAATTGCACACTTGTCGACCATGCAATAAGATCCTTAGATATGGATTAAAGGATTAAATTTATGCTTCACAGCATAAAAATTACGTTATTATACGAGGAAAGTGAAGAGCAGGGCAACAAGCAAATTGGTGTTATTTTGCAAGACTTCCTTCATTTGCCAGAAAAGAAAATACCATTATGCAGGCACAAAACCATAAATGTTAAACTCCCTCTATTGTTGGGTGTGTCTAATTATATTCTGAATATGTCATTATTGCAGCTCTTCAAAATTCACAATATAAAGTGGTGCACCTGTTGAGCTTGCACTATCAGTTTAATTTAAACTGTCTTCTCATATATTGACATTCGGTAGCATGAAAGATAACAAACTGACAGATTGGTTTTAATGCTAGCACAGCCTGAAAATTCCAAGAAACAGAAATGGAAGTGTATTTTTTGTGGTAATGGCTTAATGTATGGTAAAGGTTTTTCATTATGTTGTAATGCCAATAGATTTTGATATGCTGGTTAATCTTGTAAGTTAAGTATGGCGTGGATATATCTTTTTTCCAAAAAATATGGTTTATTGACATACGAGATCCTAGATGATAACCCTGTACTGAACACATGTTTCTTTGCACATTTACAGAAGAATTTAATGCAGTTGAATCAATTTAAAATTTGTTTTGAGATTAAAAGATTAATAAACATGTCATTGGAACGGAAATTTGACAGACATCCGCTCAACCTCAAAGTCGGAATATAAAAAGTGTCCCCTTTTGAAAATAAAGTCTAGATTCTCTGTCTATTGCAAAAAGTAACTTATTTGCATGTAATTTCGATTTTAAGATTTTTTGCACCAAAGAAGATTGTTTTGTTGTTAGAATTGTTTTTTCCTTCTCTTTAGTTTAACAGAATTGCTCTTTATTTTATGGAGTGTCTTTTTTATACTCATGATTTGTCAGAGATGGTTGTACCACAGACTGAGTTTAATTCCAAGAATTTAATCAACAGTTTTCCTGGTTATTCACAAAGGTTCTAGCTGTACTGATATGATCGGCCATCAATTCAAAATACTCAGGCCAGCTGTAAATGCTTCACACGAACATCTCCCTGATTATATATTAACACATCAATTGCAATAAACATTTCAATTGCAATAAACATTTCTGTAGTTGCATCTGAAGACAGTCATTCCAATTTAACATTGAAACATCTCTACAACACCCTTCAACATGATCATTGCAATAAACTTTCTAATTACACCTTTTGTCATTGCAAAACACATTTCTGTAGTAACCATCAATACAGTATTTGTAATAAACATCTCTTCAGTTACCACTTAACACCATCATTGTAATAAACATCTCTCAAGTTATCACTTAAAATAGTCATTGTAATAAACATCTCTCCAGATACCACTTAACACCATCATTGTAATAAACATCTCTCTAGTTACCCCTTAAAATAGTCATTGTAATAAACATTTCTCTAGTTAGATCTTAACACCATCATTGTAATAAACATCTCTATAAACACATTCAATGAAAAAAATTCTCTAGTTACCACTTATCACACAGTCACTGTAATAAACATCTCTCTAGTTACCACTTATCACAGACACTGTAAGAAACATCTCTCTAGTTACCACTTAACACAGTCATTGTAATAAATGTTTCTCTAAAGTTACCCCTTAACACAGTCATTGCTATGAACTTTTCTCTCTTGTAACCCATCAATAATTACTGCAATAAACTTTTCTCTCTAGTTACCTATCATCAGAGTTAATGCAATAATAATTTTCCTCTAGTTACCCATCAAGTAACAGTCATTGCAATAAACATCTCACCAGTTACCCATCAGTGCAGTTATTGCAATGAACTCTTATCTCTAGTTACCTATTAATACATTCCTCTCTGGGTCCTCTTTTGCTACCTAGGGAAAGTTAGTGTTATTTTGCATGTTGTTATTGTAAGTGAAAACTGGATGTTACTCTATCATTGTAACAAACAAGTTTTACAAATTGCAGTTTTTCTGGGTAAAAGCTGCCGATCTTATTTCAGTTGGCAAGAGGGGAATATTCTTCTCTAATCAGAAGCAATGATTGTCAATAAATAAAGGTTTAAATGGAGTCTTAAATATTGCAGCAATTCCATTATGATCCACAGAAATAGATAGAAAACTGTCAGATTTATTGGTGTTGATGATCTGGAAAACATCAGTTTGACCTAGACTCCCCAGAAAATTGGTTTTTAATAGCTAAACTGGTTTTTTGGAAACAAATTAAAGTCTTAATGTCTCAGTTTGAAAGAAATTATTTCATGAAATATGTGTTATTTAAATGAAATTATAGAGATGTAATTGAAACAGTATGTGATTTGAGTTGATAATCGCAACAGTTTTACTGTGTAAAAAATAAAGCTTGAAGAGCTTTAAATTTATGTTAATATGTTTTCAGCTAGAAATTAAGTGGCCAATCAAATGGAAAGAATATTCACATAGGTTTAATATGGACTGATAATGTTGATCAACTCACATAGATCCTGATTAGATGGCACATCCATGCTGTCTGATTAGGATCTACATTTTGCTCTTAGATTTATTCGGTTATTTCTGAACAGTATGTGACCAGTGCAGATCCAGATGGCACAGATGTGCCGAGTGATCTGGATCTAAACGGTTCACTCTTGCAGTTAACGGTTAACCCATTTCTCCATATATACAGGTTTTATCATGTGTGATATCAGTATAGATCCAGATCAGGATCTGTACTGGTTGCATCTTGGTCAGAAATAATCTATTAATGAATCTAAAATAAAACACTGTAGATCCTGATCAGTCAGAACAGATGTGCTGGATGATCTCGATCTACACTGTTTTCCCAAGTTTAACGGCCATATCCCATGGCGTGAAGGGTTAAGGGTAAAACATTTAAAAAGAGATATCATAAGGTATTGTGGATTTTATTCATACAATTTATTCACAATGGATCTCTTTCATTTGATATTTACAAAATACTGATAAAGTAAAATAGTAAATTGATGACACGACCAAGAGTCATTGATATGAGTTTTATTCTCCGTAGATAACCATGTAAAAACGATGCATATGACAGAAATCATTGTTGCGGTCACCGTAGCGTGGGTTCAAATACTTACTTTTACGCTACCTGACTGTAGTAAACATGTAATAGTATACAGACACCCACAGTGATAGGATTATGTATGTAATGATGAAGATGAACTGACACGGAAACTGTTTTGCAATGGATAAAAATCCTAGACACGCTATTGAATTCATTTTTTGAATAGATCTTCCAACCTGTATTTCATGATAAACAAATGTCTTCACAACCAATCAACTATCACTATATGTTTCTTAAACAGTACTCATTATGTCTAAATTTGACAAATTCAAAATTAATTGTTCCCAACAGCAGCTAATAGATAAAGGTTTATTTACTCTTTGGCCTGTTACTTCAATATCTTCTATTCATTCAAACTGTATCCATGCTGGTTGCACATTTGATACAAGCTATATCCATGCTGGTTGCACATTTGATACAAACTGTATCCATGCTGGTTGCACATTTGATACAAGCTGTATCCATGCTGGTTTCATATTTGATACAAGCTATATCCATGCTGGTTTCACATTTGATACAAGCTATATCCATGCTGGTTGCACATTTGATACAAGCTGTATTCATGCTGGTTGCACATTTGATACAAGCTGTATCCATGCTGGTTTCACATTTGATACAAGCTGTATCCATGCTGGTTGCACATTTGATACAAGCTGTATCCATGCTGGTTGCACATTTGATACAAACTGTATCCATGCTGGTTGCACATTTGATACAAGCTGTATTCATGCTGGTTGCACATTTGATACAAGCTGTATTCATGCTGGTTGCACATTTGATACAAGCTGTATCCATGCTGGTTGCACATTTGATACAAGCTGTATTCATGCTGGTTGCACATTTGATACAAGCTGTATTCATGCTGGTTGCACATTTGATACAAGCTGTATTCATGCTGGTTTCATATTTGATACAAGCTATATCCATGCTGGTTGCACATTTGATACAAACTGTATCCATGCTGGTTGCACATTTGATACAAGCTGTATTCATGCTGGTTGCACATTTGATACAAACTGTATCCATGCTGGTTGCACATTTGATACAAGCTATATCCATGCTGGTTGCACATTTGATACAAGCTGTATCCATGCTGGTTTCATATTTGATACAAGCTATATCCATGCTGGTTTCACATTTGATACAAACTGTATCCATGCTGGTTTCACATTTGATACAAGCTATATCCATGCTGGTTGCACATTTGATAAAAACTGTATCCATGCTGGTTTCACATTTGATACAAGCTATATCCATGCTGGTTTCACATTTGATACAAACTGTATCCATGCTGGTTTCACATTTGATACAAGCTATATCCATGCTGGTTTCACATTTGATACAAACTGTATCCATGCTGGTTTCACATTTGATACAAGCTATATCCATGCTGGTTGCACATTTGATACAAGCTGTATCCATGCTGGTTTCATATTTGATACAAGCTATATCCATGCTGGTTTCACATTTGATACAAGCTGTATCCATGCTGGTTTCACATTTGATACAAGCTATATCCATGCTGGTTGCACATTTGATACAAGCTGTATCCATGCTGGTTTCATATTTGATACAAGCTATATCCATGCTGGTTTCACATTTGATACAAACTGTATCCATGCTGGTTGCACATTTGATATAAGCTGTATTCATGCTGGTTGCACATTTTATACAAGCTGTATTGATGCTGGTTGCACATTGGATACACGTAGTATCTATGCTGGTTGCACATTGGATACAAGCGGTATCTATGCTGATAGCACATGGGATACAAGTGGTATCCATGCTGGTTTCACATTTGTTACAAACTGTATCCATTTTGGTTGCAAATTGGATACAAGCTGTATCCATGCTGGTTGCAAATTGGATACAAGCTGTATCCATGCTGGTTGCACATTGGATACAAGCAGTATCCATGCTGGTTGCACATTGGATACAAGGCTTAGCAGTAACCATGCTGGTTGCACATTGGATACAAGCAGGATGTACTGGTACACTTTTTGCTTTCAGTTCATATGGTTATTTATGACCAAGTTTCAAATAGTACTGATCTAGATCAGATGGCACAGATGTGCCATCTGATCGGGATCTACTATTGTTACCCTTGTGATGAAAGGGTAAAGGTTAAACTTTTAATTTCAAGGCCTGCTGAAGTAATGCAATGAACTGGTCTAAAATAGGGTTACAATGATTCATGCTTAAGGTTCATAGATAAACTCTTTTTGCATAAGTTGATCATATATCAATTCTCTGTTTATGTCCTTTACATTTGACCTGTCTTAACAAGACTGCTCATTTCAGAAAAGCTTCAGTTCATTGCCAGTTATAAGACAATCTTCTACACATTTTCCATATTCAGCTAGATATTTGTCTAGTGTTTTGGCGTATTTAAGTCTAGAACTTCTCCGCAGAGATTTCCCCGATGGGGTTCTATAGCCTGGGAAGATACTATCTGTCTTGGTTGTTCAACTGGTTTTAATAAGAGGCAAACTTATGGAAATTGTCAGTTTGAGAAATTTGGCGTCGTTTTCTGTGCCTGTCTTGTTATTTGCATAACTCATTGTTATAAATGTTCCATGCACACTACTTGAGAGAACATTGTCTTCCAAACAATTTGATGAGAAATTTTCATTTTCAGTTAGGGAAACAAATTCATAAAATTCCTTTCTATAAAGGAATAGTAATTGAATGTTATAAAACCAATATTGTTGTTACTGCAAATATTATACATGTCTTACTGCACGCTATCCAGATCAGCTACCACATCCATGCCATCAGTATAGATATTAATAAACTTTACGTTGTAAAAGAAGTGAACTATCAATATCCCAATAAGAAATCATCGGGCTTCATTTCCATCCCAAATTCATGAAAATGAACACTGTCTTAAAAGAAATTATAAATTATTAGAGCATTTTGTCACAGTAATTCTAAGAAGACTTATACACATTGTATGACATTTTGGAAGAAAAGAATGAAATGACCAATGGAAATGCAACAAGATATCACATGCTCTAAATGGATTATCTGATTTGTTATCGAAACTAGGAGTATTTTAATTAAGTGCGAACAGACGAAAACAAATTGCGCAAATTTATCGTACAACATTTTAGAATCATGCCTTTTTAAAATTACGGTGACAATTAACAATTTTACAGTTTTTAATGGAGTGTTGTCAGCTGCATTAGAAACTGTGAAATGTATATGAATGCAGCTTAAATACTTTGATAATTTTCCCTGTAATTTTCCAAGGTGTTGTTTTCAAGTGTAATGGTGTATTCCTGACAAGTAAATGTGTGTTTTTTCTATACTTTCCTGAAATATTTCACAGTGCATTTCAACAATATCCCGACTGATTCGAATTCAGATTTGAACTGTGATTATTCAAGGACTGGGAATAAAATGAAGTGGTTATTAGCTGAAATATGCTGGTACTTCAATCGTGACAACCATGTGATGATGTTTGTGCAATCAACAATATAATCTCACATGAGTTATCAAGAATTATAAAAAAACACCTCACCAGAATACAAACAGAAAAGCATGACAAATAAACAAAGCCTGAAAAGTGTCATTGGGTCATTTGTTATAAACTTCTTTAACCTTTTACACCGTACTTATACACAATGTTTTATGCATGTGTGAACATTGTAGATTCAGAACAACTTACACATCTGTGTGTCTGATCATGATCTACTCTGTTTGCTTCTTGTCAAAAATAACCTACTGAATCCAAAGCAAACAGTGTAAATTCTGATCAGTTGACATGAATGTGCCAACTTATCTGGATCTACATTGTTTGCCCATTCAATAACTGCCATATCCAATGCACTAAAGGCTAAATTAAAGTTACGCATAGGATTGCTCCATTTCAATATTTTAACCCTCCATAGAATCTTTAGATACACCTTTATTGGGAGAGCAGTTTAGATCCAGATCAGCCAGCACATCCATGGATCTACGGTTGGATCAACACTTGTCACATATGCGTAAAAATGCATATATATGGATGAAAGGGTTAACAAAAAGACCAAAACAGTACAAAGATAATATTATGATGATGTCTCTGCGGACCTCACACCAATTGTTCCCAGTGTTGCTGTTGCAAGTGCTGCACAAGTTATCATGCCTTGGGGTGCATCTAACACCCAACACTCATGGTGTTTTGATGCGTTAGTGCTGGAGCAAAAGCATGTCATTGAAATGTTCTTATTTCAGCCAATTTGGCTAATTGTCAACTTTTAATAATTGTTGGAAAAAATGTTGAGAATTCAGAATAAATTAAGATAAATGACAACATTTACATATGTATGCAAACAACCCATGTTCAGCATTAATTGAATTACATAGAGTATGG
Source organism: Corbicula japonica (assembly GCA_038501625.1). Lineage (NCBI taxonomy): Eukaryota > Metazoa > Mollusca > Bivalvia > Venerida > Cyrenidae > Corbicula > Corbicula japonica. Next base: position 6,743,095 of record JAZAYU010000017.1, on the reverse strand, counting down.
GACAGACAAGTGACTACTTAAATTACGATGTTTTCTGATACCAACATCAATAAAGTATCAATTTGAAGAAATTACTATCTACAGCTAATGTATTGGTGACAGAAATATTACATAATCAATAGGGTTAGTTTGTTATTTGAAACTAATGTCTTGTTTATTATGTGTTAAGATAATTAATGATGGAACCAAACATACATGACAATCTGTTATTAAACCCTTTATGGTTGTTATCCATGGGCAAACAGTGTCGATCCAGACTAGATAGCACAATGGGTTATGTATGATCTGGAAGCAACCAGTGTCCAGTGTAGCTCCAGATCAGATGGCACAGATTTGCTAGTGATCTGGATCTACACTGGTTGCAGATGAGATAAAACCAACATATATTGATAATGGAGTAAAGGATTAAGTTTAATTTGCTGAAATCTCAATAAGCTTAGAAATGGAGGTGGGGGGAATTTTGTCAGGGTCTTTTGGTTTGAACCACGTATGCTGCACACTGTCCAATATGAGCCTAACTCATTGCATGGTTGGAAAACATTTTTTGTGTCGCCCTTTCGAAGAAATGGCGATACATAGGGACCGCTTTGTCCGTCAGTCCGTCGGTCCATCCGTCGGTCCGACCGGATAAATTGGTACTTAGGTGGCTATAGGGACAATAGGTAACTGTACATTTTCTTTGATGTCATTCATTCCGTAATGGGTTTATGTGGCTATTTCGGTTTATGTGGCTAAAAAGAACAATGGGGAGAACAAAAGGATAGCCACTTAAGTACCGATTTGTCAGAACGTCCGTCCGTCGGTCCATCAGTCACGAAAACTTAACGTTGGCTATAACTTTGCCATTTCTTAATATTTCTTCATCAAATGATATTGCTTATGACAACACGCTCGAGATGATACCAAATTCTCAAGGTCAAGGTCACATTTGATGGAGTTATGCCCCTTTTTGTACTTATATTTAGACACGAAAACTTAACGTTGGCAATAACTTTGCCAATTCTTAATATTTCTTCATCAAACTTTCAAATTATATTGCTTATGACAACACGCTCGAGATGATACCAAATTCTCATGGTCAAGGTCACATTTGATGGAGTTATGCCCCTTTAATTATGCCCCCGCCATGGGCATATAGTGTTCACCCTGGCTGTGGGTGTGTTTGTTTGTTTGTGTGTGAGTCAGTGTGTGAGTGTGTGTGTATGTTCGAAAATCTTGTCCGCTCTGTAACTTTGTTATTTCTTATTGGATTTTAAAATTACTTGGTTTGAATGTTCACCATATCAAGACGATGTGTCGCGTATAATACCCATGCCTGTACCTCCAAGGTCAAGGTCACTGTTACTAAAAATAGATTTTTCTTGTCCGGGCTGTAACTTCCTTATAAATGGAGGGATTTCAAAAAAACTTGGCACAAATGTTCACCATGACAAGGCGGTGTGTCGCGTACAACACTTATGCCTGTAGGTCCAAGGTCAAGGTCACTGTTACTATTAATAGAATTTTGTTGGGAAAATCTTGTCCGCTCTGTAACTTTGTTATTTCTTAATGGATTTTAAAATTACTTGGTTTGAATGTTCACCATATCAAGACGATGTGTCGCGTATAATACCCATGCCTGTACCTCCAAGGTCAAGGTCACTGTTACTAAAAATAGATTTTTCTTGTCCGGGCTGTAACTTCCTTATGAATGGAGGGATTTCAAAATAACTTGGCACAAATGTTCACCATGACAAGGCGGTGTGTCGCGTACAAGACCCATGCCAGTAGGTCCAAGGTCAAGGTCACTGTTACTAAAAATAGAATTTTGTTGGAAAAATCTTGTCCGCTCTGTAACTTTGTTATTTCTTAATGGATTTTAAAATAACTTGGTATAAATATTCACCATATCAAGACGGTGTGTCGCGTACAATACCCATGCCTGTAGGTCCAAGGTCAAGGTCGCTGTTACTAAAAATAGAAATTTTCTTGTTTAGGTTGTAACTTCCTTATGAATGGAGGGATTTCAAAATAACTTGGCACAAATGTTCACCATGATAAGGCGGTGTGTCGTGTACAACACCCATGCCTAAAGGTCAGAGGTCAAGGTCACTGTTACTTAAAATAGAATTGTGTTATAAAAATCTTGTCTGCTCTGTTACTTTGTTTTGTCTTATTGGATTTTAAAATAACTTGGTATAAATGTTCATTATATCAAGACAATGTCTTGTGTACAATACCCATGCCTGTAGGTCCAAGGTCAAGGTCACTGTTACAAAAAATATAAATTTCTTGTACTGGCTATAACTATGTTATTAACAGAGTGATTTCAAAATAATTTGGCACAAATGTTCACTATGACAAGGCGTTGTGTTGAGTACAATTCCCATGCCTGTAGGTCCAAGGTCAAGGTCACTATTACTAAAACCAGACTTTTCTTGTCTGGGCTGTGAGTTTGTTACTTATTGGATTTTAAAATAACTTGGTATAAATGTTCACCATGACAAACATGCATAGCGGGGGCATCCGTGTCCTATGGACACATTTCTAGTTGTACTTATATTTAGACACGAAAACTTAACGTTGGCAATAACTTTGCCAATTCTTAATATTTCGTCATGACACTTTCAAATTATATTCCTTATGACAACACGCTCGTGATGATACCACATTCTTTAGGTCAAGGTCACATTTGATGGAGTTATTCCCCTTTATATGAAAACTTAACATTGGCTATAACTTTGCCATTTATTAATATTTCTTCATCAAACTTTCAAATTATATTCCCTATGACAATACGCTCATGACGATACTATATTCTTAAGGTCAAGGTCACATTTGTTGGAGTAATGCCCCTTTTTGTACTTGCATTTTTATTCCGACAGCACCAGAGGGCGACACAAGTGTTCAACTGAACACCCATCTTGTGTTACATTTTTGTGGCACCTGCAATACAGGTAAACACATAGGGATCCTATAGTTGCTTGAACAAAGCCTAAGGTGACAATGAGAATGATGACTCCTGTTCCATTATTTTTAGCTCACCTGTCACGAAGTGACAAGGTGAGCTTTTGTGACCGCCTGATGTCCGTTGTCCGTCGTCCGTCGTCTGTCGTCAACAAATGCTTCAATCGACTTCTTCTTTGAAACGGCTTGGCCAATTTTGATGAAACTTCACAGGAATAATGCTTAGATGATGCCCTTTCAAAATTGTTCAAAAAATGGAATTCCAAGCAGAACTCTGGTTGCCATGGCAACCTAAAGGAAAAACTTTAAAAATCTTCTTCTCTGAAACCACAAGCCATAGAGCTTAGATATTTGGCATTTAGCACCCTCTAGTGGAACTCTACAAAGATTGTTCAAGTTATCTCTCTGGGGTCAAAATTGGCCCCGCCCCAGGGGTCACTTCATTTTACATAGACTTATATAGGAAAAACTTTCAAAATCTTCTTGTCTGAAACCACAAGGCCTAGAGCTTAGATATTTGGCATTTAGCTCACTCTAGCTAGTGGAACTCTACAAAGATTGTTCAAATTATTTCCATGGGGTCAAAATTGGCCCCGCCCCAGGGGTCACTTCATTTTACATAGACTTATATAGGAAAAACTTTAAAAATCTTCTTGTCTGAAACCACAAGACCTAGAGCTTAGATATTTGGCATTTAGCACACTCTAGTGGAACTCTACAAAGATTGTTCAAATTATTTCCCTTGGGTCAAAATTGGCCCTGCCCAAGTGGTCACTTCATTTTACAAAGACATATAGGAAAAACTTTAAAAATCTTCTTGTCTGAAACCACAAGGCCTAGAGCTTAGATATTTGGCATTAAGCACCCTCTTGTGGAACTCTACAAAGATTATTCAAATTATTTCCCTGGGGTCAAAATTTGCCCCGCCCCACGGGTCACTTCATTTTACATAGACTTATAAAGGAAATCTTTAAAAATCTTCTTCTCACAAACCACAATGCATACAGCTTAGATATTTGGTAAGTAGCATTGTCTAATGGATGTCTACTAAATTTGTTCACATTATGTCCCCTGGGCCAAAATCCGCTACGCCCTAGGGTTCTCTTGGTTTACATATAAATATATAGGAAAAACATGAAAATCATTTTTTCTCCAAAACTAATAGGACTAGATCTTAGATATTTGGTGCTGAGTATTGTGTAGAGACCCTTTAACAACATTGTTTAAATGTTGGCCCTGGGGTCAATATTTGCCCCACCCTGGGGGCTCTCAATTTGTAAAAAAGGCAATTTTTAAAAATCTTTTTACTGGAAACCTCATGCCTTAAGCTTAGATATTTGGTATGTAGCATTGTCTAGTGGATTTCTACCAAGTTTGTTCAAATTATGTCCCCTGGGTCAAAATTGGCCTTGCCCTGGGGTTCTCTTAGTTTACATAAATAATCATTTTTCTCTGAAACTAATGCGACTCTGACTGGCCTCGGATATTTCCTGTTGAGTATTGTGAAGAGACCCTTTACCAGCATTATTTAAATGTTGGCTCTGGGGTAAAACTGAGAGTACTTTTGTACTCAGGTGAGCGACCCAAGGCCCTAAGGGCCCTCTTGTTTGAGTTAAGCCTCTTTCAAGTACAATTTTAGGCAACACGTGTAAGAACAAAGGTTTTTATGCCCCCACAAACAGGGGGTCCAACGTATTTGGTTTTTGAGGAAAGTAAGTGAGGGAGATGTTAACATTTGTTACCAGCTCTTGTCTTACTTACACCTAACGCATACGAGTGTGTTATTCAGATTCTGCACCAAACAAAAAAATGCTTACTTCTTCCACGGCAAACATTTAAGGTGTTTGAACTTTAAAAAAATGGTCATTAAGTTAACCCATGTAAAGTGCAAAAGCCGTCGTGAAGAAATATATGCAAAAACTCGGTAATAATTTAGCTAAAATAGGTCCAAGAACTGTATATTTTGACTAAAAACGCAGTTTCAAGTCACGCAATTTTCTATTTTCACTTTGTAAACAAACAATCTTTCAGTTTGTACATTCAATAACTTTTTTGTTAAGGCCTCTAGAAACATAGGTTGAAAAACCGAGTGGAGCTTACATGTCTGGCCTCCGGGTAGGCGTATTTATAATTCGGTAACAGTGATATAAACCTACATACCAGGTCAAAATATATCCAGAAATGCACAAAATAACGAAATATTCCGCCACATTGTTCCGCACAGAACATGTCCCTCACTTACTTTTCTGCAAAAACCAAATACGTTCGACCCCCTGCACAAAGTGGGAGGCATATAGAGTTGCACTAGTCCGTACGTACGTCCCCAAATCTTGTGGCATCAACTCCTCCTGAACTATAAGGCGGTTTTCTTTCAAACTTGCACAGATGATCAAGCAGGATGTGTAGGTGATTGTAAAGAAAGGATTTTTTCCTGCGACCATTTTTACCAGAGTTATGGCCCTTTGTTGTTAAAAAATTTTGTTGCAGCAGTGGGGGCATCAGTGTCTGAGGACACAATTACTAGTTTTAATTCTTACTTTATAAACATGACTGTAGTCATGAGCACTGACCAATATATCTACAATGTCATGTCATGTCAGACATTTTGTTTTTTTGAAATTATGTTTTATGTACGGCTCAATAAGTGGCATCCTGCTGTGTGATTGCTGTCATTTTAAGAAATGCTATATTTTAATGTCTGTCTGAGAGACAAATTTCTCTTTTATGTCTGGTACTTAAAAGCATGACCTAAATTATCACTTTTTTATTTTAATTGTCTTTAACATTGAGTTCAGATATCTTTGAATGAACCAAATACAACCAAGCACACTTATTTGTGTACTAACAGTTACATTAAGCACCCAGATTGGTAGTCCTGGAGAACTTTTTCTTGATTGAGGCTTATTGACCTTATAAATTCTGTACGAGTGACAGTGCAATCAACCATTGTCAGAGTATCGCTTTGATAAGCCTTGTTGCTATTCGCCATTTTGTCCGTCAAACGTAAGGTAACATTGAAATCCTAAAGAAAAGATTCAAAAGGGCAGAGCCCTAAGTTGGAAACCAAAACAATACCACATTAATATTGTGAAACTAAATGACTATGTTTCTAAATCTATAAGAAGAAATACAGTGGTTATTATAACTTTTATGTTATGAGACATCAAATGTTATTCTTATGGCATACAGAAAATACAGACTTTATGAGAAGTATACATATTATATGAAAGACTATATCAGCTTGCTATATAATTAATGCTAACATGGGTGGAAAAGTTGTGTAATATCCAGATTAAGGAGGATTCTTTGCACCCAAATCATTTGTTATCCAGCCACCCAACACGTGTCATAGTTTATATCACTGATTTATTCCCAAATCATCTTGTGAAATAGAATATGTTTTGCTGTAAATCATGCTTTTTTGTAATATTTGGCTTTGATTAATGATCCTGTTATTTACCTAGAATATTTTTCTCTTCAATTTATTTTGAGAATTTTCATCATAAACAAGAGTTATCTGAAGGTTGGTGAAAATGTAAAAATATTATATAATTTTAGAATTTAGGAGTTATTTTTTATATCTCATATGTCTTAGTTGTTTTCGTGTTTAGTGTTGCTCCTGAAATGCCACAGGGACAATACTGAATTTAGAACCAGGGGCGGAGGGGTCACGGTGGGGTTGGGGGTGCATTTGTTGAAGATTTTAGCAAAAACAAAATTCTTGACAGTGGTCTCCATGACTAATTTGCGAGGGCAATATTAATTTAATTAGTCAATACATTGAAAATGAAAACACAGTCGTTGGATGCCATTTAATTTTAAGGCAGAATGGGCAGGGAATAAGGTTTTAAGTAAAAATTCATTTCACGCATGGAATTTATAACTTGCAAGATGTTTTATACTTTACAATTATACTGACAATTACAGCAGTTTTGGTACCTTTAATAATTACAGTTTTACTCCAATGTCCTCACACTGGTAACTCTCTGACTATTATTGATCTTTTAACACCCTGGGTATAAATGTCTTCACAGTCTGGGGACTGCTTATTAAAGAGGGAGCACTAGTAAGGAATAATATGGTACCTTAATTAAGACTTGTATTGGAAGTCTACCTTATTAGCAAGTCTATTTCTGGGATCTGATTTCCTGTTTAGTGAAACAACCAGGAAATTCAAAGGTTACAGTTGTATAGTATTAATGCTTAATTACTATATAACTTTGTTGGGACATTAAAGCTACAGATTCCCATTTTGGCACCAGTGTCGCATGTTCAGATTTCCACAAAATTGAAAAACTATGCAATTGAGCCACAACAAATTGGGAACAGAGGTGTCTCTTTAGTGATATATTTTGACGTTTTGTCCATTTCTTCCATTTATACGCATGTGCGACCAGTGTAGATCCAGTTCAGCTGGCAAAATACTGCCATCAGATCTGGATCTAAACTGTTTATCCATGCAATAAAGGTGTATCTATGGAGGAAAGGGTTAAGTTGTTGCAATTTTCCGAAGGAACTAACAATTACCCATCATTATCTCTTATCTAATAGTTCATTTTGATTAAACCATGTATTTTTATGGCAAATGAAAAAATAGAAATGTTGTGTGCTCAATTTGACAACATTTTAAGGAATTATGTCAATTTCCCAATACAGCAATTGCTATCTTAATTTTATTAAATGAATAGACTTACACTGCAGCAAGTTCATATATTCATTAGACAGTTTTCAACCATTCTTGGTTTCTGAATTTAAAAAGAAGAATCATCATCTAGGGGTTTCACTTGACAATTTTATCTGAAGGGTCATGTTTTCCTTAAATTATGGGTATTGTCGCTGTTAACCCATTCCTGGATATATACGCATTTTTACGCATGTGCGACCAGTGTAGATCCAGATCAGCCGGCACATCCGTGCCGTCTGATCAGGATCTGCACTGGTCGCATTTTGGTCAGAAATGCCCTAGCAATAAAGGTGTGTCTGTACAGGAATGGGTTAAATGGCTGAACCTCTAAGAAATGATGAAAGTGACCCTTCAGATTCAGCAGCTAGTGGAACCCATTCTCTTTTTAACCTTGTCTAAGTGGTGACGGTCATATAAAAAAAAAGAAAGACAGTAGGTTTGTATTCATTAATTTACATCAGGTTAACCCTTAACTGTATAGATACACCTTTATTGCTAGGGCGAACAGTATAGATCCAGATCAGCCAGCACATCCGTGCCTTATGATCAGGATCTAAACTGTTCGCTTTGTGATTCATTAGGTTATTTCTGACCAAAATGCGACCAGTGCAGATCCTGATGCGACCAGTGCAGATGTGCCGGCTGATCTGGATCTACACTGGTCGCACATGCGTAAAAATGCATATATATCAAGGAAAGGGTTAAGACTCATAATATAATAATACTTTTACAGTATAACTTGTTGTAATACTTGTATTGTATGTTACAAAAAGAAAATAATATTAAGTCAGTTTTCTAAGAAATTTCTGAAATTCTGGAAACAAAAGCATAACAAATAGATCTTGATATGGTTGTTAATACCAGTGAGCATCAGACAAAATCAGCATCATTTCTGTTTTGTTTTCCCCCTGAGTCATAACTTATTCCGAATAAATCATAGGATCATGGTTTTTAGTTGCCATTTGGGAGAAATAGGCCTAATGCGCTAGTGGAGCAACAACTAGTTTTATAAAAGAAAGCCGCAAAAAAATGGAAATTGGAAAGCTAATTTTTGGAGCCAGTTTTCCGATAAGCAGTATTGGTGTCTTAACAGGACAAGTAATTGTTGCTTTTGGCACTATAATGGCCAGGGTTAGTCTTTTATATCATGTAATGACTTTATGTCTGGACAGGCTATTGGACAAATTAGTTTATTTTTTATCAGCTGTATATCTGCATGATTTGTGACGGCTGAAAACTACTGAGACAAGCTAACTCATATCAACTAGAAATATGGAAATGGTTTCATTGACCAAACATTCTCCTGTAAACACTTGCACGCTTTAAGAAACATTTTCATAATAACATTCAATGCCAGCTGTATTCATAGAATTGTCAAATACAAGTTTTTTGTGTTTGTTTTTTCATTTAGATCAAGTGGTAATTAGTGATGAGAATCGGACGGCTGAAGCGGAATCGATTAATCGGTCCGATTCTGATATCCGATCCGATTAATCGAGTAGAATCGGAATCAGACGTCATAATAGACTTTTATAGTTTACCACTATATAAGTAACAGCAAACCATTCTCATTACTTCCCATATTACTGCTTTAAATGCTTTTGATGAAGAGTTTAATGACACAACTGCTTTTTTATATTTTTAGTATTTTCATACCATGAATAACAAATAAGTAAAGCAAGACACTTAATTTTTTAGTTCAGACATTTTAGCAGATTTTGAATAGGTTTAATTGGAATAAACTTTATTTTTAATTATATCAACTATTATAATGGCTCTTTTAAAAATGTCTCAAACTCGTTTATAACTGGGTGGGATTCCTTTGTTTCTACAGGTCTTAAAAAAGATTCTGCTTATCAGTGTTAAGGTTTCAAGGTTTTTCTTTACTGGTACAAAGTCTGACACCTATGCTTCATGTTAAAAGCCAAAATATACCCATACATTTGACGATGTGTTTCCGTGACTTTTTAATTTGTTTCACGGACTGATCATTCATTGTGTGCCTTTTTATGCCCCCGCCATGAAATGGCGACGGGCATTAAGAGTTGCTCCTGTCCGTCCGTCTCTCCGAGCGCACCGCAAGGCATCTGTTGGGTACCATCTGTCCGACCGAGCGCACCGCAAGACATCTGTTGGGTACCATTCCCATTCATTCCGTTGTGTCTTGTTGGGTACATTTTTTGCTTATTGGGTAGTTTTAAACAAAAGAAATACCCAACAAAGGGTCAAATGTGGGAACGTCCGTCCGTCCGTCCGTCCGTCCGTCCGTCCGTCCGTCCGTCCGTCCGATATTCTCGTGAATGCAACTCCTCCTACACTACTGGTCGGAATTTAATGAAACTTGACCACAATGCTTGGCCTGATATGTAGTTGTGCATGAAGGTGGGGTTTCGTTCTTACATGTTCCGTTCAGAAGTTATTGCCCTTTGATACTTCCATTTACATTAATTTTAATAGGAGTATATCTCGTGAACGCAACTCCTCCTACACTACTGGTGGGAATTTAATGAAACTTGACCACAATGCTTGGCCTGATATGTTGTTGTGCATAAAGGTGGGGTTTTGCTCTTACATGTTCTGTTCAGAAGTTATGGCCCATTGAAAATTCCATTTACATTAGTTTTAATAGGAGTATATCTCGTGAACGCAACTCCTCCTACACTACTGGTGGGAATTTAATGAAACTTGACCACAATGCTTGGCCTGATATGTTGTTGTGCATAAAGGTGGGGTTTTGCTCTTACATGTTCCGTTCAGAAGTTATGGCCCTTTGATAATTCCATTTACATTAGTTTTAATAGGAATATATCTTGTGAACGCAACTCCTCCTACACCTCTGCTGGGAATTTGATGAAACTTTACCACAATGCTTGGCCTGATATGTTGTTGTGCAAAAAGGTGGGGTTTAGCTCTTACATGTTCCGTTCAGAAGTTATGGCCCTTTGATACTTCCATTTACATTAGTTTTAATAGGAATATATCTTGTTTCTTATATTTTGTGCATTTTGCCCATAACTTAAAAACTACTTGAGATACTGCCTTGAAACTTGAAATATATTTTCACCATCAAAATCTACATCATAACCAACAAGACCCATAACCATGCTTCCAATATTTTCAAATTATGCCCCTTTTTCACTTACATTTTGTGTTTAGAAAAATATACACTTTGCCCTTAACTTTGTTTGGAATGGAGGGATTTCAAAATAACTTGGCACAAATGTTCACCATAACAAGCGGTGTGTCGTGACTGTAGGTCCAAGGTCAAGGTCACTGTTACTAAAAATAGAATTTTCTTGCAAAATCTTGTCCGCTCTGTAACTTTGTTATTTCTTATTAGATTTTTAAATAACTTGGTATAATTGTTCACCATATCAAGATGGTATGTCACATACATGCCCAAGCCTTTAGGTCGAAGGTGAAGGTCACTGTTACTAAAAATAGGATTTTCTTGTCCGGGCTGTTACTTTGTTATGAATGGAGGGATTTCAAAATAACTTGGCACAAATGTTCACCATGACAGGGCGATGTGTCACATACCATGCCCATGCCTGTAGGTCAAAGGTCAAGGTCTGTGTTACTTAAAATAGAATTCTCTTGTCCGGGCTGTTACTTTGTTATGAATGGAGGGATTTCAAAATAACTTTGCACAAATGTTCACTATGACAAGGCAGTGTGTCCGCACAATACCCAAACCTGAAGGTCCAAGGTCAAGGTCACTGTTGCTAAAAATAGAATTTTTTTGTCCAGGCTGTAACTTCATTATAAATGGAGGGATTTCAAAATAACTTGACACAAATGTTCACCATGACAGGGCAGTGTATCGCGTACCATGCCCATGCCTGTAGGTCAAAGTCACTGTAACTAAAAATAGAATTCTCTTGTCTGGGCTGTAACTTTGTTAGGAATAGATTGATTTCAAAATAACTTGACACAAATGTTCATCATGACAAGATGGTGTGTCCCGTACCATGCCCATGCCTAGGTCCAAGGTCAAGGTCACTGTTACTAAAATAGAATTTTCTTGTCAGGGTTGTAACTACATTAGGAATATAGTAATTTCAAAATAACTTGGCAGAAATGTTCACCATGACAAGGTGGTGAGTTGTGTATCATCTCCATGCCTGTAGGTCCAAGGTCAAGGTCACTGTTACTAAAAATAGAATTTCCTTGTCTGGGCTTTAACTTTGTTTTGAATGGAGGGTTTTCAAAATAACTTGGCACAAATGTTCACCATGACAAGGCGGTGTGTTGCGGACATTACCCATGCCTGTAAGTCCAAGGTCAAGGTCACAGTTACTAAAACTTGAATTTACTTGTTCGGGCTATAACTTCTTTATGAATGAAGGGATTTCAAAATAACTTGGCACAAATGTTCACTATGACATTGCATTGCATTACCACCAACTTCTTCACAGACATTTCCGTAATGAGAAGACAACAGTGCCACAAATACAAATAATTTACTTGATCACCAAGTTTATGCATATTCTTATAATTACTCGAACATCACTGTCTTTGAAATGCTATTATTCCCATCATTGCACTTTAGTATCTGGAAACGATGCATAGCGGGGGCATCCGTGTCCTATGGACACATTTCTAGTTTACTTTTCTGTTATTTAAAAGTAACCCAAGGACGTTTACAGCGAGAAAAGATACACGCTGAACAGTAGGAGACATCAGAAAATTGTCCTCAAAGCGAATTTTATTAAATTACAGAATTAGCGAGTAGAATCGATTCTCTGTAGCCAGAATCGATGTCGCCGACTTTAAAGCTTCGGCGACGATTACTCGATCATCGGCGACAATCGGAACATCACTAGTGGTAATGGTATATTTAAATCCAACAAACAGTTTACCCCTTTACTCCATATTATTATGCATTAAATGCAAATCACATCCAACAAGCAATCTTTACGTGTGTGGGACCAGTGTAAATCCAGATCATCCGGCACATCCATGCCGTCTGATCAGGATCTGCACTGGTCACATTATGGTCAGATATAACCTAATGAATCAAATAGCGAACAGTGCAGATTCTGATCAGATGGAATGGATGTGCAGGCTGATCTGGATCTACACTGTTCTCCCATACAATAAAGGTGTGTCTATGGAGGAAAGGGTTAAATTATTCAAGACTGTGAACTGAGTACATCCAGTTCTTAGTCAGGACCTGTGCTATTGTTGAATGCCTATTTCTCACAGTTCTACCAAAGAATCTGTACAAATACTAAATTCCAGACAAAGAAATAAAAATATGTATCTGTTGCCAATTTAATTTCCATTTCTTAAGTTTAATGGCAGTTTAGATATTGCAAAAACCACCTTTAAATTTTAGATGCACTTGAAAAAGCATGGTTGTAATTATTCTTTGCACTGCAGGCGTTTGATTGCTGCAGGATGTTAATACTGTATGGTGAAACATCGGAGAACTTTTGAAGATAATATTTACCCTTTACTCCATAGATACACCCTTCTGGCATGGGCAAACAGTGTAGATCCAGATCAGCTGGCACATTCATGCTTTCTGATCTGGATCTGCACTAGTCACATCTTCATCAGAAATAATGAATCTAAAAGTTAACGGTGTAGACCCTGATCAGACAGCACTGATCTGCTGGCTTATCTGGATCTACACTGTTCGCCATTGGATAACAATCATATCACATGGGTTAAAGGGTTAAACTAAGTGTTTTCATGTTTCTGATGTTATTTTCAAGTTTATACTAAATAAGTTAATACTTGGTGGCCAATGACCATCAGATCATAGCTAATGTCACATTTGGATTAAATATAGATCCAGATCAGCCTACGATCTGCAGTTATTAGTCTTATCAGGTCATCTATAGTGGTTGCTTTTCATTTAATAAGTTTTCAGAAAACACCCCCAATGAACAGTTAATGGATTAAGGCTATTATGAAGAAAGCGGAGGGTTGACAGTTGTTTATACATTCTGCACATTGTATATGCCAGGATGGGTGGGGGGCAGTGAACTTCAAACTACAGTATCTGTGAACAAGATTTATGAAGTCTACTATAACTGGTTTACCAACATAGGATCAGTAACAAAAAATAGTTATTGTGGTATAAAACATTTATGATACTTTGCAATCAGATACAGTTGATTTCTATTTGTTATGTCAATGGGATATGGAAGTTATCTCAATGATGAACATGTGTAGATCTAGATCAACCAAGACATCTTTGCCATCTGGTCTAGATCTGCATTGTTTGCTTTTGATTCATTAATAGGTTATTTCTAACCGAAAACTGACCAGTGTAGATCCAGATCTGTCATTGATTTGCCAGCTGATCTGGATCTACACTGGGTGCCCATGTGATAAAAGGCATATACTTGTATGAAGTAAAGGGTTAAGTGAAATTCTCAAATTTTGTCATTGTTTTTTCTTGATATTGTCTTCACACTATTTCAAGAAAGACATTTATCACATTCTAAATAGATTTAAACTGGTTAAACTGCAAATCACTTTCACAAAAAATAATATATGGTGCATGATAATGTGTTTGAATGACAAAGCTATTTTCTGCTATTTTGGGGTAGGGTAAGTACTTCTTCCTAATTTTATGGTGCAAGTGCAAAAGTCAGTAAGTACTTCCAATATCGGTTTCAAATATTTCATTCATAAAAATCGCTCACTTCACTTGTCACCACATTTCGACAATTTCCTACATGATGACTGAAGTAGTGATTTTACTGTGGTTTTACCCCCAACTTCGTGGTGTAAGGTGCTTTAACCAGTAATAATATACCTGAAGTGTGTGATCATTTAAAAATTATATTAAAATGACTTTTGAAGTTGACTGGTCATTTTAAAGTAACTGAATCTTTCAGTTAAATTTTATTCAAATGAATAATAAGACAGATACGCAAACTTTTATTTGAAAAACATGTGTTGATTTTATGAATCTTTAATATTTCCTGCGTTTGAGCATAATCCATTACTCTATATATACGTATTTTATGTGTGTGCATCCATGATAGATCCATATCAGCTTGCACAACCATGCCATCAAATATAGATCTTCACTGGTCACATTTTGGTCTAAAGTAACTAAATGAATCTAAAAGAAAACAGTGCTAGCTGATCAGGATCTACACAGTTTGCCCACAAAATAAAGGTAAAGGTAAAGGTATGGGTTTATAGTCTGTAATAACTGACGTTTTCAACCGACTTTCACATTTACCCCCCGATCACTGGATATAAGTCGTCCGTTTACAGTCGGCGCCGTAGGCAGCCACGGAACATTGGCTTATATTCCTCACAGGTACCCATTTATACACCTGGGTGGAGAGAAGCAATGAAGGCTAAATTTCTTGCTTAAGGAAATTAGCGGCCGGACTGAGGCTCGAACCCGGAACCCCTCGATCCCTAAGCGAGCGCTCTACCACTGGACCACCGCTGTGTAATATGGAATAAATAAAGGGATAAAGCTGCTAGCACTTGCATTTTCCTCCTGGCATGTCAACTGTTACTGACTGGATGTGTCCTATATCCCATGGACAAACAGTGTAGATCCAGATCAGCATGCACATCATTCTACACAGTTTGTTCCGGATCTACACTGTCTACATTTAAATTTGTTTAAAATTATATCTGACCAGGAGACAAACAGTGTAGATCCTGATCAGACTGTTGTGATGGTTATGCAGGCTGATAGGGATCTACACTGGGTGCTCATGATCTGTTAGTTGTATCCATGGTGTAAAGCATTCAACTTCTGAACTGTATTTAGTGTAATTTACTATTTAAGTATTTGCCTTTTTAAAAATGAAAACCTCTTTTTAAGCGAATTATCAAGTATCCCAGTTTGCTGTTTGCTAAAGGAAACTGTTTTTCAAGTAAGAATTAATTGTGCAATAATATTCAAACAAATTTAAATACCAATTTCCTGTTTTTTTTCGTTTTTTTGTAAGATAACATTTTATTGTCACATGGAATGCTTTAACTATTTTTAAAAAGCCATTATTTGCATAATTTTTTTATAAATGGGGTTTTCAAGAGCAGTTAGAATTATTTTTAAGTGCAGATTAATTCAACTTTGCATAATGTTATACAGTTATGAGTGTTACAGCTTAATACAATTTCAAAAAAGAAAGCTGAGTTACTGTAATATCAAAATATTTTGCGGGGGTTTAGTTTGTAACTTCTGAGCACAGTCAGATGCTAGTTGCTGAATATTGTCTGATGTTGGCTGTTCAAAATGGTTTTAACTGCTGAACACTGTTTATACCCCCACATACGAAGTTTAAGGGGGTATATAGGAGTGAGCTTGTAGGTCGGTCGGTATTTCGGCCGGATTCTTCGTTTCTGGATGATAACTCATGAAAGGCTTGACAGATTTAAATAATTTTTGGTACACAG
Organism: Corbicula japonica; assembly: GCA_038501625.1. Lineage (NCBI taxonomy): Eukaryota > Metazoa > Mollusca > Bivalvia > Venerida > Cyrenidae > Corbicula > Corbicula japonica. The sequence continues at coordinate 6,727,077 of JAZAYU010000017.1, read as the reverse complement.
GTGTAACGTCATAAGATACTGTCTGATGCTAGCTGCCAAACACTGTTTGATGCTTGATGCTGAACATTGTCAGATGCTGGCCTCTGAAAATTTTCAGATCTAGCTGCTGAACACTGTCTGATGCTTGCTGCTGAACACTGTCAGATGCTAGCTGCTGAACAATGTCAGATGCTAGCTGCTGAACTCTGTCTGATGCTAGCTGCCGAACACTGTTTGATGTTTGATGCTGAACAATGTCAGATGCTAGCCGCTGAAAAATTTCAGATCTAGCTGCTGAACCCTGTCAGGTGCTTGCTTCTGAACACTGTCAGATGCTAGCTGCTGAACTCTGTCAGATGCTAGCTGCTGAACACTGTCTGATGCTTGCTTCTGAACACTGTATGATGCTAGCTGCTGAACACTGTCTGATGCTTGCTTCTGAACACTGTATGATGCTAGCTGCCGAACACTGCTTGATGCTGAACAATGTCAGATGCTAGCTGCTGAACAATGTCAGATGCTTGCTGCTGAACAATGCCAGATGCTTGCTGCTGAACAATGTCAGATGCTAGCTGCTGAACTCTGTCTGATGCTAGCTGCCAAACACTGCTTGATGCTGAACAATGTCAGATGCTAGCTGCTGAACAATGTCAGATGCTTGCTGCTGAACAATGTCAGATGCTAGCTGCTGAACAATGTCAGATGCTAGTTGCTGAACAATGTTAGATGCTAACTGCTGAACGCTGTCTGATTCCTACTGCTGATCATGGTCAGTCACAGGTTAATCTGGAGTTAAAACTCTGACCATAAATGAAGGAAAAGTCCAACTTTATGAAACTAATGTTGTTCGCTTCTCAACAGACATTGAAAATGCTTTGCTGTATTGTTATTTGGCATTTAAAGAATAGCTCAAGTTAGAGAATGTGACTGCAATAAGGACTAATTTAACTTAAAGGCTGGTCCACTAGGAATTCAATGATACCGCATTTGTACCATCTTTCACCCAGTGTGTTAAGAAAGTTTGAGAAAACAGGCACTTACTCATTTGCAAGTTCAATAGTTGCAAACAAATAATGGATGCTTATAGAGCATGGGCCCTAGATGGGGCGAATACGGTACTGAGTTTTCAGCAATGAAACAATAAAAAAAGTTTTGATCATTTAATGGAGACATCTGCTCTGATTAAAATGCAATTCTCCAAGGACACATTAAAGCCTCAGTGACTGGTTTTAATGCAAGGGAAATTGAAATCGCAAGCACCAACATCTTGGCATTCAAGACACCGTGGACAAAAACTGATGTTCTAGGATCAGCTGACAGACTCTTGCAGACTTTTATTGCATGCTCCCTGCAATTTTGCATTCATGTTGCAAGTAATGGGTGATATTTGATGCTCTTTAGCCATTTTCTGTAAAGTCATTCAGTTTTGTTGTCCAAAATTGCAGGAAATATTTGTGAAATGGCAGCTTACTGGAATCAGATCAACTTACAAGTTTTTGAATCACAAGTAATCACCCACATTTAGTCATGCACAACTTGGTGCAGTCATGGTAATTAATATTAATGCCAATGTGAATTTCCTAAGTACTTTATTATACAGTGATTTAAAAAAGGTATTTAAGTGTGACAGAATCTCAATATTCAACAATAGAACACTATATAGCTTAAAATAACTTATGCTCCCAGTTACAAGTTCAAAAAGGGTTAGAAAAACATAAATGATGTAATTCAGATTTGTAATTTATAATTGTACAATCCGTATATGTTATTTGTAATTCGATTGATTCTCATTTTCTTATTGTTGAGTTGGCACTTAACCGACATAGGCTCGCAACATTTTTGTGTCGCCCTTCGAAGAATAGGTGATACATGGGGATCGCTTTGTCCGGCCGGCCGTCCGTCACGAAAACTTAATGTTGGCTATAACTTTGCTATTTCCTAATATTTCTTCATCAAACTTTCAAATTATATCACTCATGACAACAAGCTTGAGATGATGCCAAATTCTCAAGGTCACATTTGATTAATTTATTCCTTTTTAGTTCATCTGTCACATAGTGACAGGGTGAGCTTTTGTGATCACCCTTCGTCCGGCGTACGTCGTCCGTCCGTCGTCCGTTCACAATTGTTGTTGGCACTCTAGCGGTCATAATTTTTATCCGATCTTCTTCAAACTTGGTCAGAATGTTTATCTCATTGATATCTAGATCAAGTTCGAAACTGGGTCATGTGACCTTGAAATCTAGGTCACTAGGTCAAATTATAGAAAAATCTTGTCCGCACTCTAGCAGTCTCAATTTTGGTGTGATCTTCTTTAAACTTGGTCAGAATGTTTATCTCAATGATATCTAGATCAAGTTCGTACCTGGGTCATGTGACCCTTAAAACTAGGTCAGTAGGTCAATTTAAAGAAAAAGCTTGTCTGCACTGTAGAGGTCTTAATTTTGGTCCGATCTTTCTGAAACTTTGTCAGAATGTTTATCTCATTGATATCTAGGTCAAGTTTGAAACTGGGTCATGTGACCTTGAAATCTAGGTCACTAGGTCAAATTATATAAAAATCTTGTCTGCACTCTAGTGGTCTTCATTTTGGTGCAATCTTCTTTAAACTTGGTCAGAATGTTTATCTCAATGATATCTAGATCAAGTTCGTAACTGGGTCATGTGACCCTTAAAACTAGGTCAGTAGGTCAAATTAAGGAAAAAGCTTGTCTGCACTCTAGAGGTCTTAATTTTGGTTGGATCTTCTTCAAGCTTGGTCAGAAAGTATATTTCGATGATATCTAGGTCAAGTTTGAAACTGGGTTATGTGACCTTGAAATCTAGGTCACTAGGTCAAATTATATAAAAATCTTGTCTGCACTCTAGCGGTCTTAATTTTGGTCCGATCTTCTTCAAACTTGGTCAGAATGTTTATCTCAATGATATCTAGTTTAAGTTTGACAGGTGAGTGATTTAGGGCCAATTGGCCCTCTTGTTTGTACTTGGATTTTCACCTGAAAACTTAACATTGGCTTTAACTTTGCCATTTCTTAATATTTCTTCATGAAACTTTCAAATTATCTTGCTTATGACAACACAGTTGTGATGATGCCAAATTCTTTAGGTCAAGGTCACATTTTATGGAATTTTGCCCCTTTTTGTACTTGCATTTTTATTCTGACATAGCACGTGTGTGCGACACAAGTGTTCAACTGAACACCCATCTAGTTTAAAGCTTGAAATGGTATTTTTAACATATACATAAAAATTTAGCAAATGTACAGAAGAATTTATAATATTTACCTTTTTGCTCCAAGAAGTTTAACCCTTGAAAATAGTTTAATAACACGGTGGCTGTTATCACATGGGCAAAGAGTGTAGAATGATACAGGTCATCACCATCTCCCATTGTAAGCCATTTGATCATGATCTACACTGTTTGCTTCTTTGTCAGGAATACCGAATTAAACAAAATACAAAACAAAATACAAACAATGTAGATCCTGATCAAACAGCACAGATGTTTGTGCTGACTGCATCTACACTATTTGGCTATGTGAGAACAGCCATACCCCATGGAACCATTTCATTCATAAAATTAATGGTAACAAGTTGGACAGGTTTGAAAAACTTCAATGACACTTTATTTTTGCATTTTATTTCTGAATATCATCTTTTGCAATTATTGATTCCCAGATTTTTATGCAAATGAAAGCTATAACGGCAAATTATGATGTTCCAGTTTGAGATATTTATGGCTGGTAAGATCCCTATCTTAATGTTTAATCAGCTTAATATAAACATTAGTCAATGTTCCAATACAGTTTTACAACCTGTTTTAACAAATAAATCTTCAAGCAGCCTATGCACGAACAGGTGGAATACTTCATTGTCTTGCAAGTAGTTGTTATTATTAATTGTACTAGGACCATATAACCCTTTCCTGTATAGATACACCTTTATTGCTGGGGCGAACAGTTAGATCCTGATCAGACGGCATGGATGTGTTACATCACATTTACTTCATATAATACTATAGGTCCTTTAAAGTTTTAAGTTATAAATTTTGATATTTGAAAACACTTGACATTTTTGTCCTGATACGTGACGGGCACTTTTAAACCATAATTTCCATAATATTGCTTTGTTATGTAAAGAAATTGAGGTTGTAGAAAAGTTATGTAAAGAATTTGGTTAAGTATTCTTTTTCAGCAACCAAGAATCTGTGATCAGTCAAACTGTTCTTGGGTCATAAATATTTTATATGAAGTAATTTGAGTTCCCTAGAAACCAATTGAAGGGCCCTGCAATACATCACATGTGCAAGTGTGGTGTTGACAAAATTCATCAGTTGTCCTAGGTTTTTTTCAGCATTATTCCTGTTAGGTAAAACCGAGTTTCTAAGCTGTAATTGACTATTTCCTCCATATATATGCCTATTACCGCATGGGTGAACAGTGTAGATCCAGATCCATGCCATCTGATCAGGATCACCACTGTTAGCATTTTGGAAAACTTAAATAACCAATTAAACCAAAAAGCAAACAGTGCAGATCCTTGTTAGATGGCATGGATGTGCTGGTTGATCCAGATTCACATTGTTCACTCATGCATTAAAGTGTATCTATAGAGTAATTGAGTTCCATTTGTAGCAGTCAAGTGCCATACATTTGACAGAAAAAGTGGATAACTTTAATTAGTTAGAAGTGTTGCCAAATTTGTTGTGAAATTATGCATGGAGCCAAAGTAAACAAGATGGATCTAATATTTTCTTGGCAAACTTTGACTTCAAAGTTATTTTCCAGACTGCAGGCAATTGTACACAGAAGAGTCTAGATGACAAGCTACTGTTGATGAAATATTCAAGGGCTAGTGAACACTGTTTAAACAATAGGTAGCTTCTGTGTTCTGATCAGGATCTACACTGATTGCTTAAAATATATATTACATTTCTTTCTGGTCAAGAAGCAGGGCTTTTTTTCACTGTGAGGGGAAGGACCTATATCCTATAATTTGGGGCAAAATAGCGTAATTTTTTCTCTGAAGAGGAATGAAAAAACCTGATGTAAAGTAACTTTTTGGGGAAAACTGCATGATCTGAGGGGAATGTGCCCTTAAATGGCCTGTAGATCCAGATCAGCAACATGATATATCTATGGAATAAAAGGTTAATGTACAGATGCGGTGATCACAGCTTCAAAACACCATTCGACCTTCAAACTGATCAAGCTTGAAAAATATCCAACTGGCCTTTAAACTTGTCTCTCTCAAACAGTGGTGGGGTGGAGATTTCCCCACTTTAGTGGATCAGCTTTAAGCCAGGCCTGCCAAATCTCCGGATTTTATCCGAAATCTCAGGATTTTGCGTTACTTCTCCGGATCTCCGGATTTATCGTCAAAATCTCCGGATTTCTATGAAAATGCCAAAATATAGATTAATTTAACCTAATTTAAAAGTTGTGCAATGAACCTAATAGTTATTCTATAGCAGTCGCACATTTCCTGTTTATTAAGAGATAACGAGATAACGAAAACGTGGCCGGTGACATGCTGCCTCAGTGCCTTAGGCACAACTAAACAATAACCACGTGTCATAAACCAAACAAGGGCCTCGACGTTACACCAGTCTTTATATATTTTCCTTGCATGTTCATTCTATTATTGTCAAAAACAGATCTTATCAGGTTTAACAGAAAGTTCTTTAACCATTTCTAACAAAATCATCAATATTCATTTATAAAATTCTTTAAAGAATATAATTATAAAGAAGAAAATCATAATCATCGTCATTATCATCGTCATCATCATGATCATCATGATCACGATCATAATGTTTGTTCAGTCACACTCATAGTGAACAACAACAATAAGGCATTAACAACAACAACAACAACAAAATTATCATCAGCGTCACCATTATCCACATATTCAGAAAAAAAATCTCCGGATTTTTAATAAAGAAGTTTTGGCAGGCCTGGCTTCAAGCACAAAATCCCCCTTCTATTTTCATTCAACCCCTTTCTGCTTCAAAACAGAAAGAGACAACAGTTTCTGCTCCCAGTATTTTGTCATCCCCCTGTTTCCATTATTAGTATCTATAGTAACCAGTATAATCTGTTGAAAAGAATACAATAAACATGTTTATTGATAAAGTTATTATAACACTTGTTATTGATTGATACAGTTATTATAACACTTGCAACTTCAAGTGCAAATTGTATAATAAACCTTCAGAAACATAACAAACATTTTGTTTGAAGTGAGTTGCCACAGCAATCTCTTGTCATATCTATTGCTATCTAAATATTTGCTATGGTATGATGTATGGACTCTGGACTCCCTGCAACTCTCTTGAAACGATAAAAAAATTGAGGCAGGAATTTTGCTTCAAAAACCAGCAACTATTAACTTATATATATACTCATTTTACGCATGTGCGACCAGTGTAGATCCAGATCAGCGGGGATCTGCACTGGTCGCATTTTGGTCAGAAATAACCTAATGAATCAAAAAGCGAACAGTTTATGAATCAAAAAGCAAACAGTTTAGATCCTGATCAGACGGCATGGATGTGCCGGCTGATCTGGATCTTAACTGTTCGCACTAGCAATAAAGGTGTATCTATACAGGAAAGGGTTAAGTATTTATTCCACCAGTATGGTAAGACCAGTGTTCAAAACGGCATGCATGTTCATGCTGTCTGATCAGGATCTACAGTGGTCCCTTTTAGATTTATTGGCTGTTTCTGACCAAGTAGCTACTCATTTATATCCAGATCACACTGCATGGATGTTGAGGCTGATCTGGATCTACACTGGTTGCACATTGGGATAGAACTCATATCCCATAGAATAAAGGATTAAATGTGTTTGAGAATTTAAAATTGAGATTGGAACCAGTCTCAAATTTTAAGCATCTGATTGGCTGAAATAGAGACAAGTTGGACTGGTCGCAATTCTCAATTATATACTCTTGGGCAATGATTTTATGAGGAAAACTGCAATGTGATACTCAATGGGTCTATTGCTGTTACTCAATCTATTTATTTTCTTAATTATTGATTGGCACTCATAGTTTGTTTGAAGTTATTATAGTGCACAGACTGAAGGAGCAGCAGCAGCAGACTTAAACTAAGTGTGTTTTTCTTTCAAGTGCATGTTTTATGATGATGATGATCAAAGAATTGGGTAGATTTGACTACACATTTATGATTTAAGATGAATGCTTAATGTGGTGTACTATCCTAGCCAGCTTTAGTCTTTCATGGGGTCAGGTGTTTAACCCTTTTCTGTATAGATACACCTTTATTGCTAGGGCGAACAGTTTAGATCCAGATCAGCCGGCACATCCATACCGTCTGATCGGGATCTACTGTTTGCTTTTTGATTCATTAGGTTATTTCTGACCAAAATGTGACCAGTGCAGATCCTGATCAGATGGCACGGATGTGCCAGCTGATCTGGATCTACACTGCTCGCATATGCGTAAAAATGCATATATATCAAGGAAAGGGTTAATATCTTAGACAGCGTAACTGAATACATGTACATGACATTTTGTATTATGCTGTCAGATCAGGATCTACACTGGTCACTCAGATCCATTGGTTTGTTTATGACAAGAAGGTCACAGTGTAGATCCTGATCAGACTTCACAAATGCACAGGCTGATCTGGATCTACTCTGGGTGCCATGTGATTATGGGGTATCCATAAAGTAAATAGTTAAGAAAACCCAATTTTATTGGTATTTATTAGAGAATAATCAACATTCTTTTTATATTTTTCAGTTGGTGAAGATGAAACTTCATGAGTGTTCACAGTATACCACGTGTGGCTCCTGTCTTGATGCTCGCAACCCATATTGTGGCTGGTGTTCCTTGGAAAACAAGTAAGCTTATAAATTAATTTAGTTAATGGTGAATATTTGTTACATATCTGTATAGGTTCAGAATATTGTTCTTACTACTCATGCAGGTTTTAAATGCATGTGCAATATGTATATCCAGATCAGCTGGCACATCAGTGCCATGTGATCTGGATCTGTACTGGTTGCATCTTGGGCAGAAATACTAGTAACCTAATGAATCTAAAAGCAAACAGTGTAGAATCTGATATGGCATGGATATGCAAGCTGATCTAGATCTTCACTATTTGCCCATGCAGTCAGACGTACCTATGGAGTAAAGGGTTAAATAGGGATTTCTACCTACAGAACATTATGTTGCAGATTTGTGAAATAAAACGCAGGAACAGTAAACAGAAGTTCTAAGAATAGTATTCAGATATGAAGATCTAATCCCTGCATGATGCATGTTCTCGTGCATACCCTTGATTACCCATATGCACTCATAGTCTAGCTCTCACTGGAAGTTTTATACTTGGTCCAAAGGAGTGCAGTATTCACTGCTCACTACTTAGTTTCCTTAAGTCTACACAGCAAACCATATTAATGGTTCAGTGCAAAACAGTAGTGTCTTCTTCATTAACCGTTTGGAAATGCTACAGTTTAAAACTAAGTATCAATATTTTTATCCTGCAATACTTTCTAAGAGCAAACTTATTTCTTGTTTCTGTTCTGTAAGTGCTTTAATTACTTTTAATTGAGAACCTATTTTAGATGCACCAAGCAGTGTGTTTAATTAGTAGTTCAGATTGCTAAAAACAAGCTCAGAGATGGTTTGTTAGTATTTCATCTGTAAAGACTCGTCACATGGGTGAACAGTGTAGATCCAGATCAGCCAGCACATAATTATGTTCTATCTGATCTGGATCTACACTGTTTATTACTCAGTCATAAATAACATAATGAATCTAAAAGCTACAGTGTAGATCCTAATTGGACATCATAGATGTGACGGCTGATCTGGATTCACAGTGTGTTCCCATAGAATACAAGCCATATCCCATGGAGTGAATCATTCATACAGAGTCAGTATGAAGAAAAACAATTACTTTAAAAATGGCATAATCTAAAAATTTCGGAAATATTCCTCTTTATAAAGGTATATCTATAGAGTAAAGGGTGAGCAATTTTGATGCAAAACAAACTATACTGCACTGTTTGCAGATGAGTAGTAACAGTAGCAGAATTGCCTAAATCTGTTGTATTATAAAACAGTAGGTCAAGATCTTTTTGAAGTCTGACATACAGAAACTATTGCTAGTTGTTGATAAGACAATAAGATAATCACTGACCAGACCGGAAATTCTAGTCTCTGTTGGAAATCCACAATGAAATGATTTCGTGAAGCTATTTTGACAAGTATTATGATTAATAGCATATCAATTTCTTCCAGTCTGGCAAATTTATTAACAGAATTGAACAAGTGTTAGCCATCATTTGCTACACTATCCGTTCTCTAGGAAGTGGTGTTTTTAAATTAGCATTTAAACTATGAAAGAGATGTTTCTCTTAACCCTTTACTCCATAGGTGCTGTCTGATCATGATCTACACTCTGCAACTTGGTCAGAAAAAACAACAATTCAAAAAGCTAATGGTGTGGATCGATATTAGATGTCACAAATGCACTGGCTGATCTGGATCTAAACTATTCACCCATGGATAAAAGCCATATCATTTGAATTAAAATGTTAATAAATTTTCATCGCTTATGCATGTGTTTATGACAATAAAGTTGGAGGTCTATGTTAATAGAATCTTGGTTTACACATTTTCCTGTTCAAGTCGATGAATAGACCACAGAAACCTAGCAGAGTATGCGTTACTGCTAATACGTTACAGGGCAGACAGTTAAACATGTAGGACAAGTTATGCATCTGTTGTAATAAATATAAGTAGGCACTATTAATTAGATTTCAGTGTCTGTTTTTATTGTGGTTTTATGAATCACATTGTTCTGTCCTATTCTTTCCAAATTGGCTGAATTACTCCACTTTTTATGCGTTTTATCCACTGGTACTCGAGCACCTTTCATTAACCCTTTCCTCCATATAACCACCTTTATTAAGCGGGTGAACAGAGTACTTCCAGATCGCCCAGCACATCTATACCCTCTGCTCAGGATCTTATTTGCATGCTTTTCCATTCATAAGTTTATTACTGATAAGGATGCGACCAGTGCAGATAAGATGCCAAGGATATGCCAGCTGATCTGAATCTACACTGGTGGCATAAGAGTGGAAATGCTTATAATTCTATGGAGTAAAAGGTTTAATTTGATGACGGATGGCAAAGTGATCCAGAATCAAGTATATTGCCAAGTTTTGATCTCAGTATTTCTAACAGAGGTATCCATGGCCTTTATCAGGCAAAAACAAGATAAATGGCACAAATATCCATATCTATTTAATCTGGGTTTATTCCCCTCATCGCCAAAATAATTTTATTAAATGTCATTGAAATGTCCCTTTTAGAAAGATGTCTCCAGAATCTTGGAAGTGTTTGTCCTTTGACATTTGGGCAGAGATGTTGACATGATAATTATGTCTATCTAATTTTATAACCCCTTAACTCCATGGGATATGGCTGTTATCTCATACTGGGTGAAGAGTGTAAATCCAGATCAGCCGGCATATCCGTTTGATTCATTAAGTTATTTCTTACCATGAAGTAATGCTAGGGCTTAGTTGTATATTTAACTGTTTTTATCACATTCTGAGAGTGTTCACATAAAAAAGCAACAACTTCACATTCAAAATGAACAACTTCAAACAATACCTATCTTAAACCATCTAGGTGTTTATGAGAGCAAATTTGATCGATTTGATCAAATTCAATTGTTCCAACACCATTGTGTAAGCTCTTCGTGTGATCATGATCAATCATAATCGATCACAATTCGTGCATTGTCAGATTCCAGATTGGGATACAGTTTTAGAGACAGTTCTTGTTTAGTGAATGGCAGTAAAGAACAAAAGGAGAAAATTTGGATTGTCTTGGGAAAAGAAAGTACCAGGTTTCCCCAGAATATGATTGATGATGCATAAAACAGAAAACTTGTCTAATTGATAAATCAATGGCTGGAGAATTGAGAAACTATGTTAGAATAATTATCAGTAATTGCCCCATGTCACTGAGCTGAGCTTGTTTCATATGTATACAAAACATGTGATCATTTCTGACAGGTTATGAGGGTATGATGTACACAAGGTGTGTGAGGTGGGGTGAGGAGAGATTTTTTACAACAATAAGTACTATAAGTACTATTTAACATACAGTGAAACCTGCCTTAGCAGCCACCTCCGAATAGCAACCACCTGTCTTAAACAGCCAGTTTGAATATGACCTAAACTGACATTTTGTTCTAATTTTTTACTGTCTTTAACAGCAACCTGTATTCAGCAGCCACTATTTGTCACTCCCTTTGGTGGCTGCTAAAGACAGGTGGGACTGTATACTGTATCAAGACTTTATTGTTGTCAGACGTTCAGTGTAAGACATTTTCTACACATGTTCATGGTAGTCAGCTTTCTCTTTACTATTTAATCACATGAGGTGACATGTAGATCCGGATCAGCTGGCACATCTGTGCTGTTCAATTTGGTTTTTCACTGTTTGCTTTCTTGCCAAGATGCGACCAGTGTAGATCCAGATTAGATGGCACAGGTAGACCAGGTCAACATCTGGCATGGTCAATACTGCAGCTGTGAAGCTGTGATTTTGGCTATTAAATACAAAGTGCAGGTCCATTCAGACATCACAGGTTTCAGATACGTATCTGGAACACTTAATTGTATGATAAATTTTAGCATAGGATTTGAATTTGCTCACAGGCCCGAGTGCGAAATACGCCAAAATTTAGCAAAAGCGAAATAAAAAGATACCACAGTATGTAGAGGAAAGGGATATACTAGTTTGTACATTCTTCTGGGCTACAAGTAAATAGAACTATCTGAATTGAGAAGAAATGAAGATGATGAGACAATTGGGAAGCATTAACAAACAAAGTTTGTGCAACAGTTGCAAGAGAATATTGGCGAATGCAGCAATATTGATAATCGATGGACACTCCGGGATCCTGTAAATACAAGATTGTAGAATATTATTGTGACCTATGCTCAAAATAATTCAATTAAGGAAATTGAGTTTGGTTACATACACTGCATGCAGCAGCATCATAAATGTTATCATAACAAACTGGTATTAAAGCAGCTAAGATCCACTATATATTGAATCTCCTTGCTCATGGATAATGGGCATTCCATTGGGCACCTGTTGAATTACATCCTTTTATAGTAAACCCTGCTTGATTTATGCATTTGCAACATCCGTCCTGATTGATTTGGATCTGGACTGGTTGCATTTTGGTCAGAAATAACCTTATTAAACTAAAGGAAAACAGTGTATGTTCTGATCAGACAGCATGGATGTGCTGGCTGATTTGGATCTACACTGTTCACCCATGCAATAAAGTGGGTCCTTTGCGTTATAGGTTAAATAAACATTTGAAAAAGTGGATCACATAAGCTCGAAATTGTGTCGTAACTATTGGAAAAGCACCCAAGTGCAAAAACATGATTTTTCAGGAGAACCTTGAAAAAATCACCAATTTTTTTTATAATTAAATAGTATTGTTAAGATAATAACACAAAACACTGGCTGAATGTTACAACCTTCTGTTGTTAAGTATCGGAAAATTGCATTTATGGTGTTTAGATGAAAATTAATCGCAAGATTAACATAATTAATGAAGTAAAGAAAAACTACTGTTGAATTGATCCAGCTAAAATTTCCTTTGTAATCAAATTGGTACCAAATAAAACTGTATATACTGTATATACATATTTTTCATCAACATACATATGTCTTATCAAACAATGTAATATTTTGATGGGTAACTTTATATATTTTCCTTATGTGGGTAAATGTCTTAATACTATGTACACATTGTTGTACAGGGTAGAAGGAATAGAGGAATTTTTGGGCAGATATCAGCTATGCCTTTGACCCATCATAATTATGTCTCTCATGGATTCTACCTATTTTTGTTAACCATTACTTCAATACAGGTTTTAACACATGTGCAATCAGTGTACATCTGTGCTGTCTGATCTGTACCTACACTGGTTGCTTCTTGATTTCAAATAATTTGATGGATCTAAAAGCAAACATTGTAGATTCTGATCAGATGGTATTGATGTGCTGGCTGAACTAGATCTACACTGTTTAGCCATGTGTAGCAGTGTTAACAGCGATATCCCATGGAGTAAACAGTTAAATAAATAGTCTTAATACTGGTCAATGTAGGAGCTTCAAACATTTCTACAACATCAAAAATATGATGATAACTGCAAGGACAGGAGGTTTGGATTTCAGAGTTTATCTTCATCCTTGTTGAGTTGGATACAAAATAAACAGCAATTATCACCCCCAGAACAGCTTTATAGTTGTATAAATATTTACTCTTGTAACCTATCCAGATTGTTGATTACTGCTGAGAGATGGAGAATAGCCGCCAAACAAGGGCATTTCACTTAAAATAGTTAGGAACAAGGCCACATTTATTGTACTGTTATTATGGCAAATGTTTCATAAGGGTTAGTCCAGCTAAATGAACAAAATACAGAAGAAGTCAAAAAGGCTCGACACGTTTAAGAGTGCTTAGTGCTAACTTGTTAAAGTATAAACTATTTATCTGCTGTAATTCCAGAATAACTGGTTATCTGGTCCAAATACTATGGCCATAAACTTTCTTACAGTTAGGAAAATAGTGTACAAGTACTTCTAGACTAAAAGAGCCAACACTGTTTTGGATGCCTGGCTAATGGCTGCAAATGATCACATAATATAAAACTTTGTGTACAGGATTTGTTGGAAACCAGTCTGCTTGAGAGGTCTACTTCCATGATAATGAAATCATACAATCTTACAACTATGCAGCAGTAGTGATTTGGAATTAAAGGATTATAAGGTTGTTCTTTCTTCATAAGGTGCAAAAAACACTAATAAAACTTGATAAAATGTGGTCCAACATTATCAATTGACATAAAGTAATTAATTACCTAGTAAGATATTGTCAGAGATGGTAATTAACAGTATTAAGGTATGTTATCAGGGTATCAAAGTGGTGAGAAATTTTGTTCAGGTTCATGTTTATCACCCTTACAATCTAATATTGCAGAATTTATGAATCATATCTTGTTATCCAACCCTAATAAACGATTCATTATATCTGTAATTATTGACATTTTGGTGCCACTTAATTAAGGTATGACCATCCTAATGAATACCTATATCAAGAAGAGTATCCAAGGGAGGTAACTATAGTAGTAAATTAGCTTAGAGTTCTGTCATGCAAGAGGACCAGGGTTCAAATCCCACTGGAAGCTATTTTTTTTTGTAAGCCTAGAGCTTAAATAATTGGCATATTTCTTTTTTTTCCTGTGTAATTCTGTCATTGAATATAAAATTCGCATGATTTAAACTAAAATAAGCAAAATAATCAAGATTAAAGGGGTTTTCACTATCAGAATAGTGTTTATTCAAGTCATCAATTGGAAAATTTCTAAAACTGGACGGTAAACTTCTCTGAAATTTTGTTTAAATTTTGTTTAAGGTATGTAGTTAAAAAATGGTAAATTTTTGTATACTGTACCAATCAGGATTTTGCACAATTTTCATTTATTTTGTCTCGTGAAATATAAAAAAATGCATTTTTTAAATTTATTTGGTCAAAAAATGTCATTTTAAGATAAATTCTGTATTTATATATTATATCTTAAATTGGTTTAGTAAAATATAACATATTTTGGATAAACTGTAAAAAATTAGGGTTGAATTTATCAATAACAAAAAATTTTGTCACCGATTAAAGAATTTGGATACTTTCACGTTTTTTCTCACTTTTTTAAACAAAAAAAGCTAAAAATCTCAAAAACTACATGGTGAAAATCATTAAAATTTTGCATACGAGTCAGTGGTATGAAGCAGTTGATGAAAAAATAATCAGATGTTGGATTCTTAATAGTGCCCATTAGGATGGTCATACCTTAATAACAGAGTGTGGTAAACATAGAATAAGTTGGTTTGAAACGGTAAATAAATATTAGAAAATTTTATTGATAATTAACCACATAGGCTCGCAAACAATATTATATTATAAATTTTGTTGCTTTCTGTTACCAGCTAACTGGCTTTTTATAGCACTTATGTAGAGGACAGACAAGCAGAATTCAGTTTAATGTCCTGCCCCACATAAGGGATGCAAATAAAAAATCAGGAACTTAAAATAATAAAGAAAATATTAACATTGTACCGGTTCTGACATGCACATTGTATCAATTTGGTCCATTATTCCATGGGATATATGTCATGTACTCCTTTGGCAACTAGTGGTTGTCTGAGTTTTATGTCAGAAAAAATATCAATTAACTGTATAAATCTAAAATCCTGATCTGAATGCATAGATATGCAAGCAGATCTCGATCTATTTATGTCAATATGGAAATAGATTTAACCAAGAATGTGTGTTCGATTGAATACGGAATTGAAATGCTCATTCCCAAACTGTGCAAAAATTATAGTGTTGTAACCAGAGTAGTGTTAACCCTTTCCTTCATATACACACCTTTATGGTATGGGTGAACAGTGTAGATCCAGATCAGCTGGCACATGCATGCCATCTAATCAGGATCTGCACTGTTCGCTTTTTGATGTATTAGGTCATTTCTGACCAAAAAGTGACCAGTGCAGATCCTGATCAGAAGGCACTGATGTTACGGCTGATCTTGATCTACACTGGTCACACACGTGTAAAAATGTGTAATATGGAGGAAAGGGTTAGCTGCACACAAATTATTGTACTGGTCTTTATCAGACAATGGTTTAAATAAGTCATTAGCTCTGATGTCTCTTCTACTTAATTAACATCAAACAAAAGCCCTATTGGTTGGATTGACAAGTCAGGAAGGTTAACTTGACAGACAGCAGGTTTTTGATTACATATGTCCATAATATGCTTTGCATGTCAGGTTTTAATATCATAATTAAAACACTGCAACATTCCACAACTCTACAGGTGTAAATTGTCACAGTGGTATATATTTATGTTTTACTGAATGAGATGGAGTGTATGATAGTAGAAAAGTTGCAATTGTCACAATGAGGATTGACCTGACTGCATGCCGTCTGATCAGGATCTAAACTGTTCGCTTTTTGATTCATTAGGTTATTTCTGACCAAAATGCGACCAGTGCAGATCCTGATCAGATGGCACGGAATTGCCGGCTGATCTGGCTCTACACTGGTGGCACATGCGTAAAAATGCGTATAATATGGAGGAAAGGGTTAATGACAACCACTGTTTCACATGTGTACATGTTGGTTAGCTGTGGCAAAAAAGGTGTAACACATAATAAGCACATGAAAACACAGTTTTTCTGTAAAATGTATTTCTTCACCTTAGTCAAATAATGGTATATTTCCTTCATATTGCAATTGTTCTTATACCGTTATTGCACTAAGGTGACGATTTTTGAGCAAGAAGCTGTTCTATGTGAACTATCCAGGGATGACTTGATGGATAATTGTTTTAACCAGTCAATTCTTTAACCAGTGTTCCATCATGAACAGGAAACAGAAACATTGTCATGTCATGTCTGCTCAACTTGAATGCTCAGCAGACTTCCTGAAAGTTGAAAAAAGTACCACACATTTGGTCAGACAATATGTGAAAATCTGTCTGACCGAAACAAATTCTGTCAGATGGAAATATGTTAAAAAGGTATTAGCAAGTATTAGGAGTTCAAATTTTTGTCTGACATTCTGTCTGATAACATAAGAAATCATGTCAGACTGGCCAGAATTTTACATGACAGGTCCTTCAGTCTGGCAACTCGGGATGTCTACACAGTACATAAAGCCATGAATATCAAACGACTATCAGATAGTATCTCAGAAAACTAATTAGCTCCAAGGCCAACAGTGGTCAAGTTTGTAGCTCAAAGTTGGAAAAAAATAGCATTTCTGATAGCATTTCTTCCTTTCATTTAGGTATCTGTACCATACATAGCTAGAGTTAACCATTCCCCATATTAAGTATTTAGAATAAAATGTTGGTCTATTTTGATATCCACTGAATCCAGATTAAAAACTTTTTAAGGGCACTGATCAAGCTAGCACCATATAGATGGGAATGAAAATGAAATGAACCTATGTGGGTTGTTTTGAGTAGATGTATAAATCTGATTAATAGTTCATAGTCATCTGTACTATCAATCAAAAGGCACTAAAACTTCTTTTACATAACAGTAAGGAATTGTGTTTTGTCAGTCAGGTATGGACTTCTACCAGTTACATGAGGAGCCTGTCAGATTCTTTGCTGATCAAAGAAAGAAAATCAACAAAAATGATTTAATATTTTCAAGAATGATTGGCATGTAAAGTTGGTAACTGAGAAGACATGGAGATTTCAATGGAACCTTGATCAGGTGTTGTTTGTGAGGTTGAAGATTTCTGGTTAATGAGATCAGATCCTTGTTCAGTTGAATTTCAATGGCTTGGACACTCTTCACTTGAACACCACCCTTCTCTGAAACAATTCATCTGGTCTAAAACTAGAACACAAAATAACTATATTGTACTTCTTATGCACTGCCCATAACTCATAATTATGATTTATACCAAGCTGACAATACTTATTATCAAACTGTTATTGATTTGTATGGAAGTTATAATTGTTCTAGTCGTGTTAATAAAATTAATTAAATCATCCAACCACCAATCATTCAAACTACCAATCGCTTGAACAAATTCTGATGGTTCCATGAAGTTTGAGCAATCTAAGTTTTGACTGTAGTATTCTCCGCACTTTCTAGTACTTCAGTATAAAATTATTGCTTTATAATGTGTGATTAATCATACTTTGTAATCAGGGATCACTTTCAGACTGAAAAATAATTGTGTGAAAATTGTATTGACACATTATTCACGGAACATTTAGCTTTAACACTATTTGACAGTGTATGTGAAACATGAAACATCTATAGTAAAATGCTGTGATATGATGCTATCCCAGGGGTCTAAACACCACTGATAAATTTCTTAAATGTGATATTCTGCTTCTTAGTGATAAAATTGTGAAATTATTTCTATTGATGGGGACTATTTTGCAGAAATTGTTCTTTTACATATCTACAAATTCAAGATGAGCACACATTAAATGATGGTGCTCATAAAGTTTTAAAACCTCTACTTCATGTATAGAGCTTATGTTACAGGTGTAGATCCAGATCAGCCTGCACATCTAGATCTTCACCAGTCATTTTTAGATTCATAAGGTTATTTCTGACTAGGAAGTGACCAGTTAAGATCCTGATATATCAGCAGGGATGTTCAGTTAATCTGGATCTACACTGTTTAACTGGTGACTTGGATGGGCACACTCCATCAGGTAGCTGTCAAAAACATGCGCATCATTTTGTGACTGTAATTCTAAGACAACTTATACACATCATACGACATGGAAGAGCAGAATAAAATGGAAACACTACCAAATATCACATGCTCTATATAGACTACTGCTTCTTAGAAAATTTGCACAAATTTATCATAAGATGTTTTAGAATCATTACTTTTAAGACCTATTGCAACAATTTGATCTTTTGTTAATGTTGATCTCCAGCATTGACTGTTTTCCAATGCTCACAAATTTAGCCTGTCACTTAAAATGTAGAATGAATTGCTTATTTTATGATGGTACATTTCCAATAAATATGAATCATAAATTCCCCCAGTGGTAATACATGTATCATGCATGATAAATGATTCTTTAAACATGGACTCAATGACTCACTTTTGATGTAGCTTTCTTGGTAATTTAGTGGCACATTTGTTACCAGAAATATTTGATAGATTCTATGATATGATTGTTCAGTCAACAACAAGTGCCCGAAATTGTTCTGTCAAAAGAGATACTGGATCCTTTTATCTGTGCATCTTGTGGATGATTGGTAGTCATTGAAATATTTACAAGCTCCTAATTATTTCTCTGATTGATGCATTTTGTAATATTTCCATGAAATGTGCAGTTTTTTATATCTTTTTTTTCATTGGCATTGAATGTTTTACAAAAACAGGATCTATTTAATAATGGTTTTCTTGAGAGTTGGGTGGGATAGTGGGGGAGAGGGGAATTTCTTACTATTATGCAGAAGTGCTGGCATATTAACCCTTTACTCTTTAAATACACCTAATTCATGGGCGAACAGTGTAAATCCAGATCAGCTGGCACATTCGTGCTGTCTGGTCAGGATCTACACTGTTTGCTTTAGGATTGATTAGGTTAATCAGACCAAGATGTGACCAGTGCAGATCCAGATCAGATGGTTGTACTGGTTGATCTGCATCAACATTGGTCGCACACATGATAAAACAGGTATTTATGGAGTATTGAAGGGTAAATAACAATCCTACAAAAGTCTCAGTACAGTGTTGTATTCAGTAGCCTCGTTCAACATGTTGAAAGTTTTGACTGAATTCAGACACAATTTCAGGCTTGAAAGTTATACAGCTGAGCATGGAAACAAGTCTCAAATCTCAAGCATCTGATTGGCTGAAATGGTGACTGGTCGCCATTTCAGCCAATCAGATGCTTGAGATTTGAGACTGGTTTCCAAACTAAGTTTTATAACCTTCAGACCAGATTTCACCAATATTTCCTAGAACTTAATCAGGTTAACAAGCAATCAGCAAGCCCACCTGGAACTGCTGTTCTTGCTGTCTGTGGTTGATATATAATGAATGGAGAGCTCATCGGAACACCTGTGCTGTCTGACCTGGTACATGGCAAAGACAATATATAGTTTCCTAGTTTCTTGACAGGGTATTTGAGGATTATTGCTGCAGACCATAGACTTGCAATAATTTTCATATACCCTTTCAAGAAGCTATATAATTGTTATGCCCCCACAAAGTGGGAGGCATATAGAGTTGCACTCGTCGTCCGTACGGACGTACGTATGTACTTCCCCAAATCTTGTGGCATCAACTCCTCCTAAACTATATGGGGGATTTCGTTCAAACTTGCACAGATGATCAAGCAGGCTGTGTAGATGATAGTAAAGAAAGGATTTTTTCCTGCGACCATTTTTACCAGAGTTATGGTCCTTTGTTCTTAACAAATTTTTTGCAGCAGTGGGGGCATCAGTGTCAGAGGACACATTCTAGTTTTAATACATACTACAGAGCATTTCCAGTTAATGTAATCATTGAAAAATTGTTGTTGTTTTTATTTTTTTAATTGATTTCAATCAACTTGGTTTCAATTCTGTAAGGGGTTTTTGTAATATTATTACTTTGGTATCATACTAAGATTTTAGTTCTACACAACACAATCTCACATTTACAAAATAACACCATATATGCAGATTATAAGTCTGAATCAAAATTTGGCAGTTCTTCATTTTATTATTGCCAAAACTTTTTGATTAATGTGACTCATGATCTTGCTTACTGATACAAGGAAAATAGCAAAAGTCATGATAAATGAAACAGCCAATGCTTTAATCAGGAACCCATCTCTTTGACCTTTCATGTCAAATCAGATCTATAAAAAATGACAAATGTGGCAGAGCAAATAGATTGGATTGTAGAAAGGAACAATTCAAGGAGGAAGAGACATTTGAATTGTGGCAATGAGCATCCAAGCCATAATAAGGTTTTGTGATATTGATATCACCGCCTAGGGATATATCTTAATGTCGGGACTTGCAGCTAAATTGGTTGCTGTTTTGCGATGCAGATCTTGAGCTTCTGGAGTTGTTATGAATAGGTCCCAAGAGCTGAGACTGCAGTTTGTCTTGCAAACTAAGAATTATAAGTAGTCATTCCCCACAATTAAGTCGCAGTTAGAAAGACATTTTTAGTCCAAAGGACCCAAAACATGTTCTAACTGAAGGCTTGGAGAAAACAAATTGCATGTGTTAATTTTAACGATAGGTCAGAGATATGTTTGTCAAATATTCCTGTCTCTTAAATTACACAGAGAGCATGTCTAGATTTGAACCAACCACTTAAGGTTCCTATAAAAAAATCCTATGATGGAATCTGTCTACAGTTGCTTCCTTTAACCTTTTCTCCGTAGATACACTTTTATTGCGTGGGCAAACAGTTTAGATCCAGATCAACTGGCACATCCCTGCCAATTGATCAGGATCTGCACTGTTTGCTTTTTCATTTGTTAGGTTATTTCTGACCAAAATGCGACCAGTGTAGATCCTGATCAGACAGCATGGATATGCCGGCTGATCTGGATCTACACTGGTCGAACATGCGTAAAAATGCGTATATATGGAGGAAAGGGTTAAGGTTCTAATAAGTATATCCTATGATAGAATATGTCTACAGTTGCTTCCTTAATAGATCAAAATCAGATGTTATAGAATACTGGCTATCTAGACAGTCATCATGACTTTATAATCTATTAAATCTATTATCAGTTTAATTTAGTGTTATATTGTAACTAGAGAAGATCAGTTTAATTTAGTGTTATATTGTAACTAGAGAAGAGGCAATACAAATGAACACCTCACAATTAAGGTATGGAGATGAGAAAATAGCTAAAGCAAAACAAGCAAATAAGGTGAAATTTCAATAATGCTAAAACACCGGTGCTCATAGCTTAAAACCACTCTATCATCTTTAATACACTTAAATTTAACCCTTTTCTCCATAGATACACCTTGTGAGGGCGAACAGTTTAGATCCAGATCAGCCTGCACATCCATGCCGTCTGATTAAGATCTAAACTGTTCACTTTTTGAATTGTTATTATCTCTGACCAAAATGCGACCAGTGCAGATCCTGATCAGACGGAATGGATGTGCCAGTTGATCTGGATCTACACTGGTCCCACATGTGTAAAGAGGCGTATTTATGGAGTATATGGTTAAAGACCCTCTGTAAACAGTGGTTGTCAGGGGTTCTGTAAATCTGTGGTTTTCAGTTTTTATAATTCATGTTTACTTTTATTTTTTTTAATATTAGTAAATTTCCAGTACTTTCTATCTATCTAGCTGCGTGCTTAAGGGCCCGATTATTAAACTGATATTGGAGACCAGTCTCAAATCCCATGCATCTGATTTGCTGAAATGACTAGTCACCATTTCAGCCAATCAGAAGCTTGAGATTTGAGACTGGTTACTGGATTTAGTTGTATGATCTTGCATAGCAGGGTGCAAGGTTAATGAAAACTCTGAGGTAGCAGTAAACCACAAAGATTGAAAAAGTTGTGATAACAGGAAACTTAAAGCTTTGTCAGTGGCCATGTTTTGCCAGGTAGACAAGCACTGAGCGCATGCATTATTGTACCAGAATCTGTCACCAGTTGTAATGTATCCTGTTGCAGTACTGTGGTTATTGGATACTGACTATCTAATCGGTCATCTCATGAACAGTTGCCACAACATGCTGTGTAATCATAGTATTATACTGGGGTTTAAGTTTTGTTTTTTAACCCTTTGCTCCATAATTATATGCATTTTAAAGCATGTGCGACAAGTGTGGATCCATATTAGCTGCCACATCCGTGCCGTCTGATCAGGATCTGCACTGGTCACATAAAAATTGAACAGAAATAGCCTAAATAATCGGAAAGTGAACAGTGCAGATCCTGATAAGATGGCACAGATGTTCCTTCTGATCTGGATCTACACTGTTCACCCACGCCATAAAGGCATATAAATGAAGGAAATGGATAAATGAACAGGTGAAATTGTCTATAAATTAGTGCCTGCATTGTTGGCATAAAACCCCCAACTTCGATTGGTTGGGCCCTTGTTATTTTATTTGATGCTGCCATTTTCTATCAATATTAATTCTTAACTGACATGGCTCACTGTGATTTTTGCTGTCTTCAGAATTTTCCTGCTGTGTCACTGAATAAATTCAATAAGTTTGAGCTTTAAGATGCTGAATTATGCAATAATACTGCAGTAAGATGTTTAAGTAATCAGTTTCAAATTTCAAATAAAACATTCATGCAGAATAACCTAAAATCTGTAATCAACTCTTGAACAAAAAGGGGTATTGAAAGATGCTATAAATTTGGGCACATCATCATTCTAAGGCAGATCAGCTACATTTTACAGCTGATAGCAAACCCTAGTGAATCTACAAGTGACAAGTATAGAAATTTGATGATTGTTTGTCAAAACCATCAAATAGGCAATGATTTACTTAACATTAAGTTAACTTTTCAGATGCAGTCTACGTAAAGAGTGTGACAGCTATGATCAGGATCTCCGCTGGTTGGCTTACAATGGAAATTCCTGTACAAGCATTACTAATGTCACCCCAAACCAAACACAGAAAGAACATTCCAAAACTGCACAGGTAGGTTGTTAAATTACTAAAAGTTCATTAAAAGACTTTAGCATATTTTGCGGATAAATATCAAGCAGTGACATAACTGTATCATATCCCGAAGGCAACCAGTATAGATCCAGCTGGCACATCCCTGCAGTATAGATCCAGCTGGCACATCCCTGCAGTATAGATCCAGCTGGCTAATCCCTGCAGTATAGATCCAGCTGGCACATCCCTGCAGTATAGATCCAGCTGGCACATCCCTGCAGTATAGATCCAGCTGGCACATCCCTGCAGTATAGATCCAGCTGGCAAATCCCTGCAGGATCTACTCTGTTAAATTCTTGGTCAGAAATAACCAAATAAATCTTACAGCAATAAAATCAGACACATGTATGTGAATGCTGATCTGGATCTACATTGGTGGCATATGGGATAAAAATGCATATCATGGAGTAGACATGTTTGATTGCTTTAACCATAAATCAAGACTAGTCTTGATAATGTAAATCAGGTTTTCCAAACATGTCCACCTTTGTTCCCTTACAATTTATACTTTGAATGATTGGAAAAATATATTATTTAGCATAAAAATGTGAAATCGTAAGCTAACAAAATCATTCAATAGTGAATTTAAGTTACAAGCTTGCAGGTATGAAATATTAATTTATTCCAATAGCATACACATAGTTCCAAATAGTTCTCTTCAATTGAGAAAAACCAAGGTTAGTCAAGCCATTTAACTCTCCGTTTCTTTCACCTTACTTAGAAATTTCATGTAGCTGCAAGAGATTAAATCAGGAAACATTTTATCTAGGTTTGTTCTTGAATATTTGTCTCTTGCTAGCCACTGCATAGTTTTGGGGTTTTTAATGATTCAAATTGCAACTATAAAACATATTTGCATATGACACTAAGTTTTTAACTGTCATCTACCCCAAGTTTTCTATGTCAGACCTGCAACCAATGCAAGTCGGGGTAGGGCTGAAACTTTTATATGCAGAGATCAGATAGCAAGCATAAAACTAAATGTATACAGTAAATTAAGGATACATCTGTCAAGTTCACAATGTTAAGAATGTTTGCATTAAATAATATAAAAAATGTTTTGATTAACATTTGTAGGTTTTGCATAAAAACTAATTTAAAAAATCTTGCTCAAGTTACTTTTAAATTTGGTCAATATTGTTTCAACCCTTAACTCTATGGATACGGCTTGAATCCCATATGTGATAAGGGTAGATCAAGTTCTGCCTGCACATCCATGCATTCTGATCAGGTTCGACACTGTACGAATCTTAGTCAAAATCATCCCGATGAATCTACAAGCAACACGATCCCTTTGCAATCTACAAGCAACACGATCCCTAGCCAGATTGCAAAGATGTTCAGGCTGACCTGGATTCACATTGATCCCGCATGGGTTAAAAACTATAACCTTGAAGAAAACGGTTAATTTGCTTACAGTTATTAAGTTTTGTTTACTAGAAACATTTTTTACCTTTGATCTTTTTCATTAAATGTAATTCATAGTTATCATAAAACTATAACAAGAAGCATTTCATGTTTACCAAATTTAATAATGCATCATGAATCATGAATCTGGTATTGTTTGATATATTTACGTGAAGACAGACATGCATCTAATTGTTATTACGCTGCACACTGCTACTGCAATTTCATTTCCCTTGAATCCTCAATGAAGTAATTATCTCATTTCTTATCTAAATTTCTCTGGGCTTGATGTAAATAGCTGCATTCAGTCTGTTTCAGTAATTATGTTGATTGTGTTAATAAAACCATATTTATATGATAATATAACTTCATTTGAATATCTTAAATTATATCAAACCTTTTACAGATTCTTTAAGTATCTGTGTCTCCGCTTTGTGTTTTGTTTCATTGAATTTCAGTGTCATCCAGTAAACCTTAAAATTGATTAACCCTTAACTCCATATAGTAGCCTTTAAGGCATGAGTGAACAGTGTAGATCCAGAGCAGCTGGCACAATCCATGCCATCTGATCAGGATCTGCACTTTATGATTTGTTAGATTATTTCTGACCAAAAAAACAAACAAACAGTGCGATATCCTGATCTAATAGCATGGATATGCTGGCAGATCTGGATCTACTCTGGTTGCAAATGCAATACAATGTGTGTACAGGTATATAGAGAAAAGAGTTAAATATAACCAATATTTGATGGATTTTTGGACAGTTTGAAGTTCAGGCAGTATCATGACTTTTATTTTATTGGGGTACTGTTACAAAAGTGTATTCTTAATGAACTGGACAATTGAAGACTTTGCCTTAACACATGAAGGCTGATAAGCAAAGTTTGGCAATCCTTATCTGGATTGATTGTTTTTTGTTTTTCAGTTGAATTTAACAGTCTCGAATCTTCCAAGTTTCGCGGGTCACATGTACCAGTGTGTGTTTAGCTACTCCCGAAGCTTCCGTATCACAACAACTAACACAACATTTAACAGACTCAACAGTCAGCATGTTGTGTGCCAGACTCCCGAGAATCATCTTCTTCCTCCAATACCAACCGGAGAAGGTATGTGTGCTTTGACCCTTTACTCCATATATATGCCCTTATGGCATGGGCGACCAGTGTTGATCCAGATCAGCTGGCACATCTGTGCCATCATAATTATGAGGATCTTCACTGTTAACATTTTGGTCTGAAATAACCTAACAAATGAAAAACCGACTACAGATCCTGATCAGCTGCATAGCTGTTCTGGCTGATCTGGATATGCACTCGTTTTAATAAAGGCTTATATATGGAGGTTATGTTAATAAAACATTGACAAGATATTATGGAGTAGGACTAACAACAAACATATCTTGTAGGAATGAAACTGTTCACTCCCTGTGATATGACTGTTATCACATGGGCAAACAGTGTAGATCCAGATCAGCCAGCACATCCATTCCATTTGCTGAGCATCTACACTGTTTGGGTTTGGATTCATTAGGTTATTTCTCACCATGTCGTAAAGAGAATCTAGACTTGCACTATTTCCATATATTTGGATAAGAGTTCACTCTTTGTGAACCCCTCATAGCTCAAATTTCGTTGACACTACAAGAGTAGACCCAGGTAAGCTTGCCTCAAACTGCCTGTATCCTTGGCGTATAAGTTAGCCAAGATTATATTAAACTGAGACTGGAGACCATCTCAAACATCTGATTGGCTGAGACCATTCCCATCCAGCTGATATACATGTTTTTTGTTTGTAATTTCTGTTAGAAGTGAAATTGGTATAACTCAATACTGATTTACTGTAAATTATCTGACATGAGCAAATTGTTGAGATCCCTGGAAGATTCCATTTACATGCTAATTAGAGACTCACTGCTTAGCAATGGAAGTTTGCTGTGAGAATCCTGAATATAAGAATACCACCCTTCAACTTTGGAATTTCAGTCACTGGTTTTCTCGTACTTGTTTGCCACCAGATCATACTGTAAATATTATCCTGAACCACAATCAAAGAAAAGTGCTTTTAATCCTACACAGTGTAGAAAGCTGTGAAAAGCATTTATGAAAATAATACTGCAGATATGTGATGAAAATTGGGCTGTTGATGGGGTCCAAGCCAAGTGCGTATCAATCAAATATGACAGAAATTGTGGAAAAATCAACACAAATCAACAATGAACATGTAAATGGCTGTTGGTGATTATGATCATTATTATGCCAATGTTTCATGCCAGTGACTCGCAAATCATTTTTCCATGACAAACAGAGTAACAATGTTTGTTTGGTTGGTGTTGTCAATATTTATACCATCTGGCTGTGATAAAAAATCAAGTTTGAGTGATACTCACTAACCATCTAATGGTGCTCTCTCTCTTAGTAATTGTAAATTTATAAAATTCAATTAATAAATTACATGAAATTTCATTGGGGGAGGGATGAAAGGTGAACTGCTGTGATCTGGTTGCCGAAATATTGGTGTCTTTAATTGAGAAAGTTTGTAGAGTTCCCCCAGCTGAAAGATTTATCTAGGTTAACCATTTTATAAACCTTGTTTGTAACAATCATGAACATTTTTTTTCCTTAGGCTACTCATTTAAAAATGATAAATGTTTTAATGTTGTCACTTTTTTACCCTATACTATATGAATACGCTTTTTCTCACATGAGTGACCAGTGTAGATCCAGATTAGCTTGCACATATGATCTGGATCTACACAGTTTGTTTCTTTGTCAAAAATAACTTAGTGAATCTAATGGCGAACAGTGTAGATCCTTAGCAGACAGCATGGATGTGCTGGCTGATCTGGATCTACACTGTTTGCTCATGCAGTAAAAGTTTATCTGTGAAGTAAAGTGCTATGTATTGTTGTTTCTGCCAGCTATTACAATGAATCAGCCAAGAATTTGCCATGTCAGACATTTATTTAAAATCTAATTTGATTTTTTTGCAATTGTTTGTTATGCAACGGGATACCAACGAGATTAAATGTAAATCCTTAATATTTGGAATCATTATTTCCAGGAAATTGTTTACGTTAGAGCAACGTCTTCTTGCTAACTTTGGAACAAAATAAGATGTTTTTACCAGACTTGTGGTATTTTTATTGGTTTAATTTTACCAATTTGCACTTGAATCTTTTCCAAAGCAATTTTCTAGAATTTATTTGCATGCCATGAACTATTGAGAATTATGTTACAGTCAGACTTAACAAACAACCCTTACAGAAATTCTTCAAGAAAATCTTTTTGGTAATTTTTCAAATTTATTATAAAAGATTAACACTTTAGTTATTAAATTTCTTAAAAATGTCTGGATAGTTTTTGTCTGGAATAAATTGAATAAGTAACAAAAATACATTTTTCATCAGAGAGTCTGTATACTATATTAAATGGAGAGGAAATAAATACAATGTTTTTTTTTGTTGTTGTATTTTTATTATTGACTGCTATTCTTAAAATACAAATATTTTATTAAAAGTATGATGAAGTGCCTGTTTCCGTGGTAACAGGAGTTCTAGACATTGCTGCAAAGGAAATGGAAACTTCATAATCACATCATTTTGATGGATTAGAATGTCAGTGTTTTCCTGAAACGTCCCAACCAGCTTCTCTATTTGTTACTTGCAGTACAAAAAAGCTATAGGGAAGATGCTGAACAAAGAAAAAACAAGATTTCGTAGTCTGAAAACTTGGGGATTGTGTACTTCAATATGCCACTTTCTCGTAACCTTTCTTTGTAGATGCACTAAATACTCGACAGTCTGAAATGTTGACATTAGTACAATGTACTATCAAATTAAAGGTATTTTTTTAAACAAAATCACACCAGGGTACCTGGGTGTTCTACAATGTCTTAAACTAATAAAAGCAGGATACTCCTGGCTGTTAGTTGACCTCTGTGCCTGAGTGTGTCAAAGATGTTTGTTCTACACAGCAGGTTGATGATGTTAACCCTTTCCTCCATATATATGTCTAAATGGCTTAGGCGAACAGTGTAAATCCACAATCAACCAGCACATCATTGCCATATGATCAGGATCTGCTTGCTTTTTGATTTATAAGGTTATTTCTGAGTAGTGCTAATCCAGATCAGGCGGCAAGGATGTGCAGGGCTGAAGGTTATAAAGCTGAGCAAGGAAACCAGTCTCAAATTTCAAGCATCTGATTGGCTGAAATGGCGACTGGTCAGCCAATCAGATGCTTGAGATTTGAGACTGGTTTCCATGCTCAGTTTTATAACCTTGGGTACTGGTTGATTTTGGTGGCTGATCTGAATCTTACTGTGTGCACATTGATAACAGCCATATCCCATGGATTATGGGTTAATATATATCTTAATCAAAGTAGTGAGCATTCAATGCTGAGTACAGGGTTTTTCATAGATCAGCCTGAACATCTGTGTAATTTGATCAGGCTGTATGCTTAATGAACAATAAATTGTGTTGTTAATTTTTTGTGTTCAGAGAACAATGATGCTTTCCTCATATTTAGTAATATCACAACTGTCTACTTCTATTATCTTTTTCAGATCACATCAAGATGGAGCTGTCTCTTCAGATTGGTGGCCGAGACTTCGTGTCAACTGAGTTCACTTTCTATGACTGCTCATTGCATAAATCGTAAGTAACCTACCTTTATCTAAAAGGTTTACCTAGGTGTATGGTAAATATAAAAATCTACACTGGTCGCATATTTTACAGAAATGGTATCCATGGAGTAAAGAATTACAAATTAGTTTATGTCTCAAACAAACATATAGTAATCAGTCTCTAAAAGAATGAACTTTGAATCAATCATTTTAGAGCAAGC
The DNA here is from genome assembly GCA_038501625.1 of Corbicula japonica. Lineage (NCBI taxonomy): Eukaryota > Metazoa > Mollusca > Bivalvia > Venerida > Cyrenidae > Corbicula > Corbicula japonica. The sequence goes on along the minus strand of JAZAYU010000017.1, from coordinate 6,697,549 downwards.
TGAATTGGATGGACTTGACTGTCAATGTAAAATGAAAATAGTCTATGTAAGCTGAAGGTTAAAATGCAGCTGTGCCCAAGATCACAAAACTAAATCTGGAGATCAGTCTCAAATCTCAAGCATCTGATTGGCTGAAATGGCGACCAGTCGCCATTTCAGCCAATCAGATCCTTGAGATTTGAGACTGATCTCAAAACTTAGTTTTATGATCTTGGGCCCTGAGTCTTTCTGTGGCCTGTATTAACCCTTAGACACACCTTTATTGCATGGGCCAACAGTGTAGATCCAGATCAGCCGGCACATCAGTGCTATCTGATCAGCATCAGCAATGTTTGCTTTATATTCATTAGGTTATTTCTGATGACGATGCAACCAGTGCAGTTCCAGAACAGACAGCAGAGATGTGCCGGCTGATCTGGATCTCCACTGGTTTCACATGTTGCAACACTGTATATATGGAGTTAAGGGTTAACCTTTTATCACTGGAAGTAAAGTTTTACCACAATATTCATTGCTTGTTCAAGTCATTTAATTTGGTTACAACCCATTTATATAACACAGGTGTTCATATTAAAAATTAAAATGTTTCATCTTCAAGTGCAGTATCTGTTGAAGAAGCTTGTGTGTAGGGTTTTCTTTCAAAGCTTAGTGAGAAATTCCTGGATGTTTTGTGGCAGCCATTAACATTTTGATGTCTTACATGCAAAGAATTATGATCTATTTTATAATGACTTGGGAATTAGCATGGTGCTTATATGGTTTTCAATTTGAATTTATTCAGAAAACATGTGTTTTTGATTTAAGAGTGAGAGGTAATCTCGTACAGAAGTGGTGTCTTAATGAGGTAGAGGCTTTCTGTGCCTCCCAAATGTCTGTCCTCAGTTTGTCATAAAAGTTGAAACCTAGCTTAATCCATGTTGTTTTTATTAACCCTTCCCTCCATTAGTGCCACCAGTGTAGATGCTGACTGATCTGGATCGGCACTTTCTGCCCACGCCATAAAGGTGTATAGATGGAGAAAAGGATTAATGAGGCAGAGGCTTTCTGCACCTCCAAAATGTCTGTCCTCAATTTTGTCATGAAAGTTGAAACCTGGTTAAATCCATGCCATTTTTGTTCTTAAATATTCTGAATCCTTTTGAAAGACTTCTTGTGTCAAGGAAATCTTCATATTAAGTGATATTGCCAGACTGTATGGGAATCCAGGGCAAACTTGTTCCAAACTTGTCTGCAGATTTAGTTTTATGATCTTGGGCAAAGGATTCACTATGAAATGAACTCATCAAAGTATGAAGTAAAATCCAGAGTCAATAAAACAGATAAATATAATTAATTCTGTGGAGTCTTTAGTGTGTAATAGAAAATAACTTTTGCATCCTATTTATCAGTTATTGAAATCAGGTTTTAATGGTTTAGTCTCATAAAATTTGCAATAACGTGAAAATGCTTTAATTAAAGTGCTGTCTAAAATTACAATTTTTTTTCTTTAAGTACCCAGAAGTGAATGAATCTTTCGATATTGTTCAGCAGTTTTATTTTAAAGATTTCACTAAAAATAATTAGTAAAAATTACAACAGATGGATTAATTTCGTACACAAATATTAAGCAGATGGCAATATATTCTTCTTTTTCAATGAAATGTTGTCTCTTGAGCTTTAAATATGGTGTTAATTTTATCATCTTACAATTGGCTGAAAACTGTTAATGGAAATATAATTTTATCACAATGTCCACATTATTCTTTGATAGCAGACTGTTTTGCTGAAGATTATAAAACTGAGAATGGAAACCAGTCTCATATCTCAAGCATCTGAATTCAGCCAATCAGATGCTTGAGATTTGAGACTGGTTTCCATTCTCAGTTTTATAACCTTTCTCTACAGGGTATATAATTTCATTTGTTTTGGAAAAAGAAATCCTGCTCTAGAGTTTCTGGCCATTTACAGCTTACACACAATATTTGCACATTCCAGAAATGTTGTTAACACAATTATAGGAGATTATTCAATCTTGGTTATTTACTTTATTTATACAGAATCATTGTGGAACAAATGTGTATGCATGCAGCTGGGTTTTAGAACAAAATGTTAACAACAATAATAAATAAATAATTTCTCTGGTAAGAGCAAAAAGTGCAGTACTTCTGTTGCAATTAAAGAGATTTTGCACTAGATAGGAGTTTTGATTACATATATATTGATTCAACTCTGTTTAGCTCTTCTTTCCATGAATACATCTTTAACCCTTTCCTGTATAGATACACATTTTTACGCATGTGCGACCAGTGCAGATCCAGATCAGCCGGCACAACCGTGCCGTCTGATCAGGATCTGCACTGGTCGCATTTTGGTCAGAAATAACCTAATAAATCTAAAAGCGAACAGTTTAGATCCTGATCAGACGGCACGGATGTGCCAGCTGATCTGGATCTAAACTGTTCGCCCTAGCAATTAAGGTGTGTCTGTACAGGAAAGGGTTAATAATATTGGCGAACAGTTTAGATCCAGATGAGCTGGCACATCTGATGAGCTGGCACATCTGTACCGTCTCATCAGGTCTTCTATGTTAGCTTTTTAGTAAAAAATAACTTTATGAATCTAAAAGCGAACAGTGTAGATCCTGATCAGAAAGCACAGATGTGCTGGCTGATCTGGATCTACACTCTTAACCCAGGCGATAAAGGTGTATCTAAGGAGGAAAGGGTTTACATGGGCGACCAGTTTATATCCAAATCAGCCAATACATAAAAGTAGTCTGATAAACTGTTTGCCTCTTGATCAGAACTAATCTAATAAACCTAATAGCAAACCGTGTAGATTCAGATCAGATTTCATGGATGTGCAGGCTGATCATGATCAACACTGGTTGTCTATGTGATATAAGCCAAATCTAATTGAGCAAAGGGTTATAAATGTTTTGTGTATTTCAGATGTACCAGCTGTACACTGAGCGAATTCCCCTGCACCTGGTGTATACAGAATCATGTGTGTACCCACAATGTTGCCGACAACTGCAAGGAACAGGCCCTTATCTTTGGTAAAAATGTAGGTACAACTTGGCTAAATTTAATCATATCTGTTGATAGTTGGTGATCACATTGCTGAATTTACAAATTGTTGTATTTGAATGAACAGTATGGTATTTTGGTTTCAGTGACTTCTGCAGTTCAAGCCCCACAATGCATTGTATGCAGTTTTAGGTTTAAACTGTGTGAACAGCGTAGATCCATATCAGCCATCAAATAAGTGCTGTGTGATCAGGATCTAACTCTGTTCACTTCATGGTCAGAATAATAAGATCAGTGGAAGATCAGTGGTTTAGGGGTAGAGCGTCGGACTCCAGATCCAGAGACTGCGGGTTCGAGTCCCACAAGGGATGAGTTTTGTCTGCAGTTTCTTCAATCCACATTTGGCATGAGTACTGGTTGGAAACCCAGGAAGCAGTCATCGAGCGTGATTAATATGAGTTGGAATAACTTGTTTTGCAATCGATGTAAAATGAATAAGTTTAAACTAAACTAATAAAAAAAAACATCAGTGTAGATCCTGATCAGATGGCGTGTTTGTGCTGGCTGATCAGGATCTACACTGGTTGAACATGGAATAAGAGCTGGATTCCACAGAGTAAAGGATTTAATAATTAATAAAGTCAGCAGTATGTCTTTACCACCATCACACATCCACCATAAATTTTTAATTTTGTGCTTATTTTCAATCATAAACATGTGAAAATTAAACTTGAGAGAATAAAAATGATTGCAAAGTATTCAGACAGTCAGACAGAATTCTGTTATTAATATTTCATAGTTTTATTTTGCTAAAATTGCTCTAATTGACAAGAATATCCCTATACATTAGCAGGAGTCCCTTGAAGATTAACAGATTATGTGTCGTAAAAAGATAATGCATTGCAGAAGAATGGGAGCTCACATTCTAAGGACTCACAACACTACCCATTAAAAATGCATCACCCAGGGGAAATTCTGATGGGCATGTACTGTTCACCAGCGTTTATCTTTAATTGCATATGATTGTTTTTCATCCTAATAAATGTTGGTAGAATATTTCCTGTGGGGGATTTGTCAGGATTTTTGTAATGGTAATGTTTGTCAAGTCTGGTGTTACAGCACAATTCATAATCTCACAGTTTCGTACTATTATTCTCAAATGATTAATAATGAGGCAAACATTATTAGAAATTACTTCATTATTTCATAAACACTCCAAAATATCATCAGTTAAGAATATTGGTAATGTGTTTGTATTAATGGGCAGGAAATTTTGTAATTGCAATGAAACAACATGGTTTTGTGTTCAAGTACAATGATTCATAGCTAAAAATAAAGTCAACCAGTAAAAGGATTGAAAGCCTTTGGTTGAAAGTAAACCATGAACTAAATTAGGGTTTGATGCGAGATTTACAGAAAGGGGGTTCATTTTGGGGAGTCTAAGGAAGGTTGCATGATCATTTTCAACTTTATGGAAAATTAAATATTGCTGCCCAGAATTGCCATCCCTGCTTATCCCTCTAAATTTAATAAAGATAATTGCTTTAATGACAATTATAAATTAATAGCCTTAGAAATCAACTCACTAAATAACACTTTGAAAGCAACATGGACAATACTCAGTATACTGTGAGTTATCCATAATTATCAGACTACCTAAGGGACAGGAAAAAAGTTGTCTTAATAGTGGAGTGGTCTTTATTTTAAGGTAGCAAAACTGTCAAATGGGACATTATAATAGTGGTTTTAATATCAATCTGTTCTTACTGTACTTAACATCTTCACTCTAGCAAAATCTATTTAGATTTTAATACTCAAAGCATGTCCTAGCTCAAGGCCAAAGGGAAGTTTAGCTGGGAATTAACAAAAACAAATGTATTTGTTACTCACTAAGCCGTAAGTTTCTGTTTTTAGTTTCATTTAATTGTTGATATTTCTCTGATTTTGTAGTCTGATGGCAAAAATCCTCTTGGACCAGATCAGTGCCCAAGGATTGAACTCCAAGACAAGTTCTCTGATGGGCAGATTCTTGTGCCGTCCGGTATCACCAAGGTGATCACAGTGAAAGGTGTTCACATGAAGGACTTCATGAAGCAAGATATCCGCTGCTCATTCATCTTTGGTGGACGTGACAGAATAGTTCCCGCCAAGATCACAGATATGCCGGGAGGATCCGATGTGATCATTATTGAGTGTGAAAAAGTCGATGTAAGATCATTGAATTATATTTACAAATGTAAACCTTACCCTTTACTTCTTATATATGCCTTTTACTACATGTGCGAACACTGTGTAGATCGAGATCAGCTGGCACATTACTGCCGTCTGATTGCGATTTGCACTGTTCGCTTCTTGGTGAAAAATAACCCTGATCTGATCAGGATCTACGCTGTTGGCTTTTAGATTCTTTAGATTGTTTCTGACCAAGAAGTGACCTGGACTGGAGGTTATAAAGCTGAGCATGGAAACCAGTCTCAAATCTCAAGCATCTGATTGGCTGAAATGGTGACCAGTTGCCATTTCAGCCAATCAGATCCTTGAGATTTGAGACTTGTTTCCAATCTCAGCTTAATAACCTTTAGCCAAGATCTTAATCAGACAGCAAGAAAGTGACAGCTGATCTGGATCTTCTGTGGTCTCGCTCACAATAAAACGGGTATATTTGAAATAAGTAATGGATAAACCAGAATGTAAGGTCCTATTTCTTATCTGTGTTAAGTTACACAAAATATAAATTTATGTGTCAATAAAGACTAGATAAGTGTTTACCAGTTTGTAAAATGATTGGGGAGGGGGTTGTAGAAAAATGTCTGGAAATATATTTTATGAGTTACATTATATGTAGAAATTCATCCAAATAGTTGAGGTAATTAACTGTAGAGTATTACAAACTGAATGTCAGCAATAAATGTAGGTTGCCCAATAAAAATGAACATAAGCATTTTACATGGCTTTTCAACTATGATAATAAAAAAGACATATAAAATATGAAACTAATGTACAGATGTAATTGAGAAAATCAGGCATAAATATTTATAAAATTTGATGTAACTGAAAGATATTTGTATTCAAGTAACAAGATGTTCATTGCACACTCGTATAATTTTTTGTTTGACCTAATTTTTAACCCTTTACTACTTATAATGTTTTAACAGGTGTGTGGCCTATGTAGATCCAGATTAGCTGGCACATCTGTGCTGTCTGATCTGGATCTTAACTGGTCACATCTTGGTGAGAAATTACCTTATGAATCTACAAGTGAATGGTTCAGATCCTGATCAGATTGCATGAATGTGCTGTCTGATCTGGATCTAAGCCATGGGATAACAGCCTTAACACATGGAGTATAGGGTAAACAACATGTTAGTGCTTGAATTGTTTAAATACTTACACCATCTAGCTTTTATAAAATTCATTTCTTCTATGCTAACGCTTTGAGTTGGTATATTTTCAGTTTTCATACACAGAAGTTAATGTCCAGAGGTCCAATGTGGTGTTCTCAATATCCTGGAGAGAGACAGCTCAGAGTGCACAGCGTCAGCTTGATAATCCCGAGAAAATACAAGGTCAGTTTAGACAAATCCACCTTGTGTTCTGTAGCAGATGTGAGAATAAAGTGACTTTTATAAAGTGAACTTTCATGATTTAAATCCGTCATAAAACTATGATTGGAGACCATTGTCAAATGTCAAGCAACTGGTCTCCATTTCAGCAAATCATATGCTTGAGGTTTTAGACTCGTCTCCAGATTCAGTTTTATGATCTTGGGCAATGGCTCTGATTAAGTTAGCTCTGATATTTTGTGTTCTCCATTTATCACCTCTGCTTGAAAAAGTTTGATCAAACTAAACTTAAAAATACAGGTTGCAAATAAATTAATTTAATTTATCAATAAGATTATTTCTGCACCAATCTCTCTTAAAAAGTTTGTTGCTGTTTAACCCTTTACTACATATATAGGCATTTTAACATGTGTGACCAGTGTGTCCTGATCAACCGGCACATGCATTGCCGCTGTTTCAATCTGCACAGGTCACATATTGATCATAAAAAGCCTAATGTATTTAAAAGCAAACATTGTAGATCCTAATTAGATGGCACGAATTTTTAGGCTGTTCGAATCTTCACTGTTTGCCCATACAATAAAGGTGTATATAGGAGTAAAGGGTTAATGTAAGGTAAATGCAAGTGTGGAAGAAATTTTAAATGTGAGCTTAAATGAGCCGTAAAGCAGTCCACTAAACTAATGTGCCTAACAACTTATCATGGTCTAATTATGCAGTTTTCATCATATTATCCCTTTAACCCTTTAATCCATGTCATTTGGCTGTTATTCCATGGGCAAACAGTGTAGATCCAGATCTGTGCCTTCTGATTTCAATCTCTCTGTTTGGATTTAAATTCATTATGTTATTTCTGACCAACATGCTACCAGTGTATATCCAGATAAGATGGCATTGATGTGCCAGCTGATCTGGATATAAACTGGTCACATGATAAAACGTGCATATGGAGTCATGAGTATCAACCAGTTGTCTTGGATATAAACATAATTTCAAAGATAATTCTTGTGCGATCTGCTTGTTCATTTCCAGACCCACTCCAAAAAGATGTATTTACAAGTGTTATGTATGTCTAGATCAGGGCTGAAGGCTATAAAACTGAGATTGGAAACCAGTTTCAAATCTCAAGCATCTGATTGTACCAGCCAATCAGATGCTTGAGATTTAAGACTGGTTTCCATGCTCTGTTTTATAACCTTGGGCACAGCCTGCACATTGATGCAGTCTGTTCAGTAACTTAAATGTTCCCAGTTATCTCTGACTAAGAAGATAATACTGTGTAGATCCAGCTTTACATTGGTCAGTCATGGGATAAGCTGTTATCATGTAGTAAAGGATTATTTTAATATTGCTTGGAAAATATCAGATTGCACTATAAGTTGTATACATGAATTTTCCTAAAGTTGTAAACATTTTGATTTCAGTAATCATGTACAAGTGCAGTGCTATGGCAACCACTTGTGGCCACTGTATTTCCATGAAAACTGATTACAAATGCGGTTGGTGTGAAGATACGTGCACAATCAACAGTATGTGCACCAAGGTTGCTTGGCTACCTAGCACATCCACATGTCCCAATGTAGAAATCACCAGCGTAAGTTCACATTTCTGAAATGTCATACAAGTTGATGATTTTATTTCAGTGGTAATGTATAAGTGTCTGTCTATGGCCGACACTTGTGGTAGTTGCATGCTGATAGCAGAAAATTATAACTGCGGATGGTGTAATTTTGGAAGTCAGAAATGTACGAGCGAGGATCAATGCCTTCCAAAGGAAAGCTGGCTCAGTAATAAACAAGCTTGCACCAATGTGGAAATTTCATTTGTAAGAAAAAAGCACTGATTGATTGTGTGCAGAATTGTGTGGCTTGTGTGTGTTTGGGGGGGGGGATGTGTGGCTCAGGTATTTAGGCAAATGTGTGGCTTGTGTCTATGGGAAGGGGCACATGTGAGACTCAGGTGTGTAGGCAAATGTTTGGCTCGGGTGTGTGGGCAATTATGTGGCTTTAATGTGTGGGCAAATGTTTGGCTTGAGTTGTTTTGCTGTGAGGAATTGAGGATGACAGATACATTTAATAGTTTTGATCACAAGCTTACAGATGTGATTGAATGGATATAGCTATTGTTTGAAAAAGATTTTTGTTGGTGTTTTGGTTGATTGAAATTATTGCTTGTTTTAGTTTTCTGTAGTGAGGTGTTTTGCAGTAACCTTCTGAGCAATATTGAAATAGCAATAACCAATGTACATGCATACTAGTTAATAACTCTTCTTCAATAATTTAATAATTATCAGTCATCAATGCTTGAGTTAGTACCACAATTACACATCATCTTGCCATTGAGCTAACTTAATTCTCTAAATGTCACTGTCGGACTACCAGATCAGCCATTTAGTCTAGTGTGGAAGAAATACTTTCATTCAGCTTTTTGTAATTATGAGGCTGTCTATTCAATACTGATAGGGTATATTTTTCAGAAACCTATTTTTCTAAGTTAAGTGAACTGTGTAGACCCTGAACAGACTGTGTAGATGTGTACTTTTATCCAGTGCCCAAGGTTATAAAACTGAGCATGGAAACCAGTCTCAAATCTCAAGCATCTGATTGGCTGAAATGGCGACCAATCGCCATTTCAGCCAATCAGATGCTTGAGATTTGAGACTTGTTTCCATGCTCAGTTTTATAACCTTGGGCACAGATGCTTGAGATTTGAGACAGGTTTCCAATCTCAGTTTTATAACCTTCAGACTAGGACTACACTGGTTGTAGATGTAAGCAACACTGTACTTTGCTTAGTGCCACTTAAAGGGTTTAAAAGGTTTAAGCCTCAGTGGTTTGGTTTTTTGCACTTGTAGGATGGAAGAAACAACGCTTCTGCACACTCATTTTATGAAAGGTTTGCAGTTTAAAAGACTATATAGTTGGGCCCTGGACCCAAGATTATAAAACCAGCCTTAAATCTCAAGCATCTGTTTGGCTGAAATGGAGTCAATCAGATGCTTGAGTTTTTTGATTGGTCTCTAATCACAGTTTTAAAATCTCCAAAAGTCCAAGTTTTCAGACGATTATGTCGTAGTAACAATGACTAACTGACTTCAGATTGAGCCTCTGACTGGACCATCAGAGGGTGGCACGAAGCTGACGATCCTCGGCAAGAACCTGGGTAAACAGGCACAGGATATCATGGGCGGTGTCAGCGTGGCCAATGTTGAGTGTACTCCAATAATAGAGGAGTATGAAGCACCTCATAAGTAAGTGTAACCCATGTGTGTGAACAAGTTTGAAAAGAACAATACTCTTTAACCCTTCACTAGATATGACTTTTTTGGAAGGGTGAACAGTGTAGATCCAGATCAGATAGCACATGTATGTCTTCTGATCAGGATCTACACTATTTGCTTTAGAATAGTTTTATTATTTCTGACCAAGAAGTGACCAGTGAAGATCGAAATCAGATTGCCCTTTTGTGCCTCAGATGGCACTATTTGGAGAACAATATTGATTGTTCATAAAAAATTTTGTAAAAAATGTATTTAATGAATTTATTTGCTCTAAAGTGAGCAGTTTAGACTGCAATCAGACTGCTAGGATGCACTGGCACAGGCTACAAAATTAATGAGACCAATGCTGTGCTTAGACTTCTGGGTGGATAAGTGTAGTATCATGAAGTTTTCAGCATTTACTGCAAATGACATTTTCATGCAGTCATAAGTTCGTGCAGAAGTATTGTTATCATAAGATTAACAATTACTTTTTAAAATTGTGCTTGGTTTTCAATTTTTGCATGTCATCCCTAGCACGAAATGAGCAAAATGAAATATCTTGATGCTGCAGTTACAAACTTAACACTTCACAACATATATACGCATTTTTACGCATGTGCTTCCAGTGTAAATCCAGATCAGCCCGCACGTCCGTGTTGTCTGATCAGGACTGCTTTGGTCTCATTTTGTTCAGAATTAACCTAATGAATCAAAAAGTGAACAGTTTAGATCCTGATCAGGTGGCACAGATGTGCCAGCTAATCTGGATCTAAACTGTTCACCCATGCAATAAAGGAGGAAAGGGTTAAATGAAACAGTTTTCATCAAACCATCTCATCACATCCTGTTTCAGAAATGAAGAAAGGAATACATGAAGTAAAAGGTTGGATTGTGTTTATTTGTATTTCAGAATAGTATGTAGGACTGGCAAGAAGGATAAGTACAGGACTGGTAAAGTGACGGTGGTTATTGGTCATACATACAGTGCTTTAGCCAAACAGTCTTTCACCTATGTGGTAAGTTTATCTGTTATAAATAAGTAAAGGAAAGTCGAGCCGGCAGAATTGGTATCTGATTATATATATTAGAAATAAGATTTTTGAAAATTAAAAAGAACCCTCAGAAATGCAGTTTTACAAAAAAAACCTTGAAATTTCTTTTGTCTAAGAATCAGATTTAAAATTCCAAGAAAGATCCATGCTTATCTGACTTAACTAATAGCAAGGTTTTTGAAAGTATCAGTTTATTAAAATGCTACAACTACGAACATTTTTTGTTCTAGGACCCAACACTGGACAAATTTCACCCTGATAAAGGTCCGCTGTCTGGTGGCACCAAGATACAGATTGAGGGAACCCATCTCGATGCAGGCACTAACGTCAACATAAAAATAGGCTTCATAAATTGTACAGTTACTGAGTAAGTCTTGCTTACTGTTAAATTGACTAGAGGGGCCAGGGGGGGTGGGGGTGTTCTGAATAAAATAAATTTTTATATTCAAATATTACATATTCTTTTGTAAATTGAAATTATTTCTTGTAGATAAAAAAGTGTTGAGTAAAAGCTGTTTTAAATAGTTAAAATAACAGAATCATTAATAAATTACATTATTTAATTTTTTTGTAATTTAAAAGTTCATTTTCTTTTAGAATCATTGTAAATTTCACATTTTACATTCTTAATGTGATGGAGTTAGTTCAACTGTGGCAAGGTTACAAGTTCTTATAATTTGGTATCATTTAATTTCAAATTTAATGGACAAATTTACACACACAAATGAAAAATCATACATTCATGCGAACTTGAATTTGCATAACTGTATTATTCTATAAAGACAAATTTTAAGTTTTTAACACTGCTTAATTTCACTAGAGTTTAATTTCACGCAACTGTCCTAGTGCGAAATATGCAAAAACACTCCTACAAAATAAAATTATTGTACAGTAACAGATTGTCAAAAATGGAAGAAATACCTCAAATTTTAATATTCAAACACAATTTTCAGGAGGTCTGAAAGCAAACTGACTTGCATAACAAACAAAGCATTGATGAATACCACAGAGAAAGTTACAGCCGAATTTGATGCTCAGCATGTTGACAGCAGCCTGAAATTCGAATATGTCAGTGATCCCAACGTGACGTCAGTTCAGCCATTAAAAGGAATAATGAGTGGTGGCATCAAGATAAATATCACTGGCGTGAACCTCGAATACACTCAGATTGCTCAAATCATACTGCGACAGACAGAGGATCGGCGTAAAAGGAGTATAGAGAATAGACGGAAAAGGAGTGTTCGAGAATACTATGGGGTAAGTGAATTCATGTCAAATTACATTTGTATGCCTTGTGTTTGACCATTCATACGTATTGGTATATCAACCAAATCCTGTGGCATCAACTTCTCAGTTACTCTTTGCCAGATTTCTTTCAAACTTGCACAGATTATCAGGCAGGATGTGTATGTAATTGTAAGAAAAGATTTTTTGCAACCATTTTTACCAGAGTTATGGCCCTTTGTGAATTTTAGTATAAAAATATTGTGGCATCAACTCCTCATTTACCATAAGGTAGATTCTTTCTAAAATGTTGTGAAAAATCTTTGCGATGGTATTGATCTTTATAATTCTGTAGAATAAATGTGAAAATCTCTTTAGTTTCAAGTGTACCAGATTAATTTCTGACCAAAAAGCAACCAGTGCAGATCCTGATCAGATGGCATGGATGTGCTGGCTGATCTGGATCTACACTGGTCGCAGATGCGTAAAAAAGTGTATATATGGAGGAAAGTATAATTATTGAGGTGGTCTTAATTTCTGGGTGATCATAATGAGGGTTTTTACTGTAGATTATACATATATATTCTACTTGTCTTTCAGGATTGTGACTTGGCTTCATCAGGTGAAACGCACATAATATGCTACTCCCCTCACATCCCCAACAACACAGTAAAGGTCGAAGGCAATGGTGGTATTAAGTTCTCCTTTGTCATCAGGTTGGACAATTTGTACATCGACCGAAAAGAAACATTCATCATTTATGAAGATCCAGTGTTTGAAGAATTTTCTGGAAGCATGGAAAAATCCTACCAGAGTAAAACAGACAACTACCTCACTATCAATGTAAGTCTTACTTTATCCATTCCTCCATATATAGTATATCTGTAAAGCATGGGCAAACACTGTAGATACAGATCAGCTGACACATATGTGCCTTCTGATCAAGAACTGTTCACTTTTTGATTTATTAGGTTATTTATGACCAAAAAGTGAAAATTGCAGATTCTGATCAGGTGGATCTACAATGTTTGCTCATTATATAAAAGTTGTATATATGGAGGAAAGGGTTAATCCTTTATTTCAGGGATTACGCTTTTATCACTTGTACATTCTAATCTGGATCAAAATTATACGCTCATAGATTTATTATATCGTTTATGACCGTGTTGTAAAAATGTAGATCCTGATCAGACTGCATGGATTTGCAGGCTGATCTAGATCTACTCTAGTCATTTATAAGCCTTATATATGGAGTAAACTACTGAAATCAGGCCAAAGATCATAATCCTGGAATTGAAAATTGGTCTGGATATTCTGGCTTGTGATTTGATGAAAAGACTTATAACTTGAACTGGCATTGGAAACAAGTCTCTAATCTCAGCTTCCCAACTTTTCATGGTTTCTTGCAAGGACATTGAATAAAAAATAACAAAACACTAGTACCAATCAAAGGCCTTTGTTGAGCCATTAATGATCTTTATGCAACTTCTACATTGAAATTATGGAATTTTCATTGTCATCCAGTGCCAAAGGTTATAAAACTGAGCATGGATACCAGTCTCAAATCTTTTCCAAACTCAGTTTTATAACCTTCAGCCCAGAAAGTTATGTATTAAAATGTTGTAAAATTAAATTCAATTATTCTTATTGTGAATATAAATATAGCTTCTATACTCTTGCAGGGACGATATATGAACTTGGGTTTCAATACCACGGATGTTACTGTGAAAATCGGGAAAGATTTCTGTAATGTGACATCTATAGACAAGAACGGACACCAGCTGAACTGTAAACCTCCTAAGAAGCAGCCTCCTTCTGAGAAAGGAAGCAAGTACCCAGAGATTATTGTAAGTTCTAAAAATAGCTATTATGAAAAACTAAGGGAGATTTTGAAAGCTTCAGTAGGATAAGTAGCGCATCACTCTTACATTGTCACTGACTCAGTTAAAACAACCATATGCCATCAATAATCTGGTATCAGTTAGACTGTATTCGCACTTTTTCCTTAAATAATTATTGGTTAAAATAACCTGACCGAGGAGTCCTCATATACAGTAAGACTGCATTTGGGACTTGCAAAAGTGGTACTATTAATGTAGTGAGCTGGGTCCTTTTTTTTTGGATAGAAAATAGTTAAAAAATGTAACAACGGACAGTAAAATGTGTTGTTTTTTTTAAAACAGGGATATCTAAACTTTGGGGATGTCTTTATGAGGGTTTTCACTTTTTCCATTTGATGATTGTTAGTCATTTTCCTACTATATTAGGTACAAGTGGGAAGAAACTTCAGCAAACAGATTGGCTACCTGAAGTACGAGAAACCGGAAATCTTGCCACTTCCTGTGATTATCGGTCTCAGTGTTGGCGGAGGTGTCCTCTTCCTGGTCGTCATATTCTTCTTTGTTTTGTGGTGCATCAAGTCGCGAGAAAATCTGAGCATGAAGAAAAAATGGCAGATTCAGATGGACAATCTTGAGGTGAAGGTCGCAAAGGAATGTAAAGAAGGTAAGACATTAACCTTTTGCAGGATGTATACACTTTTTATCAGTGAATATTCAGATCTGCCTGCATATCCATGCTCTCACCTAATAGATTTTTTTTCGCTACATTTCAATGCGGTCATTTTGATAAAGATAAATAAAATTTTTTTGGTCACTTTAACCATAATCTTGTCATTTTTAATGACATTATCTGTGTTTAACCTTTTCCTCCATATATACACATTTTTACGTGTGTACGACCAGTGTAATTCCAGATCAGCCCCCACATCAATGCTGTCTGATCAGGATCTGCACTGGTTGCTTTTTGGTCAGAAATAACCTGATAAATCAAATAGCGAACAGTGCAGACGGCACAGATTTGCTAGATGATCTTGGATCTACACTGTTCGCCCATGCCATAATGGTGTGTATATGGAGGAAAGGGTTAAATTGTTCAAAGAAATTCATTTAACCTGTTTTGCTCCCTGAGAATACCTTTAATATGATAGGCAACCAGCATGGATATGGATCTACTCTAGATACACATTGAATCACAGCCATATATTGTTAATTGTTGTTACATGATTTGTATGATATTTCAGCATTTGCTGAGCTGCAGACGGATATGACCGAGTTGACCAGTGACCACTTTGGCCAGATAGCCATTCCATTCTGGGACTACAGGACTTACTGTATGAGAGTTCTCTTCCCACAAGATGAGGATTCTTCTCACCCTGTCATTCGAGACCTCGATGTAAGTTACCAACTCATTGACACCGCGTTAACCTTTACTCTATATGTACAAGTTTTATCACATGTGCAAACATGGTTGATCCATGCCATCTGATCAGAATCTACACTTGTCAGATCCTACTGTCTGGTGCTGTCGGTGTATTTAACAACATTCCTTTAACCTGTATATTATAATTGTCTGTAACAATTTGTGTCATGACAGAATACATCTATGATACAACAGCTTTTAATAGCTATTAGGATTACTGCTCTTGACTCACAAATGCTTAAGTTACGAAACTCAGTACTGATATAATATATTCACTTGGAACAACTCTAGTTATAACTTTCAATCATTGTTGTGTTGCAGGTTGATCCAACAAGACGAGAACAAATAGAACATGGTTTGAAGTTGTTCTCACAGTTGATAGGAAACCGAACATTCCTTTTAACATTTATCCGTACCCTGGAGGCCCACAAGAAATTCAGCATGCGAGAACGTGTGAACGTGGCATCGCTGATATCTGTTGCTTTGCAGACAAGGATGGAGTATGCTACAGAGTAAGTTAGGTTCTACATGCTTTTGTCTTGTTTGACTGAAAAGTGACAAATGCTTAACGTCTAACCCACTAAACTTATGAAATGTATTTTAGTTTTATTTCAATTTGAACAAGTCTTTTAATAGTCTACACTGCTTTTCAATCAATAAATATTGTAAATCATCCCAATTTACAGAATTTATTGTTAAAAAGCATAGTGTAGATTTTGATCAGACAGGGCAGATTTCTTGGCTAATCTGGGTCTACAAAAATGTCGCTTGTTCTATGACAAGGACTTGAAGGGTTGTGATTGTTTGATTCCCTTTAAAATAATAGACAATCTACCTAAAGAAAGTATAGGGTCCTTATATATTTGCTTTGCGGTGCAAGAATGAGATTTGCACATTAAACATCAAGACAGTAGTAAACTTGATCATGTTACATTATAAATGTCTTCACCTTAATTATTATTATTATAGATTTATATCATTAGATTATTTTTTTGTTTTCAGAATATTAAAGACATTATTGGCAGAGTTGATAGAAAAATCAGTAGAAGGAAAGAACCATCCGAAGCTGCTGTTGAGGCGAACAGAATCAGTGGCAGAGAAAATGCTCACCAACTGGTTCACCTTTTTATTGTATAAATTTTTAAGGGTAAGACATTTGATGTATTATTTAGTAGTTATCTCTAGATATGGAGAATTAAGGCACAGAATTCATTGGTTTGAAATTCTGGGAGGGCAGTTGATAAGGAGGTTATATTTTCTGTAAAATGTTTCAAATATATACTTAAAGAAATTAGAAAGAAGTTGCGTTTCTGATTTCTTCAAATACATGTTATATAGAAAAGGAATAAAAAATGTAACTTCTTTAATCACGAAACATATTTTGATTTAAAGAAGTTGCGTTTCAAATTTCTTTTAATATATGATTTCAAGGATGCCAAACTTTTATTCTAAAAAAATAGGTAAAGTTAAGAGCCGTGCTATCTGATCAGGATCATTTGCTTTTAGAATTATTAGGTTATTGTTTACCAAGATGCTACTACTGAAGATCCTGATCTGGGTCTACACTTGTCGACCATTGTTTATTCATGGAGTAACAGGTTATAGCAACTAGTAAAGAACCGTATGAGACTCCATGGAGTGAAGGGTTAACAAAGTACTATTTCATCTTCACAGCTGTTTTATGACAGTTTGAAAGTGAAATAGCTTTACTGTAGTCTTGCTAATCTGTTAATTATAAATAGTTCATACTTACATATTTCTGGAAGTACATGTAGATCAATCTGTTGATTTGTAGGAGTGTGCTGGGGAGCCATTATTCATGTTATATCAAGCCATAAAGCAGCAGACGTCAAAAGGTCCAGTGGACAGTATCACATATGAAGCTAGATACTCACTCAGTGAAGATAAACTTATACGTCAACAAGTTGATTATAAACCTATGGTAAAGTTTACTGGATATTTTTTTCACAGTTGTTATATTTAGCATTTTGTAATAGTAACTGTAAAGATACACCTTTATTGCTAGGGCGAACAGTTTAGATCCAGATCAGCCGACACATCCGTGCCGTCTGATCAAGATCTAAACTATTCGCTTTTTGATTCATTAGGTTATTTCTGACCAAAATGTGACCAGCCCAGATCCTAATCAGACGGCACAGTTTTGCCGGCTGATCTGGATCTACACTGGTCGCACATGCGTAAAAATGCGTATATATCAAGGAAAGGGTAAAGATTCTTGGGAGTTTTTTCCACATTGTTGTTCAGGTTTGTTTGTTAAATGTTTTAAAGGTAACATGCAGGTATAAGTTCACTGCAGAGCTTCATTTAAGGGCTTGCCACACTCCTCCCAATCCTGTTCATCGATAAATTTTTTTTATCAAAATCTCAATAATGGCAAAATGCCGTACAATGAAACTTTGCACAAATGAATGTTACTGATGTATCTTGATTTTGCATACAGTAAGACACATTAGAATAGTAAAGAAAACAAGCTAGACCTTAAAATTCCTTAAAATTCTATTTACATAAATTCACAAAAACTAAGCGATACAAAACATAATATTAAATTCCCACGTGAGTGCAATGTTACTGACAAGAAAATGTTGTGTACTTTGTAAAAAACTTTCAACTACTTAAATAGAAATCAGTGATTGCCATCCGTTTATGCGACCAGGAAGCAACCAGAAAATTGAGGGTCAAACACACTTTTACTTATATCTCGTAAAGTTTACATATGTAAGTCAGGAGGACACAATAAATTGTTGTCAGTATCATATTACTCATGTGGGCATTTAAAATGATGTTTTGTGTTGTTAAGTTTTTTGTGTTTTCATGTAAATAGACATTGAGGGAATTTTTAGATCTTGCTATTTTTCTTTACTGTTCTAACGTGTCTTACCATCTGCAAAATAAAGATACATTAGTAACATACATTTGTGCAAAGATTCATTTTGCCATTATTGAGATTTTGATAATTTACTTTTTATCAATGAACAGGATTGGGAGGAGTGTGGTAAGCCCTTAATATGGGCAATAAATCCAATATTTTAATAAGACCTTTGATGTATGCAGAAAACAGTTTTCAACATGTTGGCATCCTTTGATTCAAATATGAAGTATTTGTTACCCTCTTTTCAAGCACAAATGCAAATGATTGTACATTATTTGTTGATTGATGTACAATTTAGCAAACGAGTTTCAACATTGACTGAGAAGACCATTCAATAATTCCATATATTCACGTTTTGATTTATGAGTTTTTTACTGACCAAAAAGCAAACAGTGCAGATCCTGATCAGACATCGTGGATGTGCCACCTGATTTGGATCTACACTGTATGCCCATGCGATGGAGGAAAGTGTTAACTTACTTTCTAATTGTCTAACATTTGTTGTTGTTTACAGACCATTCTTGTACAAGATATGGAGCAGTTTGGTCAGCAGTCACACCCTGTCAAAGTGTTAGACTGTGACACTATATCACAGGTCAAAGAAAAAATACTGGATGCAATTTACAAAAATGCTCCATTTAGTAGCAGGCCTACTAAGCAGAATGTAGATCTGGGTAAGTGATTGAAACATTCCAATCTACCTACATGAACTCTTAAGCTATAGTCATAACTAAGTTTCATTTTTGACAAGAGTATCAGCTTACACATCCATATAGTTTAAACAAGGTCTACACTGATTCCTGTTCCAACAGTATCTGCAAAATGACCCCAAATACAAGATTTGCGTTTGTTTACTTGTTATTTTTCTAGACTGTGTCTTAAATCTGAAAGTTTCAGCTTTACAATGGTTCTGTTTTGAAGTGCTACATGTGTTTCTTCGGTATTGTTTGCTGAACTTCCAGACTCTGTTTCCACAAGACATTGTTTATCTTAATGTCACAGTGTTTTTTGGTTAACTTCCAGACTTCTATTTCCAAACCACTTTGATTCATAGGCATTACTCACATTTGTTTAAGTAGTTTTTTTTACTTAATTATCAGACATTTTCCTTTTCACATTGATTCAGAGCTGTTATTTATGTTTGTTTTAGTGTTGTTTGCTCAAATTCCTGGTTCTGAGGACCACAACATGCAGCAAAAGATGATCTTATCAGACATTGATAATACCACTAAACAGGAGGGAGACTTTAAAAAAGTCAACACATTGGCTCATTATCAGGTAACTGAGGTTGTTGTATGTAACTCACTGATGCTTATTGGACACAGATAAAACCATCAGGCAGAGAGGAGATTTTAAAAAGTTCAAATTGCACAAGCAGAAACCTAATCTGTTAGGACATGTTAAAATGAAAAGTACTCAGTGACTCGATGTTAAACTCTTTATAGATATGTTTTTTATCCTTTTGGCAAACAGTGTAGATCCAGATCAGCTGTCTAATTGATGCCATCTGATCAGGATCTGCATTGTTGACTGTTTAATTTATAAGGTTATTTCTGATCAGAAAGTGACCAGTGCAGATCCATATGAGATGAAATAGATATGACAACTGATCTGGATCTACACTGGTAGCACATATGATAAGACTTGTATATATGGAGGAAAGGGTTAAATAGTTAAAGTCTTCATAGTCACTAATCCAAACATATTTGTTACTAGTGTTAACCCAGGTTGGCAGGTTAGAGTGGGTTAAAAGATTAGTCACTATACTACCTAAACTTGTCATGTAGTTTTGTTATATGTTCATTGCTATAATACCATCAGAATTTTAGGTTGGTGGTTTTTATAGTTCTCTCGATTGGACGGCATTTAAATCTGCATAGTCTGTTTAGTGGAGATTTGGGAAATAAATTTCTGTAAAGTAATCCTATGCACAGTGAATAAAATGGCTCAAATTTATAGGGTGGTGTTGTCAGTTACTTTAATTTAGTGGATAATGGGTTAATTGTAATTGTGGTATAAATGTCATTATACAATACCTTGTGTTTCACCTTGCAGGTTCCCGACGGTGCTTATATGGCATTGAATGCTAAGCAGACTCCTTCCATTTATGATCTTTCTGTCACATCCGAGAAGTCTTCCAGAAGTTTTGACTACAGAAGATTTGGGAATACAAAGGCAGAAGATCGTAAGCATTTCAAACCTCATTATTTGTTCTGTATTTGTATTAATTTTTACTGGAGTTGTCTTTTAGTTACTCAGTGAGTCTGACACAGACATTTTATCATTATAGTTCAGATATATGGGTATTGAAATAGAAATAGATCCAATCTTCTTGCCCATTTAAGTGATACTAGCACATATTGGTGTATACCTGAAACTGCCATCTCTTGCAAACAATGTGATCAGGGTCTAAAACGAACTGGTACTTTACTGTAATAGTTCTTTCACTCTGATCCATTTCTACACACCCGGTTCTACATACCCATCAACAGAACTAAAGACATGCATGGACTCATTACATCTCGGTCTTAAGTATTCACCCTTTTCAGCTTAACACGAATAGATGTAGTATGAAAACTTGGGACTTGAAATGTGTAATATTGAAAAAAAGTCAGAGGCATATTGGAATAATCTCAATAATCCTTTATTCAGAATATACTATGATTATCAATTGTTGCCATAAATCCTTTCAGTTCTTCTTTATGGAATGTTTCTTGAACAAATTTGCTTGTTTCATTAAGTAATGCTGTAAACCTTGAACCATTTCAGTAAATCATATATACAGCAGTAGAAGTCCATCATTAAACAGAACAGCCTCACCGGGCAATATCCATGTGGACATTGAACACCCGGGTAACAATGGCAACACTAAGTTGTATCATCTGGTAAGTTCTACACCCAAGTTAATATATTTTTAACATGTTGCTGAAGTTCTGTGCCGCAAATGTTGTGAGCAAGTCCCTTAAGCACATAACAAGGCAGTTTTGATTATCTGTGTGTGCTGGCATTACAGATGGTATAAATCATGAAATGGATAAATATTTTCACCTAATATTTCCTTAATATTTTCAGATTAAATATGTGATGAATTAATATATATTACTTGGCAATATTCCATAAAGCAACATTCTTCCAAACAAAGTAGATGATTAACAAGAAACTTTAAATACATTACATAATTTGAACTCTCTGTTTTTATAGGTAAGGCAGCATGATCAAGAAAATACCAAGGAAGGTGATAGAGGCAGCAAGATGGTGTCTGAGATCTATCTCACTAGACTCCTGGCTACCAAGGTAGGAATTATCTCAAGGGACAGGGAGTGTGTATTAAGATAGGATATATCTATCTACCTCTATTGTGTCGATCAAAAACAGAGTACTAAATTGTATTCTTATTCACCAAATATCTAGTTGCCATTTTGCAAGTAATACATTACAGAAATGTTGAACCTCTGACTGGTTTCATGTTATTTCAGATTACAAAGTGCAGGAATAATCTTGTGAGTTTCTGAACCTTTTAGCTGCTCATCAAGCTGTCTAAATTAACATTTTTAGTTTATGAATATAAAATCCCCATATATAAAATGTGTTCAGAGTACAAAACAAATGACTTTGATTTTTCACTTACGAGTACACATTTATTTTGAACAGCTGATTTTGTATCAGAATAAACTTGACGAAGTAGGATTATTTCTTCCTGATTTCATAAACAGTACACCATTTGATGTTCTGATTGGCTTTGTTTATTTTCAGGGCACCCTTCAACAATTCGTAGATGATTTATTTGAGAGAATATTTAGCACTTGCCATAGGGGTACATCCTTGCCGCTTGCGATAAAGTACATGTTTGACTTCCTGGATGATCAGGCGTTACTACACAATGTTCAAGAGCTGGATGTAGTTCATACATGGAAATCCAATAGGTAATATGACTGTGAAAACACTTCTAGTTTTTATGGTTTAATTTTCTATGTTTTGCTCTTTCAGGTAAACGACCATATTCAAATTCTAAACATAATTTGACTGTGCATTTCTGTGTCATAGTTTTTCAAGGAATTAAGACTAGATATCTTCAGACAGTTGATGTTGTGTACACCTATGTTGGCACAAATGTGGTTGTCTGCAAGAAATAAGTGGCATATTTGTTACGGTTTCTTTTCGTGAAATCACTGTGGGCATCAATGAAAGTAAACTGTGTAGTTAATGGTTATTAGCAAAAGACGACACTGCAAGGCACAAACAACTTGATGGTTACTTTTAATCTATGATTTGCAGTAACAGGAACAGGTAAACCACATGATCTGCATAAGAATATTAGAAACATGCCTAGTGTACATTCCATATTTCACAGAATACATTAGAGTATACATTTAACCACTGATGCATGTTTCTCTTTCAGTCTTCCATTACGTTTCTGGGTAAATGTGATAAAGAATCCAAACTTTGTGTTTGACATTTACAAATCAAACATTGTGGACTCGTGTTTGTCTGTAGTTGCTCAAAACTTCATGGACTCGTGCTCAATGAGCGAACACAAACTTGGCAAGGACTCTCCATCCAGTAAACTACTGTATGCCAAAGATATACCCACTTACAAAAAATGGGTGGAAAGGTTTGTATTTTTGCATTCTAACAACAATTTTTATGCCCCCGCCATGAAATGGCGACGGGCATTAAGAGTTGCTCCTGTCCGTCCGTCCGATATTCTCGTGAATGCAACTCCTCCTACACTACTGGTGGGAATTTAATGAAACTTGACCCCAATGTTTGGCCTGATATGTTGTTGTGCATAAAGGTGGGGTTTCGCCCTTACATGTTCCGTTCAGAAGTTGTGGCCCTTTGATACTTCCATTAACGTTAGTTTTAATAGGAGTATATCTTGTGAACGCAACTCCTCCTACACTACTGGTGGGAATTTAATGAAACTTGACCACAATGCTTGGCCTGATATGTTGTTGTGCATAAAGGTGGGGTTTCGCTCTTACATGTTCCGTTCAGCAGTTATGGCCCTTTGATTCTTCCATTTACATTAGTTTTAATAGGAGTATATCTTGTGAATGCAACTACTCCTACACTACTGGTGGGAATTTAATGAAACTTGACCACAATGCTTGGCCTGATATGTTGTTGTGCATAAAGTTGGGGTTTTGCTCTTTCATGTTCCGTTCAGAAGTTATGGCCCTTTGATACTTCCATTTACATTAGTTTTAATAGGAATATATCTTGTGAATGCAACTCCTCCTACACCTCTGCTGGGAATTTGATGAAACTTTACCACAATGCTTGGCCTGATATGTTGTTGTGCATAAAGGTGGGGTTTTGCTCTTACATGTTCCGTTCAGAAGTTATGGCCCTTTGATACTTCCATTTACATTAGTTTTAATAGGAATATATCTTGTTTCTTATATTTTGTGTTAAGCAAAATATGCATTTTGCCCATAACTTTAAAACTACTTGAGATACTGCCTTGAAACTTGAAATATATTTTCACCATCAAAATCTACATCATAACCATCAAGACCCATAACCCTGCTTCCAATATTTTTTCAAATTATGCCCCTTTTTCACTTACATTTTGTGTTAAGAAAAATATACACTTTGCCCTTAACTTCGTTTGGAATGGAGTGATTTCAAAATAACTTGGCACAAATGTTCATCATAATAAGGCGGTGTGTCGTGACAATACCCATGCCTGTAGGTCCAAGGTCAAGGTCACTGTTACTAAAAATAGAATTTTCTTGCAAAATCTTGTCCGCTCTGTAACTTTGTTATTTCTTATTGGATTTTTAAATAACTTGGTATAATTGTTCACCATATCAAGACGGTATGTCACGTACATGCCCAAGCCTTTAGGTCGAAGGTCAAGGTCACTGTTACTCAAAATAGAATTTTCTGTCCGGGCTGTTACTTTGTTATGAATGGAGGGATTTCAAAATAACTTGGCACAAATGTTCACCATGACAGGGCGATGTGTTGCGTACCATGCCCATGCCTGTATGTCTGTAGGTCAAGGTCACTGTTACTAAAAATATTCTCTTGTCCAGGCTGTAACTTTGTTAGGAATAGATTGATTTCAAAATAACTTGACACAAATGTTCATCATGACAAGATGGTGTGTCCCGTACCATGCCCATGCCTGTAGGTCCAAGGTCAAGGTCACTGTTACTAAAATAGAATTTTCTTGTCAGGGTTGTAACTACCTTAGGAATAGAGTAATTTCAAAATAACTTGGCAGAAATGTTCACCATGACAAGGTGGTGAGTCGTGTACCATGTCCATGCCTGTAGGTCCAAGGTCAAGGGCACTGTTACTAAAAATAGAATTTTCTTGTCCGGGCTATAACTTTGTTTTGAATGGAGGGTTTTCAAAATAACTTGGCACAAATGTTCACCATGACAAGGCGGTGTGTTGCGTACATTACCCATGCCTGTAAGTCCAAGGTCAAGGTCACAGTTACTAAAACTTGAATTTACTTGTTCGGGCTATAACTTCTTTATGAATGAAGGGATTTCAAAATAACTTGGCACAAATGTTCACTATGACATTGCATTGCATTACCCCCAACTTCTTCACAGACATTTCCGTAATGAGAAGACAACAGTGCCACAAATACAAATAATTTACTTGATCATCAAGTTTATGCATATTCTTACAATTACTCGAACATCACTGTCTTTGAAATGCTATTATTCCCATCATTGCACTTAAGTATCTGAAAACGATGCATAGCAGGGGCATCCGTGTCCTATGGACACATTTCTAGTTAATAAATAAATATCATGAGAATTTGTGACTTTGGTGATACATTTATTTTCAGATTTTTTTTTAAATTTTGAAAAAAATTTTTTTATCTGACATTTATACCTAATATGACATGTTTTATTCTTTTTCAGATTTTGATTACATTAGATTTTTATGTCTCCCACTCCAACTTCCCACACATAGTGCTAAACTTTATAACTGTGTTCTAACAAATGACATCAGCTTATTGAAAACGCATTTCCCTATAGAAGAGCTATTTTTAGCCTCATTCAACAAAATGCATTATGAAATTTTATTGAAATGTATACTTCATTTATCGTGTTTTGAACTCTGATGCTATATTGTAAGCTACTTAAATAAGAAGTTCTAGATGTGGTCTTGTGATCAAGAATTATGAGCATCTATCTTTAACCGTTTCTTGTATAGATACACCTTTATTGCTAGGGTGAACAGTTTAGATCCAGATCAGCCGGCACATCCATGCTGTCTGATCAGGATCTAAACTGTTCGCTTTTTGATTCATTAGGTTATTTCTGACCAAAATGCGACCAGTGCAGATCCTGATCAGACGGCACAGATGTGCCGGCTGATCTGGATCTACACTGGTCTCACATGTGTAAAAATGCGTATATATCAAGGAAAGGGTTAAAAATTTTCATTGAAATATTATTTTGTTGAACATTAAAAGAAGAAAAGATTGCCTTAAACTTAAATTAACTTAACTAAAGTACTTTGAAGCCAGATTTAATGATGTTTATTGTAATAAGTGCTGCAACTCACTACAATAAATATCAGAAGTTTCTACTTCAGATAATCACCATTTGATTTGGCACAACGTCACTGTTATTATATACTGAGTAAATCGAAAATGTTTTGAACATCAACTAAATGTACTGCATTCTTTTGAAATGTTCAAGGCTAATAAAAATAATCAATATATTTGGTCACACCTCATGTTTGTTTGTAATTCATACAACTGATTCTACCATGAAAGTCATTTAGTACTTGTTAACTATTTAGTACTTGTTAACTATTTAGTACTTGTTAACTATTTAGTACTTTAGTACTTGTTAACTATTTAGTACTTGTTAAATATTTAGCACTGGTTAACTAACTGGTTAACTATTACAGGTATTATCAAGACATCAAGATGATGCCTGCTATAAGTGATCAAGATATGACGGCCATGATGACTGAGGAATCAAGGGTAATTTATAATTTGTAACAGATATAGATAGTGAAAAGAAACTGTGTGTTGGCAGTAATTGTTGAGTATCAAGATTGTATGTGTTGATAGTTTGTTGCCAAACAGTGGCCGAGTCATAATACTGAGAATGTAGACCATTCTCAAATCTTGGGCATAGCTTAAATGGAGACTGATGCTCATTTCAGCCAATCAGATCCTTAGATTTGAGACTGGTCACCAATGTCAGTTTTATAATCTTGGCACCTGATCTGTTGTGAATTTACACATTAAGTTGTGCTTAGCACTTAAAAGAATAATTTAATGACTTCGTTGGAAAAAAATAAAAAATCTGAAAAAATCTACCTTTGATTTACTAAAAGTATTTTCATGAGCTACCTTTGTATTTAGTACAAGCTACCTTTGCATTCAGTACATGTAGTTGCCATTTACCTTGATAAAATTGTTTCGAAACATTAAGAAATATATTGTCCATCTTGTTATTTATAGTATATTGAATTGCAAAGATTTCAGTTACCATTCGATTTGTTATCACAGTTAGTTTGATTGTATTTCAGACACATCAAGACGAGTTCAACATTAATGCAGCGTTGTATGAACTGTACAAATATGTGGAACTGTATAATGACGACCTGTGTGCTGCACTCGAGGAGGACGAATTCGCTCGCAAAAATAGACTGAACACAAAACTCGACCAAGTTCATATTGCAATGAAAGGGGAAGCATATTGTTGATGTGAAAAGATTTAGATCACAGCGTGTACTGCTTACCTGGGAAATGGAGCTGTTACAACAATAATACCACTTTTCAAGTCAACAATAAGTTGATATCAACTTCTAGTGGACCATAGATTAATATTAGTTTTCAAGTGAACATACCGGGTAAATGATAATATCAAATATAGTAACCAGAATTTAAGAATTGTTCTGCTCATGTCTGGAAAATGGACCGTTCCAGATTAAAGGAAGATAATAAGTGCTACTTACATTGGAAAACAAGAAAAAAATCAACAGGAATGACCAATAATGAACTTGCTTTATATATTCCGAGCGTGTTGATAATGTGCTTCTGATGCTTATAATATTTCTCCTGTACGATAAAGTCAACTTCAGATAAAGGCCACCCTGTGAAATAACTGGTATTACATTTTTTGACAGAATGTTGGGTTAGTGGAAACTACACCTGGCGTCTCTGCTGCTTGCTTGTATGCCACTTGCGGCATCTATTGGTCATTTTGTAGAATTCCATTTTACGTACTTAACTTTTGCTCCAAGTTTACATTTTGTAATGTTGTCACTAAATATTTCCATTTTACTGATACAGAAAAATCACTTGTTTCAAATATTCACAGATAAAAAAGCAATGTATAGTCAATATATGCAATGTTACTTAGTATTATAGAAAATAGGGCTAAAATTGTAATATTTATCAATCATACTGTTATATATTGTTTAGTACAATACAAGTTCATTTTGATAGTTTCAAAAGAATTGCATCTAGAGACTTAAAAGTTTCTTATCCTTAAACAAACAGGAAACAGTTTATTCAAGATACTGGAAATTTATATTAGTTTTTGGGAGGGAAAAGATTTGCAGCCCCTTGATTAGTTGAATGTTAAAGTTTGTTACTGACAAGCCACTTCTGGCATCTTCAGTAAATAAAGCTCACTCACCATAATTACGCTTTCATCCATTGTAAAAATAGCACAGAAAATTTAATGATTTTGAAAGATAGTTTTAATTCTCATTATTTTGTGTTCGATACCAATTCTAGTAATGTTTAGGCATAATGTTGTTCCCGTGTTTGTTGTTACACGTTATTGGTTGTCCATTTTGTGGATAGTTTACACTAACACTCAAGGTTTATGTTACAAAGTAGGAGATTTAGGGTTGTGTTAACAGTGATTTACTTTGTATAATGCTCAGTAGTTTTTCATACTCAAAACAATGTTGATGAGTTTTTAATACATACACTAAAACATTTGACAGAAACATGCATACCCAAAAACTAGATTAATGCCCTTTGTTTACAAGTTTAATGTCGGTTATTTTCATGCTTGTCAACAGTGGTTGACAAGTTCAACTTTTAAGATACATTAATGCAGAATAGTGTATGTCATTCATCAGTATTCATAGGTGTAAAATACAACCATAGGAGTTATGGTAAAATATAACCATAGGAGTTATGGGTAAATGTAACCACAGGAGAAATGGATAAATATAATCACAGGAGTTATGGGTTAATGTAACCACAGGAGAAATGGATAAATATAACCAAAGGAGTTATGGTAATATATTTCCATAGGAGTTATGGTAATATATTTCCATAGGAGTTATGGTACTGTATTTCTGTGGAGTTATGTTAATATATTGCTATAGGAGTTATTGCACTATATTTCCGTAGGAGATATTGCACTATAATTCCATAGGAGTCATTACACTATATTTCCATAGGAGTTATGATAATATTACCAATTTATAACCCATGGAGTTTTGGTGAGCCTTTAAAAACCAGTTACTGCTGATTATGGAACTGACTGTTGTCTTGTTATAAAGTTTTGTGATTTCTTTTATTTCAATAATCAATAAAACTGCAATGTGACCATTCTGCTTAATATTGTTCTTAACTTTTTTACTGATCATTCAAATTGCCATTTTGGGTGCTGTTAGTGAACTTATAACCCTTTACTCTGTATATATGTGTTTTAACTTATGCATGAAGTGTATATCCAGATATGCTGGCACATCTGTGCCATCTGATAAGCACTCCTTGCATCTTTGTCAGAAAAAAACCTTATGAATCTAAAAATGAACATATGTGCCAGCTGATATGGATCTACAATGTTCACCCATGCAATAAAGGTGTATGTATGGAGTAAAGGGATAAACAAGTGGGTTACAGGAACACTGCTGAACTAACAAAATTACATTTAATAATCAGCATTTATGTTTACCAGGAAATTATGTCTACTTATGTTATGTCCAGTTTGAACTAGTAGAATGTTAAGAGAATGGTCACATGGTCTTATATCATGTATGCTCATATATAATGTGTTCATAGCTTGCTAAACATAATTTTTGTTATTGCTAAATCTGTAGAAAAGTTTGTTGTTATATACAGTTGCACCCAGTTAAATTGGCAATATTAACATAACAGATAAAAGAAAATAGAGGCTACTTTAATTGTAATAAATTGATAAATTTTAATTATTCATTAAATTGCTATACATTTCTTGAAGATCTTTGAAAATAAGGACAGTATCACTCGTCAAGAATGAAAATGAATGTCTATTTTGCAAATTACAAATATTTCCAGTTTAGCTCGGTATAGCTGTGCTGCAATTTAATGAAATTAGAACATTTCTATGTTTGTGACATTGTTGCAGGTTGTTTTGGAGATTTAAAAAAAATGTTCATTAATCTGGGATGAATACAACAACCAACCATGTGCCTGTCATTAACTTAGAAATTCAAAACACAGCTTCAACTTGTTTGCTTAGGAATTATTTACAGAAAATCAAGTTTATGTTTGATTCATCTTTAACAATGGCCTTCAGTATCATGTTAAAGTTTTATATGTTTGATTTTATCTGGCAACTCCTAACAGAGGTGTACACAAAAAGGATAAGGTGTTATATTACCAATTACCATATCTGCAAAGAAACCAGGGTTGGAGGTTATAAAACTGAGTTTGGAAACCAGTCTCAAATCTCAAGCATCTGATTGGCTGAAATGGCGACCAGTCAGTTTATAGTTTACTGGTTTTATATACAATAGAGATAGTGAAAATAACATCTTCATTTCAACTCTTTATGCCACAGGCCTCCCTGGTTCATATCACCCCAAGTCTACAGTTTCTTTTTCCACCAAACATAAAACCAGGAAATAATTTGTATTCCTACAGAAGTCATTTGTTAACCATTAAGCTTCCTAAATGTATTTGTTAGTTTCAGGCTTCCAAAATAATTTGTATTGTTAAAATCAAAAGCTTTGCTCACGAAATGCTACATTGTATTTATTTTTCCAAATTTAATAGGTAAATAAATGACAAAAAAGGACCATTTATTGGTGTCATCAAGTTTATTAACAAGCTTTCTTCAAATACAAAACCCTTGTATTTAATTTTTTCAGGAGCCTTTTTTTCAGCAGGTGTCTTTTGTTAACATGTGACATTTCAAAATTAAGCTACCATTTTTTTTAATCACTGCTTAGAGTTTTACTGAAGTTTTATAGGTGTATGTAACAATGCTTTTGACGTTCACTCATCTTACTATGTGAAGAACTGTTATACCAATTTACTCACTGTGTTTGTGCAAAGTACTGTTATACCAATTTACACACTGTGTTTGTGCAAAATGTTGTGCATGCGCACAATTTGTCCTTGACATTTTCCCATGTATAACATCATTCAGTTTATTCTAGAGTGTAGCTTGCTTTCGACCATTTATCTGTCGTGAACTTTCTTAAACCTTGACTCCATATATATCCCTTTTAACGCAAGTGCGACCAGTGTAGATCCAGATCAGCTGGCACATTTATGCTGTCTGATCTGAATCTGCACTAGTCGGATATTAGTCAGAAATATCCAAATGACTATTAAAATGAACAGTGTAGATCCTGATCAGATTGCACATGTGTCAGCTGATCTGGATCTACACTTTTTGCATGTGATAAAACCTATATACATGGAGTAAAAGGTGATTTAATTGTAAAACATTATTATTTTTTGTTACATATTTTTTGTTTCAGAGAATTTATTAAACATCTCAGTGACTGTTTCCTTTCAAATCTTCCATTTTAATTATAGGCTTTCCCCCGTTTTTCTTCGGGAAGCCTGAAAGTATGGGAGTGCCTTACATTTAACTTGGCAAGGCCTGACAGTATCTAGGTTTGTATTTACAAAGCATTGTAATGTTTGAACTGTGCCCAAGGTTATAAAACTGAGCATGGAAACCAGTCTCAAATCTCAAGCATCTGATTGGCTGAAATGGCGACTGGTCGCCATTTCAGCCAATCAGATGCTTCAGATTTGAGACTGGTTTCCAATCTCAGCTTTATAACCTTCAGCCCTGTAAGTTTTATCAGAGATTTTTTTTATTTCAAGCATGTTGATTTAGTTTCTGTCACACAAGTCAAGAATTTAGAATTATGTCAGATCTTAATTTATCTTGCAGTGCTTTGTGAAAATAAGCCAGACAACATTATTATATTGAATTATCAGTATTAAAGAGAACATGTGCTTGCTTTGTATGTACATGTAGTATATTTGTAAGGCATGACTGGTGCTATTTAAAGAACAGCTGTTTTTTTTGCAAACAATATTATTAGAGGTTTTCCTATTCTGGCACAAATATGGAATTAAAAATGTTTGTTTGCCTTTAGGTAATATGATTTGTTATTGCTTTTAGTTTTATGAATAATTTGATAGTTTTATGAATAATTTGAAATTTTCAATATTTTTTTTTCTTCGTAAGTGTAGAAAAAAAGAACAGTTGAAGTGATGTAATTTAACCCTGTTCTTCTTATAAAAACCTGTAATATCTGTGAAAACAATTTAGATTCCAGATCAGATGATGCAAATGTTCCAGTGATCTGGATTTACAGTTTTCACACATGCGATAAAAGTGTATAGATGGATTAAATAGTTAAATTACATTGACATTACTGTGCACAGCAGTAACATGTCTACCAGTATTCAGATTAGATATTTTTGTCTGCACCTTCACCAGAAGTAAAATTATTAAAAAAAACTAATGCAGGATATGGAACTTTGAAGGAATTTCAACTAAAACCAAAACAAGGGCAAATGAGATCAAAATTGAATCACACGCCAAAAGTAAATGTATTTTGGGATGATTTAAATAGGTTAACTTTTTATCTGTAGTCCAAACACTGAAATATTATTAGCATTATCTCCAGCTCAACCCCTCATTAATAATTTTTTTTTGTTGATTGTTTTGTTGTTTTATCAGATGAAAGATTCTAGTAGTAGATTCTGTTAGTTTTTAGACGTTTTTTTTGTAAATATTGCCACGGTGTCTTTCAGATGAGTAGGTGATTAGTGTTTTGCTTGTATTCACAGTGCATCTTAGAAAATTGACTTGACACTTTCCTTCATATATACACATTTTTATGCATGTGCGACCAGTGTAGATCAAGATCAGTTGGCACATTTGTGCTGTCTGTTCAGGATCTACCCAGGTCACATCTTGGTCAGAAAAAACGTAATGAATCAAAAAGCTAACAGTGTGGATCCTGATCAGATGGCACATATGTGCCGACTGATCTGAATCTCCACTAGTAGCAAATGTGTTAAAAGATGTATTTATGAAGTAAAGGGTTAAGGGGGTTGGGGTGGGTATATAAGATATTAATGCTTTCTTGCATTTTTCCTGGATATACTTAAAAAGTTTCTGTTGATAAATCTGATCAATAAAGCATTTCCTTTTATAATTAAAGTTTTCAACTTCCTGACAAACACCAAGCACAAATGAGTAATAAGTTACACTATTAATGACTTCTTGTATTGCCTTAATTGGGGTGTTCCATTCAGTAGCTTTAGAGTGTTAGTGAATAGTCAGAAGATATATCAGGGCTGAAGTTTATAAAACTGAGATTGGAAACCAGTCTCGAGCATCTGTTTGGCTGAAATGAACAAGTCTCCATTTAGGCCAATCAGATCCTTGAGATTTGAGACTGGTTTTCATTCTTAGTTTTATAACCTTGAGGCCTGATAGCCTCTGATGACTTCCACATTAACTCTAGTGGCTAAGTGTTAAAAACTGTTCCTTCCAGGTTTCTGCCAGCTGCCTCTAAGTAATGTACAAGAAGTCACTTAATGACTGATTTACTTCAGAAGCAGGTGTTTTAATGTCATGCTTAATTTCTGTAATTGTTTGCATTGATTGTTTTTTAAGGACAGGTATATACCATTGTAAAATATGCATAACTTTCAAGCTCACAACTCAAAAGATTTAGTTTACAAAATAGATTACGTTTACTGTTTACTGTGCCATAGTTAACAAAGTCACATCATTTTAGACTCCTCTTGTAATGATTGTGTTTTGTAGATCTTGTAAAAATCATTTACATTTCGGCTTTGAATGACTGTAATATAGCATAATTGTTACACACATTGTACATTTTCTACTGTTTTATATGTGCAAATCATGTAAACATCAATTTTTATATACTTTTTGCATATAATTAATTTTGTTATGCAACTTTGCATTATTAGATTGAATGATAATCTGCAACTTATTAAGAAATTAAAATGTAAAGAAGCATTTAGAGTGTTTGTTCTCAATATTCTGTTTTTAAGCCTTTCCTCCTTGATACACATTTTAACACATGTGTGACCAGTGTAGGTCCAGATCAGCTGGTACATTTGTGGTCTGATCAGGATCTGCACTGGTAGCATTTTGGTCAGAACTAACATAATGAATCCAGTGTAGATCCTGATCAGACGGCATGGATGTGCCTGCTGCTCTAGATCTAAACTGTTCGTCCATGACATAAAGGTGTGTATATGGAGGAAAGGGTTAAGCCTGCACCTATCAGCCATCTGATTTGGATCAGCACTTGGTGAGAACTAACCTAACAAACCAAAAAGCGAACAGTGCAGATCCTAATCAGATGGCACGGATGTGCCGATTGATCTGGATCTACACTGTTTGCCAAAGCCATAAATGCATATACATGGAGGAAAGGGTTAATAACATTTGAAATCAGATACATACTGACAGACCAGTAGCCATTATTGGAATGGGCAATATAATGGCCGAGGCCAGTCTAAGGCTAAAAGTATACCAAATACTTACATTTCTATTGTCGATCTCTAACACCAGGTCTCAAACAAGGGATGAACACAAGTTCCTATTTCAAAAATCTATAAAAGGTGTTTTACAAACAAAAGATCACATTCTAAACTCTATACTTCTGGATTATTCTGGAATTCTGTTGATGCTGCTGTGTATTGTTAAGATCAGAGGACAAAAAGGTCCTATAATGTGGCAATCCATGTTGTCTAATAGGAACTCTGAGCAGTGGTAACTGTCTGAATTCTTGACAAAATACCATAATGATGGTGTAACCAGGCATCAGTATTATAAACAAGATTGCCAAGGAGCCACAAAATATGCCCATTCAAGAATTTGCCATTTTTTGTGCCAGTAAATGGCCATAACTCTGAAGTGGCTGAAGCGATTTAGATGGTCATCAAACTTGGACAAGATATTATGTCATTAAAATTTTCCCCAAAGTTTCATGAAGATCGATTAACAACTGTGAGTAACAGAGCTTCGCTGTGGATTTCGCCCAGGCACCCTCCTGTCATGGTTGTTTCCATAATATGACCCGTCTTCGATGGGCGTATGAAAACTGTAGACCAATTTAAGTTTTCTAACAGATAATTTGAAATGCTTGATAAGTCTAATAATCCAAAGTCTCTTACCAGACCGGGTGAAAGTTAGCAAACTAAGCTTGCAAATAAGCATCTAATCATCCCCAAGGGATTTAAATACTTACAGAACAAATCAGATAGTATAGCAACGTTTCGTTGAAGGCTGGGCATATAAGATGTAATTTGCTTGATTTCAGCACAAGCTAGAACTTGGATTGCGATACAAATTTACTGTGTCTAATTCTAACCCGCACAGGTTTTAACTTTGGTTCATTGTGATACAACTGGGGTTGAAGAGCACAGTTGAAAAAGCAAATATATTGCTAATTAATGTAAAAAAAATACCTTTGTCAAGAAAAACAGTGGTCTCAATAAAAGATGAGAGCGGGAATTCCCGCTGGCGATATATATCCTTTCTTTAGATAACAGCTGCTATTTATGTTTTGAGCCTTCATTAAACCCCCTTCTACTTTGAAAGATGAGATAAGTGTCACAAAAATTTGGTTTTATGTATGGCAAATATCACATCTAGAATGTGTGAAAACTACATGAAATCTTGATTTGCATAAAATCACCTGCAGCATATGACAGGGTCTTCATGCATCTGTCTGTCCATGTGTGTGTCCAGATTTCATATTAACAAAGCTGCATCCCTTGATGGAATCTCATGAAACTTTGGTCATTATGTTCACCTCATCAGGACAATGTGCAGAACCTATCTTAAAGCCTGGTCAGCTTAAGGTCAAGGTCACCAATGGTGTTTGAATGTTAGAGCCATGTATTCCATGTCTGCTTAAGAACATCTAAACCCCAGTACGAACTTAATGAAACTTCCATCAAACGTTCACCTCGTTTAGGCAATGTGCAGAAACTATGTTCCAACCTAGACGGCTCAAGGTCAAGGTTACCAGTGGTGTTTAAAGGTTTGAGCCATGTATTTTTCATGTCTGCTCCAAAACTCCTGTAAGGAATTTTGTGCAACTTGGATCAAATGTTCACCTCATGTAAACAATGTGCAGAACCTATCTAGGTTTCAACCATCCCGCTCAAGGTGAAGGTCACAAGAACAGGTCAAAAGTATGAGTCATGTATTTTGTGGCTGCTCCATAACTTCTAAATACCTGAAATTCGGTCAAATGTTTCCCTCATTGAGCAGCAACAAGCCAAACTAGGGATGTTATTTATGTAAAATTACTGTAAAAAATGTGTTTTTTCCCTGATTTTGTTATTAACATGATCATTATCATGATTAAGGACATGATGCAATCTTAAGGTGGGAGGGGCAGGAAGGGGGGTGGAGAGCTACTGCCCAGCGACTTGCATTTCCTTTTCAGCATCAATAACCATTTCAACATACAATAATGCGGCAGGGGATATTGCTGTCCTTCTGACTGCCTTGTTTAAGAATTACATATAATACTTAATTAAAATGTTAGTGCAAACAACACTCTCCTGTAAGAAAAAAAGAAAACTAAAGAATGTGTCACAGCCTTTTCTTAATGTTTCAGGCCCTTATCCAGGATACCTGATGTATTTAGCAATGTCAAAAGTAAATTCACAATTTACAAAAGAGTAAAACATTCTGCAGAATATAAGAAGTCACATCCAGACTTTATACAGCAGTTGTAAATTGAGCTTTTATAAAGAAGGAACATCAACTACAAAACATATACGAGTATAAAACAGCTGTAAATGAATGCAAGCAGATGAGTCAAAACAATGTCTCGACAATGTACTGTATTATAAACATTATTATACAGGCTCTAACCCTTATTCCATAGACACACATTGACTGTGAGGGCGAACAGTGTAGATCCAGATCAGCCTGCACATCTGTGCCATCTGATCAGGATCTGCACTGTTTGCTTTATGATTTACGAGGTTATTTCTGACCTAAATTCGACCAGTGCAGATCCTGATCAGATGGCACGGATGTGCCGGCTGATCTGGATCTACACTGGTCGCACATGAGTATAAATGTGGAGGAAAGGGCTAATTAAAATACAACAGGGCCCAAGATCATAAAACTAAATCCGGAGATCAGTCTCAAATCTCAAGCATCTGATTGGCTGAAATGGCGACCAGTCGCCATTTCAGCCAATCAGATGCTTGAGATTTGAGACTGATCTCAAAACTTTGTTTTATGATCTTGGACCCTGTCTTGACACTTTATTTCTTTAACCCTTCTCTCCATGAAGATATCATTGGCAACCAGAGTAGATCCAGATCACCCAGGACATCTGTGCAATCTGATCAAGATCTATACTGCTCAGTCAGAAATAACCTAGTGAATCTAATAGCAAACAGATGTACAGGTGATGTGGATCTACCCTGGCAGCACATGTGATATATTATAATAAGCCATACTCCATGGAGTAAAGGGGTAAGGTATGGATTAGGGTCAACATAATAATTATATTTGATAAACTAAGGATATTTGAGTGTTGGCTGTCCGTCCAATATCAATTCTCATTTTCGAAATATTGATTTTAAACAAACATGTGCAAAGAAAAGAATAGCCCAAGGTTGTGCTAGTGGTTAACATTGTTCCTTTTGGCACAGGTAACTGCTGCCCTGTCAAAGGGACATGTAAAACAGCTGTCAAACACAAATGTCTAGGTTTCAATGCAGTTTACCGCGCTTTCTTTACACTATACAGTATATTA
Organism: Corbicula japonica; assembly: GCA_038501625.1. Taxonomy (NCBI): domain Eukaryota; kingdom Metazoa; phylum Mollusca; class Bivalvia; order Venerida; family Cyrenidae; genus Corbicula; species Corbicula japonica. Next base: position 6,660,257 of record JAZAYU010000017.1, on the reverse strand, counting down.
GTTCATGATTATTAAAATTAGTATGTTTAACCTTTTACTCCATGTGACATGGCAATTATTCATGGGTAAACAGTGAAGATCCAGAACTGACAGCACATCCATGCCATCTTTCCAGGATCTACACATTTTTGCTATTAATTTATTAGCTTATTTCTGACTAAAAAGCATAATGTGTAGATTCTGGTCAGATTGCACAAATTAACCAGCTGATTAGGATCTACACTGTTCGCACATGCCATAAAAACCATGAATATGGATTAGAGGGTTAACCCTTTCCTCCATACATATGCCTTTATGGCGGGCAAACAATGTAGATCCAGATAAGGATCCTTGTGTCCAAGGTTATAAAGCTGAGCATGAAAACCAGTCTCAAATCTCAAGCATCTGATTGGCTGAAATGGCGACTGGTCGCCATTTCAGCCAATCAGATGCTTGAGATTTGAGACTGGTTTTCAAACTCAGTTTTATAACCTCCAGTCCTGTTTTCCTTTTTTTCAAGTTTTGGTCTGGCAGAATTTGATTCGGTCGGACAGATTTTCAGATTTGGTCTCACCAAATGTCTGACACTTTTTTTCAACTTTCGGGATGTCTGTCAAGGTCACAACTAACCTATTAAATCTACAAAAAAGGTGAACAGTGTAGATCCTTATCAACCGGCTTGGATGTGCAGGCTGATATTGATCTAGACTGGGTTGAAGGTTATAAAGCTGAGCATGGAAACCAGTCTCAAATCTCAAGCATCTGATTGGCTGAAATGGCGACGAGTCGCCATTTCAGCCAATCAGATGCTTGAGATTTGAGACTGGTTTCCATGCTCAGCTTTATAACCTTGGGCACTGGTTGCATATGGGATATAAGCCATATCCATAGTGCAATGGGCTATCAAAAAACAACAATTTAATCTTCAAATTGTTAAATTTGCTTTTGAATTTCTACCAGGAGATCTATTCATGATGAACAAATTTATAAAATGTCAGAATGTTGTTTTAGTGACATTAATAAATGATGTAAATACACTTAATAACAGTACACAATGTCACCCAAACGAACTTAAAATCAGTAAGACAGGCATATCTTTTCTGGCCAATCAACATAAGAACATAATCTTGAAACATATCACATTTACATATAATCATTCATGGAAAGAATTTTTCTTGATCTGTATTAACTGTAAGCTTCAAACAAACAGCAACCTCATTCTGGAAGCGATTTTTGTAACGGGTTGTTGTGTGCGTGTTCAAATCATAATCTACGTACTCAGTGTTCAGAACACTTGCATAAACATCACTGTAACCGCCAGCCCTTACAAGTCGCCCTCCATAAATACAGGCCCCAAAGTTGTGTTGTATTCCTTTAATCAAAATTGGTTTATCATGTCCAATTTCTCCATAAGGTTCAATATGGTGTCCTTTTTCGGACACTCTAAGTATATGTCGTCCAGTGACATCTACCAAGAAGACAAGGTCCTTGTACGGAACAGCGACTGTGCACACAAATGGAACAGGCACACTGCTTACTATACCCATTGATTTGGTGATAGTGTTGTATCGAAACAAAGATGTTTCTGTTTGAGTTTTTGTTGCAACTGGTTTCAAAAAGAATATGTTCTCATCAATAATGTAAGCACAAGTTCTGTTCTTGATATAACCTGGGTCCTGCGAGCTTTCCTCACCATGCTCATATTCATTCTTCCTATCGACCTCCATATGCCATGTATTGCTTTCATGTTCACTACTCAACTTACACCGTTCTATGATAATTTTTTTCTCATCTGCCACTATACTGTAGATACTATCTGTTTGGGAATCATGAAGCAAACAGTTATTATCAGACCACTTTAAATGCACAGGTCCCGGTGTCCAGCGCCCAGTTAGTCCACTATAATGGTAAAGTCTTATACCAGTTGAGACAACCAGCTCATACCTACCGTAGTTACAAGCTGTTATATAAGTAATATCACCAGGGTAATCTCTTCCCATCTTTATTTTAGCACAATATTCATGTAAATTGCGTGTGGCTTTGTGATCAGACTTTAGCAGTGTTAACAAGCCATCTTTATCCTCTCTATATTCCATGAATTCAATGCTTCTTGGGTAACACACAGCGATCACGTCCCGATATTTGTGCTCCTTTCTGTGAGATGCTTCTCGCACACCAATGTATTCAAACTGTTTTCTTGGGTTTGCTAAGTACTCCCTACATTTTTGTCTCACACACACAAGGTCTGAACTCTCTTTAATGACGGGATGTTCTAAAAAAGAGTTTTTCATGAAGTCATTGCTCAAAGCCAAATAGTGGATAAGCTTCACTAATTCATTCACATACTGCTTCCTTGCCACTTTATCAGTGTCTATCCACTTGAGCACAACACTGCATACTTCATCTTCTGAGTCTGTTTTAAGACCAACCTTAATTAGATCCTTAATATCTTCCTTGGATGTTTCAGTCCAAAACTCATCCAAATCCTTATATTTAAGAAATTCTTCTGCAATCCAGTATATTATACGTTCTGTTAAAGTTTGGATACCTAGATGATGACCGATTTTGAGGTGTTGGAGATTTCGTTTACGGCTGTTTCTTAGTGTGCTACAATCCATCATGAAAGCTGAACAACCTTCCTCAACTACTGATGGCATCTGTAGGTATGACGCAGCATAGATCAGTCCTTGCACATTATACTTATTGATTTCACATTGTCCAGTATACATGATCTTCAGCACATCTCGAAATTCTGCTTCGTCAATGGCTTTTAATTCTACGACACCTTTCTGCATTTCAGCCATACCTGATGTAAATAGGCCTCTGAAATAAGCACTTCCCGAGGCAAGAATCACTTTATGACATCTGAACATTTCTGATCCACATTTAACTTTGACATCAGAAAATTCATCTGAATTTATGAAATTCTTCATCTCTTTGTACAGATGTGTTTCTGCCAGCAAATTCATTGGTATCTGAAAAACAATTAGATTTTCTTTTATATTAATTATGGGTGTGCAGAACTTTATTTAGTTTTAAACTCTTTAGTGATAAATTCTAACCTCATTTCACTTTTTTAAGTTTTTGTAACACCAAGGTTTTTTAAGGTCGTTTCTATAGCCGTTATTCGGTCATGTTCCCAATAACAAAACATATACTTTTATCTCAATTCAAGAAGAAAAATTCCCAACTGAGTGAATGAATACAAAAATTTCTGACAAAAAAAATCCTGCATTACCTGTGTCATTTCATTAATAAAATATTATAGCTTGTTAGTTAATCTGGCATCCTTTGTTGCTTATACCAGAAATTATTAATAATATTATGGACACAAATTTTGAACATTTCCTCTTTAAAAATCATTAATTAATCATGATAAAATAACCATTTCCTCAACTAAAAACTTATGTCACCTGAAGCCTTATCATGGCATACCAGTATGTGAACATTGTTAATTAACTTAATTTGATTATCTGATTAAACTTATTATACTTTCTTTGAGATGCAAATAGGTGTCAACTACTAACAATTTGAAGGTTTTATCATCTATTGTTTTATTGATAGTTGAACTTTTACTTTCCTGATCTGTCAGGATATCAATTGTTTGAAATTTTATATCAAAAAAGAGTCAATTCAATATTTTAGTATAAAAAATGTAATCCTTCTGCTCTTAGGCAGATTGGAAATTTACCATCTACAAGAAACTATGTTAAATTATTGATATTTGTGGAATTACCAAATATTATATTAGTTGGAACTTAAATATATTGTGTGTGGACTTGACCATTAATAGATATTTTGGAAGTGTCACTGCAACTTGTCTTCACTCTACCCAATGCTATACCCCCGAACTTGCGAAAATAAACATTTTAATTTATAACATTATTTAACATGTGTAAAACTTCATTCCCCAATGATGCACAGAGCTGAACAAACCCACTAGCCCAATGCCCGGGAAAAAAATCAGATTGGACAAGTCAATGCAGAGTGCATATCATTCACAGACCTACCTCAAAAAATGACCAGATTGTCGATTTATCAGTTTTTGCATACAGGGATTTTTTTTACTGCCAGGGGAAGGGGCCCATGCCCTATAATTTTGGGGAAAATAGCATGATTTCTATTTCTGAAGGGGAATGAAAAATCTGATGAAAAGTTTCTTTTTGGGGAAAACTGTATGATTTAAAAAAAAATTTCTGAAGTGCAGAAGGCACCCACCCATAAACGGCCCAAGTAAAAAAGACCCTGGCATACAAGGTGGGACTTGCTGAAATTTTGACCCAGCAAGTCCTAGACAAGGTACATGTACAAAAATAAATATTTGTCCAAACCTAATGCAAAAAAAAAATCCCAATTTCTGGCAAAATCAGCAAATTTCCAGATTCCAGGGGTATTTGTCATATTCTTAAAATGGTGAAAAAAGGTCTGAAAACCCTGCTTTGTTTGAACATAGAAATATTAAGTCTATTTTTGCACATCACAACCAATAACTTCATTTAATAAATAATTTACTCGTAATTTAAGATGAGTACTTAGTTCTCCTGAGTACTTGAAAATTGGTACTTGAGTAAGTACGAGTAGTGAAACCCTGTCATTTATTTCATATGTCAGAATGCCCCACAAAGTGCAAGTTAAAAATATTTATAAAAAGTGAAAGCTTGGAATATGAACATACTAAGATTGCATTGTGACTTGATATAAAACACTTTACTTGATAAGAAGACCATTCATCACATTTGCAACCAGTGTATACCCTGATCATCTATGCATCAATACAATATACAATACAACAATACAATAAGATTTATTTTGAGTCGGCAAGACAAGTACAATAGAATAACATAAGCTCTCAGGAGCTTTTTAACCGACTATAATAACAAATGTAAACAGGGTAAAAACAAGTGTAAAGAGGCTGTAATAAAAGCATAGTTAAATGTTAAACAGTGTGTCATAGTATAAAAAAAACAACACATTTTAAGTTAAATTCTGACAGTTAAAAGCTAATGAACATTAAATAGTTAAGATAATACATTCATTATATATATAGGATTTCTAAAATGTGACATGTCTTAATAGTTAATAAAAGTTTCATTTATCACAGAAGTTTTACTAAGATTTATTTAAAATTTTATCACACATGAGGAGGTTGGCTTCACTCGTGCCGGTGTTTGAATACCAGTTCTACCCAGGAGGTCAAAACATCCGCCTGAAAGTATCACTACTCCATTTAAGTCACCCCTGTCCAGGGGGTTAGACGTGCCACCTGACAACAGAGGGTGACGGAGTGCATCGAGTATCTGCCACCCAGTCACGTTTTGATATAATAAATAAGATAATAAATAATAGTGACTCATTAAAAGATTTTTATGACTAGCCTAAAGTTTATACATTTCAGCTTGCATCTTAGTATAACTATAATTTTTATTTAGAACATATCATAATAATTATTACACTTTTGTTTCACGCGCTAGTCCTAGAGCCTGAGAGCACTCTTAACAAATTCCAGACATCAAGAACAAAACAGTCGTAAATATACAAGCATAGTTTTACAAATTGTAATAGTCAGTTTCACAAATATTAAGTCATATGTTATAAGTGACCATAGTAGCATGGTGAACAATTACCATTGAAAAGGAAGTTGACAAGACTTTGCACATTAATAAAGTTGATATGGTGCAATCGTAATTTTTACTAATTCACAGTTTACATGCAATACACCTGCAGTCTTTACCATTCCAAGATGCTATAAGATTTTTGAATTGACTGAAGTTTGTGGTGTTTCTGTATTCTTCTGGTAGAGTTCCAAAGCACAGGAGCAGCAAACCTAAATGAGTTTTTACCGAATTTGGTAGATTTAACGCTTGGAATTTGTAGGATGTTAGAGTATCTGAAGCTGTAGCTGACATTCTTTTTTTGAACAATATTTTCCAAGACAACTGGAGCTAGACCATTTAAAATTTTAAAAGTTTCTAACGCCATTGTTCGCATGCGTCTAATGTGTAGGCTTGGGAGATTGATCTTAGCGAGAAGTTGGTCATAGGTTGATGTATAGTCTGAATATACAAAACGAAGTGCTCTTTCTTGTAATTTCTCCATCTTCATTGTATTTGTTGTAGAACAAAAATGCCATGCCATTGGACAGAAGTTAAAATTTGACAGTATAAAGGTGTGAAATATACTTAACCTGTTAAGTTTACACAAGTTTTGCCCAATTCTTTTCATAATATTTAGCTGTCTACCTGCCTTTCTGCATAGATTACTTATATGAACATCAAAGTTTAAGTTGTAATCAATATCTATACCTAACAGTTTTACAACATCATCACATGACAGTTTTGATTGACCAATATTGAATTCAGGTTTCTTATCATGAGTTTTTCTTCCGACAGCTATAGCTTGGAATTTATCAGGATTTGCCTGCATACAGTTAAAACTGAACCAATCAATTAGAATTTTGCTTTCTTCTTCTAGTACGGATAAAGTTCGTTGTAATTTGGTGAGTGAAATGAAAGCGTGTTGTCATCAGCATAGTTATAAAGGTTACTTTTCTTAACAAAACAGAATATATCATTTATAAAGACATTAAAGAGAAGAGGGCCAAGAATAGACCCTTGAGGTACCCCCTTTTTAATGCTGTCCCATTTACTTACTACATTTCCAATTTTTATTTGTTGTTTCCTATCTGTAAGGTATGCATCAAAGGAGTATAATAAGAGTTTGCAAAATTCACAAAAAACACATACAGATAATGATGTACAGGTTTTATGGCATGTGATGCCTATGTAGATCCAGCTCACAGGGCTCATCCTTGTCATATGATCTGGATCTACACTGATCACGTCTTGGTTAGAAATAATTTCAGGGCTGACAGTGGAAAATATTCGTAACATGTTAAACTCAAAGTCAAACACTGTCAAAGATATGATGAAATATGAAACATAAGATGACCGAACAGGCATTTAACAAATGTTGGTCCTTAATGCATTAAGGTCAACACCTCTTTTTCTTCTTGAACCACTTATAATTGTAGTAGATTTTTCGTACCAGTAGCCTTGGTTTCTCAACTGGTACAAGTACTCTCTGCACGGTAAGCCGGTGATCTGAGGTTCGATTCCTGGTCACGGCTACTCTTTCTAACCTAAATCTGCCACATTGGCATTGTCTGCATGGCGATTACCCTTGAAGCTCCTTGGAGGAAGCATGTGGCTGGGGTATTCAACCCGAACCTAGGCAGAACCTTGAGGACATAATTTTCCAAGTAAGTTGTAGAGCGTCGGAAAAGTAAGCCGGAGGTCAGAGGTTCGGGTCCTGGTCGAGGCTACTCTTTCAACACAAATCTGCCACATAATAAACAGACCTCTCGTTTAGAAATCTGAGAACATTCACATTTACATACATATCATCATTTTACCTTCTGTATGATGTCATCATCGTTATCAGAGACGTATTCTTCCTCCACACTGACAACAAACTCTTCCTCTTCCTCCTCATTCGTGCTGTTCGCCAAAGAATCATCTGAACTTTCGTAACTATCTTCGTCGATGTCATCAAACACAAACGGGAAACCGATAGGAGAGTTAGGCAATCCATATTCGTCCATTTTAAAATGGAGTGTCGATTTCCTTATTTATTTTATCACGTAATTTCTTCTGTCACAGAACACCGCTAGGCTATGTATAAAACGGTATACGGACATCCCGGACCAGCGGACATCCCGGACCAGACAACCCGGACCATATATAAGGACATCCCGGACCACATTATAAAACAAAGATCACGGTCCTAGACTTTTACTCCGTCGTTATCAGAAAATAAACGACTTAGTAAACAGAAAACTACAGGCCTCTGATTTGTGTTTGCCGAGGTCATACTTACTGTTTGTGTCTATTTTAAACTTTTATCTCCAGCTTCTTATCAACAAGGCCTTTTGCTCATTATGATAACTCCAACAAATAAAATAACTAACAAACATGACATTGGTAAAGAGTAAATTTATGGTTCCTAGTCAAATAGCCCCCAAGTCAAATAGCCCCCCAAGTCAAAATGTCCCCATTTTGGTCAAATAGCCCCCATTATCATTTGGAAATTGGTCAAATAGCTCCCCAAAATGCCCCCCATTTTAATTTTTTTTATATTAATATTATTATTTTGTGGATATTTATGTTAGTGGATAGTTTTGTACACACCAGACCACAGCTCAAGTGCAAAAGATCTCTTGTTTTAACTTTTTTTAAATAAGTTTAAGAATATGTATGTTATGCCACTTCAGACACTATTTTAAGTAAAATACGAAACAAGACAAAATCCTTTAATCTATTTAATTATAAAAAGCTTTAGTAATGAAAAGTGTTTTCTTTTTATAAAAACATGTCAAATACATGAAGTATGATTTTCAAATACCAAATAAGCGCTTTCATATATCCGTTTTATTTCATACAAAACATGGCATACACTTAGAGATTTATATCTGGCAGCATTTAACTATTTAAGCAGTCACATATCCAGCACAAGGCAACACACTTTTTTACTGCAACACACTATTAAATCACATATCTAGCACAATGCAACACACTATTCTTGAACAGACTATTACGAGTCGTCTGTTGGTTTGGGGACTGGGTGCACATATTTTCTTAAGTTATCCAGTGTCACTTATGTCACCTGTCCTGTATAGATCTCATGGTACAAACACACGTCCCTGAATAGACCTAAAAGCCGCCTTCTGGTTGCGCTGAAGACGTTGCTCGGAAACCAAGCGTATCTACTGAGCAGCATCTTAATGCAAAAGTTCATCAGGTTGTAGAAGGGTGGCAAGATTCCAGCACGGATGTTGAAGTGACTGTGCCATCCTGTATTGTAACAGTTACTAACTATGCTAAATGTTTCATTTTTGAAAAGCTCCTGTAATTTTTTATTTAAACCTTGTTTTTTAAGCAACAAATTCAATATTTAGCAATATTTTGGGGAATGTTGATATTTACAGTAAAGGTAAAGATGACACATAATTGACAATGTTAGGAAAGTGTCATTGTGTTTAAACAAAAAGCCCCTGGCAATAAAAGGATTAATGTATGTGGGAATGTGTATTCCGCTAAAGGCTAACTTTTATTTGGTAGGACATTCTGTCAATTGTAATATCTGAGAAAAATAAAATGACATTTTCCTACAGATCGGCAATTCGGGTTCAATCAATCAATTTAAATATTCAGACTGTCAGATTCAATTAATAATACAGCATTAAAATTTTTAAAAACACATATGACAGTTTTTTTATGTACAAAAAATGTGTAAAAAGGATAAATGGCTTCTTCTTCTTTAAATAATGTAAAATGATACTATTAATGTTATAAATGAATTATATCATTTCTGACTAAAAGAATTAAAAACTCAAATAATGTAACAGGGATCTCATTTGTTGCAGATTCTTGCACTTTGATGCAAAAAAATTTGATTTTTATTCACTTTTGACCCTACCTAATTCTGATCAAAATTGTTTCCAATGGAATTTTCATATTAAGTTAATACTGTTTCATCCATTAAAATTAATTAAGATGAAGTTAAATCAATTTTATAAGTACCATACCATACCATAAGTTTATTCAGCATAAAACATCATACAATGTTTATAGCCTACATTTACAACATTGAAAAAGAATGTGTAACAATGGTGAAGACAGCTTAATGTTAACGAAACGTAAGAAAGTACATAAAAGTGAAATGTCCTGGAAAATAATACAATATAACACGAATATCATTAACAGAGGCAGGAAATACCTCAAGACACAAAAATGTGGTATAAAACCTGACAATTGTAAATTTGTACTGCTATTAGCGCTCCGCAGCTTATTTGCAAAATAAATAAATTAAGCTACATTTAACTTAGTACGTTTAGAGTTTGTGGACATTAAGGAGTATAAGTAATAGATGTTCTGTGAATACAAGGTAAGACTCGCAACAATCTGATAATGACCCCTAAAATTTCTCAGTTGGAGTCAAATGATTCTTGTTTTCAAAAGCAGTTGAAATCTCTGATATATTATAGCGTGACTTTAAGTTGTGCAAACAAAAATTGTTTGAAACCATTGGTGACCTTTGTTTAATCACGAAAGTGTGAACCAACATGAAGATTTCTTCAAAAGATGCTTGCACAGTGTGATAATTAAAGTTGTAGCCCTTCTTTAATTACGCTTTCAATTTGTGGAAGATTTATCATTACAAAATAAACTTGATAAATATGACTTTAATAATGATTTTTTTAAGTATATTCTAAAAAACATAATATAAACTTACATTAAATACAAATGTGAAAAATATCTGCCAATAAAAATGAAAATACTAACAAAATCAGAAATTCTAATTACATGCTTTAAAATAAAATAACTTACCTTCCTTGCACATGTAAATAAGAAAAATCCGGGAAAATACGCGAAAATCTTCAGTAAATCAGAAAAATAAAAGTGGGGGCTATTTGACCAAATTGGGGGCTATTTGACCAAATTGGGGGCTATTTGACCAATTTTTTCCTAGTGGGGGCTATTTGACCAAAAGTGTGGGGGCTATTTGACCAAACTGGGGACATTTTGACTTGGGGGCTATTTGACTAGGTACCAAATTTATATGCAACTGTTTGTGATAAACAAAATAGGTACAGTTTACATTTTAATATGAAATAGGCTATGCCTAGGTACGGCAAAAGCATTTTCCAAATAATACAACTTCATTGATATAGTTTCCTTGAGTTCTGATTGAAGAAATCGTCTTTTCAACCTATCTTTGATCTTGACTGGACTTAGGGATCCATTTGGTACAAGTAGCACTGAACGAACCAATTGTTCACAATTACAAAACATAATACTTGGTGCAGTCAGCAGTACTGGAACCAACCTGTAATAAGAATGTCATACCACCAGTCTTTATATTGTAAAAAAGAAATAAATAAATAAATTGCAAATATGCAGTTGTCAGGAAAGCACCTTAATCGATTTTAAGGTAATGAATTACAACAACACAGTCAGAATCATATGCAGAATCATTGTGGTAGAAAAATATGCAAGCCAGGAATTTTTTTCAGAGACCAATGACAACTGAACAAACCCAAGTCCAGAGGAGCGGATCAAAACAATACATGTTTAAAGCTGGACTCTGATATTGAGGAGTCTCCCAAATGTTACATTTTATTTCTTTTATTGATCATGGGTCCATCATGATCTACATATATATTCTGGTTTCTTTGAACTCTTCCAGTCAGCACTGTAAAATGGTTGTTCCACAGTCCTCGAGTAAACATATAGTATTTTTGATTTTGTTAATGGTGTGTATGATTGATATGTATATTGTGTCTGGCTCTGCATAGTAACATTGATAATTGATATTCTCTTTAACAATGTATCAATGTTAATTTGCAAAACATCATGTGCAGCTTTAATCTTACACATTGTTGCCCAGCCATTTCTTAGAATCATTGAATTGCAATACGGAGTGATGGAACCATTGGTTAGGCCATGAGTTGCAGTAGCAATATCTTTCCACAGAACCCAGTTCTCAATTATATGGTTGCAGATCATAATCCTGTAGTGAAAAGTTTTAGAAACAACTCCATGTAGAGCCATGCTGAGACAATGGAAAAAAAAAACAGTTGCCATTCCATGGCACATCAATATTTGAATACTGAACTCCATTAGTACACTTATTGTTGCAGTGGCCTGGTTGCTTTTTCTGGTTGTTTTATTACTTGCTGAGTAACTATGTTCTGTTGATATTGAAGTGTCAATTTATTGTACACTTTGTTCATTTATAGCATTAAAAGTGTTTTGGTCTTATGCATAAAACCCTTCTTTCAATAACACTTGGATTTAACGTGTAACTATGCTCATTCAAAATGGTGCAATGCATTCTTAAAATTCTGTTAATCATAAAGAATGTTAAGTTTATATATTTGCATGTATCGAAATTTGTTATTAATTAAAAATTATAATAAAAATAAAATAAAAAAACAATTTAAGTGATGGAATCGACCTGCATATTTATCATTTACATTAATAGGACGAATATAGGCCTAAGAATTACAAGTGCTCTTATGCCTTAGTCTTAGAATGATCATGGCTGAAACTCCTATGCAACAGATTTGAAATGATCGTCAATGTACAGAAAAATTTGTTATTTTCATAAAAAAAAAATTTAAATTAATTGTACACTGCTGTAGATATTTTACCCACAAATAAAATGGTGTGCCACTACTTCGGTATAGCTAGAGTCTAGTGTGCAGCAGACGTACACCGTTACACGGACCTTAACAGGAATTAGGTTATTAGCAAACAACGTTGTTTGACTGTGTAGCAAAATAATCATGCCGGCGTTCTTTTTGAGAGCGAAATACATTGAACCGAGAAAAACAAATCTTTTGTGGGATAATTTAATTTCAGTAGCTTCTTGCTTATTTATGACGAAAATCGAAAATGGTTAAAATTTGCATGTATGGAAGAGACCGTTTAAATATCTTTAAAACTTCCGGAAGTGAATGGCCGCTAGAAAAGGACACGGGTTAATATCCCTCCAACTTATCACAATTAGTTTTTTTCAATAAATTTCATTGTTTTTAAATAAACTACGTGTTACCTATAAGCGGCAACGCCCGGGCGCTTCGCGCCCGGGCTTTTGCCGTATTAAACCAAAGTAACTAGAATGTGTAAAGAGATGTACAGATTATTTTGCCGATGGGATATGGGAAATCTCTTACCTATATACGTAATTGTGCAGCAATTACATGTTGTATGTTTAACTTAAAGGTTTAACAAATTTCATTATAATAGGCCAATGACAATAAACCAGTTACCAGGTTAAGAGGCATCAAATTGCCATCACCAACTTAGTTGAAATAATGGTAACAATGCATCATAATTGTTATATGATATCTGTTGTTTATCTCCAGCAGCATGTACTTTACTAGCCTTGTAGATAATGAGAATGTGATCTTTTGCATCATTTTTCTGGCCACGTAGAGTACATGCTCTGTTTATCGAACTGCATTTTGCCATTAAATAGATTTTGATATTTTTTACCGTTGTCAGTGCTATGATGGCTGAAGATGGTCCTCATAAGCTGAAAGAACAATTTGTATTTTCAAAAAATTATGTGTAAGCAACATTAAGTTTCATATTAAAGTTTGCGACTTCCACCACTGCCACCATCAGACAACAGGTCCCAAGGTTATAAAGCTGAGTTTGGAAACCAGTCTCAAATCTCAAGCATCTGATTGGCTGAAATGGCGACTGGCTGAAATCGCCATTTCAGCCAATCAGATGCTTGAGATTTGAGACTGGTTTCCATGCTCAGTTTTATAACCTTGGAAACTGATCCCTATGTGTCTACCTGCTATTAAAGGCGACAAAAACATTTCCGTTTTATTCCAGACGTACAAAACTCTTAAAAATAAATCAAACTGATGCCTTAGTTGTTATGTTTTGTAAATCCTCACACATTTTTAAACACTCCTTTTCTTCTAAGTAGGTCCACAATTGGATTTCTATTGGAAATCTTGAAATGCCTCAGTTTCACCACTGTAGCTGTCTGACAGTTCTGAGTGTAAAATTAATGTGCCTCACTTTCAACACTGTTGTTGTCTTGACAGTTCAGAGAGTAAATGTGCCTCAGTTTCAGCACTGTAGCTGTCTGACAGTTCAGAGTGTAAATGTGCCTCAGTTTCAGCACTGTAGCTGTCTGACAGTTCAGAGAGTAAATGTGCCTCAGTTTCAGCACTGTAGCTGTCTGACAGTTCAGAGAATAAATGTGCCTCAGTTTCAGCACTGTAGCTGTCTGACAGTTCAGAGTGTAAATGTGCCTCAGTTTCAGCACTGTTGCTGTCTGACAGTTCAGAGAATAAATGTGCCTCAGTTTCATCACTGTAGCTGTCTGACAGTTCAGAGTGTAAATGTGCCTCAGTTTCAGCACTGTTGCTGTCTTGCTGTTCTACAGGTAGATGTGCCTCAGTTTCACCACTGTTGCTGTCTTGCAGTTCTAAGGGTAGATGTGCCTCAGTTTGACTGTTGCTGTCAGACAATTCTGAAGGTATGTCAGTCTTACCCTGGTTATTAGCTAAATGTTTGTATATGAATCGCTCCGTTTACAATTATGCTCATACTTTTTGTAATCGCACATCATTCTGAGTCTGTATGTCTTTTAGAACTTCTTGAAGAATCATCGCATTTTCTCAATATCTGAAAAGTAGTTTCAAAGTTATGGTAAAATTGTGTAAGTGAAAAAGGGGCTTAACTTGAAAAATATCTGTAGAAGAGTTATGGGTCCTCTTGGTTATTACATAATTTTGATGGTGAGTATACATTCCACGTTTCAAGATGATATCTTAAGAAGATTCAAAGTTAAGGACCAAAGTGCATATTTTGTTTAATGGACACTGACGCCGACACTGAGGTGAGTACTATAACAACCGTTTTCTTCTAATAGTCGAGCTCAAAAGGATAGGTACACCTTATTCTTCCCCAACAGTTCCACTAAAATCTTTGTGTTGAGTTTTGAAAGAAAACACAAATCCAAATAAAATTTTGTTTAAGATCGTTAATCATCTTACCGATATTCATGTTTCCCAAAATTTAGTCTTTAAAAACAGCGCATCAGACCAGGTTCATGTTGTATGTATCTGGCTTGTGTCTACAAAACAGAAGATGTATCCATTTAACATTTAACTGGTCGCCATTTCAGCCAATCACATGCTTGAGATTTGAGACTGGTTTCCATTTCCATGCTCAGTTTAATAACCTTGGGCACTGATTAGCTACTGCACAGTGTTAACAGTTGAGCAAATCTTTAAGACTGACATTATATCAGTTCCTTTACATTTATAACAGGACAGTTTTCCACTTAAAATTGAAAAATAAACATGAATACAACCCACAAATGACATGGATGGCTCCCACAAATGACGTAAACATTGATGTTCATAATTGCTTCGAATTGTGTACAGGAAATCGTGCACAAGGCCCCCAATGAATGATGAACAGGGCACAATATTGAAGTAACAGCCCCACACAAATGAAGTTGAAGGCTCCCAAGTATGATGAACAGTATCCCTATAAGTGATATACAAGGTCTGCACAAATAATCACACAACCCCAACAGTAAATATACTGGATTCTGACCTGATTTTGTACAGGGCCATCAAAACTGACTGAGTAGCGCTTAAAAATGACATGGAGCCCCAAAAGATGTTGCTCATAGCTGGACTGTCACAAATGATCTACAATGGCATTTTCGGGCAGGCAAACATTATGTATATATCTTTATAATAAGATTAACAATTTGTTTTCAAAGATTCGAAATTTGACTAGGTTTTTGAATTCAGTCATTTTCCCTTGCATCATCAAATATGTGCCGAATATTATGATTCCTTAACCTTACCTGTTTTACACGTTCGATGCCATTTCACATGTCTCCGCAAACCGTCTTTACTGCTGTACTTCCTCTCACAACCCGATTCCGTGCAAAATAATATTTTTTTAGGAACGTGGCAAAAACCAATATGTTTTTGGAGGTAACTTCTTAATTTGAACTCTGCATCACAGTGATGACACTTGAAAGGCTTCTCATCTGAAACATAAACAGATGCATAAAAGTTCTTTATCATGTGCCTGACAAATCGCATATCTGAGGAGAAGTCATCATAAAAACCCACCCCGTGAACATTTCAATAAAATATCATATTTCTTGTGAAATGAAATGAAGCAGCATGAATTTCGAGAAAAAAGGAAAGGTGTTAACTTATGCATGTTTCTGCTTCTAACGATGCAAGAATTGTCAGAAAAAGAAAAGTGTATACTTTTTAGCTCACCTGAGCACGAAGTGCTCATGGTGAGCTTTTGTGATCGCCTGATGTCCGTCGTCCGTCCGTCCGTCCGTGCGTGCGTCGTCAACTTTTTCTTCAAACGACTTCTTCTCCTGAACTCCTGGGCCAATCTTGCTGAAACTTGGCAGGAATGTTACCTGCATGAAGCTTTACCAAAATTGTTCAAATGGTTCCAGTCCATTGCCTATCTAGATCACAGAGGTTAAAAATAGATTTTGAACATGAAATTTTAAAAAATCTTCTTCTCTGAAACCCTAAGGCCTAGAACTTTGATATTTGCTGTGTAGCATCACCTAGTGGTCCTCTACCAAGATTGTTCAAATTATAGCCCTGGGGTCAAAATTGGCCCCGCCCCAGGGGTCACTTGATTTTACATAGACTTATATAGGAAAAACTATAAAAATCTTCTTGTCTGAAACCACAAGGCCTAGAGCTAAGATATTTGGCATTTAGCATCCTCTAGTGGAACTCTACAAAGTTTGTTCAAATTATTTCCCTGGGGTCAAAATTGGCCCCGCCTCAGGGGTCACTTCATTTTGCATAGACTTATATAGGAAAAACTTAAAAAATCTTCTTGTCTGAAACCACAAGGCCTAGAGCTTAGATATTTGGCATTTAGCATCCTCTAGTAGAACTCTACAAAGTTTGTTCAAATTATTTCCCTGGGGTCAAAATTGGCCCCGCCCCAGGGGTCACTTCATTTTGCATAGACTTAAATTATATAGGAAAAACTTAAAAAATCTTCTTGTCTGAAACCACAAGGCCTAGAGCTTAGATATTTGGCATTTAGCACCCTCTAGTGGAACTCTACAAAGATTGTTCAAATTATTTCCCTGGGTTCAAAATTGGCCCCACCCCAGGGGTCACTTCATTTGACATAGACTTATATAGGAAAAACTTAAAAAATCTTCTTGTCTGAAACCCCAAGGCCTAGAGCTTAGATATTTGGCATTTAGAATCCTCTAGTGGAACTCTACAAAGTTTGTTCAAATTATTTCCCTGGGGTCAAAATTTGCCCTGCTCTAGGGGTCACTTCATTTTGCATAGACTTATACAGGAAAACTTAAAAAATCTTCTTGTCTGAAACCACAAGGCCTAGAGCTTAGATATTTGGCATATATCACCCTCTAGTGGAACTCTACAAAGATTGTTCAAATTATTTCCCTGGGGTCAAAATTGGCCCCGCCCCAGGGGTCACTTCATTTGACATAGACGTATATAGGAAAAACTTTAAAAATCTTCTTGTCTGAAACCACAAGGCCTAGAGCTTAGATATTTGGCATTTAGCATCCTCTAGTGGAACTCTACAAAGTTTGTTCAAATTATTTCCCTGGGGTCGAAATTGGCCCCGCTCTAGGGGTCACTTCATTTTGCATAGACTTATATAGGAAAAACTTTAAAAATCTTCTTGTCTGAAACCACAAGGCCTAGAGCTTAGATATTTGGCATTTAGCACCCTCTAGTGGAACTCTACAAAGATTGTTCAAATTATTTCCCTGGGGTCAAAATTGGCCACGCACCAGGGGTCACTTCATTTTACATAGACTTATATAGCAAAAACTTTAAAAATCTTCTTGTCTGAAACCACAAGGCCTAGAGCTTAGATATTAGGCATTTAGCATCCTCTAGTAGAACTCTACAAAGATTGTTCAAATTATTTCCCTGGACTTGTAACTTTAAAAATCTTCTTGTCTGAAACCACAAGCTGAGAGTACTTTTGTACTCAGGTGAGCGATATAGGGCCGTCATGGCCCTCTTGTTGCCTGATTCTGCAACTGACTATCTCTATGGTCAACAAACATCATACAGGTAATATACTAGGTAACTTTAACTCATTTCCATAGGGTAACAGTACCTTAGCTTTTAAACAAATGTGGTCATTTCTGACCCATGAAGCAAACAGTGCAGGCTCAGATAAGACAGCACCTATATGCAGGCTGATCTGGATCTACACCTGTTGCACACAAGAAAATGGAGTAAAGTGGAGTTTGAGTTTAGAAAAAAATACAATGAAAGTTACAATAAAATTATTAGTTGGAGGTGACCCAAACTAATAACCCTGACCCCTATTTTACTGCCCACCCCCTTTACCACTAAACGCTTTTTAGGCCAGAGAAAATAAATTATTAGATTCTCATCCAGATTTTGGGAAAAAAAGGGGCGGGTGGGCACTTTTTAATTTTTATTTTTTATTAACGAAGAAGGTATTTCGGGATGGTCGAAAATCCGTTCTGTACGGAACAGAATATGTTTCGATTTTTTTACCAATAAATCTTTTGGGGCGGGTGGTTTTGGACAGGGGCTGGCGGGGATGAGAATCTAAAATATTTTTTTCTCTGTCCTTATCAAAGCATGTAAGTGTTATTTGCTTATACATTTTTCTAAATAAATAATATGAAAAAATTAAAACAACCACTGGTGCAAGGTTTAAAAGAAAAAAAAGGGAAGTAAAAACAGGAGGTGGTAGGGAGAGGGGTGGAGGATAAGTCCAAAAAGTGAAAAAGAAATTTAAATAAGCAAGATAGAGTTATGGGCCTTTGTTGGAAAAGAAGGGGACCAATATTCAGTCCTACCCCATGGGCCAAAATGTGTATATATTCTATTTTATCTCCAGAACATTTGTCTGCAGTTTTAACCAATCTGCTAAATATCACTCAAAGTAAAATACTTACCAGAATGGGTCTGTGTATGGCTATTTAGGTACTTAAGAAAAGGAAATTTCTTCCCACAGATAGAACACACAAAAGTGTGCTTCCGCTTGTTTATATGGAACCGGCTTCTATGTCCAAGCATTAGAGATCTGCTTTCGAAAGTTTTAAGACAAATATCACATTGTTTCGATTCTTTCAGACCGTCATCATGATTTGTCATCTCGTAATGGGATACTTCTTCTGCAAAGGAATCAAATAACCCTTTCCTCCATTATATACAGCTTTACTGCGTGGGTGAACAGTTAAGATCCAAATCAGCCTGCACATCAGTGCTGTCTGATCAGGATCTAAACTATTCACTTTTTGATTCATTAGGTTATTTCTGACCAAAATACGACCAGTGCAGATCCTGATAAGACGGCACGGATGTGCCAGCTGACCTGGATCTTTACTAGTCTAACATCCAAAAAAATGCGTATATATGGAGGAAAGGGTTAAAAAACATATCAGAAAAACAGACAAACTGTACATTTATGTCGCATTAAGTAAACAAGAGGGCCATCATGGCTCTATATCGCTCACCTCAGTACAAGTACTCTCAGCTTTACCCCAGGACCTACATTTAAATAATACTGGTAAAGGGTCTCTTCACAATACTCAACAGGAAATATCTAAGGTCTAGTCGCATTAGTTTCAGAGAAAAATGATTATTTATGTTTTCCTATACAAATCAATGTAAACTAAGACAACCCTAGGGCGTGGCCAATTTTGGCCGAGGGGACATAATTTGAACAAACTTGGTAGATATCCACTAGACAATGCTACATACCAAATATCTAAGCTTAAGGTATTGAGGTTTCCAGTAAGAAGATTTTTAAAGTTTTACTTTTTTACATATTAAGGGCCCCCAGGATGGGGCCAATTTTGACCCCAGGGCCAACATTTAAACAATGTTGGTAAAGGGTCTCTTCACAATACTAAACACCAAATATCTAAGGTCTAGTCCTATTAGTTTTGGAGAAAAATGATTTTTAATGTTTTCCTATATAAATCAATGTAAACTAAGAGAACCCTGGGGCGTGGCCAATTTTGGCCCAGGGGACATAATTTGAACAGACTTGGTAGACATCCACTAGACAATGCTACATACCAAATATCTAAGCTTTAGCCATTGAGGTTTCAAGTAGAAAGATTTTTAAACTTTGCCTTTTTCACATATTAAGGGCCCCCAGGGCGGGGACAATTTTGACCCCAGGGCCAACTTTTAAACAAAGTTGATACAGGGTCTCTACACAATACTCAGCACCAAATATCTAAGATCTAGTCCTATTAGTTTTGGAGAAAAATGATTTTTCATGTTTTCCCTAAATAACTATATGTAAACCAAGAGAACCCTAGGGCGTGGAAGATTTTGGCCCAGGGGACATAATTTGAACAAATTTAGTAGACATCTATTAGACAATGCTACTTACAAAATATCTAAGCTGTACACATTGTGGTTTGTGAGAAGAAGCTTTTTAAAGATTTCCTATATAAGTCTTTGTAAAATGAAGTGACCCCTGGGGCGGGGCCAATTTTGACCCCAGGAAAATAATTTGAATAATCTTTGTAGAGTTCCACTAAAGGATGCTAAATGCCAAATATCTAAGCTCTAGGCCTTGTGGTTTCAGACAAGAAGATTTTTAAAGTTTTTCCTATATAAGTCTATGTAAAATGAAGTGACCCCTGGGGCGGGGCCAATTTTGACCCCAGGGAAATAATTTGAACAATCTTTGTAGAGTTCCACTAGAGGGTGCCAAATGCCAAATATCTAAGCTCTAGGCCTTGTGGTTTCAGACAAGAAGATTTTTAAAGTTTTTCCTACATAAATCTATGTAAAATGAAGTGACCCTTGGGGAGGGGCCAACTTTGACCCCAGGGAAATAATTTGAATAATCTTTGTAGAGTTCTACTAGAGGATGCTAAATGCCAAATATCTAAGCTCTAGGCCTTGTTGTTTCAGACAAGAAGATTTTTAAAGTTTTTCCTATATAAGTCTATATAAAATGAAGTGACCCCTGGGGTGGGGCCAATTTTGACCCCAGGGAAATAATTTGAATAATATTTGTAGAGTTCCACTAGAGGGTGCTGAATGCCAAATATCTAAGCTCTAGGCCTTGTGGTTTCAGACAAGAAGATTTTTAAAGTTTTTCCTATATAAGTCTATGTTAAATGAAGTGACCCCTGGGGAGGGGCCAATTTTGACCCCAGGGAAATAATTTGAACAATATTTGTAAAGTTCCACTAGAGGATGCTAAATGCCAAATATCTAAGCTCTAGGCCTTGTGGTTTCAGACAAGAAGATTTTTAAAGTTTTTCCTATATAAGTCTATATAAAATGAAGTGACCCCTGGGGCGGGGCCAATTTTGACCCCAGGGAAATAATTTGAACAATCTTTGTAGAGTTCAACTAGAGGGTGCTAAATGCCAAATATCTATGCTCTAGGCCTTGTGGTTTCAGACAAGAAGATTTTTAAAGTTTTTCCTTTCGGTTGCCATGGCAACCAGAGTTCTGCATGGAATTGATTTCTTTGAACAATTTTGGAAGAGCTTCATGCAAGGAACATCCGTGGCAAGTTTCATCAACTTTGGCCCAGGGGTTTAAGAGGAGATGTTGTTTAAAGAAAAATTGACAACGCACGACGGACACAGGGCGATCCTAAAAGCTCAGGTGAGCTAAAAATGTGTCTTTTGAACACTGACCTAGTTCATCAAAATAATGTCATAAATTGAAGTAGATTAAAATGGTGTTTTGTATCTATATTTGTAATAAAACTCAATATGAACTAACAAGGACTTGTTTCCATTTCAGCCTATCAGATGCTCGAGGTTTGAGACTGGTCTCCAATTTTAGTTAAGCTCAAGATTGAGTTCTCTATGAATTATACATGTTTGTGTCATCTGTTGGTACAAATTTTAAAACTGTAGACCCAAATTTGATAACAAATATTTATTATTTATTATAATAAGGCCAGACCTTTTATATTTTTTATCTTACAAAAACTCCCGACCGTATTTTTCTAAAATTGAAAAAAATAAAATCTTGATTTCCAATTTTTATTTATTCCGACCGTACCCATTTGGTACTTAAACCAAAAAAACAAAACGAAAGTGAATGAGTACGAATCAAACGATGGAATCGGAAGCTTTCTGGATTGTGCTGAATTGGTTTCTTTTGCACAATAAAAATCAATTATTTTAAAAACAATCCAGTGTTGTAAACCATTCACTATCATGGCCGCCCCAATGCGCAGTAAACATTTTTGAAGCAAAGTTTTAAGCTCAATTTTGGGGCCGAAAAAGGTATTCTTGAAAGCAAGAAATGATGAAACCACTGATTCAACTTTAAGTAACTAAATCCCCGATGAAAACGTTTTAAGAACTATATCTGGTTCCTGTGATGACACATTTTCGACAGACAAGACTGAGATTGACAGCACCAAGTCATTAAGGACATATGAATGCAAATTTGTTCTAATATTCTTGTGTTAATAAGGTTTTTATAAAGTGAAAAGTTTGCTTTACCGAAACAAGCCTTGAAGATAACTTGTGGTGGCTGTATACATGAACAGAAGCCTCAATCACATAATTGCAGCATCAAACATGTTAAAAAACTTATTTACAAATTTTTTTCCTGTAATATATTGTTTTGTCAGTTGTAAGCGGAAATCTAAATAAAAGCAAACTTGTACAAAAGAGGTTTGAAAGTTG
The DNA here is from genome assembly GCA_038501625.1 of Corbicula japonica. Lineage (NCBI taxonomy): Eukaryota > Metazoa > Mollusca > Bivalvia > Venerida > Cyrenidae > Corbicula > Corbicula japonica. Next base: position 6,638,021 of record JAZAYU010000017.1, on the reverse strand, counting down.
ATTGAAATGACATTCACATCGTTAATTTTTGTTTAAAATTTTTATTTTGACCTAACATACTCATTTTCTTCAAGAAAGTTCTCGTAAAACTAAAAATAAACTAGAATGTTGTGTTCCGCGGAACACATGTGTAGCCTGCATGGAAAAAGTTGAAATGTGGGCCTATGTTTAATCATATATAATAAAAATATTTTATTTAAGTTGATTTCAATACTACACCACAGAACACATGTGTCATCTAAATTGCATTTAAAAGGGGAATAACTAAAATAATGGTGAAACCTGAGTTATCATCTTCAAAAATTGGTTTGTAAATGCAGATGAGTTATTCAAAGTATTAAGTGAATTAATTGAACAAGTACTTTCCATTTTACAGGCAACACTAAGTTTCATGTTAAAGTTGCAATTGAAAGGGACATAACTCATAAAATATTGACACTGGAGTTATCATTCTTGTCGTCACAGATGGCATTGTTCATGCTGATAAAATATTCCAAGTATGAAGTGAATGGGACAAGTACTTTCAATGTTAAATGGCAACATTAAATTTCAGGTTAAAGTTGCATTTGAAAGGGGCATAACTCAAAAAAATATTGAAACTGGAGTTATCATTCTTGTCATCACAGATGGCATTGTTCATGCTGATGATATATTCCAAGTATGAAGTGAATAGGACAAGTACTTTCAAAGTAAAAGTCAACATTAAGTTTCATGTTAAAGTTGCATTTGAAAGGGGCATAACTCAAAAAATTTTGAAACTTGAGTTATCATTCTTGTCGTCACAGATGGCATTGTTCGTGCTGTTGCTATATTCCAAGTATGAAGTGAATAGGACAAGTACTTTCAAAGTTATAGGCAACATTAAGTTTCAGGTTAAAGTTGCATTTGAAAGGGGCATAACTCAAAAGTATTGAAACTGGAGTTATCTTTCTTGTCGTCACAGATGGTATTGTTCATGCTGATGATATATTCCAATAAAGTGAATAGGACAAGTACTTTCAAAGTTATAGGCAACATTAAGTTTCAGGTTAAAGTTGCATTTGAAAGGGGCATAACTCAAAAAATATTGAAACTTGAGTTATCATTCTTGTCGTCTCAGATGGCATTGTTCATGCTGAAGATATATTCCAAGTATGAAGTGAATAGGTGAAGTACTTTCAAAGTCATAGGCAACATGAAGTTTCAGGTTAAAGTTGCATTTGAAAGGGGCATAACTCAAAACATATTGAAACTGGAGTTATCATTCTTGTCATCACAGATGGCATTGTTCATGCTGATGATATATTCCAAGTATGAAGTGAATAGGACAGGTACTTTCAAAGTTATAGGCAACATTAAGTTTCAGGTTAAAGTTGCATTTGAAAGGGGCATAACTAAAAAATTATTAAAACTTGAGTTATCATTTTTGTCGTCACAGATGGCATTGTTCATGCTGATGATATATTCCAAGTATGAAGTGAATAGGAAAAGTACTTTCAAAGTTATAGGCAACATTAAGTTTCAGGTTAAAGTTGGGGGACTACCGGACGACGGCACCGACGATGACGAAGACGACGACGACGACGCCGCTTGACAATAGGATCCCTATGTGTCTACCTGCTATTGCAGGCGACAGAAAAAGGTGTGGCCTAAGTATCATGCATGAGTGTTAGTTAACAAAGGAAAAATCTGTCACCAAGGGTTAACAGTTTTGCAGGAACGAGGATCTGCCAAGTTCGAGGATCTGCCAAGTTCCCGCCAAAACAGTTCACCAGAGGTGACAAATTTTTCTACCTTTACCTGATGCACAAGAGCACATGTACATGAATCATGTACATAATAAGGTCGTCCTCTTGTGCATAATATGTCTAGCCATGTACTTAATAATATTGTTCTCTTGTGCATCATTTTTCTGGCCATGTACATAATAAGGTTGTGCTCTTGTGCATCATTTGTGAACATGGCTAGACAAATGATGCACAACAATACAATCTCATTATGTACATGGCAAGACAAATGATGCACAAGAACACAACCTTATTATTAACATGGCCAATAAATGATGCAAAAGAGCACAGCCTTATTATGTACATGGCTAGACAAATGATGCAAAAGAGCACAACCTTATTATGTACATGGCCAGAAAAATATTATGTTCGTGCCCCTACATAATGAAGCATGGTGGCCCTAACCAAATGATCTGAAGCTCCTCCAAATTATGTACAGATTCCTAGCAATGACAAACAGAAAATGATGTAAAGGGGCCACTTGAAAGACGAAAATGCCAAAGATTACCAACGATAAATATACCCGATCCCCATGGATCGTGTACAGGATCACAAAATATAGAACTAACAGCCCCACACAAATGAAGTTAAAGGCTCCCAAGTATGATGTACAGAATCCCTTTGTACAGGGCCATCAAAACTGACTGAGTAGCGCTTAAAAATGACACGGAGCCCTAAAAGATGTTGCTCATAGCTGGAATCTCACAAAATGATCTACAATGGCATTTTCGGGCAGGCAGACATTATTTATATATTTTTATAATAAGATTAACAATTCCTTTTCAAAGATTCGAAATTTGACTGGGTTTTTGAATTCAGTCATTTTCCCTTGCATCAAATATGTGCCGAATATAATGATACCACAGAAATAGACCTTAACCTTACCAGTTTTACACGTTCGATGCCATTCCACATGTCTCCGCAAACCATCTTTACTGATGTACTTTCTCTCACAACCTGATTCCGTGCATGATAATATTTTTCTAGGAAAGTGGCTAAAAACAATATGTCTTTGGAGACGACTTCTTACTTTGAACTCTGCATCACAGTGATGACACTTGAAAGGCTTCTCATCTGGAACATAAACAGATGCAATAAAGTTCTTTATCATGTGCCTGAAAAATCTCATACCTGAGGAGTAGTCATCATAAAAACCCACCCTGTGAACATTTCAATAAAATATCATATTCCAGAATTTTGAGAAAAAAAAGAAAGGTGTTAACTTATGGGTATTTCTGCTTCTATTGATGCAAGAATTGTCAGAAAAAGAAAAGTGTATACTTTTTTGCCTGATTCTGCAACTGACTATCACTATGGTCAACATACATCATAAAGGTAATATACTAGGTAACTTTAACCCATTTTCCATAGAGTTACATTACCTTAGCTTTTAAACTTGTGTGGTCATTTCTGACCCATGAAGCAAACAGTGCAGACCCAGATAAGACAGCACCTATGTGCAGGCTGATCTGGATCTACACCTGTTGCACACGAGAAAATGGAGTAAACTGGAGTATGAGTTTCGAAAAAAATATAATGAAAGTTACAATAAAACAAGCAAATTCGTTGAATTTATATCCCCCGCCGAGTACTGGTTATTACTAACACAACAGCTGAAGTCATAGGGCTTTATTTAGATATTTATTATGGATGGCAAAAAAGGTGAAAAAAAAACTTCAGATGGTGAAAAGGGTTGGGCAGCTCACCAGAATATAAAAATGAGACAAAAAGTCTTCAAGTTGATGAAATGAAGAATGCAGAAGTAAAAATATAGTGCTGTATTTAAAAGAAATCTATGCAGAAGTTGCATAGAAGTAGCATATAAACGAATACTACTCTATATGCATAGTGCATAACTTATCAAAGGGCCATAACTCTGTGTTAAACGGGCAGACCAGAACAGGACAACAATATGGGCATCTTGTCTTGGTATTGATGGTTTCCATAGATTCCTGCTGAGAAATAGCAAGGAAACAAATACTGCTCTACAAGCAAAATGCATAACTTATCAAAGGGCTATAACTCTGTGTTAAAGGATCTGACTGAATCAAGATGACAATATGTGCGTCTCCTCTTGGTATTGATGGTTCCCAGAAAGTTTCATTAAAATCCTTCCAGTAGTTGCAGAGAAATAGCGTGGAAACAAATTCTGCTCTTTTTGCATAAGGTATAAGTTATCAAAGGGCAATAACTCTGTGTTAAACAGTCTGACCGGAACAAGATGGCAAAATGGGCATCTCGTCTCAGTATTGATGTTTCCCAGAAAGTTTCATTTCAATCCATCGAGAAGTTGAAAAGAAATAGAGCGGAAACAAATACTGCTCTATTATGCATAAGTCATCAAAGGGCAATAACTCTGTGTTAAACAGTCTGACTGGAACAAGACAACAATATACACATCTCTTCTTGGTATTAATGGTTCTCAGAAAGATTAATTGAAATCCATCCAGTAGTTGCAGAGAAATAGAGGAAAAGAATACTGTTCTATAATATGCATAATGCATAAGTTATCAAAGGGCCATAACTGTGTTAAATAGTCTGACAGGAACAACAGGATGATATGCACATTTCCTCTTGGTATAGATGGTTTCAAGAAAGTTTCATTGAAATCCATCCAAAAGTTGCAGAGAAATAGCGCGGAAATAAATACTGCTATATATGCATAATGCATAAGTTATCAAAGGGCAATAACTCTGTGTTAAACAGTCTGACTGGAACAAGACCATGACATGCGCATCTCTTCTTGGTATTGATGTTTTCCAGAAAGTTTCATTGAAATCCATTCAGTAGTTGCAGAGCAATAGCATGGAAATGAATACTGCTATATATGCATAATGCATAAGTTATCAAAGGGCCATAACTCTGTGTTCAACAGTCTGAATGGAACAAAACGACAATATGCGCATCTCCTCTTGGTATTAATGGTTCTCAGAAAGATTCATTGAAACCCATCCGCTAGTTACAGAGAAATAGCGTGGAAACGAATACTGCTCTATATGCATAATGCATAAGTAATCAAAGGGCAATAACTCTGTGTTAAATGATCTGACGGAAACAAGACAATGATATGCGCATCTCCTCTTGGTATAGATGGTTTTCAGCAAGTTTCATTGAAACCCATCCGCTAGTTACAGAGAAATAGCGCGGAACAAATACTGCTCTATATGCATAATGCATAAGTTAATGAAGGGAATTAACTCTGTATTTAATGGTCTGACCGAAACAAGACAAAGATATGCGCAACTCCTCTTTATATAGATGGTTTTCAGCAAGTTTCATTGAAATCCATTCAGTAGTTGCAGAGAAATAGCGCGGAAACAAACACTGCTCTATATGCATAATGCATAAGTTATCAAAGGGCCATAACTCTGTGTTAAATGGTCTGACTGGAACAAGACAACGATATGCGCATCTCCTCTTGGTATTGATGGTTCTCAGAAAGATTCATTGAAATCCATCCAGTGGTTGCAGAGAAATAGCTCGGAAACAAATACTGCCCTATATACATAATGCATAAGTTATCAAAGGGCCATAACTCTGTGTTAAATGGTCTGACCGAAACAAGACAACGATATGCGCATCTCCTCTTGGTATAGATAGTTTGCAGCAAGTTTCATTGAAATCCATTCAGTAGTTGCAGAGAAATAACGTGGAAACGAATACTGCCCTATATACATAATGCATAAGTTATCAAAGGGCCATAACTCTGTGTTAAATGGTCTGACCGAAACAAGACAACGATATGCGCATCTCCTCTTGGTACTGATACTTCCTACAGAGTTTCGTTGAAATCCATCCAGTGGTTGCAGAGAAATAGCCCGGAAACGAATACTGCCCTATATACATAATGCATAAGTTATCAAAGGGCCATAACTCTGTGTTAAATCGTCTGACCGGAACAAGACGACGATATGCGCTTCTCCTCTTGGTACTGATACTTCCCACAGAGTTTCGTTGAAATCCATCCAGTGGTTGCAGAGAAATAGCCCGGAAACGAAATTCGGACGGACACCGTGACGCCGTGACAACGTGACACCGTGACGGACGGACAGCGCCAAAACAATATCCCCCTCCCGATTTCATCGGCGGGGGATAATTATTAGTTGGAGGTGACCCAAACTAATAACCCTGACCCCCATCCTACTGCCCACCCCCTTAAAGATAAACTGACACATGCTTAGTTTCCATCAAAATACTTTCCAATTTATGTGATTACCAATATCTCATTTAAATAAATCGATTTCATACGCACAAAACGCCGTAAATTAACATTTACATACACAAATTCAGCGCTCCAAAAATCACCAGAATTTCGAACTGGGCGGAGCTTAATATCGATGACGTCATTAGATCTTTCGCGCTTATGAACGATAGTGTAAATAGTACACTTATTTGGTTAAATTTACAGTGATTTGATGATAAATTTTAATGACAATGGATATTTTTGCTGTGATCGATTGTAAAAAACAATCAAACCAAAACGATATTAGCTTCTTTAGATACTCGAAGGAGAATACAGAAATTTTCGGTTGAAATATGAAAAAGGAAAGGGCGTTACGCTAAGACCTATTGTCCCGGTAAAGGTTCATATATCTGCAAACACGATTAATATCGGCATTGTTTTAAATCCAATTAATAATAATAATAAATGCCAATTAGTTTTCGTAAATGTTTTCAATCCGACGCGTTGTATACTAAATTACTTTAGTTACATGAGGAGTGTAAATACGTCGCCAAAACGTAAGTAAGTTTTGCCACAACAAGACCTGTACTGAAGACAAAAAAGGGCAGAGAAGATTTTTATTAAATATAATAAATATATTAAATACCATCGGTGAGTATGACGTGAAGGCTTATTCGTGTGTAAAATGTTTCAGAAAATATGTACAGTAATACTGGTTTACACATCTTCTATGAATTTCTACGGGATTTTGCAAATATCTTATCTCGTAGTACTTGCCCAACAAAAAAAACAGACTGGCATTGCAGTATTTACTATTGAGTTTACTCTTCTTATTTTCTGCAGTGGGATCAAGAAGGTACAATCAGTACCAATTATTTCGTTAACAATTCGCCGGAAAACGGCTATGTAATTCATATCACTTAATTTAATATAATTATAAATAAAATCTTGCGATAATATTGGAATGCAAAACTTCACATACTTTCATAAAATTGATATACATGACACGTGTCTGAATACTTCCTGGCTCCTGCTTCCCGCGGCTGTAGAGTGCGCGGCATATATCACAAGTCGTTTGATCACCGGATGCACTGATTAAATCAGTTATTTGGGGACTGGGGCCTGTATATCATGTAATACTAAAGCATGGCCGGCAGAGGCCCCAGATAGTTAGCGGCATAGATCACACGCGTGTCACCGAACCAGTAAAACAGAACAGGGACAAGTACCTTGCGCTTTTATGGATAATCAATTAACATTATTTGTCTTGATTAGAGCAAATTTGTACAATATGCTTTCTTTACATCTCTACTTTGTGGCTGTCCGCGAAGGATTAACGAGTATTTCTGAAATGCGTATTCTTAATACGCATTTTTACTAAAACAATAAAGAGACTGTTCAAGTTCTGTATCGTTGTCATTTAAAACCAGATTTAGGATAGCAACACATTTTGATATTTGTTTATAAATCGCCTATTTGCTAAGCGCATAATTATTAATATTCTAGTCTGTATAGCCATAGGCGGATACAAAAGGGGAAGTGACAGGGTTACCCTATATTTAATAGACATATCTTCGTTTTTTTTAAATGTATTCTAAATATTCTATGCAGATCGCTGTATACTAAGCAAAGACGGATGTATAAACTTAACAGAATGAAAAAAAGTATTTTATTTTTATTACTTAACCCCCCAAAAAAATGTTTTAGCGAACGTATTAACTGAGAACCATCCCCGCAAGGATATATCGCCGGAACGGTTTTAGTTAATTTTCGCATCATCAGCATGCATAAACGGTGAATGAAACTGTAAGTTAAATATAATTTGATCGTACATCTACATTTTATTGCATGTCCAATTTAAAATGTTTGTACTATTATCCACCGAAATGACTACATGGGATATATGGTTTCCGAAGCTGTGACTTACAGATATTGAATCGTCATAATCGGACTACTTGTGTTTTGGAAAAATTGGAACCGGACCACGATAAGTATCTAAACATGTGGCATTATACTGGACAAGCACAACTCGTGCAAATATAATGCGAATCGGTATTATGTCCCCCGTTAATACTATTAGCCTATAAATCTTAACGTGCTTGTACAAAGACGCTATTAAAAAGTTTCGAACGCCGATCAAAAAAAGGCAGCAGCATCAGAGTTGATATTAGTGTTTGCAAAAATTATGTGGAAATGCAAAAATTCATATATTAGCAAAGTTACGGACACAGGATAACGTTATTGTCAGATTTATTGATGTATATAATATACGCGACAGATACCCATCATAGCGAACTACGATCCAATGACGTCATCGGTAAACACAAGTTGTTCCCCTTAGATTTTTCGTACCGTGAAATGCGCACAAGAATTTTACTGAATTAATTCAATCAATTCTCGTGTAAATTGTATCATTTGATCATAAAACGATTTTCTTTATATTCAGAATAACATATTTAGTAAATTTAGTACAAAATTTACAAAAGTTAGTATTCATTTGTCAGTGTATCTTTAACCACTCAAACCTTTTAATCGAAGTATGTGTCATTTGCTTTTATACATTTTTCTATAGCCTTATAAATAAATAATATGAAAAAATTTAAACAATCTACTGGTGCAAGGTTTGAAAGAAACTAGAATTTGGTGTTCTGCTGAACACATGTGTGGCTTGCTTGCAAAAAGTTGAAATGTGGGCCTATGTTTTATCATATATGTGATAAAAATATGTTATTCAAGTTGCATTGCAATACTACAAAATTACCAATTTTAATTGATCAGTTATTATCTTGATTGTTTATTTCAATCATAAGCAAAATAAAGTTTCAGGGTGAAATTTTTTATAAAGAAGCACAACTCACACAGATAACTTCATTAAAACAGATGTCATATTACTATTGCATCAAAAGAACAAATACTTTCCAAGTTATAAGCAATTAAGTTTCAGGTTTAAGTTAATTGAAAGGGGCATAACTAAAACAAGAAAAAGTCGTCGCCCCGCGCCGAAAACCAGGTTTTTATTTAATACTTATACTTTTGTAAAGAAAATGTCTGATATGAAGAAAGTGAACTTCTATTTTTAGCAACAGTGACATTGATCTTGATCACAGACTTCTGAGTAGAAATCCAAGTTGTGTCTTGGTATCAGCTACCCAAAGAAAGTTTGGTGTCAATAGATCACAGCTAACCCAAGTAATAAGGAGAAACCTAAATTTCTATTTTAAGCAAAAATGACATTGACCTTTATCACAGACACATGGGTATCAATCCTAAGTAGTGTCTTGATATAAGCAACCCACAAACCAAGTTTGGTGTCAATAGGCCAAAGAAAACTCAAGCTATTGCGCAGAAACAGAATTTCTATTTTTAGCTACAGTGACCTTGAGCTTTATCACTGGCGCCTGGGTAGCAATCTCAAGCTGCATCTTGATATTAGATACCAACACTAAGTTCGGCCTAAATATACCAAAGCAAACTCAAGTTATTGAGGGAAAACTGAATTTCTATTTTTAGAAACAGTGACCTTGACCTTGATCACAGATACCTGTGGCAATCCCAAGCTGTCTTTTGATATTAGCTACTCATATACTAAGTTTGGCATCCAGAGGTAAAAGCAAACTCTAGTTATTGAGGGAAAGCTGAATTTCTATATTTAGCAAGTGACTTTGACCTTTATCATAGACACCTGGGTAGCAATCTCAAGCTGCCTGTTTATATAAGCTACCCACAAACCAAGCTAAGCGTCAACAGGCAACTTGGCATCAACAGATAACATTCACAAAATACTTAACAAAAATCTAAGTCAAAAAGGGGCATAACTTTTGGAAAACACAGTCAGGGGTTATGAAACTTGACCTGGTAATTGGTACTGTGAAGTGAAACAATTATGTAAAGTTTCAAAGCTATACCTTGAATGGTAACTGAGAAAAACACAACTTTCACCAAAAAAATTAACAAAATTTCTAAGTGAAAAAGGAGCATAACTTTGTCAAAATACAGTCAGGGATTATGAAACTTGTCCTGATAATTGGTATTGATATGTCAGACAACTATGTTAAGTTTCAAAGTTGTACCTTGAACGGTTACTGAGAAAAACAAAACTTTCACAAAAAACTTCACAAAATTTCTAAGTGAAAAAGGGGCATAACTTTGTCAAAATACAGTCAGGGATTATGAAACTTGTCCTGATAATTGGTATTGATATGTCAGACAACTATGTTAAGTTTCAAAGTTGTACCTTGAAAGGTTACTGAGAAAAATACAACTTTCACCAAAAAAATTAACACAATTTCTAAGTGAAAAAGGGGCATAACTTTGTCAAAATACAGTCAGAGATTATGAAACTTGTCCTGATAATTGGTATTGATATGTCAGAAAACTATGTTAAGTTTCAAAGTTGTACCTTGAACGGTTGCTGAGAAAAACACAACTTTCACAAAAAACTTCACAAAATTTCTAAGTGAAAAAGGGGCATAACTTTGTCAAAATACAGTCAGGGATTATGAAACTTGTCCTGATAATTGGTATTGATATGTCAGACAACTATGTTAAGTTTCAAAGTTGTACCTTGAACGGTTACTGAGAAAAACACAACTTTCACAAAAAACTTGACAAAATGTTGACGCCCGCCCGCTTGCCCAACAACATACCCCAATCTAATAACCAGGATTTTTCTAAAGAAAACCTGGTTAAAAAGTTAACCAGGAGTTATCATTTTCAGTGTCACAGATGGCTCTGTTGATGCAGTTGACATACAAATATCATATGTAATCATAATAATCATAATCAATAATGACTTATAAATCTTGTATTTCAAATGTTTAAGTAAACATGACAAGTACTTTAAATGTTATAGGCAACTATCATTATCAAAATCATTTAAATGGGGCAAAAGTAAAAAAATAATTAAACAGGTGTAATCATTCTTGTTGTCAAAATTGATTTGTTCATGACGATGATGTCATCTAATTATGCCTCTAATAGGACAAGGACTTAAAGTTACAGGCAACATAAAGTTTCATATTAATGTCATTTGAAAGGGACATTACTTCAAAAATGGTCAAACAGGAGTTATCATTATTGTTGTTACAGATGGCTTTGTTGATGTGGCTTTGATTATGCAGATGATATACTCCAAATATTAAGTTTATAGGACAAGTACTTTCAAAGTTATAGGCAACATTAGGTTTCATATTAAAGTTATCTGAAAGGGGCGTATCTCAAAAAATAGTGAAACAGGAGTTATCGTTCTTGTTGTCAGAGATGGTTTTGTTACAACAGATAATATATTCCAAGTATTGTTAAAGGGAAAATACCTTTCAATGTTATAAGCAACATTTACTTTCATTAAATTCAATTGAAAAGGGGCATAACTAAAAACAAGAGCCAGTCGGAAACGACTGCACGCTCGACTATTCGAAAAGTTGGACTTATTTAAGCACATTTTAAACTGGGCTTCATTTAAACTGGGGAGTGATTCAGGAGTTTATGACACCTCCAACAAACACATGAACAAAAGTTTCTTAATCCAAGTTAGGAAATCAATAAATTACACTTAATTTATTCTTGTAGGGTTTTTTAGGGTTTACACAACCCAGCCCATACACCCCTGATCCCACACCCATCAACCCACTATCCCTGTCCACCTATAGTGGTGTGGTGTGGTGTAGTACAGTATGGTATGCTGGTTGCTGTTGTTGGTGGTGGTGTTGTTGTTGTTGGTGTGGTTGTTGTTGGTGGTGGTGTTGCTGTTGTTGGTGGTGGTGTTGTTGTTGTTGTTGTTGGGTGTTGTTGGGTGTTGTTGGTGGTGGTGTTGTTGTTAGTGGTGGAGGTAGTGTTGTTGCTGTTGGTGTTGGTGGTGTTGGTTGTTGGTGTTTTTGCTATTGCTGGTGTTGATGTTGTTGGTGGTGGTGGTGTTGTTGGTGTTGTTGGTGGTGTTGTTGTTGGTGTCGTTGTTGTTGGTGGTGTTGTTGATGGTGTTGTTGATGTTGTTGTTGGTGGTGGTGGTGTTGTTGTTGGTGTTGTTGGTGTTGTTGTTGGTGGTGGTGGTGTTGGTGGTGGTGTTGTTGTTGGTGGTGGTGTTGTTGGTGGTGGTGGTATTGTTGATGTTGTTGTTGGTTGTGTTTGTTGTGGTGTTGTTATCGGCGTTGGTGGTGGTGGTATGTGGTGGTGGTATGTGCAGGGTTCTCAATAACAGCCGGCCGCCGGCCAAAATGGCCGTTTAAAATCAAGTTTCGGCCGGTTGAAATCCCGACGGTTAAAAAAACGAGCATTGTTGAATGTGTTTATTTTCGGTAATGTTGGTCCTTTTCGGCACTTTCTCCGCTTTCTCCCCTTTGCGCTATATATTCATGTTTCGGAATGCTTTGGATAACAGTCTACATTGCGTTAACGCATGCAAATCGACCCAAAATATTGGGACACTTTTTGAACAAATATTTTTATGCGACCCTTAATATTGGGACACGAAAAAAATTAATTATTTTTAACTGTCCCAATATTTAGGGGGATTACGGTATATATTTTCCAATAATTTGTGATAGTTTGATCGCTCTGTGTAGCGAAAAAGCGAACACAGTCCAATATGTTTTAAAAACGTGATCTGTCAAAATGAAAGAGAAAGTTGGACTGCCAGTTGAATTTGTTTAAATATATCACGGCCAGTTATAAGTTTCAGCGTTGATTAGTGTGTTTGGTCCCCTTTTGCTTGTTCTTGTTTTCATGCTAATCAGTCCCTGTGCAATTCTTTAACTTTTAACCAACCGTTTTCATTTCTGCACTTGTTGTGCATTAATTTTGCCTTTCGTAGTTATTATCGAAGTTCCTTGTTTTGTATGAATAATTTGATGAAAAAAATGAAAGACTATTTTCATATGGTAATTACTGAATGAAATAAAAGAGCAGGGGTTTTTGAAGGAAGAGGGGAAGACGCTGGACGCTGGTCAAAAGGGGAAAAATGCGTGAAAAATACAAAATTGGGGAAAATTTAGTTTATTATACACTCTTACTTGTATTAGCTACAGTGAATGTTTATATCAAGTTTATGCTTCTGTCTATATTTTTTACTTTAGCTTTCATTACCAAACAGTCTATTTAGCATACAGAGGCATATCTCTTTGTTATCTGTTCTTAAACAGTACAAGAATAAGTTTATTTATACTTGCTCACTTTCGGAGCCTGCTTAAAATGTACAGTATCCATTAATTGTGTGTTTTGAATCAAAATCATTTTCAGAAATCTTTTTTTTAGGCCACTGCTTGGGTTCGAGCAATTCCACTAACCCCCCCCCCCCCCCCCGCTCCCTCATAGTGATACGCACATGCTAATACAACACGCGACGAACGATGATAAATGATCACAATAATTCCACGGTACTTTGACTTTTAAATGTCGCGATAATTTATTTTTTATTGTAGTTGTGGTGTGGTGTGATAGTGTGGTGGTGGTGTGGTGGGGGTGGTGTTGGTGGTGGTTGTATGTGGTGGTGGTGGGTGGTGGTGGTGGTGGTGGTGGTGTGGTATGGTATGGTATGGTATGGTATGGTATGGTATGGTATGGTATGGTATGGTATGGTATGGTATGGTATGGTATGGTATGGTATGGTATGGTATGGTATGGTATGGTATGGTATGGTATGGTATTAGTATAGTATAGTGTAGTGTAGTATAGTATAACCACTCAACACTTTCAACCAAAGTATGTTAAGTACATCTGTTTTAAACCTTTTCTATAGCATTACCTATGAAAAACACTAACATTGAAACTTTAACCATAATTTCTAAGTCTTAATTCTAATTTCTAAGCGAAGAAGGACAAAAGTTTAATAAAAAAGCAAGGATGAGTTATGTTCCTTTGAACATCAACCGGATGTATGATAAAATTAAGGTATACAAAGTTTTAAAGTTGTGGTTTTAATAGAATAAAAGTTATAAGGTTTCACCAGCTTGCACGCAAACTTTAACCTTAATTTCAAGTCTAAAAAGGGCAATAGTTTGATATAAATCAAAGAAAGAGTTATGGTTCTTGGTATACATAGTCAGGGTCATGATAGTGAACAAGTTTCAAAGCTATAGTACAAGAAGTATGAAAGTAACTAGCTTGCATGCAAATTTTAACCAGAAATTCTAAGTAAAAAAGGGCAATAATTTGATACAAGAGCCAGTCGGAAACGAATGCACGCTCGACTATTCGAAAAGTCAGAATTATTAAGCACATTGTAACTGGGCTTCATTTAAACTGGGGAGTGATTCAGGAGTTTATGACACCACCAACAAACACACATGAACAAAAGTTTCTTAATCCAAGTTAGGAAATCAATAAATTACACCTAATTTATTCTTGTAGATTTTGTTTAGGGTTTACACAACCCAGCCCATAAACCCCTGATCCCACACCCATCAACCCACTATCTTTGCCCACCTATAGTGGTGTGGCGTGGTGAAGTACAGTACAGTATGCTGGTTGCTGTTGTTGGTGGTGGTGTTGTTGTTGTTGGTGGTGGTGTTGTTGCTGTTGTTGGTGTTGTTGTTGGCGGTGTTGTTGTTGTTGTTGTCATTGTTGGTGTTGTTGTTGGTGGTTGTGGTAGTGTTGTTGCTGGTGGTGGTGGTGGTGGTGTTGGTTGTTGGTGTTGTTGTTGTTGCTGTTGTTGGTGGTGGTGTTGATGTTGTTGTTGGTGTTGATGTTGTTGGTGGTGGTGTTGGTGGTGGTGTTGGTGTTGCTGGTGATGGTGGTGTTGTTGTTGGTGCTGGTGTTTGTGGTGTTGATGTTGTTGGTGGTGGTGTTGTTAGTGGTGGTGGTGTTGTTGTTGTTGGTAGTGGTGTTGTTGTTGGTGGTGGTGGTGTTGTTGGTGGTGGTGATGATGTTGTTGTTGTTGGTGGTGGTGTTGTTGTTGGAGTTGTTGTTGTTGTTGGTGGTGGTGTTGTTGTTGTTGGTGGTGGTGGTGGTGTTGTTGGTGGTGTTGGTGGTGGTGTTGCTGTTGTTGGTGTTGTTGTTGTTGTTGATGGTGTTGTTGTTGGTGTTGTTGTTGGTGATGGTGGTGTAGTTGTTTGTGTTGGTGTTGTTGTTGTTGGAGGTTGTGTTGTTGTTGGTGGTGTTGTTATTAATGGTGGTGGTGTTGTTGTTGGTGGTGATGTTGTTGTTGTTGTTGTTGTTAGTGTTGTTGTTGTTGGTGGTGGTGGTGGTGGTGTTGTTGTTTGTGTTTGTGTTGTTGTTGTTGGTGGTGTTGATATTGTTGTTGGTGTTGTTGTTGGTGGTGGTGTTGGTGTTGTTGGTGGTGGTGGTGGTGGTGTTGTTAATGGTGGTGCTGTAGTTGTTGGTGGTTGTGGTGTTGGTGTTGTTAATGGTGGTGGTGTTGTTCGTGGTGGTGGTGTTGTTGGTGGTGGTGATGGTGTTGTTGGTGGTGGTGGTGTTGTTGTTGTTAGTGGTGGTGGTGTTGTTGTTGTTGGTGTTGTTGGTGGTGTTGTTGTTGGTGGTGGTTTTGTTGGTGTTGTTGTTGTTTGTGTTGGTGTTGTTGTAGTTGTTGTTGTTGGTGGTGTTGGTATGTGGAGGTGGTGGTGGTACAGTACAGTACAGTGGTATGGTATGGTATGGCATGGCATGGCATGGCATGGCATGGCATGGTATAGTATAGTATAGTATAGTCTATGCACCCACCCACCCCACAATTACTCAACACTTTCAACCAAAGTATGTTAAGGACATCTGTTTTACACCTTTTATATAGCATTACATATGAAAAACACTAACATTGAAACTTTAACAATTATGTATAAGTCTTAATTCTAATTTCAAGTGAAAAGGGGCAAAAATCAAATATAAAAAGGATGAGTTATGGGCCTTTGAAAATAAACCCGATGTAAGATAAAATAAAGGTATACAAAGTTTTAAACCTTAATTTTTAAGTCTAAAAAGGGCAGTAATTTGAAAAAAATCAAAGAGTTATGGTTCTTGGCATACATAGTCAGGGTCATGATGGTGAATAAGTTTCAAAGCTATAGTACAAGAAGTATTGTTAATGGTGGTGCTGTAGTTGTTGGTGGTTGTGGTGTTGGTGTTGTTAATGGTGGTGGTGTTGTTCGTGGTGGTGGTGTTGTTGGTGGTGGTGATGGTGTTGTTGGTGGTGGTGGTGTTGTTGTAAATAAACCCGATGTAAGATAAAATAAAGGTATACAAAGTTTTAAACCTTAATTTTTAAGTCTAAAAAGGGCAGTATTTTGAAAAAAATCAAAGAGTTATGGTTCTTGGCATACATAGTCAGGGTCATGATGGTGAATAAGTTTCAAAGCTATAGTACAAGAAGTATTGTTAATGGTGGTGCTGTAGTTGTTGGTGGTTGTGGTGTTGGTGTTGTTAATGGTGGTGGTGTTGTTCGTGGTGGTGGTGTTGTTGGTGGTGGTGATGGTGTTGTTGGTGGTGGTGGTGTTGTTGTAAATAAACCCGATGTAAGATAAAATAAAGGTATACAAAGTTTTAAACCTTAATTTTTAAGTCTAAAAAGGGCAGTATTTTGAAAAAAATCAAAGAGTTATGGTTCTTGGCATACATAGTCAGGGTCATGATGGTGAATAAGTTTCAAAGCTATAGTACAAGAAGTGTTGTTAATGGTGGTGCTGTAGTTGTTGGTGGTTGTGGTGTTGGTGTTGTTAATGGTGGTGGTGTTGTTCGTGGTGGTGGTGTTGTTGGTGGTGGTGATGGTGTTGTTGGTGGTGGTGGTGTTGTTGTTGTTAGTGGTGGTGGTGTTGTTGTTGTTGGTGTTGTTGGTGGTGTTGTTGTTGGTGGTGGTTTTGTTGGTGTTGTTGTTGTTTGTGTTGGTGTTGTTGTAGTTGTTGTTGTTGGTGGTGTTGGTATGTGGAGGTGGTGGTGGTACAGTACAGTACAGTGGTATGGTATGGTATGGCATGGCATGGCATGGCATGGCATGGCATGGTATAGTATAGTATAGTATAGTCTATGCACCCACCCACCCCACAATTACTCAACACTTTCAACCAAAGTATGTTAAGGACATCTGTTTTACACCTTTTATATAGCATTACATATGAAAAACACTAACATTGAAACTTTAACAATTATGTATAAGTCTTAATTCTAATTTCAAGTGAAAAGGGGCAAAAATCAAATATAAAAAGGATGAGTTATGGGCCTTTGAAAATAAACCCGATGTAAGATAAAATAAAGGTATACAAAGTTTTAAACCTTAATTTTTAAGTCTAAAAAGGGCAGTAATTTGAAAAAAATCAAAGAGTTATGGTTCTTGGCATACATAGTCAGGGTCATGATGGTGAATAAGTTTCAAAGCTATAGTACAAGAAGTATGACAGTAACTAGCTTGCACGCAAACTTTAACCTGAAATTCTAAGTCGAAAAAGGGCCTTAATTTGATTAAAAATGAAATAAAGAGTTATGGTTCTTGGCATACATAGTCAGGGTCATGATGGTAAACAAGTGTCTTAAGTCTCAAAGCTATAGTACAAGAAGTATGAAAGTAACTAGCTTGCACGCAAACTTTAACCTGAAATTCTAAATTGAAAAAGGGCCATAATTTGATATAAAATGAAAGAAAGAGTTATGGTTCTTGGTAGAAATAGTCAGGGTCATGATGGTAAACAAGTGTCTTAAGTTTCAAAGCTGTAGTACAAGAAGTATGAAAGTAACTAGCTTGCACGCAAACTTTAACCTGAAATTCTAAGTCGAAAAAGGGCAATAATTTGAACAAAATGGAAGTTAGAGTTATGGTTCTTGGCATACAAACTTCAAATATGATGATGAACAAGTGTTGAAAGTTTCAAAGCTGTAGTATAAGTAGTATGGAAGTTATGGGTTTGTACAGTAGCTTGCACGCAAACTTTAACCTGAAATTCTAAGTCGAAAAAGGGGCATAATTTGATGAAAATGAAAGTTAGAGTTATGGTTCTTGGCATACACACTTGGGATATGATGATGAACAAGTGTTGAAAGTTTCAAAGCTGTAGTATAAGTAGTATTGAAGTTATTAGTTTGTATAGTAGCTTGCACGCAAACTTTAACCTGAAATTCTAAGTCGAAAAAGGGCCATAATTTGATCAAAATGAAAGTCAGAGTTATGGTTCTTGGTATACACACTCGGGACATGATGATGAACAAGTGTGCCAAGTTTTAAAGCTGTAGTATAAGTAGTATTGAAGTTATGAGTTTGTACAGTAGCTTGCACGCAAACTTTAACCTAAAATTCTAAGTCAAAAAAGGGCCATAATTTGATCAAAATGAAAGTTAGAGTTATGGTTCTTGGCATACACACTCGGGACATGATGACGAACAAGTGTGCCAAGTTTAAAAGCTGTAGCTATAGTAGTTTTTAAGATATAGGTAGGTTGCACGTAAACTTTAACCAAAGCGGGACGCCGATGCCGACGCCCAAGTGAGTACAATAGCTCGACATATTCTTCGAATAGTCGAGCTAAAAATACTGAAAAAGGAGTTATCATTCTTGTTGTCACAGGTGGTGTTGTTCATGCAGATGATATATTCCAATTAAGTTAATATGACAAATAATTTCAAAGTTATAGGCAACATTAAGTTCCATATTTAAGTCTTTGAAAGGGGCATAACTCAAAAAAAGTGAAACGTGAGTTATCAATCTTGTTGTCACTGATGGCTTTGTTCATGCAGATGATATATTACCAGTATTAAGTTAGTAGAACTAATACTTCAAAAGTTATAGGCAGCATTAAGTTCCATATTAAAGTCATTTGAAAGGGGTAAAATTAAAAATATACTTATAAAAAATTACTTGTTGTCACAGATGGCATTGTTCATGCAGATGATATATTCCAAGTATTAAGTTAATAGGACAACTACTTTCAAAGTTATAGGCAAAATTAAGTTTCATATTAAAGTTTCATTTTAAAGTCATTTGAAAGGGGCATAACTCAAAAAATACTGAAACAGGAGTTATCATTCTTGTTGTCACAGGTGGCGTTGTTCATGCAGATGATATATTCCAAGTATTAAGTTAATAGGACAATTACTTTCAAAGTTATATACAACTTTAAGTTTCATCTTAAAGTTGGGGGGACTACCAGACGACCACGCCGCCGCCAGACAATAGGATCCCTATGTGTCTACCTGCTATCGCAGGCGACAAAAAAAGGAAAGTAAAAACAGGAGGTGGTAAGGGATGAACAATGGGCACCTGATCCATACTTCATGCCCCAACAGCAAAAAGTTTGTTGGTTTGAGATTATAAACAAATAAATAAAACATTACCGTAAACCTCCCCCCCCCTCCCACTCCCACAACCACTCAACACTTCATACTAAAGCATGTTAAGGTCATTTGTACTATACCTTTGCTATAGTATTATATAAGAAAGTACAAGCATGCAAAAGAAAGGAACCAATATTCAGTCCACCCCCTTTGGCCAAAATGTGTATATACAGTCCACACTCTGTGTGTCGAAGTTGCCGGGACCGTAAATTTTAATTAGAGTTATCCGAAGTTCAACTAATCCGAATTGATGCCAAGGAAAGTAAAGTACCGATATACCCTATATGCTTCTAATTATATCGTGAATGTGTGTGTTTATGTCCAATAACAAATATTCTATTTACATTAAAACAAAACATTGTTGGTACATCAAAACTAAACAATAAACAAATTATTAAATTAATTTTATTTATTACATGTACATAGGCTAAGCATCATCGTCATCATAAAGTTAAATAATTAATGTTACTTAATTATGTACATTGACAGTGCCACAGAATACATCTAAAACTTTTAGCAGTAGGAATAACTATGACATTACATAAAAGACATTAAGAAAATATAATCACTACATGATGTGATTATTTAGAACATTCATAATCATCACGATCATATTTACAGTCTCCATGCATATCTGTAATGTTGCACAGTGGGCACCTAGGTAGAACCACCGACGTTCCACAAGCAAGCTGGTTAGCTTCCTCACATGAAAGGTCTTGACCCTGGTAGGTCTTGAACTCACAGCGGTGAAGGGCAAGTGATTCTCAGTCGGAAATCTTAACCACTTGGCCACGGACACCCCAGACATTATATCTTTCAGGTTCACTGAAGTTTAACAGTAATTTAACTTTTATCCATTAAGTGGTTCTATTAAAAAAACAATAATTTTAGAAAACTATGCAAATATTTTGCAGATTATCCTAATAAACAAATTCTAAAGTTCTCTCAATTTATTGAACAAACAGTTGTTGCAAATTATCAAAAAATATTGTTTTTATTACCTCTCTTTATTTGACTTTGCCTTCTGAAAATTATTGTTTTTGTAAAGACACATTCTTTTGCATACACTATTTTCCAAAAGAGTTTAAAGACCCTCCTTTCAAGCATTAAAAACTGACCACATGCTTGACTTTGAACACGAATTCTTCAGCTGAATTTTGTGGTCAGTTTCCAGTTTGAAAGGACTTGAGGGCATATATTTAGTATGGTGTATGTGGTCGTCCATCTTGACGTTTTAGACGAACACATACACCATACCAAATATAAGCCATCTAGTCCTTGCAGTTGGTGAATAAAATTTAATGATCTTTAACATTTTTTGCGTTTGGTTACAACTGCAACAAGAATTCTGCATACTAAGATATCGGTGGAACCGATGGATGCTCCCAGGGGTAATTATGGGGACACATTAATGGTGCTATATAAAACTATAATAACATTTCTATAAGTTTTTAATTTGCTTGTTGTACTTCAGAATTTATGTATTACAAACAATAGGCTATTCTTTAACAAGGTTTATCCTCTGTCAACTAGTTTTGACCCCAGATGACCCATATTCAAACTTGGGCTAGAAATGTTTGCATTTTTTTACTTAACAGTTAATGAAATATTCAGGAAAAGCTTAATTGATTTTGAAATTGTTCTTAAGTTAGACTGTTTATTAGGTTGGTAACTGTAAAAGAAGAAAATTCTATTTTTAGTAAAAGTGACCTTGACCTTGGACCTACAGGCATGGGTAATCTACGCAACACATCATCTTGTCATGGTGAACATTTGCACCAAGTTATTTTGAAATTTCTCCATTCATAATGAAGTTACAGCCAGAACAATAAAATTCTATTTTAAATAACAGTGACCTTGATGTTGGACCTTTAGGCATGAGTATTATACACAACAAACCGCCTTGTCATGGTGAACATTTGTGCCAAAGTTATTTGAAATTCCTTCATTTGTAACAAAGTTATAGCTCGGGCAAGACAATTCTATTTTTAGTAACAACAGGCATGGGTATTGTACAGAGTTACAGCCGGGACAAGAAAGTTCTATTTTTAGTAACAGTGACCTTGACCTTGGGCATACAGGCATAGGTGATGTACGCGACCAAACATCTTGATATGGTGAACTTTTACACCAAGTTATTTTAAAATCCAATAAGAAATAACAAAATTACAACTTGGAAAAGAAAATACTATTTTTAGTAACAGTGACCTTGACCTTGGACCTATTGGCATGGGTATTGTACATGACACACCGCCTTGTCATGGTGAACATTTGTGTCAGGTTAGTTTGAAATCACTTCATTCATAAGGAAGTAACAGCCCAGACAAGAAAATTCTATTTTTTGTAACAGTGACCTTGACCTTGGATCAACAGGCATGGGTATTGTACGCAAAACACCACCTTGTCATGGTAAACATTTGAGCCAAGTTATTTTGAAATCCAATGAGAAATAACAAATTTACAGCCTGGACAAGATTTTTCTATTATTAGTAACAGTGACCTAGTTTTGGACCCCAGATGACCCATACTCATCCAAGTAATATCTGGGAAATATGTTCTGACCAAGTTTCATGACAATATGAGCAAAAATGTGATCAATAGAGTTTTAACAAGAAAATTCTTTTTTAAGTAACAGTGACCTTGACCTTGGACCAACAGGCATGGGTATGGTATGTGACAAACCGTCATGTCATGGTGAACATTTGTGCAGTTATTTTGAAATCCAATAAGAAATAACAAATTTACAATTTTTCTATTTTTAGTAACAGTGACCTAGTTTTTGACCCCAGATAACCCATATTCGAACTTGTCCGAGAAATTACTGCGACAGACATCCTGACCAAGTTTCGTGACAATCGGAGCAAAAATGTGACCACTACAGTGTTAAAGAACTAAGCGGGACATACTGACAGATGGGCGGACAACCCGGTGACTATATGCTCCCCCAAATTTCTTCAAGGAGCATAATAAAATCAAAGTACTGAAAGTACAGAAAACCAGCGAAGCGATTTTGCTTATTGAGAATAACCAGTGCCATGATTCTCATACATGTATCCATTTACGAAAAAGCAAAAGAACTTGGTTCACTCGCAAAGACCTTCATCTTGTCTAAATGATAGCCGAAATAAGGGTTTCCATGTATTATCTGGATAAAGGCTTCTGTTAATCCTTTACCCCATAGATATACCTTCATAGCTTGGGCAAACAGTTTAGATCCATATCAGCTGGCACATCTGTGCGATCTGATTAGGATTTAAACTGTTCATTTTTATAATCTTTTTTTTTTCTGACCAGTAATCACAAATTTTAGATCCAGATCAGATGGCTCTATTGTGCCAGCTGATCGGGACCTGAACTGGTCACCTATGTGATGAAAGGCGTATATATTGCGTATTGAAATGTAATTGTTTCCTTCATTGTGAATAACATGTAAAGGAAATCATAGAATTGAGAATCCTACATATTAAGATAAAACAACAGAGAGTCATAACATTGCCGAAAGCATTGGAATTTAATGCTAGATAACACACATGTAAAATTGAAGACAATTTCAGAGGAAAATGAATTACTGTAGCTTATACCAAAAAATTTCACCGTATTAAGTTGTATATAATAACGGACTCGATGGTTTTTTTTCATGTAGCATATTATTAGAAAAAGGTGCCAGATTTAAGACATTGGTAAACATATCATTGAGTTTTGGTTGTTAAGGATTTGGGATAAATGTCCATTAGCTTACAATCCGTTCATATAACATCAGTTTCAGCAGACAGATGTGTCGTTTTTAATTTTAGGCTTCATCATGGTTTGTCCTCTATATTCACACGTACTTTTACTGTTATTTGACTTTCTTCAAAACGCGGGAAATTGTGGCGTCACTGACATTTGCATATTCAATGTGTCACTGCGCCTATGATTTCATGTACTCCGAACAAAAATAGTAGTCATCTCTAGCTTAATCGAAAACATAAACCCAGTAAACATCTTAACCTTTGGAAAAAAGGTAAATTATGCATTATTCCTGAAACAAATCATAGTCCGTTCCTTGGACCACTGATGGCCTTATTGTCGACGTGTCTCCTGCCACGTACGTGAAAGCCGGACACGTACCGCGCTTGCTCGTAGCATGTTTCGAATACATAGATCTGTAAATCTTACATGTCCTTATTTCTGTACGAGTAATATCCGGTATACTAGTTTTAATATGTAAAATTGTACACATTTCAATAGTTTACAGTACTGTTTACTGATCAAGCTTATATGGGGAAATCCAATATATAAACATATTCAGCAATGATGATTGCTTCATGTTCAGTGATTTACAACGCTCATGAACGCCTACCATCAAATAATAAACAAATGTTTGCAATATGTCTTTAAAATTTCAAGTGAAAGCATTTGCGCATTGATTTCATAAATTGGACAATTGAAGAAAAATATGCTAAGATGGAAATTTATCATTATCGTTATTGTTAATGATAAAAATAAAAAATAAAATATTTCGTGAAACAAACAGTTTAGCCGTGGAACAAATGTCCAATATTGAAATGGCTTTAAAATGACAAAATAAAGAAAATGTTTTCACTGTTATTTTGAGCTTCGAATTAGCAGAAAAAATATATTAAATATTTCAGATTTAATATTTGGCTATTGTAATATCCTAACATCGGGAATATCGTTTATATCTCTACCGAAAGGTAACATATCTGTGGCTCGCTAAAGAATCCCTGGCGGCTTAGTAACAACCCCCAGATAAAATTGGTTTACTGTTATCGATTGTGTTCTGAATAAGGGACAGCGCAGTGAAGCAGTCAAGTATTCTTTTAGCGATACTTACATGGCAAGAGCCAACTTTAACACGTAACAGGAAACTTGGGGACTACTTTACTTACTCTGATTACTCTGAAATGCGTAAATCGCCCGTTGCCAGTGCCTCGTTTTGGTTTTATACCGATTTCAGAATTGTGATTAGTAAAACCAGGTTAAATAGGAATATACTTAAAAATATAGGAGAACTAGATATTTTTTGTGAAAAACGCATGTCTCCCCCCTGCGCCGCCCCCCCCCCCCCACCCCTGCGCCCAGACCCCTGTGACCTTAACCTTTGACCTACTGATCCCATAATCAATAGGGTTCTTCTACTCAATAAGGGCTATTACCCTATTTAGTTTGAATGCTCTGGGTCAAGCGGTACTCCAGTAATTGACCGGATACGGTTTTTACTCTTCAGGGCCCCTGTGACCTTGACCTTTGACCTACTGACCCCAAAATCAATAGGAGTCCTCTACTCAATAAGGACATCCATCGTATGAAGTTTGAATGGTCTGGGTAAAATAGAACTCCTATTATTGAGTGGAAATAGTTTTCACTCTTCAAGCCCCTTTGACCTTGACCTTTGACCTACTGACCCCAAAATCAATAGGGTTCTTCTAATCAAAAAGGGCTATCACCCTATGCATTTTGAAGGCTGTGGGTCAAACGGTACTCCAGTTATTGAGCGGAAACAGTTTTCACTCTTCAGGCCCCTGTGACCTTAACCTTTGACCTACTGACCCCAAAATCAATAGGGTTCTTCTACTCTATAATGGCTATCAACCTATGAAGTTTGAAGTCCCTGGGTCAAAGGGTACTCAAGTTATGCAGCAGAAACGATTTTCACTCTTCGGGCCCCTGTGACCTTGACCTTTGACCTACTGACATCAAAATCAATAGGGTTCTTCTACTCAATAAGGGCTGTCATCCTATGAAGTTTGAAGGATCTGGGTCAAAGGGTACTCGAAATATTGAGCAGAAACGGTTTTCAATCTTCGGGCCCCTGTGACCTTGACCTTTGACATACTGACCCAAAAATCAGTAGGATTCTTCTACTCAATAAGGGCTATCACCCTATGAAGTTTGAAGGCTCTGGGTCAAAGGGTACTCAAATTATTGAGCGGAAATGGTTTTCACTCTTCGGGTCACTGTGACCTTGACCTTTGACCTACTGACCCCAAAATCAATAGGGTTCTTTTACTCAATAAGGGCTATCATCCTATGAAGTTTGAAGGCTCTGGGTCAAAGGGTACTCAAGTTTTTGAGCGGAAACGGTTTTCACTCTTCGGGTCACTGTGACCTTGACCTTTGACCTACTGACCCCAAAATCAATAGGGTTCTTCTACTCAATAAGGGCTATCACCCTATGAAGTTTGGAGGCTCTGGGTCAAAGGGTACCCGACTTATTGAGCGGAAACGGTTTTCACTCTTCGGGTCACTGTGACCTTGACCTTTGACCTACTGACCCCAAAATCAATAGGGTTCTTCTACTCAATAGGGGCTATCACCCTATGAAGTTTGAAGGCTCTGGGTCAAAGGGTACTCGAGTTATTGAGCGGAAACGAAGTGTGACAGACGGACAGACGGACAGGGCAAAAACAATATGTCTCCCCCAGAGGGGGGGAGACATAAATATAGGAGGTTTATCAGATTATAGGATTCTGATCCAAAATATAGGAGAAATATAGGAATATAGGAATCGGTTGACAGCCTGCTTAAACGGCATTATATTATATGTAATAAGAAAAAATTTTGACGGGACCGTGAAATTTATTCGAGATAACCGATGTTTCGACTTAGGCGAGTTTGACACAACAAGTGTGGACTATATTCTATTTTATCTCCAGAACATTTGTCTGCAGTTTCAACCAATCTGCTTAATATCACTGGAGTAAAATACTTACCAGAATGGGTCCGTGTATGCCTATTAAGGTCATAAAGAGCTGGAAAATTCTTCCCACAGATAGAACACAAAAAAGTGTGCTTCCTCTTTTTTATATGGATCCTAGTTCTGTGTTCACGCATTACACGTCTGCTTTTGAAAGTTTTATGACAAATATCACATTGTTTCGATTCTTTTGGACCAACATCATGATTTAAGATCTCATGATGGGTTACTTCTTCTGCAAACAAATCAAATAAAATACATATCAGAACTAGAATGTGTCCTCTGACACTGACGCCCACACTGCAACAACAACATTTGTAACAAAGAGCCATTACTTTGGTAACAAAAGGTCGCAGTATAAAATCTTTTCTTTAACATCATCTATACATCCTACTTGATCATCAGTGCAAGTTTGAAAGAAATCCACCTGATAAGTTAATAAGGAGTTGATGCCAGAAAATTTGAGGGACATAATGTACTTATGCACGAGTGCAACTCTATATGCCTCCCACTTTGCGGGGGCATAAAAGCAGATAAACTGTATGCATTTATTATCGTGTTAGGTAAAAATGTGTCATTTAAACATTGACATAATTCATCAAAATAACGTCATAAATTAAAGTAGATGTTGTTTGGTATCAATTTTTGTAATAAAACTCAAAATGAACTAACAAGGACTAGTATGCATTTCAGCCTATCAGATGCTTGAGGTTTGATACTGGTCTCCAATCTCAGTTGGGCTCAAAATTTAGTTCTATAAGAATTCATGTATGAGTCAAAGTTTAAAACTTTAGACCAAAATTTGATTAAAAGTGAAATTGGCATATCAGGAAATGCCACATCCTGAAAACACAAAGTGAAAAGAGCATTTTTGTGAGACAGAAGGTGGAGGGCATAAAGGGCATAAAGCAGTAAAATTATTATGAGTGTTATGACCTTGTGCATGTAGATGCACAAGCATGCAAACTTCAACCTTAAATTATAATCTGAAAATGGGTTACAATTTCTGTAGTTCTTGGTATATACTATACATGTAATAATGTATACACTGGTACATAAAAATAATTATGTACCAAGGTCAAAGAAGTTATTGCTAAAATAATAATGAGGTTGCATGCTAAGATTACCAGTAACCCAAAGCTGGACTTTGATGTGAATGACAATAAATTGCCAAGAAGACGGAACTATATTACAGAAACATATTCTCTATAACTAGAATGTTGTGTTCTGTGGAACACGTGTCGCCTGCATGGAAAAAGTTGAAATGTGTGCCTATGTTTAATGATATATAATAAAAATATTTTATTTATGTTGATTTCAATACTACACCACAGAACAAATGTGTCATTTATATTGCATTTAAAAGGGGAATAACTAAAATAATGGAGTTATCATCTTCAAAAATTGGTTTGTAAATGTAGATGAGTTATTCAAAGTATGAAGTGAATAGGACAAGAACTTTCAAAGTTATAGGCAACATTAAGTTTCAGGTTAAGGCCACTTCTTTTTAATTTTCTGGTTTATGAGACCGGCGACCGTATTTTTTTTAAAATTGAAAAAAAATAAAAATCGATTTTGCCGTTTTTATTTTCGCCGATGGTCGAAAAAGTGCGAGTACGAAAAATAAAATTGAGACCGAATTTCGCGCCATAAACGATATCGGCAATTTCCGTCGTCACAGACATCAGCGAATGTGAATCTAACGAATCTCATTGGCTGGTTCGTATGTTGACGAATCGGGGTGAGAATCCAGCATGGCTGCGACAGGGAGTGGAAATTATTTTCAGTTGTCTTTGACAAAAATCGGAGCCTGGTGGAACGTGTACAAAAAAATTCGTCAGAAGTGTCGAAGGAGAAGACGTTGGAGGTCAACTCTCGAGGAACATCACTTTCGAAAATGTTATGGTTGGTAATAGGTTGTTGACATCTTGTTAACATCATGTAAATTCGCGACATGAAATTATTGATTCTGAGACCCACCGATATAGTCTGATAAATTGTAATGCATGAACGGTGTTTAAGCAGCTGGAAATCAAATGTTTGTTAACATGTATATGTGGTCTGATATTAAAATTTAATAAAAAAATAAAATAAAGCAATAAAGGAAACACATCTGACAGATTAAGTGGAATGCAACATCACATTCCTAACCTAGTGTAACTTTATTGTACCCGGAGAAATTCTATGCTATTTTACGCTAGGGTAGAATTTCTTCTGGGTACAACCAAGTTACTATTCAAAGCTATAGCTTACATGATTATTATGCACTTTAGCATTCTAATATTTAATAGGGGAGTATTATCAGATACATTTTCGTGATTATAAAATAAGTAAGTACATATATTTTTCTTTTAAATGATGTGATTTTCCAACATGTTTATGTATTATCATAATTTTTTTTTTTTTTCGACCTGCCAGTGGACATTTTTTTGAAAATTTTTCGTAAACCAGAAAATAAAAAAGAAGTGGCCTAAAGTTGCATTTGAAAGGGGCATAACTAAAAAAATATTGAAACTGGAGTTATCATTCTTGTCATCACAGATGGCATTGTTCATGCTGATGATAATTTATATTCCAAGTACCAAGTGAATAGGACAAGTACTTTTCAAAGTTATAGGCAACATTAAGTTTCAGGTTAAAGTTGCATTTGAAAGGGGCATAACTAAAAAAATATTGAAACTGGAGTTATCATTCTTGTCGTCACAGATGGCATTGTTTGTGCTGATGATATATTCCAAGTATGAAGTTAATAGGACAAGTACTTTTCAAAGTTATAGGCAACATTAAGTTTCAGGTTAAAGTTGCATTTGAAAGGGGCATAACTAAAAAATATTGAAACTGGAGTTATCATTCTTGTCGTCACAGATGGCATTGTTCGTGCTGATGATATATTCCAAGTATGAAGTTAATAGGACAAGTACTTTCAAAGTTATAGGCAACATTAAGTTTCAGGTTAAATTTGGGGGATGACGATGACACCGGATAATAGGATCCCTATGTGTCTACCTGCTATCGCAGGCAACACAAAAAGCAAACTCCCTTTCTGTGCTTGAATTTATTTGCCAATCTGGAGCAAATTAAGATCATGTAATGGTTTAGCTGTATTCCATTTAACCGGTGTTTATTAAATTAGGATGAGGAATAGTAAAACAAACTCACTTCTACTTTGGAATAACATTCCACAAAATTTGCATAGAAAAGATTCTCCAGAATGTTGAGTAGATTTGTGTCTCTGAAAATATAACCAAATATGAGAATGTGCATATAGTTTTCAAGCTAAGCACTCATTACTAACTTGGTGAAAATGCTATTGCTATTTGATACCACATTATGTACTACAGTTAACCCTTTCCTTGATATATACGCATTTTTACGCATGTGTGACCAGTGTAGATCCAGATCAGCCGGCACATCCGTGCCATCTGATCTGGATCTGCACTGGTCGCATTTTGGTCAGAAATAACCTAATGAATCAAAAAGCGAACAGTTTAGATCCTGATCAGACGGCACGGATGTGCCGGCTGATCTGGATCTAAACTGTTCGCCCTAGCAATAAAGGTGTATCTGTACAGGAAAGGGTTAACAATAATTTGCTTTTTTAAAGATTCCATAACCATATTATATAGTTACATGTATAAATGTATGTTGCAGACGAGTAGTAATATGACACTCAGACTGGCAATATATCATTCCATACCCTTTCAAGAAATCAAATAATTGTATGAGCATCTGACAATGTTAAGTTTTCATGTCAAAATCCAAGTATAAAAAGGGGCAATTCTCCATAAAATGTGACCCTGACCTAAAGAATTTGGCATCATCATGACCATGTTGTCCTAAGCAATAAAATTTAAAAGTTTGATGAAGAAATATTAAGAAAGGCAAAGTTATATTCAAAGTTCCTGATGGCTGGACCGAAAAAGCAATCCCTATCGCCTTTTCTTCAGAAGGGCAAGTAAGCATGAAGCCACTTGGGATATACACACTTTATACAAACCAATGCAAATGTTTCCATAGTAACCAAATGAACTCCATAAAATATTGATTTTATCCTTAAAAAACCTTTATACTAACTTTCATCAGATAATTTATAATTTTATAACAATCAAATTTTCAAATGTATAACTACACTGTGGTTTCGGTGATTATTTAACATAAATTTGTAATCAAAGGTGAGCAGGGATAACAATTTGAAACTTTATTTTCTTTAGAGAAAAAACTTACTGACATATGCCGTGGACGAATCATCTTTCCACAAATTGGACAGGGAACCGGTTGCAGTGAAATCTTTCTTTTTTCTTCTTTTGCTTTCAATTTTTCTTCATTTCTTTGCTTTTTCAAAATGGGTTTTTCCTCTGTTTGCGCTCTTAAAATATTTGCTTGTTTTTCTTTTCTTCGATTTTCTGCTTTCCTTTCTTCTTTGGGCATGTTGTAATAATTATGATCGTGTTCAAGATAGCTAAGAAAATTATGCACAGAGGAAATCTGTTTTTCTTTTCTTGGATTTTCTGTTTTTCTTTCTTCCTTGGGCATGTTGTAATAATTATGATCATGTTCAAGATAGCTATTGCCACAAAGAAAATTATGCATAGAGGTAGTCTGTTCATATTCACCTATGGTTTCTTGAAAGTGGTTTAATGTGGGAGTTTCATCTTGGACTTTTACTTTCTTTATCCTTATAACATGTGGTTGATTTTTTATATGATTACAATAGGTAAAACTTCTGTTTGTTATAATACGTATTTTAGGTTGCTTTTGCCCTTGTAATAAGTCTGATGTCTGATGTATGTTTTCTATTTTATTGTTTGACCCTGTCAGGTAAATATCATCTGTTTCAATTTGCTTTTGTTTTTGCTCGTGTAAAATGTCCGATGTCTGATCTATGTTTTCCACTTCAATTTGGTTTTGCACCGTTGATAAATTTGGTAAGTGGTCAATATCATCCTTTTTATTTTCAGTATTGTCAGATTTGTTTTCCTCATTCAAAGTTATATTTGTGTTTTGGAGAAATTGTTTTTCAGAGGGAAGTTCATCATTAGCCACAATAATTTCTTCCATACCGAAATCTTTGTTTTCTGTTAAGTACAGCTGCCCATCTGAGAAACTTCCATTGTCATATTCTTTTGCATAATCGTTGATATTCAGTGGCTGATTTTCTGTCATTGGAAATATGAAGGACATATGTTCATTTTTATTTAAGAAATTGTCTTCTTGAAGATTAATACTGTGTGATGGCAACTGTTGATTAAAATCGATCTCTAATGGTTCACATTTAACATCCGTTGTTCTAAATAAGGTGGACAAACTAGTTTTTTGATCAGTGGAATCAACAACATTCAGATCAGTCCTGTTAGATGACAAATGTTCGTTATAATCATCTGCTAAAGGCTCCTGTTTAATATCTTCTGTTGCCAGTGATGAGGATGGATTGGTAGTTTCCTGTGTACATGCTTTTATGTCAGCCATAGTCAGTGATAACCGGTGATCATCAATGCAGTCCAAAGCTTCAAGTTTTATGTCTGACATAATTAACGGTTGACTCACACAGAAAATGAAATAAGTGAATTGATTTTATTTTACTCCATATTCATGGCTTTACATTTCATAACACTCCATATTCGTGGTGGAGCATTTCATATTACTCCATATTCATATGGCAATGTTATTGTTCTTTCAAGAATTCTCTGAAATAAAAGACAAAACTTACTGTGAATAAATTTTATCAATTTGCATAAAATTTCTTGGTTTGATCTTAAAAGGCTATTTTGTGGAGACAGAAAAAAAAATCACATGCATACTGTCAGTATTTGTTAAAAGACTTCCGTTATTACAGTCATGAACTATAGCATGCATGAATTGCATGACCATGGTTACACTATTGGCATTTAGCACTACATGTAGCATCAAGCAAATGTGTTTTTGAGTATGAGTGTTGATAAAGATAATTGAACAAGGTTGCACAAATTGGAATAGGTTGCAGTTTCGCACCAAAGTGACCAAACCAGAAAATTTTTCACATCTCTGTACTTTTCATTCATTCTTATATGTATATTGCTGCTTGTAGCTATTATAGCTGCAGGTAACTATTATACGCTAGGCTAATATTTCAGTTGTGTGAAAAATAGCTTCCCTCGTCTTGGTCAAGGTATGTTTTGACAATAACTCCCTGTAAATAGGTTATTTAAATCTTAACAGGTTCGCTCCACAGTACCAGCAATACTATTTAACAAAATAATCAGGGCTCTCACTAGAGGGAGACTTGCGAGAAGTGGTCTCCCAAAAGTGACCCGACATCTCCCTTTTTTGAGCTATGGGTGAAGTCATTTTGTATAGACTATATAGGGAAAGAACGCTTATGACTACAAACCTCCTGAATTCAGTAAAATTATTACAAAACTTCTCCTCGATTTGCAAGTCTAGTGAGAGCCCTGAAAAAACTAACTTTAATGTATTTTCATTGCAAATTTGCTTTTAAATGCCTGATGATCTAAAGCTTAAATTTGTAGGGGGAGTACACAAGTCATCGACTTTTTGAAATCTCCGAAGGTTTAAAGTATTAGAGGTGAATGACGAGCACCAGAAGTTTACTGAAAAGCATAGGAGCACAGAGTCAATATCACTTCTGTTTGGCATTCTGTAGGTTTAATTCATTGAAGTTATCACTACTATTTTCTATTCTGTAAGAATTTATAAAAAATCTTGCTCTTTCTCAAAATCTTCTCTACGGATTATTATAAATCACAAGAAGTGAAAGTAGCCATTTTATCCACGTCTGCCAAGAGTAGTCTCCCCTAGCTTGGTGCGGTACTTTGTGCGGTTGAGTCCACTCTTCAGTAGCTGTCGTCCACAGCACCAACCTAGGGGAAAGTACACTTGCCAAACATTGCAGATAAAATGGTGAATGTCACTCTTTGTGATTAATTTAGATACCGGCAGGGGGGACCAACGTTTTTGGTTTTTTGTGGAAAAGTAAGTGAGGGACATGTTCTGTGCGGAACAAAATGGCGGATTATTTCCTTATTTTGTGCATTTCCAGAGATATTTTGACCTGTTTAGTAGATTTATAAATATCACTGTTATCTACTCCAAATATTTAGAGGAACGCATGCTTCTTTAACCTTTAACATTTAATATTTTGACATTTTATATTTTTCATTTATTGGCAAGCGTTACCTCTAAACGGGATGCATCAAAAACATGTCTCATATTTAGTTTTAACAAAAAATTTACAGAAAGTCATAATCTCAGCTTTAAATGATTAGACACTGAAAATATATTACAAAATTCACCTTTAAGCATCAAATCATCGGTAAACATGAATTAAATCCGGTAAGAAATTATATTCAAGTACCTTGTATGCAGAACTTTCACTTGACATATTCCCGATTGACAGTTGCGTAAAAATTTCGTAGACGAAAATAATATTTTCAATAGTCAGGTTATGTCCTTTAAACAGTAAGAAAAATTATCAAACTATTGTAAGCTAACTTTAATTATCAAGAAAACATTATATTTCTGTCTGATTTTATATGGAAGTATGATTTACATAATAAAAAACATCTATTTATTTGTAATTCGTCCAATTAGTACTGTATAACATGAGGCGGATGCATGATTTGCATAAGCCAATCAGAATCGAGCAATGTCTACACGGCTGAGAGCCGCATATACAAAAATACTGTGGTGGAAATTAAAATGGATTATCATAGTTTATAACTGGAAAATGTAAGTTATTTTTGTTTCTGAAGCAAGAAAAGCGTAATATTAATGAAATATTGCAATATTTAGGCCTGTCATGTTGTAAATTTGCAGATAACAGATAATTGTCCCGACTGAAAAATCGGTCGGAACATGCGACAGGAAAACTGCGTTTGGCGATATGACGTCGTAATTGCCATAAAATAAAAAAATAATAAATAAGCATTTAACTAGCGATGCCAAAGCGTCCAGAGTGATTTCCCTTGGTTCATCTCATGAATATTCATATTTGCAAAAATCTGACCCAGACATCTGGTACCTTTTATTACGCGCTGGTAGACTATTAAAACGTATGAAACGGGCAGAAAAATTCCTAAAATAGACTAGAGGGATGATGGAATTATACGGGCACTTTGAAGAGCATGCTGGATATTCAGTAAGTGTGCGGAAAACCATCAAGTGAAAATTAGGTTATATATTTTTTTTAATATTCCGACCGATTACGGTAGGGTTTGGTGGATTGTACTTCAAGATCAATCATTTTAAAGCATTATTCTTGTAATTTTGGGTTAGTAATCTACCGGAATCATGTCGATATTGATTGAAGAAAAGACCGACTATAATTCAGGATCGATAATCAGAAGAGCGAGAAAGTTATCTCGACACCGTTACATAAATAATGAAAATGGCGGCGCCCATAAAAAAATCGATCTTCTCAAGTAAAATCGAGTAAATTAATACAATGTAAAGTGAATAATAATGTATGACATTGTTATAATTTTGCATATTTATTGATATCCACTGATGAAACCGACTTCTGAAAATACGAATTTTATAAATTAATAAATACAAATGAGCAAATCCGGAACGGATCATCATCGATCAGGGCTGTTAAAAAAAATGGGGTAACACTCTTTTCCATAATTTTTGTAGGCCATATTCTGGGCTTTATACTACTAAATTTCGATTTTAAAAGCCGTCCCAGACGTTATGAACTTTAGATTCTTTCCGTATTTCTTGTTTCTAGCACATTAATATGCGTAAATTAATGTGATATTTATCATTTCAGCAAAAGTTTAACATGATACATCGCATTGTTTTATTTTTTTATAAAAAACAAATTAAGCTATGACCACAGTGACTCTGTGACCTATGAAAAAGAGTCGCTCCCCAAAAAATGGCTGGAAAAGTTAAAACATAGTGAAAAATTAAAGTTCGTTCAAATTCTAAACTTGTTATTCTGAATTTTTTGCTTATTGAAACTGAGTACAAAACTTAAAGATTTTTTAAATCAGTCAACTGGTTGCCGAGATATTGTCATTTGAAAAATGGCAAGTGAAGTGAAATATATGTAAAGAATTTAAGTTCATAAAAAGTCCCAAACTGGTTGGTCCATATGTTTGTACAGTCTTTACAGTGATCAAAATCAATCAAGTTTATACCCATATGTGGCAGAATAAAAATTTATGGAGCTTTATTGACCTATATTAAAAAATCAAAGAATTTTAATTTATGTGCTTAAAATACAAGTATAACTGTTTCTTATTATTCAAATGTGTATTTCTGTTAAAATACATGTTGAAGAATCAAATATAAGTGGTTTAGAAACTTGTGGCATCGCATAAAGATAAATAATTCATATTGTTAAAAAAGTGTGTCACACTCCTGACAACCACGTATAAGTGCAGTTGTTCTCAAAAATGTTTCACTAAGGCCATTCCTTTTTGTCACAATTTAACATAACATGACATAGACTTCTAGGAAAAAACATATGCTCTTGTTTTCATGTAAAGGATATGTTGACAGAATATTGCAATATGTGCATAATGTCACACTCCTGACAAATTTAGCTGACATTCCCTGAAGGGAGCTGCTGACAAATATAATTTCAATAGAGGTGATAATATTATAATTATTGCTTCTAGAAACATGAAACTAAATGATACACAAAACATTTCTTATGTACTATTAATCTTAAAAGTCCTAAAAAATTTATAAAGCAAAGAGATATTGATTTTCTTGAGGTATTTTCTAATCTACCACCCTTGACTTAATAGCATATATTTTGATTACATTAAGTATAATATGCTTAATTTTATCATTATTTGATGCCTAATAAATGCATCTTTAACTAAAAACAACACTAAAACTTGTCTTTACTCAAGCTTTTTGTAAAATAATGGTATGAACAAATGTGATTTTGAAAAGTGTCACACTTTTTTGTCACACTCCTGACATTTTTTGCCCTTTATTTTAGAATATTTTTTAACGGATGGTGCTATTTTGATGAAACTTTATAAATCTTTAAAGGGCATGATAAGACACCCTCTGCAAAGTTGGAAAATGGAAGTAGCTGTTTGTTGTACATTTTTATAACAGGAAAACCCAAACCAGCCTTTTTTTAAACAGCCCATCAGTATCATGATCATGATGATTCCTTGATTAACATCAATTAATTGACATTAGTGATCATATAATTTTAATAATTTCAATCTGCAGCCTTGATATATTTTAATATATAACATAAATAATTATTGACTTGGTATAAATAATTGTGTATTAAGCAAAGGCTTAGGATGTTAAACCATGTGGTTGTTGTTGTTGTTTATGATGATATATGAAGTTGTTATCCATAGCTATGTATTTAATATGCTTATATTGAAGTTGTCTAACCATTACACACATCCACCATAAAAGAAAAACACAGCTATAACAAAATTAAATTATGTTTTGTACACTGTCATTTGTATATATTTTTTTCCTACTTTTTTCTGGATTTTTGTGTTAATACGTGATAATAACCATGTATCTGACATCAACCTATCATATAAAATAGTTTAAATGTTGCTGTAATTCAGTTTGTTATTGTATATACTAAAAGAAAATGCGCAAATGAGTTTCATTTTTTTAATGAAAAGGCAAAAAAAACAAGATTGGGTTGATTTTTTTAAACATTTTTAACTTAAGGATTTTTGATGACGTTGACGGGGGGGTGTACAAAAACAGCTATAACTCCACTATGGTTTGACTTTTTAAAATTATTTTTGCACTTTTAAAATCAGAAAACATATAAGATAACTGACAACAAGTTTGTTTTGTTATAAAATGATTTTAAAAAAATCATGTGGCAATGCTACATTTACGACGTCATATTTATAGGACTACACTGTTATCGTAATAATTATAAATGACTACCCTGTGGCCAGACGTGTAAGCTCCACTCAGGTTTTAACCTATGATTCTAGATACCTTAAAAAAGTTATTGAATGTATCAACTAAAAGATTGTTTGTTTACAAAGTGAAAATAGAAAACTGAGTGACTTAAAACTCGATTGTTGCCGCAGGTACTACAAATGGAGCATTTTACTGAAGGGACGCAACTTTGACAAAAAAGATATAAATACGCTAAAAACAAAATAGACGGACTAACACACAGTTATTGAATCAAAATATGCACGTAACATAATTGTATAAGTAACTAGTTTGGTGCCGAGTGACAACATAGTTTTGTCATGTCCATGAACAAAGGCATTGCCTCAGATGCATAAATTTAATATGCAGTTCCAAGACTCAAAATTGAATAAGCATATTATATCATTAAATTCATTTCTTTTATCAAACTGATCTGCAACCAACATTAGAACTGATAGGAAATTACCCGACGAAATCAATACCACAAATCTCAGAAATACTTTTCTCCACGGATATTTTGAATAATTGTCAAACAGGTTTCTAATTCGATAATTGGAGATTCAGTTTTTTTTATTCTATACAATCAAAGTTAATTGATTCATATACCCTGATGCAATAATAATAAAATAAAAAGTTTGTAAGGAAATAACATAGTACTAGAGTATGCAAAAACACACGGAAGGTGGAAATATGTACACAGCGCTGACCCACCCACTCTTTCAGTTGTGTGATAAATCTGCCAGTATCCTAAATGGCACAATCAAAGTGATCCTAAGGCTTTGGAAAATTGTTAGTTCGCTTGATTAGTTCTCTCCAAAACCCAACATAGATCTATATACTTTAACAATGGTGAACAAGTGTTTCAAAGTTTCAGTAGAAGTAGTATGAACAGATCAATAATTGCTACATTTGTGAAAGAGATGAAAAGGGAACGTTGAAAGTCACCGAAAACGACAAATATGATAATATTGCAGGCTCTGTTTGAGTGCGCCGGTTCATGGGTAGTAATGGAAATGCATATTTCTGCCCACGCCGCCTAGCCCTAGGTTGTGCGCAAATCAATATTTACACCAATGAACAATACAATTTTGATAAATCCGAACGATGGTATGCATTTGCGGTGAACATGGAACCTTCAATGCGGCATTTTCAGATTAATACCATTCCATGATCAGCGGCGGGTAGCAAGACGTTTCAACCCCTAGACATAGACTTTAAAAAATGAATGGATCAGAGACCAGGGTTTTACATTGACATACCAAAAGACATTTGATGACGACAGTCGTAGCTAACCTTTTTTTATATTACATTTAGCCACAAAAAATGCAACAAATAGTATTCTTTAACTATAGTATTATACCTAAACACCAATCATTAAGTGTATTTGGTATAAATTCTTATATTCGCTCTGCAGGCCTGGTGAATAACTAATCTACAGTTGATCACTATGCTTACCTCTTTGGTTGCACGACGGTGGCAGGGTTTGAGAGTTTATAAAGGTTATGGGGAAATCTTATCTTTAAAGAACCTAGAAGCTCGATTTGTTTCTTTAATCCATGCCATCTTATTCTTGCTTATTTGACTACAGTCGTTCATGTCTCGGTAAGATCACTGAGTACTCGCCTCTTTGGCTTTGCAATACTATTAGTTTTACGTTTTATATGTTTGTGTGCTTTTGCATGCACCATTGTTAAGCTGATGGGTGAGTTGGAGTTATTTCACCAAGACAACTTGTACTTGTTTGTTGACATGAGAACCTGTGTGTGAGGTGGTGCACACTAGAACCTGGTTTAAACCCCCAGTGGCAAATTGTTTTAAATGCCACTGACCGTTCAAAAGCGGTAAACCCTCAGGTTCTCATTTTTCTTAATTGTTTGTGGTGTCTGTTTTGAAATTGGTTATTTTATAAACCATGCTCTCTTTCTCTCTTCTTCTTGGCTGTGTGGGGAGGCTGTGTCTTCTGAATGAGGCAATTCCTGATATGCGTATTTTACTTTTTTAATATAAAATCACAAATAAATTTGTTAAAAACTGCAAAATATTATACTATTAACCATTTTAAGTGTATTGATTGGTAGGGTAAACACTAAATTAGTTTTTCACGGGAGTGCTTGAAATGACTTTAATAATCGGGATAGTCTGGTACCCGATGTAGCTACCTGTGTAAATAGTAAATTTATATTAAAATTTTAGATTATGGACCATTTGGATGAAATTACAAAATAATATGTCCCCCACTGTAGATTAACTATAGCACAACAATATTTCCCCGAAAACTATACAATTTAATAATAACCGATTTTCACTTTACATAGCATGGAACAGCATTGCTTAAGGGTCGGTATCAAAATATGCAAACAAAAAAGATACTAACGGAGTTTGAAAAGTTTTGTCCAACAAATATAGTAAAATAAATTATAAACGCAAATTCTTTTCACACAAAATATGTTTCGTTGCAAAAGAATTTGCGTTTTTAATTTCTCTTTCTATATAATATGTACTTAAAGAAATTAGAAACGCAACTTCTTTAATCATGAAATGTATTTCTTGTTTAACGAAGCTGCGTTTCTAACTTCTTTAAGTATATATTTTACTGTAGGATTCTGTTTACACAGACATAAAGCATATGGAGCAACATCAATATCGGTTTGATTTATGATTCGGAATATTTCAAGTATTTACATTTATCGTGCACTTGAATGGTCCATCTTAAGCAATAAAAGCATGTCAACAAAAAAAGACTGTTCACTTTTTAAAATCTGACTTAAATTTACCACAGTTGAAACACAGTTGAATGTGTCATTTTATTACCAGTATAAGATTAGTTATGTTTCGTGACATACTGTGAGCTCATTAACAGTGTTCCTATAATTTCAAAATCTCAATGTGCCTCACCAGTCTTTTCACGATGTCACTTAAAATTGTTGTCATCATAAACTACTTGCTGAACAAACTAAAAGATGTAGTACCTCAATTTTAAAAGCTTTATAAAGCATATATTAATGATGGTTTCAAGAATTTAATGGCGTGGGATATTTCTTTGAATAGATCTCTGGGCATCATTAAGTTAAGTAGATATTTGCATCTTAACTCTGCCTAGTGATCTATTCTTCATGTTCTTCCATTTATCACCGGAAGATATTTATTATTTCATGAATGTATAATGTTTCAATGTAGAACAATTCATATCAAAGCACGTTCATAATTTGTTAAGTAGCTACAATTACTGTAGTTTCTTTGCTAGCCTGAAAGAATGTATTCACAACCAACTCAAAGGTTCGACTTTTTTTCAGATACTGAACAACAATGTGGAACAGACAAGACAATCCAAAGATGACTGGAAGCTGATGCACAGATTTTCGTTAGAATCTGCAGCATACTTTAGGTATTACCTCACTGCAGAAATATACAGTTGTTTAACTATCAACAGACCCGTTTTGGGGCTTCTAACTCGTACGAAAAAGTAGCAATTTATCAATATATATTTTGGAGTGTTCAGCTTACAAAATAAAGTAAGACACTTTTGGGAGGTCTCAGACAATAGTCAGTTACCGATTGCTCCCCAGGGAGGTCTCAGACAATAGTCAGTTACCGATTGCTCCCCAGGAAGGTCTCAGACAATAGTCAGTTACCGATTGCTCCCCAGGGAGGTCTCAGACAATAGTCAGTTACCGATTGCTCCCCAGTGACAAGATGCACACACAGTTTCCATAGCTTTCAAGCTATGGCATTGTCTCGACCTTTTAGTTAAAGCATCGTCAGTCACAAAAAACGTATTTTTGATGTTGATTGAGTTTCAATTGTGAGGCATAAACACAAACCAACAAATCTCGTTTACCTATAGAAATGCCTTTTTCTACGTATCACAACTCTCATAGATACATGATGTGCTAAGATGTCTAAATCTAGCAATTAGTTCACGTTAACTTGTTTGTAGTTTACGGAACAATTCGGCCGATTACACATGGTTTAAGTGTATACATAACATCAAATAACATAACATAACATAACACAACATTACATAAAGTTTATTAAGCATTAAATGGCATTGGCACATTTATAGCCTTTATACAGACAACATACAATATAAATCAACGCGCAAGTTTTCCAGAAAAGTTTTTTTTATATGGTATGGTGTGAATTGAAATGTAAGTAAATAGATTTTGATTGGGGTCGCAAACATTGCAAATGGCGAAAACAGGCTAAAATTTCAAAAATGAATTTTGGGGGAAAAACTTATTGCCACCCAGATTTTAGTAAAGAAATGTTTTTAGCTAACGTAAGTGGGGTAACGTAACAGAGGGGTTAATATGTCTTCATTTTAGGGGTTAAAATGTCCAATGGAATAAGGGTTGAAACGTCTTCATTTTAGGGTTGAAAAGTCTTCGTTTTGAATGAGGGGTTAAAATGTCTAGGGGTTGAAATGTCTGGTCCTAGAGTCTCACCAAAAAAAACATTAACATAAATTTATTCAAAATATCATTTTTTCCTCCATTTAAAATATGTTTATAATACAAATCAGTCAGAAAAGAAACTGTGATAAAAGAAAAATCCATATCGTCCTTACAAAATTAGCAAATTACAGCTGGGTTTCGGCATTTAGTGATTTTTGACCTGAAGCTATCAAGCACCTGACCGTTATCTGGGTTTTACTCAACAATAACAACAACAACAACACCGATCTAAAAGGGTAAAACTTAAGAAAAAAATGGAATAACATTGTCAGAACTAGTATATAGTAGATAATACGTTGGGTTAGCTTAAGCTTAAACTTTATTAAACCTATAGGTAATATTTGAGAAGTCATATTTCATTGACACCGAAAACTTTTTTTCTAAAGGCAATTTCGGCCAGGTCATATTTCGGATAGCCGTAGTAACTTACTAAGTAACCGGTACCTTGGACTTGCTAGAGGTACAGCCACCCGCCGGATCTTTTGCCAGACTGATGATGGCTGTCAAAAGGTCTGATAATTAATTTATAGACTTTTTCAGGTTAAATATGTATGTTAACGATGGAACAGCTAATTTGCGCACGTGTATGTCAAAAACTGCACACGGAAAACAACAATTCTGTGATAAATTACAGAAAAATCAGTACTTTGAGAAGCTTACTTGTATTGATTTTCATGAACACCACATCGATGATCCATATATTGGCCTTGAAAATGACATGACTTATAGTATACATCATTACATGCAATTTTTATCAGACCGACACAAAGGAAAACATGCTAAATAAAAACAATATTATATCTTAAGCAAGGCTCTGGCGAGGGGGGCGAAAAAGGAGCCCGATCAGGTCAATATTCGCGGAGTCGAAGCATCAAATCGAAAATGACATCGCCTTAAAAATTCAGAAGCAGCTAACGTAAACTTACTAAATTTCTCTTCCCATTTCTCATGTATATTTACCTAATTGGAGAAATCTCGTCGCTTGTCATCCAATAACTTATGCCCCGCCTACATCTCCATATAAGGAAAAATCAATACTGGCTCTTGGTTAACATTATATGCCTATTTCTAAAGGTGCAAATGAAGAAATTAATTAATGCATTTTCATTGGTTCATAAGTTGTGAGGCACATATAATTCTTGTCATTTTTAAGAAATCAGTTGTAGATTCACGTTCAGAAATATCTCTTATGTCCTGGCTACAGGGCAATTCGCCCAATCCGGGTAGTAAACATAAGCTGTCAGACTCGGAAGATTCTGACGCGAAAAATGTAGGAACTCTTGCTAAGAAAAAAAAATCACGAAAAAATTGACGCAACTTTGAACTTCAGCTGCACATTGAATCATAAAGCGAGAGTTGCAGCAGTTTTCTTTGACCCCCACTCCATTAATTAAGTTGAGTATGAAAAAAGTTTTATAATCCCGGGCCAACAAAATCCGGAGATTTTGCTTTGATAAATCTGTCAAACACTCCAATAAGATCAATATTCCTTTGTTATGGCTACTTGGTAATCTAATTTTTTTGTTTTATGCAGATTGCGCATGCACATAATTTTTATGGCTTCCGGGATAAATGCAGGCAAATACTGGCAATTACTGGCAAATACTGGTCGATTGAATTGACCAGTCTGGAATTTATACTTTATTATCTATTATCATCATTCATATAGATAATTTCAAGTTTACCCATCAATTGCCTTTATATTTATACTTAAGTTTAACACTTTTATCACTTTATCAATAATAAATAAAATATTTAAGTACTGAAAAATTGGCCATTTTAATTGACCACCCATGGAATTTATACAATACAATGTATCCCTTATAGTCAGCATGTGGATAACTTCAAATTTTAATTATTAACAATAATGGTGTCAGCTTTTTAGAGGGTTAATTTTAATTATAAACAAGTTATGTACACAACTTACAATAAATATACATGAATACAATAACACATAAGGTTAGAAACAAAGAAGTCTCTGTCGACCAGGCAATCTCTTCTTTCCACTTTAAGTATCTGTAACAGAACACCAGTTTGACAGCTTTCTGGAGTCACACCAATACACAATCATTTACTTGCACCTAGACAAATTGTATATGTTATTTATGACACTGTTGCCTGTGTTGCCCTTGGCTATTACAGCCCCTTGTATGAAACATGTTGTTTTAATAGTCTAGACCTTATGGCCTTGCTTGTTAAGTGTCAATGGCCAGGTGCACAGGTGGACCAGCATTAATTTTTCACCTGCTGTATTGTTAGGTTCTAAGTAAAAAAGACAGTTCTTTAAGATTTATTTTTACTTTAAGTGCTTAAAATGATCACCTGATATAAAATTTAATTAAAATATCTAATTAATTAAATTATTAATATGATAAAACATTAATAACAGTCAACTAAGTTAAGATTTCTGCAGTAATTTTAAGGCAAAAAACTCATCTGTGTTGTATTTGCCAGTATTTTCCAGTATTTGCCACTTTGGGGAGTATTTTCCAGGGCGGTAAATACCACTAGTAAATACCGGGGGTGGTATTTACCGCCCAACCCTGTCGTGTCCAGAAAAGTTCTAAATTAAGTCTACAATTGGAAAAGGCTAGACATATTTCTAGTCATTATTTTAAAGACATCAGTAAGCTTGGTTGATGGTCAATGTTATATAGTATTGGTCAATGTTATATAGTATTTACCCCAGCAAAATTGAATGATATCACAGTAGTCAAATTAAATTGATACTTTCCTGTTAATTTGGAGTCTTGTTTGGTATCTTATGTTCAGGATTTGAATGGGAAGCTTATAGTTGCTCTTTTAGACTTCTGGCTTCAATATTTTAAAACTGAGAATGGAAACCAGTTCCAAATCACAAGGATCCAATTGACTGAAATGCCAATAAAGCCATAATTAAGAAGACATTTATGAAAAGTTTACTCTGATTTGGAACCAACTGAGATTTGAAACTACTCAAACTGTTAAAAGAGGCTAAGTGAACTTCGCTTTTTCATGAACAGAATCCAAATATGACGTTATTTGCCTGAATCACCTTGATTACTTACTGATCCCTGGGACCTTCTGAGAAAGTTTCAAATAATCACAGTTTGTTTTAATATACATGTTTATATCTAACTTCAGTGTTAATACAGAACAGACACTTGATATAATGGATCAAAGGACCCTGGATGAGTTTGGACAGACACTTGGCATATCCTACAAAGTGCTTGACAATCTGACTGATGGAAAAAAAATTTATCGAGCTCAGATCGTTCTGGCCAATAACTGTGATCAACCCTTGAAATATGATGACTGGGCTATTTATTTTTGTCATATAAGAATGATAGAACCAGGTCATTTGCCTCATTCAACAACATATGAGCTGCGTGGCACTGGCATGACTATCACTCATGTAAATGGATGTTTGTTCAGTCTTTCCCCTACAAACAAATTTAAAACAATGAAGAAAGGAGATACATTGAAAATTAAATTCAAAGCGCAGCACTACTCAGTAGCTAGGAGTGATTTGATGCCAAACTGGTATCTTTTGTTTCCGGGACTACGCCCTGTTCTGATTCAAAGTACTGTTGGTGAAGATATGAGTTTTGTGGAACCATTTGATAAGCCAGATTCGTGGAAAAGGTTTGATTATCAACTGAATGGTGCAGTAAGGTTCGACCACTATAACCCATACAACCTGCAAGAGAGATTTGACCG
The DNA here is from genome assembly GCA_038501625.1 of Corbicula japonica. NCBI lineage: Eukaryota > Metazoa > Mollusca > Bivalvia > Venerida > Cyrenidae > Corbicula > Corbicula japonica. The sequence continues at coordinate 6,593,090 of JAZAYU010000017.1, read as the reverse complement.
GCACCAATGTCCAGATGTTGCACCCGTGGGACCATCTGTTATACCAACACCGCTAAAAATGACAGTTGTTGACCAGAAACAGGTTGTTTTAAAGCGGGAGGAATGGGTCATAACAGCTGATAAACAACTTGAACTGGAAGCAAAGTTTTTGTCAGGTTAGTAAAAGTAATAAGTAAATTATGAACACATAATTTTGTAATTTTGGGTAACTCTATCATAATTATCATATTTTATAATTGTAATATCATAATTATTTACAGAGTTGTTTTAAAGCTAAAATTAACCCTTTCCTCTATAGACACACCTTTATTGTCTGGATGAACAGTGTAGATCCAGATCAGCCGGCACATTTGTGTTGTCTGATCAGAATCTGCACTGTGACTTTATTATTCGTTAGGTTATTTCTGAGTGACCAAACTGTGACCAGTGCAGATCCTGATCAGACGGCACGGATGAATCTGGATGATCTGGATCTACACTGGTCACACGGGTAAACATGTGTAGTTATGGAGGAAAGGGTTAATTTTATTGACTTAATTGCATTAATTTAATTCATGCATAATGTATATCTGTTCACATTTTTCAGCAAAACTCAACATTCCGATGGTTACTTCAAATCAAGTACCTCACAGCATCAAACTTACATTGTCTGATAGCATGAGTATTCTTGGTAACCCTGCGTGTCAGGAGTCTTATAAGCTTTCAGTGAAGTCAGATTCAGATATAACTATCACTGCTTCGGGAAATGCAGGAATATTCTACGGCTGTCAGACTCTGTTAAGTTTAGTTCATGATAGTAACATTTCTGAATGTGAAATTGAAGATAAGCCAAGATATGGTTACCGTGGAATGCACATGGATGTATCTAGAAATTTCCACGGCAAGAACCAAATTATGAAGCTGCTTGATGTCATGGCAATGTACAAGATGAATAAGTTCCATTTTCATCTGACAGATGACGAAGGTTGGCGGCTGGAAATCCCAGGACTAGAGGAGCTTACCCAGGTACCAATGGCATTATAATAATACTGTTCCAAGATTATAAAACGAAGAATTGAAACCAGTCTCAAATCTCAAGGATCTGATTGGCTGAAATGGCAAACTTTTACTATCATTCATCTCAATCAGATGCTTGTGATTTGAGACTGGTTTCAAATCTCAGTTTTATAATCTTAAACTAATATCCAGTTTCTATGTTTGTATCGTTTGAGTTGTGTGTGTAAACAGTATCACACGAGACCACAGGTTAAGCGTGCTGTGGTTTACATAAGCAACAAGAAATGATATGAACCTACCAAATGCATTCTGTCATTTTGTTCCTTTTATTATATACCCTTTTCTCGAAATAAATTGTATTACACTTAACAGCAAAATTTCAGTCAACAACATGGTTTACCTATTCCTAGTAGTAACAATAGTAACCCTCCAAATATTCTTCTTATCATAAAACATTGTATATATCTACATATGTAGCCTAATTGGGGAAGTATAAAATTTTATAAAGGTATTATTTTTTATAAAATTCATTAAAAGACATTACTTCAACAAATTAACTATATTTTAGGAGCCAAGGCCCAACTACACATTTTTATGAAAAACTTAGAGCCTGATTAAGAGCTTCCCACACTCCTCCCAATTACGTTCATCGATAAAAACAAAATTATCAAAATCTCAGTAGTTGAAAGTTTTTACAAAGTACACAACATTTTCTTGTCAGTATCATTGCACTCACATGGGAATTTAAAATTATGTTTTGTATCACTTAGTTTTTGTGAATTTATGTAAATAGAATTTTAAGGAATTTTTAGGTCTTGCTTTTTTTTTTTACTTTTCTAATGTGTCTTACTGTATGCAAAATAAAGATACATTAGTAACATTCATTTGTGCAAAGTTTCATTGAACGGCATATTGCCATTATTGAGATTTTGATAATTTTCGTTTAATCGATGAACATGATTGGGAGGAGTGGGGTTAGGAATTAAATAGGAATTGTAATAATAATATAAAAGTCCTATATCTCACAGGTTGGAGGAAGACGTGGTCATGTAAACAAGTCGGATCTAACATCACTGTTACCTTTGCTTGGCTCAGGACCTGGGTTTGATACCTCGGGCTCTGGTTACTACACAGTGGAGGACTACCAGGAAATTCTTCACTTTGCCAAAGATCGCCACATTGAAGTTATTCCTGAAATTGACATGCCGGGCCATAGTCATGCTGCAATTCGATCGATGAAAGCCAGGCATCAGAAATACATGGCCATGAAAGATAAGAAAAAGGCGACTGAATATTTGCTTTCAGATTTAGACCATGACGTATTGTCCGGCTCCCATTCTGTCCAGATGTACTCTGAAAATGCAATGAATCCAGGAATGGAATCAACTTATGCATTTGTGAAGAAAATTGTCACTGAGTTGAAGAACATGCATAAGGATATTATGCCACTGCGTGTTTTTCACTTTGGCGGAGACGAGGTACCGTATGAAGCTTGGGAAGGGTCTCCGGCATGTATGAGTCTTGTTGATTCGGAAGAAGTGAAGGGAACTGAGGGCTTGATGGAGTATTTTGTGTCACGTGTGGCAAATATCGTAGCAGATTGCGGTTTAGACGTTGGAGCTTGGCAAGATGGTATTATACCAGATGAGGAAGATCTCATGCCTATATCAAGGTGGGTTAATCAAAGAGTCAAAGGATGGCTAGCATGGCCTTTAAAGATTAAAATTTGTCAGCACAGCAGCAAATACATGTAAATAGAAAAAAAACATTCATGATCAACCTTTAAATTTGTTGATTATTTAGATAAAACAGGTAGCAGTGCCAAAGGTAAATGTACCCAAGGACTTTGATTAAATCATCTTCTGAATTTGGTGTGTTAACTCTTCACTCCATACACACCTGTTTTGTAGCATGTCCACCCAGTGTAGATCCCGGCACATCTGTGCTATCTGACCTAGATCTACACTGGTCGCTTCTTGGTCTGAAATATCCTAAAATATAAAAGTGAACAGTGCATATGGCACATATGTGCCGGCTGATCTGGATCTGCATTGTTTGCACATTTGACAAGAGTAGTATCCAAGAAGTAAAGGGTTAAATTGATAAATACAGTGAAACTTTAATATAAGGATTGACATTCAGACTAAGGAAAAAGGACATTTATAATAAAGCAGTGAGGTGAAAATATGGGTAAAGCTGAAAATTGGACACCATGGTGTAAATATTAACTTTGGGATGATATGTACTGGGGAGGGAATTACTATACTTGTTCTTGGGTTCGATGTTACATTTTGCATTTTACATTTTGAATTTCTTTCAGCTCAGGTAAGCATGTGTATCCTCCTGTGAAAATTTAGAAATATTGAGAAAAATGCCCAAGATCTTAAACCTAAAATTAGTCCAGTCCTAGATCTCAAGCTTCTGAGAGGTACCTCCTTTTCAGCAAGTCAGATTCTTGAGATGTGAAACTTGACTCCAGTTTCAGTTTTATGATCATGAACCCTGGTTCCTGTCTCAGTTTTATGATCATGAATCCTGGTTCCTGTCTCAGTTTTATGATCATGAACCCTGGTTCCTGTCTCAGTTTTATGATCGTGAATCCTAGTTCTTGTCTCAGTTTTATGATAGGAACACTGGTTCCTGTCTCAGTTTTATGATCATGTACCCTGGTTTCTGTCTCAGTTTTATGATCGTGATCACAGTTCCTGTCTTAGTTTAATTATCGTGAATCCTGGTTCTTGTCTCAGTTTTATAATCATGAACCCTGGTTCCTGTCTTAGTTTTATGACCACGAACTCTGGTTCCTGTCTCAGTTTAATGGTTGTGAAATCCTGGTTCCTTTCTCAGTTTGATGATTATGAATCCTGGTTCCTGTCTCAGTTTTATGATCATGAACCCTGGTTCTTGTCACAGTTTTATGATCATGAACCCTGGTTCCTGTGTCAGTTTTATGATCCTGAACACGGTTCCTGGCACAGTTCTATGATCGTGAATCCTGTTTCCTATTTTAGTTTTATGATCGTGAACCCTGGTTCCTGTCTCAGTTTTATGATTGTGAACCCTGGTTCCTTTCTCAGTTTTATGATCATGATACCTGGTTCCTGTCTCAATTTTATGAGCCACCAAAGTTTTACAGGGGAATAAGTTTTTGTGCAGTAAAGCTAGAATATCAGTTTAACAATTAACCCACTGGCATTGTGTAATGGGCTTGTCAGGCTTTGAATTCAGTGTATTCTGTTACAGCTATATGAATAGACTGCATGAACTTGCCAGCTGTCCATATGGATAGAAATGTGTCAGTCCAAGAAGGGCGGTTAAAGTATCTTATATCTGTTTTTTTTTGCAGGAAGAAGTTCAAGAGTAAAGAAGTGTATGTGTATGCCTGGCAGAATGTATGGGAGTCTGGCCTGGCCGGCTGTGCTTACAGGCTTGCCAACAATGGTTATAAGGTGATAAACATAGTGTTGTCTTTGTATGTGTGTGTTTGGGGCGGGGTGGGGGCATCTTGTCACAGATAAAGTACATGTAATTAGCTATGAATACACTGAAATCTTGTTTTTAAGTGCCAGATTTTTTAGAGGTATGCAATATTATTGACTATATAGGTTGCAGGGAATGGCCTAGAGGGAGACTTGAGAAAGTCTCCAAATGTCCTAAACTTTTTATGTCTCCCCCCCTCTGGGGGAGACATATTGTTTTTGCCCTGTCCGTCTGTCCGTCAGTCCGTCTGTCACACTTCGTTTCCGCTCAATAACTCGAGTACCCTTTGACCCAGAGCCTTCAAACTTCATAGGGTGATAGCCCTTATTGAGAAGAAGAACCCTATTGATTTTGGGGTCAGTAGGTCAAAGGTCAAGGTCACAGTGACCCAAAGAGTGAAAACCGTTTCCGCTCAATAACTCGAGTACCCTTTGACCCAGAGCCTCCAAACTTCATAGGGTGATAGCCCTTATTGAGTAGAAGAACCCTATTGATTTTGGGATCAGTAGGTGAAAGGTCAAGGTCACAGTGACCCAAAGAGTGAAAACCGTTTCCGCTCAATAACTCAAGTACCTTTTGACCCAGAGCCTTCAAACTTCATAGGATGACAGCCCTTATTGAGTAGAAGATTCCTATTGATTTTGGGGTCAGTAGGTCAAAGGTCAAGGTCACAGGGGCCCGAAGAGTGAAAACCGTTTCCGCTCAATAACTCGAGTACCCTTTGACCCAGAGCCTTCAAACTTCATAGGGTGATAGCCCTTATTGAGTAGAAGATTCCTATTGATTTTGGGGTCAGTAGGTCAAAGGTCAAGGTCACAGGGACCCGAAGAGTGAAAACCGTTTCCGTTCAATAATTTGAGTACCCTTTGACCCAGAGCCTTCAAACTTCATAGGATGACAGCCCTTATTGAGTAGAAGAACCCTATTGATTTTGATGTCAGTAGGTCAAAGGTCAAGGTCACAGGGGCCCGAAGAGTGAAAACCGTTTCTGCTCCATAACTTGAGTACCCTTTGACCCAGGGACTTCAAACTTCATAGGTTGATAGCCATTATAGAGTAGAAGAACCCTACTGATTTTGGGGTCAGTAGGTCAAAGGTCAAGGTCACAGGGGCCTGAAGAGTGAAAACCGTTTCCGCTCAATAACTGGAGTACCGTTTGACCCACAGCCTTCAAAATTCATAGGGTGATAGCCCTTTTTGATTAGAAGAACCCTATTGATTTTGGGGTCAGTAGGTCAAAGGTCAAGGTCACAGGGGCCTGAAGAGTGAAAACCGTTTCCACTCAATAATAGGAGTTCTATTTTACCCAGACCATTCAAACTTCATACGATGGATGTCCTTATTGAGTAGAGGACTCCTATTGATTTTGGGGTCAGTAGGTCAAAGGTCAAGGTCACAGGGGCCCCGAAGAGTAAAAACCGTATCCGGTCAATTACTGGAGTACCGCTTGACCCAGAGCATTCAAACTAAATAGGGTAATAGCCCTTATTGAGTAGAAGAACCCTATTGATTATGGGATCAGTAGGTCAAAGGTCAAGGTCACAGGGGTCTGGGGGCAGGGGGGGGCGGGGCGGCGCAGGGGGGAGACATGCGTTTTTCACAAAAAACATCTAGTTTTTAAGAGAGGTCAAAAGAACATTTAGTAACTGTTCAAAGCTTAGTCAGCTACTTTGCGTTGTTAAGGTATAAATGTAGCTTCCTTTGACTTTTAGCTTAATACTTTGAATAAAGTTAATCTCTGCATAATGTTCACAATTAAGTTAAGTGTGCTTTAAGTGAACTTTTTAGCTTAACTTTTTGTGTCGCCCCTTGAAGAAAAGGCGATACATAGGAATCGCTTTGTTCGTCCGTCGGTCTGTCTGTCCGTCTCGAAAACTTAGCATTGGCTATAACTTTGCCATTTCTTAATATTTCTTCATCAAACTTTTAAATTATATTGCTTATGACAACACTCTCGAGATGATGCCAAATTATCAAGGTCAAGGTCAAATTTGATGGAGTTATGCCTTGTGATGTAAAGATTATTGATTAAAATTGCTTAATCATCTATAAATGCCATTTGATTTGACAATCGATGTCATTCTCCCATAATTGATTTATATTGATGTTTACCACTGAAAGTTAAGTACAGCATAATTAGGCATATTATAGTCATATATTTGTACAAGTCATTATTTAAATAATATTTTTGACCTCATAGGCATTTATTGGCATTTACAACCTGTTTTGGGGGTTGCAGGGATTTCAATAGGTGCAGATTTTTGAATTTTGATGCAAACAAATTTGAATTGTTCCACTTTTGACAGAATATATTTTTTGCAAAGCATAGTTCTTTCATCCTATTTTCATTCAATATTTAGTACATGAAAAAAAAATAAGTGAAAAAAGTTATCTTTTATCTTTAAAACTCCAAATTTTATGTTAAAAGTGGCAGCAAGCACACAATAATATGGGTAATTTTGTAAGCTAATACTGAGAAACCAGTTTGTGAATGAAACACGTTTAGGTATGCTTTTAATTTTGTCATTCTGTTAATTTCTACATCAACAGTAACATATCAAAAATTGAAAAACTTTCACTGTACCGTTTTTCTTATTTTTACAAAAATTATGAAGAACACGTCTGCAATAAGTTAACGTTTTACACGCAGCTCCAGGGATACGGAACAAATATGGCTCATTTATCATGAATCAAACACTAAGAATAAGATATGGACGGAAAGAGAATTTTATTACTATGCAACAAAATTCACAGAATAACTATTGGATGACAGACAATAAAGTTATATGCAAATAAGTGACCGGTGTGATGATTCCAGAAGAACGCCGCTAGGGGGCGTGTTTACTGTGATTGACTTGACATCAGAGGTAAACAGACATTGCTATGCAACGCGGGACATCAAACTCTTATCAACCTGCCAAATTTCAAAATGATCAGACAACTTTTATGAGGGCTTTTCATCAGAAAGTTGGGACGAGGCCCTGGCCTTTCCAATTGGGAAATTAATGCACGATAATTGTTTATTTTGGGAAAACAAAATTAATTGCAAGATGGGTTCTACTTTATAAATTGAATAGTAATAAGTATTTTAAACTCAAAACTAATTTTTTTAAACATTTTATTTTCCAGACATCAATTTTCAAACATCCCTCAGAGGAGCTTTAACCATTTTGGACATCTTACTAAGCATTTTGGGAAGAGTTTCTGCCACAATTGGGAAAAAATACAATATTTTTGGATTGGGAAGAGGCCTTTCATAGGCCTCTGTTATATAAGGATGAAAAGCCCTGTTTATATTTTACTGTCAAAGGTATCAAGCCACCTTAAAAAGAATTTTACAGTATGTGAGATGCTTTAATATAAAGAAAAAGTAATAGCATTTGCGTATGTAGCAACTGTTGTTTGTAACATTGTAGATTTTGAACACTGGATAATAATTGACTGATATTTAGATGCTGTATTAAACACTGTTTTCACTTAGGAAAACAATGTGTTTTGATACATTTTAGGTTGTGATGGCTCAGGGGACCCACCTGTACTTTGACCATCCATATGAACCTGATCCTGAGGAGAGGGGTTTGTACTGGGCGTGTCGTTTCTGTGATTCCCGTAAAACCTTCACCTTCATGCCCGACAACCTGTACGCCAACATTGATGTGAAGCTGACTGGGGAACAGTTCTCCAAGGATTACATCAGCAAGCATAAAGAAGATCATGATGACCTGGAGGCTCCTGGGAATGTCATAGGTGAGCTCAGATCTCTGGATCCTGCAGGTTTAACTAACATTTGCATCTACTGTCACTTGTCATCTACTTTTACTTTTCATCTACTTTAACTTACCATCATATTGACCTATATCAGCAATATTAAAAAAAGTATTCAAACCCTTATACAATATATGTTATTGTTTAAAAATAGGTATGCATGATGTGTTTTTTTTTAAGGAATTCAAGCTCAGTTATGGACAGAGTTAGTTCGAACCGGGGACCAGATGGATAGTATGATCTTTCCCCGGCTTCTATGTGTGGCGGAGAGGGCCTGGCACAAAGCCAGTTGGGAATCTGAAACCAGCCCAGAGAAACTGTCACAAGAGCAAGCTGAGGACTGGTCTAGGTTTGCCTGGGTGTTGGGGACCAAAGAGCTGGCACGGTTGGACCAAATGGGTGTAGCATATCACTTGCCACCACCTGGGGCACACTGCTCGTGAGTTTTTATCAAAACAACTTTTTTAACCCTTTACTCCATAGATATGCATGTACACCTTTACTATATGGGTGAACAGTGTAGATCCTAATTAACTGGCAGTTATGTACTGTCAGGATCTACACTATTTGCTTAAGATTTATTAGGTTGTTCTGACCAAGATTCAACTAGTGCTGATCCAATGAAAAATCAAGAGTTATTTAACATTTGGTGATTGATGGAAACCTGTTTGTTAAGCACCATAAGTACTGGGTTGAAGGCTATAAAACTGAGATTGGAAACCAGTCTCAAATCTCAAGCATCTGATTGGCTGAAATGGCGACATGGTCCCCATTTCAGCCAATCAGATGCTTTAGATTTGAGACTGGTTTCCGTGCTCAGTTTTATAACCTTGGGCACTGTACTGTGTATTATGTACACAGCATTAATTTGAACAGTTGAACTAGTCTTCCTTTACTCTTATACTGTTCTTTGCATGTGCAACCAGTGAAGATCCAGATGCTGTCTGATCAGGGTCTACACTGGTCGTCTCTTGCTCAGATCCAACCCTGTGAATCTAAAACTTAACATTGTATCAAATGGCATGAGTTTGCCAGCTGATCTGGATCTACACTGTTCGCCATAGATTACAGCTTTATCCCATGGTGTAAAGAGCTAAGCAATAACTTTGTAAAACTTTGCTAGGGTTAATTATCATACACTTTACCTAGTCTGAAGTACACAGCAATTAAACCTGTGAAATGTCATTATGCCACATAGTATCATAAATCTACAAATGTTGTGTAGCATGATGTATGGCTTCAGAATATTTCAGTCGATGACTTCGATGCCCGCTGTTATTAGAGACCTGTTTGTTTCTTCATGCTGGAAACAACACAACATCAACTGTATAAAATACCTAGCACAATTATACAGTATATTGAAATTAAGCTAATGAATTAATCCCTTCATTCCATGAGATATGGCTGTTATCACATCGGTGAACAGTGTAGATTCAGATAAGCTGGCACATCCAAGCTGTCTGATCTGGGTCAACAATGTTTGCTTTATGATTCATTAGTTTATTTTTGTCCAAAAAGCTTGGATGTGGTGGCTGATCTAGATCTAGACTGTTTGCATATTGTAACTGGGCTAGGTTATGGTGAAAAGCTTGTTGGTGAGATGATGTGGTGGCTTGGTAGCTCAGTGGTTGAGCGCTTTGTACGGTAAGCTAGAGACACTGGGTTTGACTCCCGTCAAGCCAAAAACTTTTCATCTGTTAAAATATGGAGTAAAGAATAATTAACCTCATTTCAGAATACAAGACTGCAAGCTGGAATTAAACAGTGCATATCCAGGCTTACCTATATACTACAGTATTGATGAAGGAAAGAATTGGACCAAGTATTCCGACAAGGTTGATATTATTCCAGACAAGGATATCTACCTCTGTACCAAGTAAGTCAAATGTTTAGTAAATTTATATCTATCTACTGAAAAATGACTTAAAAACAAATAATGGCATACTAAATGTTGATTATTATACATGTAGTTAATGTTTTAGGACAAAAACTAAAGAAACTTAAGTATTTAAAGAAAGTCACTGTTGAAGTAGTAGGTTCAGACTTACATTTTTAGCCAGATTATAAAATACAATTCATGCTTATAGATTGACAAAGTCTGTCTGGGGATCCATCTTAATAAAATATTTTTTTTAAAGTTTGAATCAGTATTTGATGATTTTCATTAGGGTATGGTATTGTTTTAAGTGTGTGAAGTCACACTGCATCAGAAATTATGGTTTGTTAGATAAATATGACTTCATCGTAGAGGATGAAATTGAAGTGAAAATATAAATCCTTGGTCAGTAGTTAAGATATTGACTTCTCACTTAATATAAATAATTCTCATCACACATCACACATACTTACCTTATGACACGGACAGTTTTTGTTTCACAGTTTTCCCCTTTTTCTTTTTATAAACAAAATTTAACAGTTTAAATAAAACAATTTTAGTTTACTTCCAAGCATGATTGAGTGACTGAATTCAAACTTAAAAAAATGTCCCACATTATCCATACCATATTCAGAATGAAAACTGAACATTTTGTCCCATGGATAAGTCTTATACTGTTTATGTGATCAGTGTAGATCAATGTTGATCAAGATCAGCCTACACATGATGTTGTTGACCTAATTTATTGGAAATGCCAATTGTTTGTTACTTATTCATGAGATATGATGATCAGCTTTGAGCATCTGTATATAATATTATTCTGGACTTGAGGACAGAATTGATCACTCTACAGTGGTTAGCTATTAACCCTTAACTCCATCTTTATGGGTTTCTTCGTCTGTGCATCTAGTGTAGATCACAGCAGCCAGCAGATCTGTGATATCTGGGCTGAAGGTTATAAAACTGAGATTGGAAACCAGTCTCAAATCTCAAGCAACTGATTGGCTGAAATGGCGACTGGTCGCCATTTCAGCCAATCAGATGTTTGAGATTTGGGACTGGTTTCCATGCTCAGTTTTATAACCTTGGACACAGTCAGCCAATCTATCCTGGTCACTTTTGGCCAGAAATAACCTAATGAATTGAAAGCGAGCAGTGCAGATCCTGATCAAACAGCTCAGAATGATGTTTGATGTTGACTGATCTGGATCTAATCTCTTTGCCCCTGGATAACAGCAATATTCTATTTGGTAAAAGTTGAAGACAATATACATGTATTTTCATATTGCAGGTCAGTTGATGGAAAGAGAACTAGTCGAGTTGTGATAATGAAGAAACCTGACAACAGTTCTGTAAAGTAGACAGTGAATGTGGACAGTTAGGAGTGCCCTGTGTAATGATGTGACAAATGAGCCAGTGCAACATTTTCACCCTTGACACTTTTGCCAGAATTCAGATTTTATTTTTGAAAACATGTATTACATGCTGTTTAACCATTTACTCCATGGATATGCTTTTCATCCAATGGGTGATTAGTGAAGATCCAGATCAGCCTACACATCTGTGCCATCAGTTCTTGATTTACACTGTTTGCTTCTTGGTCAGATAAAACTTACTTTAGTAGTATTGATTCATTACTTAAAGCACAAAGTGTAAATCCTGATCAGACTGTCTGGTTGTACTGGCTGATCTAGATCTCAACTGTAGCACAAAGTGTAAATCCTGATCAGACTGTCTGGTTGTACTGGCTGATCTAGATCTCAACTGTAGCACAAAGTGTAAATCCTGATCAGACTGTCTGGTTGTACTGGCTGATCTAGATCTCAACTGTAGCACAAAGTGTAAATCCTGATCAGACTGTCTGGTTGTACTGGCTGATCTAGATCTCAACTGTTACCCCATATGATATCTGTGGAGTAAAACCTTCAAATTACATATTTTGTTTGAATTATTGATAGATTTTCTAACAAAGAATATGTACAACATAGTTTTCAGGGCCAAAGATCATAAAACTGAGTTTGGAGACCATTTCAGCCAGTGAGATGCTTGAGATCTGAGACTGGTCTCCAGTTTTCGTTTTTATGATCTTGGGCCCAGATGTCTGTATTGGGTACTGGAAATTGTACATCTGTACATGGGCAGTTCCACTGCATGCTTAATATCTTTAAAAAATCAAACATGGAGTGTATCATATTAAAAGAAAACAGCCTGTGTTATATTTTGCTCTTTTCTCAACCCTTTCCTCCATATATATGCATTTTATTGCATGTGTGACCAGTGTAGATCTAGATCAGCTGACACATCCGTGCTATTTTATCAGTATCTGCATTATTCGCTTTTTGGTCAGAAATAACCTAATAAATTAAAAAGCGAACAGTGCAGATCCTAATCACAAGACTTGTATGTGCTGGCTGATTTGGATCTATACTGTTTGCCCTTGCCTTAAAGGTGTATATATGGAGGAAAAGATTAATTACATGTATTACAAAACTTTTCCAATTCTATTTTAAAATGCACTTGCTGGTAAATGGAGGAATGATGTCATGTAAGCAGTGTCATTTCCTACAAAATTAGTGTCATGTGATTAAGTGGGATAATCTCATGCACATGCTCAAATAAAGTGTCCGGAACATAGGGGAAGAGGATCATCTGCAAATAGAAACATAGGGCTAAATAAATATTAAATTCTTTAACCTTTTCCTCAAAAGATACGCCTTTATTGCATTGGCGAACAGTTAAGATCCAGATCAGCCATCACATCAGTGCCGTCTGATCAGGAACTGTTTGCTTTTTGATTCGTTAGGTTATTTCTGACCATAATGCGACTAGTGCAGATCCTGATCAGACAACACGAATGTGCTGGCTGATCAGGATCTAAACTGGTTGCACATCGTAAAAAAGTGTATATATGGAGGAAAGGGTTAAACAAATCAGCTGGCTAAAGAAGGAAACTATAAAATAATTTATTATGTCAAATGAAAGTGTATTGTAAATATTTCTAAAATTAATAAAAGGACCACTAGAAGAAAGAATTCACTACTTAGCCATAAATTTACAACATTATAAATCTATCAAGGGATTATCTGGTGGGGGTTTTTGGAAATAAATTGAAAAATATTACTTTTTATGACAAAATTTCCATGAATTATATGAATTGATTTTCTAAGTAATATTTTCAATAACCTTGTTCAAGATCATGGTCTCCATTTCAGCCAATCAAATGCTACAGATTTGAGACTGGTCTCCAGTTTCTGTTTTATGATCTTTGGACCATTTCTCTTTATTAATCTGAAATGCTTTATGTATTTGTGAAAGGATGGTTATCAATGAGATGAATCGAAAATATATCAATACAATTATTGTTGTCTTTTTGTCAGATCATATGTTTTGCAAAACCAAATAATGTTTATTCAGGGTACTTGGGAACATCTTTTCTTCAAATACAGCATCAAACACTAAATAAAAAATACTTTGTAATCAGTTCATAGATGCATTGTATTTAAAGCCCACAGAAATAACATGAAAAGAAAATCTATTCAAATAAATCAAACAAAACTTGTTACTATATTTATATAAAAGGGAGATAATTTTGAAAATAAGGTTTGCATATCATGAATTTGTCCCTGGCCTTCAATGACATTGAAAAGGTTAAGCATTTATACAGAATTTATTGTTGTTAAAAAAGTTTTTTGAATTGTGAAGGTTACCTTACAATGAATCCTTAATTTGTCTGTTTTGTCTGTCTTTCCTCCATATATATGCATTTTTATGCATATGCGACCAGTGTAGATCCAGATCAGCTGGCACATCCGTGCTGTCTGATCATAATCTACACAGTTCACCCACGGAATAAAGGTTTGTCTATGGAGGAAAGGGTTAAGCTCCAGAGTGTAAATGAATTCAATAATTTTGACTTTACTAGCTATGTTATATGTTAACAACATAAGCTAAAGATAGACTGTGACTGTGTTTTCCTCACGCTGCAACAATAATGATGCAACATGGGATTAATTAAATGTAAAATTGGTGAAAGATTAAAGAATGGGGCAGGAATTTTTAGTAACCTATATGTACTTTGTTTGTAAAATTTAATTGAACTCTTAGTAATATATTAATCATAAATTGCATGTGATTACAGAAGGGCAATGTTTAAACTGGATGGTCAAGTTAACCCTTTATTGCATTAATACAACCTTTAATGCATGGGTGGAAGGTGAAGATCCAGATCAGCTACATCTGTTTAATCTGATAAGAATCTTCACTATATGCTGTTGGATTCATTAGCTTATTTCTTACTAAGAAGCAACTGCTGTAGATCCAGATCAGATGATATTGAAATGCTGCTGATCTACATTTGCACACACATTAAAACCTGCAAATATGAAGTAAAGGATTAATGTTTCTTTTTCAGTCATGTAATTAATATAATTGAGATTCTTGTAACCCAAGTCCCTGAGGGATAAAGTTTATCATATTTTCTATGAAAATATTCATGTTACCAGTATCTATTTTTCTTCTTGTGTAAGTTAATTGTTTGAAACACAGGTATAATTACGTGTATTATTTCTTGTTACTGATGGATTAAGAATAAATATAAAGAAATGTTAATTTTATTAAGTTATTTAATTATTAATCAAATGCCAAGAAACGTGAAGGTATAGTTTTCTTTCTATATTTCAAGAGTTCTAACAATATGTGTTGTAAAACAAAATTATATTGAAATTATTTTGTAAATTTTAATTTGTGTTTGTGTGAAAATTGTCAGTTGCTTAATTTGTTACTCTACAAAACAAAACTTATAAAATTTTGTAAGAATAGCTTGTATACGTTGTATAATTATTCAGCATATGAACTAACAGATAAATATCTAATATTATTGAACTGTAGGAAAAAACAGTAGAAATCAAATATATACCATTGTCACTTGATTCTGGTTGTGCTTTTTTCTGTATTGCAATTTTCAATATGATCAGTCACAAATAGAAGTCTGGATATGTATGACTCTATAAGGATCTATGATTGTATAGAATTTTGGGAAAACATTGAAACTTTTATACAACAAGAATTACAAATTAAGAAATTGTTGTTAAACTTCTATATATACACAGTGTCTAAGCGTACAGTTAACCGAAACGGAAGTTGCTGATCTGTACGCCGATGATCACACAGTTGCTTATAGAAAAACCTGCGACATCGAATTATTTATTGGTAAATAAACCAAATTTAATGTGCATTTGGAAAAAAAAATTGCTGTGGTAAGTACAACGTTAATTGTTAGTCCTGCTGTGATCATATAGACTTAAAGGAAGGGTTAGTATTGTTATAATCCGTCATCGTTCCCAACTGGATCAGTGAAAATAGGAGCAAAACAGTGAACAAAACGGGACGTTTTGGGTTCAAATTTCTTTGTGTAAATAGATTTTTGGACCATATTTGTGTTGGTATGGAAGAAAATTCAATTATTCAACTTGTGTACTTCGTTGACCTGAGTTTGAACGACATAGCAACGAGAAAATGATACTTTATTTATGTCACTCTCAAAGATAAGACTGTACGCATAGTTGCAACTGTACGCGGTCGTTAGTTGTTAACAGATGCCTAACATCTGTACGCATAGTTGTCAAACAGATCATTAACAATTTATGGTTCCAGTTAATGCTTTCTGATTATATCGACAGGTTATCATTTTAGTTTCAGTTAACCTTAATAATTCTTGCACGAGAACCTGAAAATGCATTTTTTTTTTCAACAAATTTGCCCATTCTTTTAATAATACAATTGTATAAACAAATAACTGATCTTGGCTTCTGTTTCAAAGTCAGATTTGTTTTTAAATCTCTTGTTAGCTCTTCATGAAAGGAGGCGTGAAAAAAACGACTCTAGTCCAACCGAGCTATAACCGAGAGCTGCTGTAATGTTTTCATTTTTCTCTGATGTGCGAACAGTAGAAGCCATAATATAGCTGGACAAATACGCATTAGTACTTCAACCATAGTTTCTAAAGATTTTATAGAATGCTCCAATCAGATAAACATAATGATCCCTGAAATCTACCAATGAAAGTCGGCCAAAATGAAATCCAACTCGACATTTTAACGACCTTAAACATGAAATTCTTACCAGTTGCAGACGTAATTGTAGACTAACTTAACTCAGTCACGAAGTATTGGATTTCAAAATCTGAAACCACTTAATGGAATTTTCCTGTCAAAGACCAGATTGTTAAAGTCTTTATGATATTGGATAATATTTGTGCATAATGTATATTTTTGCCAACACCGGCAGGGATTTCAGCAGGTTTATACTAGGTTTTATTTAATGTCACAATCAGGAGATTTAGGATTTCTAGCAATTATCGGTGTCTTATTTGCAAAAAGTGTCGTTCATATGGTTCAACAGTAGATCAGAGTAAAAAAACTATCAATTTGTAGCTCAAAACTTGCTTGTCAGTTCTAAAATGTGATCATATAAGGTTTTATATTTGATAAATAATACATTAGATTTGGTTGATTCCTTTGATTGATTCCTTTAACAAGTTCTTGCTTCATTGATGCTTTTCAGTTGATCAGTATATGATGCACTTACGATCGCAACTGTTCGTACAGTCTGACATTGAAGTACTGCAACTTCGCGTACAGTCTTGTCACTTTCGGTTGCTGCACAGAAAGACCATTTTCTCGGTGCTAATTCGTTCAAGCACCGTTTAACGCATTTTGTGAGTGTTGGAAATGATTTTTCTTTCACAGGAAGTCAAATATATACCTTTCCAATATATACATTATAAAATATGAGGTCACAAATGCAGATTTTCTCCAATCTTTTCCCCCATTTTGTACTGATCAAGTGTGAAAAGATTACAGATTGCAACTTAACTAGCCGTTAGTTCAAGACTTCAAGATCACAGTAAGACTATTAATCAACGATGTACTTATTATAAAAATAATTTCTGCAAAAAGCACGTTTAATTTGAATATATTTTACAAATAAAAAGCCGATGTCGCGTGTTTTTCTGTAAGCAACTATGTGATCATCGGCGTACAGATCAGCAACTTCCGTTTCGGTTAACTGTGCGCTTAGACACTGTGTATATATACATGTTTATTCTATCACTCTGAAGGCTTTATAAATATTATTGTTGAGATTCAAAATGCAAACAAGAAAATTGTTGATCCTAATAAGTGGAAAATTTTTTAAAAAGTGTAACATTTTTATTTTGATAATGAAAAGGCACTTTGAAAGCATTTCCTGAATTCAGTGATATCAACCTTAAAACATGTTTTGCACTGAGAAAAATGCATAAATTTTACAGATTTCTCCCATTAACCCTTTTCTCCATAGATACACCTTTATTGCGAGGGCGAACAGTGAAGATCCAGATCAGCCGGTACATCTGTGCCATCTGATCAGGATCTGCACTGTTCGCTTTTGCATTTGTTAGCTTATTTCTGACCAAAATGTGACCAGTGCAGATCTGGATCTACACTGGGCGCACATGCTTAAGTGTGTATACATGGAGGAAATGGTTAAGTTGTTCTTACTCTTTGGTTTTGCCAAAGCAGCAGGTTCACAGACCTTATATGTATTGGCCTAAAATATCTAAATCTTTTAATTTTGTTGCATATCTCTAATTATAATGAATTTGAATGCATAAATTGTTATGCTTTAGATATTAACTAGTATTATATCAATCACTGTTAAGGCAAATGCTTCGATTTTCCCAAATTTGCCAAGCTTAACAAGCAACTATGAAGCCTTTATTCCATATATATGGGTTTTATCCCATTTGTGACCCTTGTAGATCCAAACCAGCTGGTGCATCCATGCAGTCTGATCAGGATCTACACTGTGCGTTTTTTGGTCAGAAATAACCAAATGAATTATACAGCATACAGAGTAGATACTGATCAGACAGCACAGATATGTGGGCTGATCTGGGTCTACACTGTTTAATCACGGATATCAGCTTACTTCCATTTATATTTTTCCTTTGAGTAAAGTGAGTCAACAAACATGGATGCACCAAGTGGGAAACACGCAAACATTCAAAATATATATTGTGCAAAAGATCTTATTTTTGTCTCCGTTTGATTCATACCTTAAGCACACAGTAGATTAGAGCTCTCGTACATTGTATTGTATACCCTGGGAAAGTATATTTGAGGTTCTGGAAATGTGCATGAATCCCTTAGAAATGACTAAAACACAGGAGCTTCCGGAGGCCCCCTGGACCCCTGGCCAGGGCTTTGCCCTGGACCCACTGGGGGCCCTTACAGCCCCCTGGACCCCGTCGGATTGTTTATTTTCCGCCCCCCCCCCCCCCCCCCCCCCCCCCCCCCCCCCCCCCTTACTACAAATCCTGGATCCGCCTATGTGTTACTCACAAATAATAAACCAGATTATGATTTTCTAAGCAGATGAAGAAGTTATATTACATATTACATGAATTCTGTGAATTCCTTGATATGAACTCGATTATCAAATAAAGTTAGAAACAGAAAATGTATCTTTATTATTTGTATGAATTCTAAGAGATGTTTACCAATTAGCAATTGCGAAATCTTAGAAAATACACCAGTCTGAGACTGTTCATCAAATTACAAAAATATATAAAGAAATTCCCCTCCCCCCACTGGGACCTGCTGGTTGCTTGAAACTTTATCTGTTGGTTAAACCAATTATGGTTCAATTTGAACAAAAAAACGACAGATGAACGAAATATTTTGAATAAAACAAAAGTGAAGAAATATGTTTTTATTTGTAAGAATTACTTATTCTTAATTTAACCGTGTGCCCAAGGTTATAAAACTGAGCATGGAAACCAGTCGCCATTTCAGCCAATCAGATGCTTTAGATTTGAGACTGGTTTCCAAACTCAGTTTTATAACCTTCAGCCCTAGGTTACTTTGACCAACAGACAAAGCTCGAACAACCTGGCTCTGTCTGTTCATGCAGTCATGTTCATGCTTTACTTTGTGTGAAAATGTAAGATGGGTATTTACTCCAGAAGAAGTTACCATTAATTAACCCAGATAGCTCCTCAAAGATTTAAAATTAATGCTTTTAAAAGATTTGTTAATGGGTAATTTTATAAGATCATGCACCATAGTGAGGCGGTTTGGTTACTCTTACTTGAAAATATAAAATTTTATGAAATTTGGAAACTGTACTCTCATCATGTTTGATATATCACACCTGTAAAACCATAGTAATGGCCCTTAAATTGTGACATTTTGACAAAATTGTCAGAAACATCTAATTTCAACAGTTGTTATTGAAAATTTGTAAAACTGTTAATTCTATAAGTACTGAGGGGATAATTTCCAGGTCCAGTTCAAAAACACCTCGGTAAGATCAGACCAGTAACACCTGGGTTTTCTGCCCTTTGATCATTGAATAGACAAAATTGGCATTCTCAAAACTCTTTATTGAACTATTATCTCTTTAACCCATGTAGGGTTTAAAGAGCAAAGCCGACACTGACTTTTCCAGTTGTGATGCTCAAAGGGCCATGGCTCTGAGATTATTTAAACCAAACATGAGAACAACGGGAATTACAAGACTGACACTTCTTACCAAGTTTCATTCAACTTAGAACAGAAGTAAAGGAGAAAAGTTCTTTCAGTCTTTATTTGAATTATCTATGATGCCTTACATATATGTCTCACATCAATAACAATTGTTAAACACTGTTCCAACGCGGTGTATGGTTGAACACTACTAAAACAGCATCTGTACCTTTACAAGATCCTGAAATTGTTTCTCTGCTTGAACACATCTATTCAAACATGTTTGGTGGTTGTACACTGCTTAAATTTAGTTTCATTGGTTTCACACTTGTCCACAAACTGACATGACTCCACACTGTCCAAATACGGTTTTGAACTTAACAACATTTTACAACACTGCAACAACAGTTTCTCAGGTTGCACTGATTAACAATACTTTCTCGGGTTGTATAATGTTTTATGAATGTTGCAACTACAACAATTACGCAGTTTGACCACTGTTCTACAACAGTTAAGCAGGTTGGACAATGTTCTTCAACAGTTACACAAGTTGCACACTGTTCTCCAACATTTACGCAGGTTGCACACTGTTCTACAACAGTTACGCTGGTTGCATTCTTCTACAACAGTTATGCAGGTTGCACATTGTTCTTCAACAGTAAAGCAGGCTGCACACTGTTCAACAACAGTTACGCAGGCTGCACACTGTTCCACAACAATTACACAGGCTGCACAATATTCTTCAAAAGTTTAGCAGGTTGCACGCTGTTCTTCACCAGTTATGCAGGTTGAAAACTATTATTCAACAGTAACGCAGGTTGCACAATGTTCTACAACAGTTACACAGGTTGCACACTGTTCTACAACAATTATCCAGGTTGCACAGTGTTCTACAACAGTTACACAGGTTGCACACTGTTCTACAACAGTTACGCAGGTTGCACACTGTTCTTCAACAATTACGCAGGTTGCACACTGTTCTATAACAGTTACACAGGCTGCACACTGTTCTACAACAGTTACAAAGGTTACACACTCTTCTACAACAATTACGTAGGCTGCACACTATTCTACAAAAGTTTCGCAGGTTGCACAATGTTCTACAACAGTTACGCATGCTGCACACTGTTCTTCAACAGTTACGCATGTTGCACACTGATCTACAACAGTTTCGCAGATCGCACACTGTTCTACAAATGTTACACATATTGCACACTGTTCTACAACAATAACGCTGTTTGTACACTGTTCTACAACAGTTACGCAGGTTGCACACTGTTCTACAACAGTTATACAGGTGTCACACTGCTCTAAATAAGTTACGAAAGGCTGCATACTGTTCTACAACAGTTACACAAGTTGCACACTGTTCTCCAATAGTCACACAGGTTTCACACTGTTCTAGAACAGTAAAGCAGGCTGCACACTGTTCTACAACAGTTACGCAGGCTGCACACTGTTCTACAACAGTTACGCAGGTTGCACACTGTTCTACAACAGTTACGCAGGTTGCACACTGTTCTACAACAGTTACGCAGGTTGCACACTGTTCTACAACAGTTACGCAGGTTGCACACTGTTCTACAACAGTTACGCAGGTTGCACACTGTTCTATAACAGTTACGCAGGTTGCACACTGTTCTACAACAGTTACGCAGGCTGCACACAGGTCTTCAACAGTTACGCAGGCTGCACACTGTTCTACAACAGTTACGCAGGCTGCACACTGTTCTTCAACAATTACGCAGGCTGCACACTGTTCTTCAACGGTTACGCTGGTTGCACACTGTTCTACAACAGTTATGGCTGCACACTGATCTTCAACAGTTACGCATGTTGCACACTCTTCTACAACAGTTGCATGCGCAGATGGCACACTGTTCTACAACTGTTACACTGGTTGCACACTGTTCTACAACAGTTACGCTGTTTGCACACTGTTCTACAACAGTTACGCAGGTTGCACACTGTTCTACAACAGTTATAAAGGTTGCACACTGTTCTACAAAAGTAACATTGGTTGCACACTGTTTAACAACAGTTTTGCACAAAGTTGCACATTATCTTCTGATTTGAACGCTTTGAAAATGTTCTGAAATGTGGCGTAATTTTTCGCGCCGCTAGACTGTTCTACCAGTTTTATAAAGGAGTTAGTAAACAAGTCTCTGAATTCCTAGGAATGCATACAATGAGCAGTGTAGTAAGAACATTTATGGTAAGATTTTAAAAGCAGTTTTTTTATGTCTACACTTTTTCAGATAATGAAACGTCAGAAAACATTTTTGATCTGAAATAACTGTTTGAGACACATGTATTAAGAAATTACTGCATATGAAAAACGTCAAATGGATTACTATTATTGTAATTTAAACTCAGGCATGGTTAAGTTTGTGTTTCGGTTTGAAGATTTTTGTATTCTTAAATTGGCACCTTTTAATGCTTTTTACTGGGACCGAAGTGTGGTCGCTGTCTGACGGCAAGGCAGTATGCTTCTGTCGCACTAATAATTCAAGTTCTTTAGAGGACACTGCAGTAAGAATGTCATAGTTTTTGGCACATGGGTTTTATCTTACTAGGTTATTACATCCGGTGTTATCAGACGAGCAATTTCGACAAGAGTGGCAAACATGACAGGTAAGATGTTAAGACGTGTTTTATGTAAACTTTTGATCTTTTAATGTTGATACGTGAATTCCATGTTCACCTAACCTGGAAATGCAATTTATGAACATATTTCAAAACATTTAATAATCAAAAGCCCGAGCCACATTGCATTTCGAGGAGAACCGCTCAAGTCGATGTATCATTTCCATTGAAAAAGGTTGCTTCGCGCGTGAAAATATTTGCGCGAGGCATGTTTTTTGTCTTTTGTCTTGTACACATTTTCTTCCATCATCCAAGTCAGATCTCTATATGTGTATTTACCCAGTTATGTGGTTCCTGCACCGTATACAGCTTTTATTTGTTTGGTTTTAAGGTTTACATGAACGTCTGAAGGACGGTGGGTCCGTGGTGGTAGCTGAAGGGTACCTCTGGGAATTAGAGAGGAGGGGATTCGCGCAGTTTGGATCTCTCATACCTGAAGTTGTTTTGAATAAACCAGACGAAGTGGAGTTACTGCATGAAGAATTTGCTCTTGCCGGAAGTGACGTCATTGAAGCTTACACAGTACCTATGTTCACATTTGAAGATAATGATATTAACACGATATATACATGATTTTACTTTTGGTTTGCAGTCTCTTCTAAAAACTGATGAACACAGTGTCTGCAATTATACACCGTACTTATCACGATATATGTGCCAAAAAGTGTCTGTGATTGTACACACGGATACGGAAATTTCATTTACAATGAAAAAAAGCAGATATGAAACGCTTTTGATCACAAAAATGAGAGAGCTTCTTATATTATAATCTTAATGTGATTGTCTTTTTGAAATCCATGGATTATCTCTCCCGAATCTAATTTGGTTTATCTCTCGCGAATTTAAATTTGACTATCACCTCTGAATCCAAATAAATTATTTTCGAAAGACTGAAAACTTAGTACTATAAAAAGCTCCCAATAGTTAATTCATTGCTGCTTCATACTTCATCAGTTCGTATCCCTATTTTTAGTATTTTGCACACAGAGAAAAGATGGCACGCGAGGGGCGCGAGAAGGACCTGGAAAAGTTAAATAGGGACGCCCTAAAGATTGCCCGGAAAGTGGCTGATAAGTACGGTAAGCTGATGGCCGGGGGACTGAGCCAAACACCTCTCTACAACAAATCGGACTCTGCCGCTCAGCAGCAAATTTATGACCTCTTCAAGGTAAAAACATTTTTTTCCAATGATAGGTTTGCTAGTGGATTGTTCATATTCTGTGATTATTGGCACTCATTAAAAATGATTAAACCAATAAAACCAAACCAAAAATAATAATGAAGTTAAATTTTCTTGTACCATAATAGGAGGATGTAGTTATAATAAGGGTAATTCGTTGCACTTTTCGAATGATTCTGTACAAACATTTTTAATATTTCAAGTTCACAATCTTAAGTTGATAGCGGGTCTGCTGGCTGGTTAAATCCGATGGATGATAATAAAAGATTGAAAGATAACAGATAAACACAATTGCAATTCTATTACTGCTCACAAACACTGGGCTGACGCGAGTAACTAAACGTGTTCCAATGAACGACAACGCGTGTTGGTTCTTCAACGAAAGCGTGTTCACATGGCTTCAAATAAAGACGAACACATTCGGTTAATACGTTCCTGCATGTGTTGTTTGTTCATCAGTAAAGATAAATAATAAAACACAAATACATTTATTCATATCTTTTGTAGGAGCAAGTAATATGGTGTATAGAAGGTGGTGCTGACTATATCATAGGAGAGACGTTTGATTACTTTGGGGAGGCTGAACTTGCACTCAAAGCAATAAAAGACTTCGGAAATGGTGAGGTCTTTTTTCAAAATCAAAATTGTGTATGCATTTGTGTGTCGGTTTCGAATGAAAACTGGCACTTTTTAAGCAATGTTCAGGTCGTTTAGTCTCCAGTTTAATCAATTTCATGCTTAAAACCCCATTTACACATACCCATCGGTGATCGATTGGTAGTTTTGTTTTGCCAAATTACGGACTGAACCAATGACAAGGGATTTACCTCCTATATCAACTATTGCTCACTGTTTGCCACCTATCAATTGCTATTGGGGAAAGTTGAGTTTCGTCGGTGAAAAATAACCGATCTGGATTTTTAGACATGTTTAAAATTCTCGATCGGTGAAAATATTTTACAAATAACCGATCGACAACTTGTCTACAGCCGATCATCACCGTTCGACATCGTGTTTAAAACCGATATCACCGATCGACGAACTGTCTACAACCGATATCTCCGATGGGCCACCGATAAGCAGCCGATCAACTTCTACTTACCACCGATTGAAAAAAAGATGAGAATCATAGTATACATGCAACCCATGAAAAATTTGTTTAACCCATTTAACACTCGTCAATCACCGATGACTGTTTACACAGAAAAACAGAAATAAAATAACGCATGACAACCGATCAAAGCGTGTAACTTAAAATAACCGATTGGGCACCGACCGTCTGGTTAACTGGGGCCTAAGATTTGGGCACAGGATAGTCAGCGATTAATCTTTCCTGGTTAAAAGTATAAAATGTCCGCGACATTAACGTATATTATTGTTATGAAAATACAACTTAAACTTTGTTGCAGGTCTTCCTGCCGTTATAACAATGGCTGCCCACATTCCTGATCACACAATGGATGACGTCACTTTTCCAGACGCATTAAAACGACTAGAAGACCAAGGAGCAACTGTGGTTGGCTTAAATTGCTCACGTGGTCCCGACGTCATGATGCCACTGATCAAAGAAATTCGACAAGTTTGCAAAGTAAGATAGTTTGGGTTTGGGTATGCTATGTGCCATTTTCACTGACAAGAATATAGTCTCGAGGTTTGCACGCAAGACTGTCGTCTTATATTGAAGTTAATAAGGAGTTACGACAGTCTTGCATGCAACGCCCTCTTTGCTGACTGAAAATCGTTTACCTTTCATCAAGTCGCAAGTGTTTTAGCAAGTTTAATTTAACCGTATAACAGACATCTTGCAATCGGTCACTATCATCTTAATAGAAATAGCAAAGGTTCTGATGAATGGAATACATTATCGGTGTTGGACTGGTTTCAGGGTCCAATTGGATGTCTACCAGTACCATACAGGACAACAGACCTTGAGAGGACATTCTATACAATCAAGGATCCCAAAACAGGTATTTACAATATTGTTAAATCACAGAACTGTGTGGTTACTCCTAGAAAAATAATGTTTTTCTTTGGTTTGAGTCGATAGTGTTCTGTGTTAATTTCAGATTTTAAATGAAATGTACATGTATACGGTAAATGTCTAAGCCATGTATACGGTAAATGTCTGTCCGGCTCAGGTTTGCTGATTATACCAATGAAATGTATACAGTTAATGACTGCTAGACTCAGATTCACTAGGGTAAACAAATGAAATGTATATGGAAAATATGTGTTCGGCTCGGCTTCAATAGGCTTAACATTTTCCACGTACATCTGTCTGGATCAAACCCTATAAGTATTCAATCCTCTTTAACTATAAGATTTAATGTCCGTTGAAGCGTTTAATATGTGTATGTTTTATTTTTGCTTTATAATTTTATAATGGAGATGCGACATTCAGTAACCTTTGGTGCCATTAAATTTAGGAAAGCATTGCTATCCGCAGAATCTGGACCCTGTGCGCCACACGAGGGATGAAATTCGTCAGTTTGCGATAGAAGCTAAAGCAGCCGGTGTCCAGTATATCGGTCTATGCTGCGGTAATTACCCTAGCCTGCTCCGAGAGGTCGCCGAGGTGTACGGCAAGAACCCGCCTGCATCCAAATACTCACCACAACCGAGCTGGTTAACAGGAGAAGCGCCAACGACAGAACACGGAAAGCGGTTTGTTAAGTTTGTGGATGGAGAATGGTGAGAGATGAACAACTTGTGGTGTAAAAAGGCTGACATGTGTGTGACGTTTGGTGTTGAAGAACTTGGAACGTGATTTAAACTTGTAACAGTAAGATACTTAAAAGTGGTTTTAAGGAGATGAAAACAGAAACCAGAAAATGAAGTAAAGTAGTTACCTAAGAAAAATAAACGTATGTAATTTTCTGTATAATTTTGGACGGAAGATATGGATATTCTATACAGGGAATATGAGAATATACGTCAATATTCCAGTTTTCTCATTACAAATAAAAAATAACTTTACTACTTTTATACAACATTCAGTGTGACACTATTCTAGGTTATAGCAGAAGAAAAATACAACTACTACAAAGCTAGATACCTCTGTATTTTCAGTGTAAAGTTGTCATTAAGGTATGCATGTTCTTACAAAACATTAAGTCATTAAACATAGAAGTTTCATTAATTACAACTTCAATCAGGAACTAAACATGAAGTCAACTGCATAATCATCGTTGATCAAACAACATACATGTAATTATCAGTGATTAAATATTTTTATAAAATTTTCCTGTTTTTTTTTTATTTTTATGGCACAATGAGGACGCATGGACATACAAACAAAGACGCAGAAATAAAATAAAATACTTCAAGATTCAAGATTTATTCATTCTCTCATTACATGAACACATGTGAATATGAGGAACACAATAAATACTCGTATATATAAACGAAGACTCGAGAAAATAAATATAACAAATCCAACAAAATATTCACGGGAGAAATACATATTGCGTCATAAACTAATACTGCATACGGTCAGGCATTTTTGTAGTTCATATTAGGACATTCTTTAATGTAGCCAAGTCCAGACAAAAATATATAGGTTACATAGCAACTCATTACAAAATAAATTTAATCTTCCTGTGGTGAAAGTAGGAAGAATTTTAACCACAAACGTAACCGTCAACACTAAATGAGTTTCAGGAGAGAGGTTTACAACATAACTGTTCAAATATGTTCTGTAAAATACATTTAGTTTTATTGTATCATCATTTAAAAATGTTAGAAATGTAGGCAAATTATAATAGTAATAATAACAATAATGACACATGAACTACTACTACTACTACTACTACTACTACTACTAATAATAATAATAATAATAATAATAATGATAATAATAATAATACATGTAATAATAATAATAATAATAATAATA